>CM034542.1:42500125-42892044 GCA_020002185.1 Paraescarpia echinospica
CGCCGCACGACTCGCTGCAAGATCCGAAGTCTCGACAGTCCTCGCATTTCGTGTATGGGCAGGGAATGTTACATGGTTTGGAGCACGTCTCCTTGTGTCTACTACCAGTGATTTCGTTGTCTGTCACTTCATCAATTGCCCAGCAGTCTTTTGTACCTTCCTTTCTTCCGTCAGCGCCACACGACTCGCTGCACGGACCGAAATCTCCACAGCGGCGTTCACACGTGCAACGATTATGGCAGGAATCAGTGCAACTCTCCTTGTGTCTACTACCGGGGATTTCGTTGTCTGTCACTTCATCAATCGCCCAGCAGTCTTTGGTACCTTCCTTTGTGCCGTCGGCGCCGCATGACTCGCTGCACGGGCCGAAATCTCCACAGCGGCGTTCACACGTGCAACGATTATGGCAGGAATCAGTGCAACTCTCTTCGTATCTAGTACCGGGGACTTCTCTTCCTGTCACCCCGTCTACCATCCAGCAGGATTTTTTGCCTTCCTTTATGCCGTCAGCGCCACATGACTCGCTACAAGATCCGAAGTCTCGACACTGCTTCTCGCACCTCTTGTACGGGCAGGGAATATTGCATGTATCGGTGCACGTCTCATCGTGTCTACTACCGGTGATTTCATCTCCTGACAGTCCGCTAACGAGCCAGCACGGTTTTGTCCCTTTCTTTGTGCCTTCAGCGCCACACGACTCGCTACATGAACCGTACGTACAGTCGCCGCATGTCCTCGTGTTGCCTGACGATAAAGGGCTGAGTATAGTGTTATGGTGTTTTGTACGTTTGTACAATATTTGCCAATATACAGGGAACCAGCGCGTAACCATAGTCCAACTGTTAGTCACTAGGTACTATTGGTGTTGTTACTAACATGTCTGTAACGCAAAACAGTGAAAGTATTTTTTCAAATCAAGTGATGCTGCCTAATGTAACGTCGATGTATTTAGAGGCATCTACTTGTTCTAAATAAATAAAGTTAACGCTATGGTTACCCCGATGCAATGTGCTGTATATTGAATTGCTATTACATAGTATAACGGAGTAGTTGTATGCTTATTTGAACCATTCATTTGGAGTAAAAATCAATAGTTGCACTTTAAGCATTTTCATTGTATAGTCTCATTAAAACAGATCACTATTGAGTTTATCTGATGTATTTCATATACATATTGCATTTTTAAGATCTTTATCTTTAGAATTATTAAATATGTGATATTCTTGAGTTCTTTACAATATTGTTATCCTTGCCGAAGTTCATTTCAATTAAAGGTATCCTTTTAATTAAATTTATCATGTCGAGACTTCGGACTTGCATGGCGAGACATTCTTTTAAACAGTTAACTCGTGCTAAGTGGCAACATACATAACGATAAAATAAACATGCACTACATAAATAAACGTAATGATCAAGACGAACATTTTGTTAAAAGAAGAAGTGGAGTACTCCCCAAATCAACGTTCTTCACTGGCTTATTAACGTAGAAAGAGGATGCAACTAAAATCGAAAGATTGTTGGCGGAGTCGGCAAAGCGTACGATTTTGAAAATGTTTTGAGGATATTACGCTAATTTACTTCAAATTTGTGATAATAAAGAGACAGACAATCCGATAAACTGTCTAATGTGCCATTCGCCATGGTTGTCTGTGAAAATGTACTTTCAAGGCTTCCGCATGGAGTGAATCATAAACAGTACCGATTTTTTGACAGTCACTTGACACTAGAGAGTCACAGCGACACATCCGAAAAGGATTGGCGACCCAGGAAAACCGCTGGTCTAGGAGAAAAACGATAACATACCCCCATACACATACGCTAGATCGATTATAGCTAGACTCACTATATATATGTATCATTATAATTAGTATTATTAACGTATTATGCATGTATTCTTATCTCAAGCAAAGATAAATGGCAAACGCGTACGTACTTATGGAACACATTCGTGCCGCGATTTCGTCTGTCAGCTCTTGCACACCGCTGTAGGAATCGACGAGGAACACGTTGTCTGCGTGAGACGCAATGCCATTGATTTCGTCCGCATTAATGTCACTACCAATGCCTACAAGGTACAAAATAAGCTGCTGTATGTTTGGGGATCTAAACAAACTAATGTTATGGTTTATATTACGATTGACAGGCAGTAACTAATCACTGTGCTTTCTACAATTCTATTTAATTGTGCTATTCTCCAACATCATACGATCAACATATTAATTTAATAGAATGATATATACTGTCGTTTGGTAAAATATAGCAACCTGGCTGTTATAGTCTTAATGGTTTCTGTTATTTCAATCATTCAAAAAACATTAGACGTTTTAGATAAACATGCATTTCCGTATTGCGTCAAATGATTTATTTCGTGATTTGTGACCTAACCTAATAATAACATGTTGAGTTCGCCCCAGCGACACGCGCGGAGTTATGCAAGGTTAACACTTGTGTCCCAAAATGTGTGATAGAATTTCTGCACCTCTTTTAAAAGTGTAAATGTTGAACATTTTAATGAGTGATTTCACATACCAATAGTAAACATTTGAATTCGGTCGTCTTTTGCTGATTGTGCTTCTAGAGGTGTCCTTGTTTTGTCGACGTTAGACATGCCATCAGTGACGATGATGGCAATAGGCGTTGCGACATCGATCCCTCGCCCTTCTTCTTTCATAATTTCGTGCATTTTTTTGATCCCGTCCGCAGTGTTCGTTACACCAGCCATGTACTCGATCCCGAAGACGGCCGCCTCAATGTCAGCTATTGACGTGTACTTCTTAAGACCAAAGTTGACCTCGACCTCGGTTGAGTATGTAACAACGCTAAGGCGTGTTCGCGTAGGCTCTATTTTCAATCCTTTCATGACGTCAATGACAAACTGAAGGGAAGCTGGCCAGTTTGACATGCCGATGCTGCCAGACGAATCCACAACAAACACGATGTCGCTGATACAGTCTCCATCGCCTGGTGGAAAAATACACACCAAACGTTAGTTTCTTGTCATTTATTTGTTGCTTTTTGTTTCCATGAACAGACATAAACATAGTATAATAAAGATCATGTAATATAAGTGGACCGGCTGGATATTGGTGTTCACAGCACTTACGCGCGCGCGCGCGCGCACACACACACACACACACACACACACACACACACACACACACACACACACACACACACACACACACACACACACACACACACACAAACAAACACACACACACACATGCATACACACACAATAGCATGCCTTTACGTTAGTTGGATGATGGATTCCGGTCAGTTATTTAACATTTGTACGTATCATTAGCTACATTTCTGCATTACATGCGCGTGCAAATTGCGCAACCTCGTTGACGTATAATTGTGATTCTCTAACACACATACCATGTCCACGACAATAAAAACACAGTGTACTTAAATTTACCATGATATTATAATGGTAAATACCAAGCTATGTCATACCATGACTGATCATTGTAAAGCCATGATACATTTCAATAACATAGTAAACCACATTTTGCTATGCTAAGACTTATAGGTCACCACAACATATTATACACCAATAGCATACCACAGGGAATTACAATAAACCATAATTCTACCTTGTAAATTAGAGTTAACCACAGTCGCCGTTTGTCAATTTCGCGACGCGAAGTTGTCCATATTTTCGTCGTCAGCCAGGGTTGTTTATATTGGTTTGCTGGGTTCGAAAGAGACTGGTCAGTCCAATCCATGCCCGGAATTTGCTGGCTCATACAGGACAGCAGACGTTTGACGATTGGATCTGGATGCACGTGTCACTGAGTCGAGACTCTCTCTCGCTTCGTCTCCTCTTGGCTACTGCAGCGCGCCTATGTTCAAACGATACATGACCCGTTTTTTGTTTCGCTGCATTGCGCTGGTTTGTCATACGCCGTCCTCTCCCAATATCAATGATCCTGGTTATAGTTCTTCAGTGGTGCCTTCTGTGTAACTTTATAGCATTTCATTTGTCCTCCGCGAGTGCGGATCCCATATGCCATCTAACAGAAGACAATCTTCTTTGCAGTGAATATGACAATCTAGTTACATGGTACGCCCACCTCAGCTGTGCCTGATTCATGATGGCGTCCACACTTGGAACGCTAGCCTGGGCGAGCACCTCGGTGTCTGGTAGTTTATTGTGCCATATGGTCTTCAACAACGTTCGCAGGCATCGCTTTTGAAAGTGGTCTAACCTTGTGGCATGACGCTGGTACACGGTCCTTGGTTCGCTCGCGCAGAGTAGTGATAGAATGACAACTGCTCTGTAGACTTTCTTTTTGTCCGTAGATTATTCTTCTACGCTTCCAAAATAGAATGCGGAGTTTGCCAAAGGCCACACTTCCTTTGGCAGTCGTTGCATTTATTTCATCGTCAACGTGACCCCCCGGGAGGGTATTGCGCTAAGATAGGTGAAATTTGTTCACATATGTCAGGTTAGATGTAGAGCTTTCCAGGAGCAAGCTCATGCATTACCTCTTTGTCGTCTTTGGGTAAGACCAAAACTACCGCATGCAAAAGAGAATAAGTGCGTACTCATCAGCAAACAGGAAGTCACGGAGAGTGTCTATACCGTTTACTATTTTTCTATGCTGCTACCATGGTATACCATGATACACCCACAGTTAGCAAGAGAATGTTAATTCAACAACTACTCACTCGGCGTGCACGAGTGTGTGTTGCATCTAATGGTCTGCGTATCCCCACTCTGACTCGTCCTCGATCGTTCACCTTCGCCGCACGGCGCCGAACATTCTGTCCACTGTCTTCCTCGGAAGGGATCTGTCAAAGCAGAAATTAAGTTTTGCGTGACGAATTAAAAGTTTCATTATTATTAACAACAATACATATAGCACCATAGGTACTTCTCACGAAACGCCCACATGGAGAAGTAAATTGACTATATCATTTATTCCTTCTGGGCACCAATAAACAACACGTGGAAATAATCGAGAAATACATTTGTGTAGCTTAATTGCGAAAGCTTAATTACAAAAACCTCTTTGTAACAGAAACCTTTGCAAAACAAGTTTTATTAAATAAAATCATCACGTTTGGCGTTTGTGTCAATTAAAACGTTAAGACTTATAGCGTTTTATGTTTAGGTAATGAATACTGCTACGACATCTTGGACAGCTAGCTCTACAAACAAACATATTAGAACGCATATTGTTTTTACAAAAAAACTCGTGCTATCATTACCACTTGGATGGAATTCACACGGAGCAGCAGTCTTTATAACAAGAAGTACTTCTCACCATTAGCATGTTTCCTACTGGCATTATGGCGAGCACTTTCATTATGCATTGCCTTATGCATTACGGTTACATAAATTAACGTATCATTTTCATATTTTCAACTCTTCATCCATAACTACAATTATCTCGAATGTATATGCAGCAATTCCCCCTGGCTGCATTGAGTTTCGTACAGGCCGCCATGATATTTCCGCGTTTTATAAGCTGTTTGTTTTATAGGGCTAGGGTATGGTAGCGTAATGGTTAGAACAACGGTCTCAATCAAGTTAACATGGGTTCAAATCCTCTAGCGGCCTTTTCGAAGCTTGGGCAATTGTATTTACTCTAGCGCGTATCCCGAGAATATACAGGTTTAAGGCAAAGCAATTATGATGCGTGACACGCCTGGTAGGACGTCTGTTTGACCTGTATCGGCGTGATCCACTAGGTGGCATGCCTGTTTGACCTGTAACTGCCTGATTCGCCAAGTAGGATGCCTGTTTGACCAATATCGGCGTGACTCGCTAGGGATAACCATTATTGAAAGAGTATTTCAATCGAAATCAGCCTACGCAGATTGTTGACAAATTTCATTACATCCTATAAAACATTGAAATTATAATATAATAGTCTAATGCAAACGCACATTCTTATACCGTCCGTCACTCATCGTCAATATTCGAAAATTATACATGTAAAAATGCCCTAAAATACTGTCGATGATAATCCGCGCATTATGTTGTATATTGACCTGCATTTTATTTTGGCGCCCCTTATTGTTACGTTTTTTTTTACCCAATGGCGAATGTCAACTGAATTAAATCCTTACAATAATACGCACGATAAAAAATTGCTATGTCTGTAGTGGTCCGAGAGATGGATCTGTTATAGAGCGTACGTGTCACACTGTGGTGCGAATGCTTTCAGCTTGGACAATGCTGTAACCTTTTTATATGTGCAGAGTATGCGGACTGGGAATTTCTGACGAATTCAGTGTGCAGGCCTGAAACAAGGCTAACTATTTCCATTGTTGTTCATTGCAGATGTATAGAGATTAATACGCGGGAGATGAAGACGAGATAACTTATTGAGATGCGGTGGTAGCAGATGGTGAAACAGACATTGAACAACAGATGATAGATTGGAAGACGATGCAGTCGGACTGAGTATATCTGAAGAGACGGCTGTGCTATGGGTAGGGCAAAAGAACACAGATCTGTGTAGGCCCTATACGACTGGTAGGGTAAGAAACTGAAACAATTACTTTCGTGCATCACGTCATCATATAGCCTATATTCCATGGCGTAGCCAAAACATACAACAAAGGAAACTCTACACGAATAAAACTGCGCGAGAAGACGTGCGGGAGTACAACGAGTAGACAAACGAAGTATGGAGGAGGTGAGGAGTAAATTGATGTGAAAGAGTATTGTTCAGAAACTGGTGAGAAGTTTATTAACGTGGTTTGGATATGTGCAATTATTGGAAGGCGAACGGGTAACGACAAGAAGGAATGCGTTCATAGTGGGTAGTAGAAGGCGAGGAGAAAGAATGCGAGTGAGATGGGAGAACTGTAGGAAGAGAGGTTTCGCGGGATTAGAAAGGAAACCGCGATCGAGAGTTGGTGTGTTCGGAATGTGGTGAAAGCAGCAGCAGCAGCAGCAGCAGCAGCAGCAACAGCAACAGCGGCAGAAGCAAGGATTACCAGCAAACATCAGCAGCAGTAACAAGAACGATGTAACGGAATAACAAAGAAGAAGAATAGACGTAATGCAAATATTACTTTAAATCGTGTTGTATCACGCGCTTACCATCGCAAGGCATTAAATGACACGTTGTTTGGATTTTGTCTTCAAGATCTCCGGCATCGTTGAATTTTTGTCTCATTTGGGTCCCCCCGCCACATTCCTTGGTGCATTTCGTCCACGGCCCCCAAACTGTAACATAATTACATTAGTGTCGTATGCATAGTATGAACAGCTACATATTTTCAGTTAATTATTATCTTTACGCTCCCATATTTGTCTTAGCACTTGTTACTACTACTACTACTACTACTACTACTACTACTACTAATACTACTACTACTACTATTACTACTAATACTACTAAACTACTACTATTGCTACTATATTGTACTACATATATACTACGTAAACGCCCTGAGAAAACAGAACATATAAAATAGGTAAACATATGGTGCATGTAAAACGCTGTATTTTGTATTGTATTCATGTAATAGTGTTGTGTGTATGCATATAAATTAGCACGTGTTATACCCACGGGACACACTTTTTAACATTGTTCATCCTAAATAAATATAATACAAACAAATAATCAGTTCACAATAGTTACATTCATGTAGCAAATATTGCATGCGTGGATATATAAATAAGAGCAATATTAATTAAATTAGTTTATAGCTTCAAGTTCAATTGTACTTTGAAAATAATAAATTGTATATGTGATATAAATATTATATATTAAACCAATGCCAGTAGTACACTACTACAGGCATGGGTTTAACATAATATATTTATACCTCACATACAATTTATACTTCGACAATTTGCTTCAGCACAATAAGCGTGTTGGACCGTTCCAGAGGATTTACTTCAAGTTAAATAAGTCTATCACAATTTCCCTTCATGCCGATTACAAATGCATCAGCAAAAACGCGCCACCTCTCATAAACAAAAAAGAGAACTTACCCCCGTTAAGGTCGACACTGTCCACTGCGGCCAACAGGAATGACCCTGAAATAAAATGTATAAACGTATATTATCAACGAATATGACTAGCGTGCTTTTAATAACAAAACAAATAACATTACAAAAGAATGTTTAACTGTACACCTATATTCGATTATCTCATTCATATAATGACATTTGAAGATATATGATTGATCTGTGTTACTTACCTAAGAGGGCTACCAGCACTACTCTCTTCATTTCTATTATCGCTCGTAACCTGTACCAAGTAGAAATGAGGTGTAATGTTTACAATGCCTTACAAGTCTTGTATCTTGACACTGCAAGTAATACGAATACATCATAGAATGCCTTACAAGTCTTGTATCTTGACACTGCAAGTAATACGAATACATCATAGAATGCCTTACAAGTCTTGTATCTTGACACTGCAAGTAATACGAATACATCATAGAATGCCTTACAAGTCTTGTATCTTGACACTGCAAGTAATACGAATACATCATAGAATGCCTTACAAGTCTTGTATCTTGACACTGCAAGTAATACGAATACATCATAGAATGCCGTTCGGACGCAACAAACGTAATATCGTGCTTATCTGAAGCAGTGCAAGTAAACAATTTATAAAAAAACATGGTTATTTAATTACTTTAAACTATTATAAACAGTCGAATGTTTGACATTATAAACTTACAGACGTTTCGTCGTTGTGAGTTCGGCCACACTTGAGTCGTACGGAGAACTGTCGACCTCTCAGTGACAACACATTTATATAGTTCGGCGATTAATTAATCATACTACAGTTGCCAGACTTGTTTTGTTTATATGTTGGAGGAAATGACGCAGTTCGAACCAACATCATATTTCGCGTGGTCGTCATGTAATTAATTAACATGAAATAACAAACCACCTGACAGTTAATAATCCTCCGAGAGTTTTTACATAATAAATGGTACGTTAACTAAACATGGTCGATCAAATGATGGTATTGCTTTTACCGTGAATAAAGGAGGAATATATATATATATATATATATATATATGTATACATCATTTTATATATTAATATGTATATGGGATATATATACATATAAGTAAATAACTTATATATATAAATATTATATATATATAAATATTATATATATATATATAATATTTATATATATACAATATTTATATATATAAGTTATTTACTTATATGTATATATATCCCATATACATATTAATATATAAAATGATGTATACATATATATATATATACATATTATGTGTAAATGTATATATGTATATATAAAATAGATCAGCTTGCTTATCTATTTTATAAAATTTATGTCATCTGTTTTAATTTTCTTTGTTGAACTGATATTCGTAATAAAATGAAGGTGTACTTTAACTATTGAGAGTCGGGAATATTCGATAAAATATTAATAAGGTAATGTTACCGCAAGCCGTACATGCATGCGAACGTCATTAAAATGTTGTTACTTCCGAACAATGCCTACTCTAATTTTTATCAATTAATATCAAACGAAGGACAAGCAAGTCGTTCTAGTCCCCTAGTAGGCTTGCCTATGTTTTTAACCAGAGTAGCCATATTATTTACACATATATAATAACGTCCTATTGTTTCTGAATCTGATATGTCATATAATCATGCTATCGCATCAACGCATTGTTTCCAGTTGCTTTTTATTGTAACTTTAAACATAAATCTACCTTCAAGTTGTAAGGACGCATGCAATTTGTAAGAAGGATCGGTTCTAGGAATTAACCGCAGGTTGTCATTGTGAAATTTCGGCAATTGACGAAGGACGTCAGTTGTTTCACATAAATTGTGCTATTACTGCAACACACACACGCACACGCACACGCACACGCACGCACGCACGCACGCACACACACACACACACACACACACACACACACACACACACACACACACACACACACACGCACACACGCGCACACGCGCACACGCGCACACGCGCACACGCGCACACGCGCACACGCGCACACGCGCACACGCGCACACGCGCACACGCACGCACGCACGCACACGCAAACACACGCACGCACGCACGCACGCACGCACACACGCACACACGCACACACTCACACGCGCACACGCGCACATGCGCACATGCACACACGCACACACGCGCACGCAAACACACGTACGCACGCACGCACGCACGCAAGCACGCAAGCACGCAAGCACGCAAGCACGCACACACGCACACACGCACACACGCACACACGCACACACGCACGCTCACACACACACACACACACACACACACACACACACACACACACACACACATATATAGTGTAAATATAATTCCATTCAAGCAGCTTAAACTGGTAATCACGAGATAGCGCAAAGGGTATTGCCCAGTGTTTGCACGTGACCCGCTGTAGCAGTTGATTGGTGGAAAGCGGCTTTGTGCTGGATAAGAAGTATTTCAACATCCAGTTGCCGCTTCTGTTTTGAACAGTAAGCAACGTTGAATTTGCACTCTGTTTGGAAATCCCACCAATAGTGGATTAACAGTGGTTGACTAATAGAAATTACTGCGCCCGCTAATTCCCGGTAGTCGAACAGATCTTTATATATTGTGAAACAATGAGCACAGAAAAGTAGTTCACACAAAGGTTTTTAAAAAATATTTTTGACGCATTTCCCTGCTTTAGTTTGGTACAAGAGGTTTTGCATGATTGCTTTTTCCTCCACTGAATGTTCAGTAGTGTACGTAGGGTTTTTAGTGCGGGTACTTCTTATAAGTACGTTTTGTGTGGCGGTTCGGCCCTGCCTTTCTGTGTTCCTGTGTGATGTATTACTAGTTGGTTGTTTTTGTTATACATGTATATATATATATATATATATACGTTTACGTGTACAATACAATACAATAACTTTATTGTCTGTTGGGTTACAGAAAATTTCCTTTAGTCTTGTTCAAATAAAATCTTACATATGTATATGTATGTATACAAGATTAAGATAAGGTTATCGCATAATATTCATATCACATGCACACTAGGATATAATAGTAGATAATGTACACATAGATAGGTAAACCACAATAAATAAGTAAATAAGTAAACAGGTAAACCACAGGAGGAGAATGTCTATTATACAAGTAGTACTGTAAACAATCAGGCTAATACATGGGGTCAGAGTAAATGCATTATAAAATGGTAAGCATACTATCACAGATTATAATTATTAAATTAAACACACATATATATATTGCAAGAGATTATTATGAAGTCATAGTCATGCCTAAAATTGCTAAGATTTATTTACACATGCACTCATTTATCATGAACATTCAGTCCTTAAGTTAAATAATAATCCAAATAAAAGAACAATGGCATTATCATGACTAGACATCTGGCGCCGGCATTACAAGTTAACAAAAACTGTGGAGCCACGACATATACACTGCAGGACACTAAGGCACAAACAACACAATATATTGACATAACAAAAAACCCAAATGCAATCAAAATACTGCTACAGAATACATTCACTTACAGTTGAGAATGGACACTGCAGTTGGTATAACAGATTTTTTAAAAGAAATTCTTCCGAGCAAGGGGCATCTTATATCGTCGGCCTGAAGGAAGCTGCTGGAACTGACCAAAAAGAGGATGGGTGGGGTCGCAAAAATAGTAGTAGCCATTGTACAAGTCTTCCAGCGAGTACTGCCCTGACCCAATATTTTTTCCTGCGACATTGACAATGCGAGACAGCCTACCTTTGTCTTTCATGTTCAGATTACCAAACCATACAACACAATTGAAGGACAGAACACTCTCTATTTAACTCATATACACCATTTCTCAAATTTCTTGGTTCACATCAAAAGATCTCAATTTCCTTAGAAGGTAGAGGCGCTGGTTTGCCTTTTTTACAATGTGATCAGTGGTATCAGTGAAAGACAGCTTGTTGTCATAAAAAGTGCCGAGATATTTAAAACTGGACACAACTTCAACAGGTTCATTACTAATCTTGGCAGGAGCAAAAACATCAGAGACTTTCCCGTTGTCGATCACAAGTTCTTTCGTTTTGCCAACGTTAAGGTGAAGAAAGCTGTCAGCGCACCATTTCTCCAAAACAGAGATTTGTGAAAAATATTCTGCCAGAGAATCTTCTTTTTTTACCTAATCAACTTGGTAATTATGCCCCTACTATGAGACTTATAAACAATTGATTGTCACTCCCATGTAGGTGTTCTTCGGCATTACATGCCTATGATTAACACGGTATTAAATAAATGGAATGCCATTTTCTCACTCATAATTGGTGCTGCAAACAAAGGACATCAATTATCACCAGTACGTTGGCGCCACCTGGAGACTACCAATTATCTCAGGTAAGAGAACAAGTCTCCATAAAAGGAGAACATATCAATCAAAAGCACATAAGTAAATAACTATAGAAACCAGTAATTAAAGGCGCTTGCTATGACATTTTAGCATACACGACTGTTTATTTTGCCACAAATTAGTGTAATTTTGTGTGATTACAGGAAGCTAGATTATGAAAGTGTTCCTACAATTCATAGTATGAGATAACTTCGACAATTCACAAGTATTTATATGATAATAATTTGATATTTGTTCGCAAACAATTTGGGCATCTCCAATGATCGCACGGTTGACATCACTGGCGTTGTATTTCAAACAACACCAATGTTTTCAGCTTCTGGAACTTCGGCAGCGTAATGCAGCTTGTTGTTTCCTGCTCATCCTCTTCTCAGCCGCGTGCTGCTGTCTCTTTCCGTCTGCCATTTCAATGCCCATGTGCACTGTTTGACGTCAAGCATTGCGATCTTTAACCATTGCCTCTCAGTTTTTGGAGCTGATGTCACAGGCCTTCATGTCGCACTTACAGACATCTTTGAACTTGAGGGATGGGCGTTCCACTGGCCTAGTGCCAGTGGCGAGTTGTCTATAGGGGATGTCTTTCGGCAAGCGGCCGTCCTCCAGCGGCTCAGCAGTGAGTGCTGGGGACCCTGGCACGGTCGCTTGTGGGGACACGGTCCTGCCAGGTGATGCCGAGGATGTGCTTGAAGCACTGCATGTGGAAGGTGTTGAAACGGCACTCCTAGCGCATGTAGGTGGTCCGCAATTCACTGCCGTAGAGTATGTTGCTCAGCTCACATACCTTGTAGACTCTCATCTGGGTGTTCTCATTGAGCATCTTGTTTCCCCATACTCTTTTGTCAGCTTGTTTATAGTGACTGCGACTTTTCCGATGCGCCTGTTTAACTCAGTGTCCAACGAAAGATTGTTGGAGATGTTTTACCCGAGGTAGGTGAAGTATTCTACTATCTCAAGGATGCAGTCATTGATCTTGATGGTGGGAACTCCAAACTCCCTTTGCGGGTGTGTGCAACGCGATTGACCAGCCACTGTAGGGAATCGCCTAAGTACGAAGTGAGTGTTGCATCATTCGCAAAGAGCATATCCTTGTCGCATACCTCTGTCACCCTTGTTTTGGCACGTTGAAAAGCTTCCCATCAGATCTTGTGTGCAGGTAAATGCCATTTGAGGACGAGTCGAAGGCATAGAACAGCAGGAGGTCGCAGCCTTATTTGACGCTGCTGCAGACGGGGAAGGGTTCCGACGTCGAATAATCGTACACAACTGTACCCTTCACGTTCTCATGGAAGGAGACCACTATTCTGCATAGCTTGGGAGGGAAGCCGATTTTCTCAAGAAAGCGAAAGATTCCCATCCTGCTGACAAGATCAAAGGCCTTGGCCAAGTCGGTGAACGCCATGTAAAGGCCTACTCTCTGCGCCTCTCTGCAAAAGTTTCTCAAGTCCGATTAGCAGGATCCGAGCATAGGCATTCCCCACAATGCTCAATACTGATATGCCCCTATAGTTTTTGTAGTCACTGCGGTCGCCGATCTGTTTGGTTTGTATGAGGTGTCAATTGTAGCATCCCGCATTTCTTGAGGGACAGTTCCTTCATTCTAGCAGAGGCAGAGCAGATGGTGGAGGTACTGTAGTAAGGCGGGCTTCCCACACTTGATCATGGCGGTATGTTATTACATACTGGTACCTTGCCGCAAGAGACGGAGTCGATAGCTTTGCTCAGGTCCTCGACCGAGGGCTCGTTGTCCAGCTACTCCATCATATGCAAGTCGTTGATGGCGTTGAGAGCAGAATTAGTAACGACTGTTTCTCGGGAGTACAGTTCAGAATAATGTTCAACCCATCGCTCCATATTTTGATCTCGGTCTGATGTGGATTTCAGTGGTGCCGTCTTCTTAACACTGGGACCTACATTTTTATGCCATCGTACATGCCGCGTATATTCCCATAGTCGGCTGAGCTTTGGATATTCTCGCACAGTTTCACCCAGCGTATTGCAGTGTGATGTGCGATGATCCGTGCAGATCTTAAAGTTAACAGCGTCTTCTGGCATGGGTTGTGTTTGTGCGCAAGCATGGCTTCTCCTTTGGTTTCAATGACTGGTACGATCACATATAGGTTTTCGTTGAATCTGTCTTGATTTGGTCTTTTTTTCTTGCCAAATGCAGTTGTCACTGCAATGTACATGGTATTGCTGAGGGTGTTCCACAATGCTGTAACATCCTGATCCGGAAGGTCCCTGTTCAAGGGAAGCTACAAACTGCTCTCTTCGCTGGGGTCCGCAGTTCCAGAAACATTGATGCGAGTGCGACCTTTGGGCTTGGAGCGGTGCAGCAAACTGCACTATGGTAGCTAAGTGTTGCTAGCATGTTGTTCAAAGCAGAGCGTCTGACGATGATGAGGTTCAGTTGATGTCATTTATGAGACCTTGGATGCTTCCACTGACACTGACACTTTGTGCAGATCCTTTGACTGGAGGAAGGTGTTGTTGATGCAAAGACCATGAAATGAGATTAGGTCCAACAATCTTTGTCAATTATCGTTCATTTTCCTAGTGCCGTGGTGTCTAATGCAGGACGACAGTTACTGACACTGACACTGCAACTGTGGCGAGACGGATAGACAGGATGCGTTCAGTGCCGCGTATAGGAGGCTCCACAAAATCAAGGAGAGTGTTCTTAACAGCAAAACCAACTCCGTACAGGCGCGATTTCACGGGCTCCTTCCCTATCCAGAAGAAAGTTAAGTTCTCTTCCCTGAGACATCCGTCTGGTTTCCTGGAGAGCAACGATGCTGATATCGGGTCTGACGAGCTCCCTGTTGATAATGGCTGTTTCCCTGCTCTCGTTGACATGTTGCAGGTTATGTGGTCCGTACGTTCCACATTGCATAACGAGAAGTGCAGGGTACTTCTTAATTTTTCGTGTTTTGCCTGGTGCAGTGTTCCATGTGCTTGCTGTGCCTAAACACTAAACTCCAAGCATCCATTAAAACAGGCAAATGTTGGCTAGTCAGCACTTTATTGGCAGGGGGCTGCCCAGCTTAGGCGGGCGGTAGCTGACCAGTGAGACGCGATCATCTATCCCACCGTCAGAGACAACCCGTAGCGTCCGTTCTCTAAGCTAAACGAGTTCGGCTTATTACTCGTAAGTGCTGTCTATCGTATTAATTCCACACTATAAAGTGAGGCTGGAATGGCGTCTCCAGGGCGCAAGACTGGGCTTGAATGTATGACACCATGTGTTGCCCAGTCGCCAAAATCGACCTACCGGCCTTACCGGTGGAATCCAAAGGAATGACGTTTGGCACCAGCTTGGCTGCAGGAGCTGCCGGAATAAGAACAGCATATATTCATGTGTATGTGTAGGGTTTATCCCCCTATATTATTTACAATTACACAGGAAAAGGCCACAGCTGAGATGAGACATTGTTGTTCATAAGCTAATCGGGTGCTTGACGTGGTATTCAAGAGGACATTTATGAAAGGAAAGTACTTTTTAGACACGGTTAATTCAGATGGTTAGCAAATCGTATATTCTGTTGCAAAAACAGTTGTTATTGTTACTGATAAGTGGCCGTACACATACACACGCACGCACACATGCACTCACGCACGCACGCACACAATGTCACATATTGGCGATGTATCCGTAACTAGATGGCTCAGGTCTAGTAGGGTTCAATGTTAATTACATCAACGCTTGTGAATGCGGGCGGCAACCGTGATCAACGCAACAAAGAACAATGAAAATTTTATGAATTATTTTATTACACATATGGATACAAAAACAAGTCTTTTATAGTAACAATAAAAACAACAACATCTACCCTCTAGTCTACCCCACCGCGGCTCTCAGATAATCTTTGAAACCCCAAACAATTACTAGACCGGCCCGTTCAAAAAAACAAAATATTATTCACACTCAAGAGAATTTCACTTGTCAACCCATTACAAGATCTGGTCCGCTCGGACTCAAATAAATAGCATGGAAGAATCTACATTATCCCCAGTATTGGGAAAACTAATATCTTAATTACATACATAGATCGGGAATATATACTATTCCCAGAATACAGTGAGGCAATCGCTTAATCACATATAATATATAGTCAGTTCACAGTAGACTAGTCGGTTTTAACCTCAAAATATAATATTGAATTGTCACTTCCCTACATACGCTCCGTTAGCCCGACTTGGCTAGTTCGTCAGGAGATCACATCAGATCACATGAGATCACACGATGAGCGTTCGTCGGAAGTGTCCGCCGCGTTGCCTGCACGCCGTACGCGCTCTCGTTGACCCGCCGGGTCACTGATCCGGCTCGGCCGACCGTTTGGCGGAAGTGCCCGTCCTCGCTACGCTTCGCCTGCCACGAATCTACGACAAGTATCTTCGCCACGCGCTCGCTACGTCCGCGCCTTTCTCGGCCCGCTACGCAGAGTTGCCGCTGGCCGTTCGCTCTCCTTCACCGCTGTGTAGAGATCCGTGTCTGCACTCTTGCAGCCGCCTCCACACGTACACTTTTATGATGCGAACAACACATTTCTGGTTCCCACACAACTTAACATATTCTCACTTTGTCTACCTCTAAGCATCAGGGTGGTAACTCACCATTACAGCCCTGTATCTCTTCTAATTTTAAGACTGCCTATCTCTAGGCATCAGGGTGGCAACTCACCATTACAGCCCTGTATCTCCTCTAAATTTAAGACTGCCTATCTCTAGGCATCAGGGTGGCAACTCACCATTACAGCCCTGTATCTCTTCTAAATTTCACACTGCCTATCTCTAGGCATCAGGGTGGCAACTCACCATTACAGCCCTGTATCTCTTCTAAATTTCACACTGCCTATCTCTAGGCATCAGGGTGGCAACTCACCATTACAGCCCTGTATCTCTTCTAAATTTCACACTGCCTATCTCTAGGCATCAGGGTGGCAACTCACCATTACAGCCCTGTATCTCTTCTAAATTTCACACTGCCTATCTCTAGGCATCAGGGTGGCAACTCACCATTACAGCCCTGTATCTCTTCTAAATTTCACACTACCTATCTCTAGGCATCAGGGTGGCAACTCACCATTACAGCCCTGTATCTCTTCTAAATGTCACACTGCCTACCTCTAGGCATCAGGGTGGCAACTCACAATTACAGCCCTGTATCTCTTCTAAATTTAAGACTGCCTATCTCTAGGCATCAGGGTGGCAACTCACCATTACAGCCCTGTATCTCTTCTAAATTTCACACTGCCTATCTCTAGGCATCAGGGTGGCAACTCACCATTACATCCCTGTGTCTCATCTAAATTTCACACTGCCTATCTCTAGGCATCAGGGTGGCAACTCACCATTACAGCCCTGTATCTCTTCTAAATTTCACACTGCCTATCTCTAGGCATCAGGGTGGCAACTCACCATTACAGCCCTGTATCTCTTCTAAATTTCACACTACCTATCTCTAGGCATCAGGGTGGCAACTCACCATTACAGCCCTGTATCTCTTCTAAATTCACACTGCCTACCTCTAGGCATCAGGGTGGCAACTCACCATTACAGCCCTGTATCTCTTCTAAATTTCACACTGCCTATCTCTAGGCATCAGGGTGGCAACTCACCATTACAGCCCTGTATCTCTTCTAAATTTCACACTGCCTATCTCTAGGCATCAGGGTGGCAACTCACCATTACAGCCCTGTATCTCTTCTAAATTTCACACTGCCTATCTCTAGGCATCAGGGTGGCAACTCACCATTACAGCCCTGTATCTCTTCTAAATTTAAGACTGCCTATCTCTAGGCATCAGGGTGGCAACTCACCATTACAGCCCTGTATCTCTTCTAAATTTCACACTGCCTATCTCTAGGCATCAGGGTGGCAACTCACCATTACAGCCCTGTGTCTCATCTAAATTTCACACTGCCTATCTCTAGGCATCAGGGTGGCAACTCACCATTACAGCCCTGTATCTCTTCTAAATTTCACACTGCCTATCTCTAGGCATCAGGGTGGCAACTCACCATTACAGCCCTGTATCTCTTCTAAATTTCACACTGCCTATCTCTAGGCATCAGGGTGGCAACTCACCATTACAGCCCTGTATCTCTTCTAAATTTCACACTGCCTATCTCTAGGCATCAGGGTGGCAACTCACCATTACAGCCCTGTATCTCTTCTAAATTTCACACTGCCTATCTCTAGGCATCAGGATGGCAACTCACCATTACAGCCCTGTATCTCTTCTAAATTTCACCACGTGCTCCGATCTTTGCAAGACCCTTCTGGGTACTTCTGCCCGTTATCTCTTCCAAATTCACATGTGCCCGATATCTGCTAAAGATGATATTTCTTAACTGTCAAATACTTTTATACTTAGCCCGAATACCTAGTCCAAAAGACACAACACATGATCGGATTAAACCAATGAAATCAACAAGAATGTGATAATCAGCCATACCGAATTTATTCAACATAAAAACACCCATATAACTATAATAATGTACTCGTCCACGACGACATCAGTTAATTAAAGGCTAATTATAGCCACGCTTACCACTCTTCAGTGGGCACATCTGAACACCTGCGCTAGTCTATAATTAATTACGCAACTCCTGCCTGACCTTTCTACTTTAACAAAATAACGAGAACAATGACCAGGAAATAGATTCTGAAAATACATAAATAGCAGAAATACATAACCCCCACGAAGAATATATTTCCGGGTAAAAAAATACGTGAATAGTCTAATGCTATTCTACATGAACTGACAATCAATTATTCACCGGACTAATAAATACAAGTCAGAATACCATATAAAACCATATAAGGACACTTCGGTGTCCAGGGTACTTGAGTCTTGATAATACCTGCATCTATTCCATGCGGCTCATGTAGTCTGCGCTTACATTATGTGTCCCAGGGATAGACTCTACCCGGAACTGGTAAGGTTCTTAACGAGAAAAGCAAAACGGACAACACCTCATCCCTTCAAGTGAGTGAGGAATTCTCCATTTATCAAAACACTTTCACATGTGGCACTCCCTGCGCAGTCTCGCGCTACTCGGCGTATTCTTACCTCGCGACGACTTCGTGGAACATAACGCCTTTCTCTCGTGCATACCTCGCAATTCACTTGCGGAACTCTTGCACCTCTCTCGCGATTCACTCGCAGAATATTCACGCTTCCTTCGCGATTTACTCGCGGAACGTGGCATCTCTTTCTCATATATACCTCACAATTCACGCTTACCTCATGTAATTCACCATATCCTGCACGTTTCCCTCGCGTGTCTCTGAAATGCTTCCTGGCATTCATGCTGCAATCAGTAAGAACCACCAACCTCATAATTTGAGTTTTCTTCCTCCTCTGATTAACGGGGGTTCTTACAATAACTCCCGGTACTGTATTGTCGTCTGTACGTGTCTCACCATCATGGGAAACAGCAGTCAGTAATTCTCTTGTTTTCTCTCAGCTGGTTCAGATATGACTAAGTCATAAATGGGAGTATCTAAGCATAACCCTTCTACCTCTCCAGTGAAGACAGGCGTCTTCACAACAATACGTGCGGTAGGGACCTCAGTCAACGATTTATATATGGACATTAACGCTCGGATATTCCCGGTTAACTGTTCATCTCTTACAAGACTGAGGCGAGCTATGACTCCGTTGCATCCGCTGTCTCTTAACACTCTGACTGGATAATTCCACACAGACCCTTTCATCAAAGGTAAGGTAGATTTTCCATCCTGTTGTACACAAGCACTAGCAACAACAAGGTTCTTACATCCACAATCTAACGTGATCTCAGTTTTACCCACATGACATTGTTGGCCAGGGGAATCTTTATCCAAGATAACCGCACAACTCCCTACCACTGGCCTAACCTTAGGTGGCGACGAATTTCTATTCATCCCGCTCAACGTACAGTTTGGCGCGACGTGACCTGGCTGATTACACAGGAAACACGTGCGCGGAGAAGTAGCAGGGTGTTGAGTATCAAAAGGAGTAGGGGGTTTCCCCTTAAAAACTATCCTCCGAGTGAGGTGTGTGACCGAGACTTGATCGATCTTTACGATTGTCCCTCTTACTGAACGAGGAATGGGCATCAGTGAACGTTTTCACAAATTCTAGCAATTCCTCTTTCCCTTCCGGCTTGTGTTCCCCCAGGAATACGGACAATTGCCTAAGACACATGAACAAGAACTGTTCTTTCAGAATAAGTTCTTTTAAGCCATCGAAAGACTCATCAATTTTTGACAAAGAAATCCACTGAGTCAAATAGTGCTCATTTTCGAGCAAAATACTGCGACACTCTTTCGGTCGAATTTTGTGTACAGGAGTAAAACGAAAATTGCCTACAGTTAATCGGTACCATCCTAACAACGCTTGCTTTAACTTGTCGTAATCATTGGCAACAGAAGCCGGGGAACGGGAAAAAACTTCCTGCGCATGTTCGGTTAACAACGCGCTAAAAAAAATGGCATAACAATCTGGTAACACATGATTTTACCCTCATGTCTATCAGGAAACGTCCCTAGTACCGGTAATATAGTGTATAGTGTTTGGGGCGTATGGCCTAGCTATCCAAAGAAACGTCAATTGTAGACTAGTAGGAAACACTTTATTTCAACAACAAAGCGGTTTTATCATAATTTGACCAATATTTCACACAAAAGCCGCCCTCTAGACATCATATTGTTACTAGTACAAGACCTTTGTTATTCCAAGAAGTGTCTCTATTGGCCTTGTAACTCAACGTGGACCTATATTGTGTTATATTATGTATGTATGTATGTATCTTTATATGTATGTATGTATGTGTGTATGTATGTATGTGTGTGCATGTGTATGTGTATGTGTGTATGTATATATGTGGGTGTGTATGTATGTATGTATGTATGATTTAAATCAAATCAAATCAAATAAATTAATTTTGCAACAACAACAACACAATAACAGTAAACATACACAAAACAACCGTTTACAAATTTAAGTTGTGTTGCATGGTGGTCACATGGCATGTTATATGCCGTCTTCCTGTGACCCCATAACCATGTATTTCGAATTATATTTACTCATACGTATACGATGATTATCACGAGTGTATGATATCTTCTGTGTGACAACGGACTGGAGATGCGATGGAGAAGGAAACGAATTTGTGTAGGAAATTACTGTTAGAAACCAATGATAAGAAATCTGTGCGGATCCAAACATATATATAAAAAGTAATCAAATATTTAATTGCACTCTGCACATCTGGGATTTAGGCAATGCACGTGGCTAAGATAGTTGTCTAGATATCGATTGGATAATAACAATTTGAATTTTTGTCTGGATTTGACTTTTTGTGTTTTATAATCGAGATTATTCCATATTTTTATAAAATGGTGTTTAGGTAATTTAGATAAAAAATGTGTTCTGGGTTTCTCTGTATGTAAGAGGTTACGTTGTCTAGTAATTCTGGTGTTAGTGGCTAGATTCTTTTTTGGTATATACTGTTTGAAGGATTTAGGCAGTGTATTATGGTGATAGTCATACATAAATAGTGAGACATGCAACCTGTGAATATCAGTGATTTTAAGAATATTTTCAGATTTGAAGATAGGATCGGTGTGACTTTTATATCTTTTTTGTTAATTATTCGTATAACGCGTTTTTGCAAAAAAAATTCTTATGGTATTTCCATTGCCCCATGCTTGTACACCGTATAATAGAGAGTTTTTAAAGTATTGTATGACAAAAAATGTTTCATTCTATTAATCGCAAAAAATGCTCTAGATATTTTAGAACTGATTATGTTGATATGTTTTTTCCATGTTAAATATTTATTAATATGTATTCCTAAGAACTTCACCGATTCTTCTTTTTCATCCTTTCCAACATGATTAATAATTTCAGTGTTTATTTTAATACAGTTATTTACTTGGTATTTGCTATTTGGTTGACTAAATATGCAAAAGTTAGTCTTTTTATATTTAATGACAATTTATTGGCACAAAGCCAATCGTACAAATGTATTAATTCTTGGTTTATGCTGTCAATTAAAATATCAGTATGAGGACCTGAATGGTATACAGTTGTGTCATATGCAAAAGATAATAAATTAAGAGACGTAGAGTTAGTTATATCATTGATATAAATTAAAAATAAGATTGGTCCAAGAATGGATCCTTGGGGCACTCCACTTATTATGTCTTTTGGAGATGATTGACATTTGTGTATCTCAGTATATTGTTTTCGATTTGATAAATAACTTGCACACCATTTGTTACTTATTCCCCGAATTCCATAACAGTTTAATTTGTACAGTAAAATATCATGGTTTATTGTATCGAATGCCTTTGAAAGGTCCAGAAACATGTACGCATGTATGTATGTATGTATGTATGTATGTATGTATGTATGTATGTATGTATGTATGTATGTATGTATGTATGTATGTATGTATGTATGTATGTATGTAGCAGTAGTAGTAGTAGTAGTAGTAGTATTTTTATTAGAGTCTCACTCCACGTATAAAAGCATTGAAATACAAGACAAATAAATACATTATATTCAAAGTTAGCACTGTATACAAAGACCACTCAAAAAGAGTTATGAGAGACTTGTAAAAACAAAAATGTACAAATAAAAACAGTAACAATTTAATAAACATGTGCTATTATTTTGTTGTATTGTGTAATCTTGTGTGCAGTATTTTTTGGAGGATGCTGGCAGTTTTACTTATTATATTGTCATTACTCAATAAATATACAAATTTATCTGGATCATTCATACTAGAAAAAGCTGGGTCAATAATTGTTGCATAGCCTATTAGTTCTTGTCGTTCGTTAAAATATAAAGGGCATTTCATTAAAACGTGAAACTCACTTTCTATTTCATTCGTGCAATTATAACACGTTCTAGCTTCAGGTGGGGAGTAATTTCGTTCAAAACGTCCAGTTTCAATTCTGATTGGTGCCACGCCACATCGAAATTTTGCAAGTGCTGATCAATTACTTCTAGGAATAATTTTCTTAACATAATGCTCAGTTAAAAATTTTGTTTTGAACTGTTTATAAGTTCTTAGTTTATTTCTACTACCATTTCTGCCCTCTTCTCTATTTATAATATGAAGCAATTGCTATTCCTGTAATACAGACAGACAAACATCTGTGTGTTTTATTATAGCCTTTACATTCACATTAATGGTCTCTTATATTAGTAAGATTATGCATATTTAAGTCATTATAACGATGGTGTACTTCGTAGCCCCAATTTCGGTTCCCACTTACGGCCATTTCCATCATCCATAGAAACACACGTTTTGTCATTCTAGATACATCCATATTGGTCAAACGACACAAGAGCCTAGTAACAGATATCCATTGTTGGTGAGTCGGGGTTTTCCACCCCATTTCACCCTGTACTGCTGCTGATGGGGTATATTTACCCACACCTAGGAAAAATCGACATGCCCTATTATGTATGCTATTTATGACCGAATATTCCTTTGTACCCCACACAGCAGAACCATAATTAATAATGGAAAGCACCATACCATCGTATCGTTTTGTAAAACAGTTAAAAGGCATTCCTCCATTACACTTTGTCTTAGCCATTAATAAACCCAGAGCTCTGTTCGCCGTAGTAGCTACTGTTTTTACCATCACCTTATAATCAAGGTATTCAGTTAAAATCAAACCTAAATATTTATACTTATTTACGATGCACATGCTTTGATCACCTAGTAGAAAACGTAAGTAGTCTCAGATATCGATGGATTACGAAAATGTACAATTTGAGTTTTGTATTTGTTACTAGACAAGCCCCAGTCATTGCACCATTTCCAGATAACATTTAGTAATGTCTGCAGTTCTTCTGCTGATTCGGCCAGCAACACAATGTCATCTGCATATACTAACATTGTAACAATTTCGTCTCCGATCTTAACACCTTTACCCGTGCCTTTCAGTTCAGCTGATAAATCGTTTATAAACATATTGAACATGATAGGGGATAGAACACATCCATGCTTAAGCCCGCATTCAACATTGAACCAGTCAGACTTTACGTTGTTGACCCTAACACAACATTTGTAATCAACATATAATGAATTCAAAGCCTCGAGCATTTTCCCTTGTATGTTAAAGTTACTAATTTTTTTCCAGAGGAAATTTCTATTGATACGGTCATAAGCTTTACTAAAATCTACGAAACATGCAAACGTTTGTTGTCGGCATTTCTTTCTAGTATTAATTATGTTTGTAATGGTGGTCGAGACAACTGCGACCTGGTCTAAACCCATTTTGCTCATCACACAAAAGGTTGTTACCCTCTACCCACGATATAAGACGATCGTTTAAATTAGAACAGTATATTTTATACACATGCGAACTAAGCGTAATTCCCCTATAGTTCAATGGCACTCGTGGATCAGACGTACAGCACTTGGGTATCGGGGTTACGATGCCCCGACGCCTTGCTTCAGGAACCATGCTGTTGTTAAAACATTGTTTAAATAGTTCGTAAAGGAAGTCTATGGCATTTTCATTGACCAGCGTTTCGACTGGGATGTTATCATCACCCAACGCTTTGTGTTTCTTGGCCTTGTTTAAGGCCAGGCGAATGTCCTCCTTAGAGATAGGCCCATCAAGGTGTTCATTGTGACCCAGTGAGTGAGTCTCTACTGGCAGTTGAGAGTCAATTGTTTGTTCGTAATTGACCGGGTTCAGCAATGTGTGAAAGTCAGTTCTCCATTTAGTGGAGCCGTCTTCTAGCATCACGTCCATTGATATATCATGGATGCGTTCTTGTTTTATCCCTAATTTTCCAATATGCTTCCAGAAGGCATTTCGATCATATGACGGCAGATCAAGTAGTTGTTTTTGTTTTTGACGCCAAAATTTGCGTTTGGCAGCTTGCACATGCCTATCAAACAGTTTCTGGGCTACCTTCATTTTCGCTTTCAGCTGCGGTTTATTTTATTCGTCGCCCTTAATCCACAACTGTTCACTTACTGTAAAGTTATTCCATAGTTGAATAAGTTTCTTTGTCCACCACTGCTCCTAGATCCGTCTGCGCTTATTATTGAGCACTGAGTGGTTTACATGGACCACTTTTTGAAGTTTATCTTCCAACACCGTTTTAACATGTTCGCAGAAACAATCATATACATTGTTAAGATTTTGTTGTGTTAAATTAGATCTTTGAATGGACTGCATGAGAGTACTACAATGTTCTTGTGTTGTGTCGTCACCGAGAAATGATTGGTCAATGCCTTCTAATTTTTATCTCGTTGTATATAGGATTTTTTGGTTCGGATCTGTATTATCGTAGCATTCCATGCAATCCAGGAATAAAACCCATGTCAATATTGGGTGGTCTTGGATGGTCTTGTGTGGGTCAATACATGGTACATATCCAGAGTCATTAAATGTCTTTCTTGCCGAAGTTTCTTTAAAGTCGGTAAACGACGCCAAACCTTCATGCGGTACAAGGCAATAATCAACGACAGCCAAACCTTTGGTTGAAACAGATGTGAAGTCGTTTATCGACGAACCGCAACCGTTCAGCATGCAACAGCTTGACGATATTAAAAGGTCGATGAGGTATTGTCCATGTGAATTCACTTTAAAATCAATAACTTTTCTCTCAGGAATGTCATCCACACCTTCAATGTAATCAGGCTCACTGCCACAACGGCCATTGAAATCGCCACATATGAAGAATATTCCAAGTTTCTGGTGTCGGTATATATGTGATAATAGTACGTTGTGATATGTTTCGGGGTCAATGTAACGTGATGACCCGTCAGGAGGAAGGTAACACACACACACATCCTAAAACTAGTATCCGAGCTCTTGCTTATGATAGTTATCCACATTTTCCTTCCACAGTTGTGTCTAGAATGTTCACATTAAAATCATGCAGCAGAGCATCTTTTACAAAAATGCCTACTCCGCCTGACCCTGACTTGGCCCGACAGTTCAGGCTTGTGCGATTATGCCCCCACCATTTATATCCATTCATTTCCAGCGTGTTTGCATCTGTAAGATGTGTTTCCACCACGGCGATTACATCCATGTTGAGGTGTTTAACACATTCTGCGTTCACTTGGTAGTTGTCGGTGTTTTTGTTTAGCTTCCACCCGTTAGCGTTCCAACATCCAGCGGACACCTAGCGACGACCGCGCACATCTGACGTGTTGTCGCGCTCCCGACGTGTCCCTCGATTTCTTGGGTTTCGACCACGACTGCTTCCTTGCTTATTGTCCCCGGTCGTTGGTGGGGAATTTTGAGCGCGGTTGTTGGCGTTACGAGATCCGGCGCCACATCTCGTGATTCTGGAGCCGCGTAGTTCCAGGCAGTTGTTGTCAAGAGCTTTCACGAGGATTCTGAAGTTCGATTCGATTACACGCTGCTCTTTTGGCTTGTCGTGGACTATTATGATGTCTGATCTACACAATGATATCTTTGTTCGAGATTTAGTATCTTTTCTTCTATAGCTGCTGTTCGTGTGTTAATGTCATCACGGAATGCTTTCATCTGATCTTCGATCATATCCGCAATTTGTTTAGATAGTGTTTTCTCGAAAGTTGAGAATCTATTTTCAATGATGTCCCTAAACGACTTGATGTCAGCAGCGATAGATGCGAGGCTTGGATCATTGTTCGTTGTGTTGTTAGTCGCCCAGCTCGCTCTGGTCATTGGCTGGTTGGTTGTAACACTCGCCATAACGCAATAGTGTACCTTGTGTGTGTCACGGTGACACGGGCACACGCAACACGGGTCTGCTACAGGTAACCACAAATGTAGGTTGTTGTTGTAGTTTTCAACTGGTGGTGAGACACCTGTTGGTCTTTGGTTGGGCGATAATGGGTTTGTATGTTCAGTTGAAAAGCAAAATCATTAAAGTCACTCACACAGGTTCTTCACATGTATGTATGCATGTATGTATGTATGTATGCATGCGTGTATGTATGTATGCATGCATGTGTGTGTATGTGTGTCTATGTGTGTGCATGTGTGTGTGCATGTGTGTATGTGTATATGTGTGTGTATGTATATATGTGTGTATGTATGTATGTGTGTAAGTTTTTATGTATGAATATGTGTGTGTGTGTTCTTAATCCCTGGGTCGCGACCAAACGTTGGATCGCCAAGCCATTTTGAGTGGGTCGCCAAGAGTCCCCAAAGACATGTCGAATTTTTTCTTTCTTTTTTTGTCGCACTTTCCTACGGTATCTGATGTATGCGAAACGAACAACTGATGCCATTTGTATGTTGCATGAATTTAAAATGCTGTGATACTGAAATACACTGTATATCTCACACAGCAACATTTGTCGTACACTGTTCATTTGGCATACATCGTATATGGCGGCGTGGGATGATTGGTTGCGTATTTGCTAATCGGTCAGGTGCTTTAGGCACATCTGATAAGAAACACGATGTATTAACTGACATACCAACAAAACATATCTAAGCAATTAGATACTAACAAATTGAATCGTCTATTTATTTTCACTTTCAAACAATACATATTCATACCCCAATAGCAATATCACCGCCCGATATATATATATATACATATATATATATATATATATATGTGTTCTTTTGTTTATTATTGAGTATCATATCCTATAGTGTTTATTTTTTCGTTTTACCATGCGATAGGTAGTATCCCTCAGAATAACAATTGCTCTAACTGCTAAGAAAAAGTCTGGATGATCCCATGACTGTCACCAGTCCTAACTTGTTGTCTTGGTCCGTCTTAACGTCATGCTGCGGCTGACGGCATCGTATCACGGAAGGAGCAGAATCTCGCCAGGTGACAACACTCTATCGTAGACGCGCAGCTGAAACATGACCAGAAGACCTTACGATATATGTCGACAAATACTTTTTTTGGCATTCTTACCCATTCTGCAGGTAACATAGTCAAAAACACTGGCGCAATGGTTGAGCATGACAACACTGTAACATCAATGGTTGAACATGCTAACACTGTAACACCAAATGTTGAACATGACAACACTGTAACATCAACGGTTGATCATGCCAACATAGTAACATCAACAGTTGAACATGTCAGCATTGTAACATCAACGGTTGATCATGCCAACATAGTAACATCAACAGTTGAACATGTCAGCATTGTAACATCAACGGTTGATCATGCCAACATAGTAACATCAACAGTTGAACATTTAAGCATTGTAACATCAACGGTTGATCATGCCAACATAGTAACGTCAACAGTTGAACATGTCAGCATTGTAACATCAACGCTTGATCATGCCAACATAGTAACGTCAACAGTTGAACATGTCAGCATTGTAATATCAACGGTTAATCATGCCATCATAGTAAGGTCAACAGTTGAACATGTCAGCATTGTAACATCAACGGTTGGTCATGCCAACATAGTAACATCAACAGTTGAAAATGTCAGCATTGTAACATCAACGGTTGATCATGCCAACATAGTAACATCAACAGTTGAACATGTCAGCATTGTAACATCAAAGGTTGATCATGCCAACATAGTAACATCAACAGTTGAATATGTCAGCATTGTAACATCAACGGTTGATCATGCCAACATAGTAACATCAACAGTTGAACATGTTAGCATTGTAACATCAATGGTTGATCATGCCAACATAGTAACATCAACAATTGAACATGTCGGCATTGTAACATCAACGGTTGATCATGCCAACATAGTAAGGTCAACAATTGAACATGTCAGCATTGTAACATCAACGGTTGAGCATGCCAACATAGTAACGTCAACAGTTGAACATGTCAGCATTGTAACATCAACGGTTGATCATGCCAACATAGTAACAACAACAGTTGAATATGACAGCATTGTAACATCAACGGTTGATCATGCCAACATAGTAACATCAACAGTTGAACATGTCTGCATTGTAACATCAACGGTTGATTATGCCAACATAGTAACATCAACAGTTGAACATGTCAGCATTGTAACATCAACGGTTGATCTTGCCAACATAGTAACATCAACAGTTTAACATGTCAGCATTGTAACATCAACGGTTGATCATGCCAACATAGTAACGTCAACAGTTGAACATGTCAGCATTGTAACATCAACGGTTGATCATACCAACATTGTAACATCAACAGTTGAACAAGCCAATATTTAACTTCAACGGGTGATCATGCCAACATTGTAACATCACTGGTTGATCAGGCCAACATTGTAACATCAACGGTTAAACGTGCCAACACTGTAATATCAACAGTTGAACATGTCAATATTTTAACATCAACGGTTAAATATGCCAACATTGTAACGTCAACGTGGTAACATCACATACCGCTAATTAACAGCAACCGAGTAGTATTTAAGTGAACTCTCACAATATGCCAGATTATGCAGTTTACTTCGGAAAAAGAATTTGTTTCATAAGTCATATATTTAAACATATAATCGGTATTAATATATTTTATAATGTTAGGTGCAAACGTATTTGGTTGCATGCAACCAATCACCATTGCAATGCGCTGTTAAGACACATAAATCTAGACAGTTGTTGGAGGAAGGAGTCTAAGTTTGGACAATCAAATTACTACACAAAACATGCTACCATACAGAGATACAAAATGTTCTTCTAGGTAAATCGTACAGAAAGCGATTGTCGTTTAATTCAGATGAGGACCATGCAATATAACATATATGCCTGTATCTCAAAACTGGTGTGTTTCGCTAAACATGTTAGGTTGCTAACCCATTGTCATTAATTATTTTTAAATGAAATGTACCCTGGTATACCTCGCCACAGTGCTTAGCATCATTTCGTTGTGTAGAATGCAGTAACTTCAGAACAGTCCTTCTAATCCACCATGTTAATGATATTTTTTTAAACTTGCATAAATATCCATCCTCCGGGACTTATTACATGATAATTCGTAATCGGCCCCACATGGTCGTTTTCATTGTTAATTAGGAAGACAACATTAAGTGTCACAGGATGTAGCATACAGACTACCACAGGGGACGATTTCAAGCAGCAGTCGTACCGCAAGTTTGACGAACATTACGTTACTTTGAACTATTGTTCGGAAGCTATGCGTGTTGCTAAAACTGTTCGAAGATACGTCAATCTTTCCCAATTGACCGATGGACAGTTTGCATAACGTTGTGAAAAATCGCAGAAAACGAATGTAGCGTTGCGAACGTTAGGCAACCATCCGTCCGAAATCATAACCGGTACGAATTGTAACCGATATGAACCCTTAACCTGTACTATCCCTCAAACGATACGAACCCTTAACCGGTACGATCCAATCATCAGTGGGAAATATCAAAAAAATCTACGGATCCTTTCTCAGGCCGTGGATGATTCCGTGAAAATTGGACGACTTAGACACAAAGCGTCCATGATGAACAGCTTAACAAACGTTTATTGACTAACGAAATACAGGTAAGTACGTGCACATGTGAATACATACATATACAATACATGTATACACACATACACACATACACACGTACATGCATGCATACATACATACATGTACATACATACATACACACATGCATGCATGCATATATACATACATATATACATACATACATACAAAAATGTTCTCACCTCATCCAGACATCCGATGAAGAAGTGTTCTCCGCAGCAGTTGGCGATGTACATTGGCACGTCGTTGTTCTTCAGGTAGCCTAATAACAACAACAACAACAACATGGGCATGTCGTTGTTCTTCGGGTAACGTAACAACAACAACAATAACGTTATTCTCGGGTAGCCTAAAGACAACATTACTAGTTACCTTTACTCAGCATAAGGCGCCGCCTTAGGCAGACCGCTGTTTTAAGCAGACCAAAGCCGGTCTGCTTAAAGTTTTGATCACTAGTTGCGTTGAAAATACACGCTATTAAAAAAATGAAGTAGTATTCGTAGTATAACCAGACATATAATGACACCTATATACACACATCCATGAGGTACCGCGCCGCACCCTTGAAACGAGCGATATAACAGGGGATTCTGAAATAAACCGGGCGGTATTTAAGTCTCAAACGTGCGAAAAGACGCAATATGTTTGTAATGCCTGGGCTAATGTGGAATGATGGAATCGACGCACTCGTGCACCAAATTTAGTATACACGCACACTATTCTTTTCTCCAAATATCAGAACTGAAGATCAAGAGAAAATTTTGCTTCCGTTGCTGTACCTGAGATTGGGATTGTTTCCTTCAGCTCGCCATCGAGGTACACCATGATACACTGGCCGTCATAAACCCAGACCACATGGTACCAAGTGTCGTCCGCTGAAGCCTGCAACAACGAGTCCAACTGTTTACACGATGAGACACTGACCGTCATAAACCCAGACCACGTGGTACCAACAGTCAGCCGATGAAGCCTGCAACAACGAGTAAAACTGTATACACGATGAGACCTGACTTACTTGAATTACTTGATTTAAATGCTTAGGCCAATTTGACCCCTCGCGATCCTCCATCGTGTCACACGCCTCCATTCTGTCCTGTCTAGAGCATACCGCTCTGCTGTTAAAAGCGGGAGTCCACAGTCCTGTCTAATTTGGTTACTCCACCTCTTCCTTGGACTTCCTCTGTTTCTGTGTCCTGTAAAGTCTTCATTGAAAGCTATTTTATGAGGTTTTCGTTTGGTATACGGCAAACATATCCAAACCACCGGATTTTTCTCTGTCTGATGACATCTGCGATATATTCAGGGGTGAATATCTCCTCTCTGATCTGGCTAATCTGTAGTCTGTCTGCCCTAGTAACACCTGTGATAGCCCGCAGGCAACGCATCTCAAAAACTTCAAGAGACTGCGTCTCTTGTGATTCAGGTTTCTGCACCATAGATTGCATGTGGCAGTGTAAGGGCCTCATATAGTATGTCTTTCATTCTTATTGAGATGTTTGAAAATATGTTATCCCTGAGTCTACCAAATACTGCTGACGCTATTTGTCTACCAACGTATCTCTCTCTCTCTCTCTCTCTCTCTCTCTCTCTCTCTCTCTCTCTCTCTCTCTCTCTCTCTCTCTCTCTCTCCCTCTCTCTCTCTCTCTCTCTCTCTCTCTTTCTTTCTTTGTCTATCTCTCTCTCTCTTTTTGTCTATCTCTCTCTCTCTCTTTTTGTCTATCTCTCTCTCTGTCTCTCTCTCTCCTGTCTCTCTCTCTCTCTCTCTCTCTCTCTCTCTCTCTCTCTCTCTCTCTCTCTCTCTCTCTCTCTCTCTCTCTCTCTCGTACGTGTGTGGGTGTGTGCGTTTGCGTGTGTATGTGCTTGCGTGCATGCGTCCGTGAGTGTGTGCGCGCGTGTGTTCGTGCATGTGTGTATAGTTAGGGGGTTGAATTGAAGGGTGTTTGTGTGTGTTCATGTGTGCGCATGAAACGTTGCCTGAGTGCTTGTGTGCGACCACTCGAGTTTGCGTACCTCTGCCACAGGGAAGGCTGCCCTTGCCTCTTCCGTAGTGATGTTGGCCCTCACCGTCCCGTCCGCGTGACCGATGAGGAAACCGGCAGTGTCGATGCAGTCTCCGTTGTTGACAATGCCTACAGGAGACATTTGCTCTACTTGTCGCTTGAACCTCACCGACACAGTGAACTTGTCCACTTTATTGTTGGCAAACCATGTACGGAGGAAGGCCACCTAGAAATCAAATATTGTAATAATTACACATTTTCTCGGTAAGATGCAACTCAATATTACCAGTTACTGGATTAAATATTTTGTAATTATTGCTTTGTTTTTCATATATTATGTCTATCATTTTTTATTTAATCTAACTGATGATTTTTTCTTCAAATAATCGGTAAGAGTTGATATCTTCCTGAGCTTACAACGTCACAGTCCCCGTATCACATTGAGCGAATGTTATACTTAGGCTATCACAAACGAAGTAGTGTAGCATAGATTACACTTACTTCGAAGTGTGTACCACCGGTGAAACAGGCGACGTTTCCTTGTCGCTCTGCGTCATATTGAAGTGACACTCCGTCACCGTACTGGGTGGCTATGGCGTGGTGACATGTGACGTCATTGAAGTGGTCCTCGTAGGGGAAGTAGAGCAGCAAGTCGTCTTCACATCGCGGTATCACTTCAATCAGATCAATAAAAAGTTTTGGTTTCGATGAACAAAATTAACCATGGATAAACCATGAATATTCTTGAAGGCATGTCATATGCATCCCAATACAAAAAGAATTGTCAGAATGATAACCTTAATTAATGTTCACTTTTGTATGTATTCGGTATTGTAGGGCACAACGTAAATGCCCGTGAGTGCGTGCATAAGATAATGATAATGGCACATCGGTAGTATTTGTGCGGGGTCCCTTCGATAGAATGCAAATAATTAATTGTTTTCAGTAGGCATGATAATAGAACTACTCTGAAGAACCAGACAGCAAATAACAAGACTTGGTCAGGCGCTGGGCACCCTTGGTTAGTACAAGTTAAATTAAACACAGAACTGTCACAGGGAGCTTACGTGGTCCGGCTGGGAGGCAGTCGCAAATATCACCCATGTTGACGAATTCCATTCCTTGAAGGCAGTTGCTTATTGTCAAAGGATCTCCACTAACCCAGAACTTGGATGGATCGCCAGGGTAAGGAACGTACGGGCATGGCACTGTAAACATTGTATACAACTGATTTTACTATGTGGCGTCGTATGTTACAATGTGGCGTCGTACTTTATCTTATGCATTGCTAGAATTATGTCAAATATTGTTTTCGCAAATGTAAACAGTATTGTGCATTATAACAAATTCCATGTTGGTTGAAGAGACTGCCCCAAGCCATCACATTCACATACCTCCTGGAGTAGATGGCTGGATGTATAGATTAATAATCCCAACTTCGCAGTCGGCATCTGCCGGCATGACGGGCACACACGTGTGGTAGGCTTGGTTCCAGAAGAGTTCTCCACAAGTGACGTGGTGTATCCGGTAGTCCCCGTTGCCGAGCGGCTCACATATGAAGTACATATGACAGTTGTTCCGGTCCTCCAACCAAATCTGTCCCTTCGTGTAGTCGCAGCGGGAACAGTCAGGTACCCCTGTCGACAAACAGAGATACATTAACACAGGAAAATAGTAGAGGAATTGATCGAAAGCATGCATGTATTTTATATATTCAAAGCAAACAGTATGACAATAAATTAAACATTCTGAATGGATATGTTAGCAAAAATTCCTTAGATGAAAACATAATTTATATATCTTTATCCGTTATTAGTGCTATAACTCCATGAAATGTTGCATTTACACAGCTATCATTAACTTACTTTAGTTGATTCAGAAGTTAGCTACATCGACACCGATTACTTTGATTCTTAGTCACAGTGTCCCATCCCATTTGAGCGAAATTACATTTACTTATAACCTTGTACTTTCAAATGAATTGCTTGTACATCGTATACTTAATGATAGGTTTCGATTTAAAATAGACGTGTGTATAATGTAAATTTCAATTATGTTCGATTTTTTGTTTTGTTATTTGGGATAAGTAAACATTTCCTGAATTCTACTCCGTGTATAGATAGTAAGCCAACAATTAAACAAGTGAGTGAATGGTATACTGTACACGGTTGTGTTGTCGTCGTCGGACAGACAATGAAGCATGACTCGACGCACGGTACCGGGTGCCTAGTACCGGGGATTTCTTCTCCAGTCGTACCGTCATTCATCCAACAATCTTTTGTCGTTTCTCTTGTGCCTTCTATTCCACAAGACTCACTGCATGGCCCATATTCTCCACACGGTCCGCATTCTGGCACTGGGCAAGGGATTAAACATGACTCAGAGCACGGTTCCGGGTGTCTAGTACCAGGTATTTCTTCTCCAGTCGTACCGTCATTCATCCAACAATCTTTTGTCGTTTCTCGTGTGCCTTCTATTCCACAAGACTCACTGCATGGCCCATATTCTCCACACGGTCCGCATTCTGGCACTGGGCAAGGGATTAAACATGACTCAGAACACGGTTCCGGGTGTCTAGTACCCGGTATTTCTTCTCCAGTCGTGCCGTCATTCATCCAACAATCTTTGGTTGTTTCTCTTGTACCTTCTATTCCACAAGATTCGCTGCATGGCCCATAATCTCCACACGGTCCGCATTCCGGTTCTGGACAGGGGATTAAACAGCTCTCAGAGCACGGTTCCTGCCTTCTGGTGCCAGGGATTTCCTCTCCAGTCGTACCGTCATTCATCCAACAATCTTTGGTTGTTTCTCTTGTACCTTCTATTCCACAAGATTCGCTGCATGGCCCATAATCTCCACACGGTCCGCATTCCGGTTCTGGACAGGGGATTAAACAGCTCTCAGAGCACGGTTCCTGCCTTCTGGTGCCAGGGATTTCCTCTCCAGTTGTACCGTCATTCATCCAACAATCTTTGGTCGTTTCTCTTGTGCCTTCTATTCCACAAGACTCGCTGCATGGCCCATATTCTCCACACGGTCCGCATTCCTCCACTGGGCAAGGGATTAAACATGACTCAGAGCACGCTTCCGGGTGTCTAGTACCAGGTATTTCTTCTCCAGTCGTGCCGTCATTCATCCAACAATCTTTGGTTGTTTCTCTTGTACCTTCTATTCCACAAGATTCGCTGCATGGCCCATAATCTCCACACGGTCCGCATTCCGGTTCTGGACAGGGGATTAAACAGCTCTCAGAGCACGGTTCCTGCCTTCTGGTGCCAGGGATTTCCTCTCCAGTTGTACCGTCATTCATCCAACAATCTTTGGTCGTTTCTCTTGTGCCTTCTATTCCACAAGACTCGCTGCATGGCCCATATTCTCCACACGGTCCGCATTCCTCCACTGGGCAAGGGATTAAACATGACTCAGAGCACGCTTCCGGGTGTCTAGTACCAGGTATTTCTTCTCCAGTCGTGCCGTCATTCATCCAACAATCTTTGGTTGTTTCTCTTGTACCTTCTATTCCACAAGATTCGCTGCATGGCCCATAATCTCCACACGGTCCGCATTCCGGTTCTGGACAGGGGATTAAACAGCTCTCAGAGCACGGTTCCTGCCTTCTGGTGCCAGGGATTTCCTCTCCAGTCGTACCGTCATTCATCCAACAATCTTTGGTTGTTTCTCTTGTACCTTCTATTCCACAAGATTCGCTGCATGGCCCATAATCTCCACACGGTCCGCATTCCGGTTCTGGACAGGGGATTAAACAGCTCTCAGAGCACGGTTCCTGCCTTCTGGTGCCAGGGATTTCCTCTCCAGTTGTACCGTCATTCATCCAACAATCTTTGGTCGTTTCTCTTGTGCCTTCTATTCCACAAGACTCGCTGCATGGCCCATATTCTCCACACGGTCCGCATTCCTCCACTGGGCAAGGGATTAAACATGACTCAGAGCACGCTTCCGGGTGTCTAGTACCAGGTATTTCTTCTCCAGTCGTGCCGTCATTCATCCAACAATCTTTGGTTGTTTCTCTTGTACCTTCTATTCCACAAGATTCGCTGCATGGCCCATAATCTCCACACGGTCCGCATTCCGGTTCTGGACAGGGGATTAAACAGCTCTCAGAGCACGGTTCCTGCCTTCTGGTGCCAGGGATTTCCTCTCCAGTCGTACCGTCATTCATCCAACAATCTTTGGTTGTTTCTCTTGTACCTTCTATTCCACAAGATTCGCTGCATGGCCCATAATCTCCACACGGTCCGCATTCCGGTTCTGGACAGGGGATTAAACAGCTCTCAGAGCACGGTTCCTGCCTTCTGGTGCCAGGGATTTCCTCTCCAGTCGTACCGTCATTCATCCAACAATCTTTGGTTGTTTCTCTTGTACCTTCTATTCCACAAGATTCGCTGCATGGCCCATAATCTCCACACGGTCCGCATTCCGGTTCTGGACAGGGGATTAAACAGCTCTCAGAGCACGGCTCCTGCCTTCTGGTACCAGGGATTTCCTCTCCAGTCGTACCGTCATTCATCCAACAATCTTTGGTCGTTTCTCTTGTGCCTTCTATTCCACAAGACTCACTGCATGGCCCATATTCTCCACACGGTCCGCATTCTGGCACTGGGCAAGGGATTAAACATGACTCAGAGCACGGTTCCTGCTTTCTGGTACCAGGGATTTCCTCTCCAGTCGTACCGTCATTCATCCAACAATCTTTGGTCGATTCTCTTGTGCCTTCTATTCCACAAGTTTCACTGCATGGCCCGTATTCTCCACACGGTCCACATTCCGGCACCGGGCAAGGGACGATGCATTTATCGCTGCACAACACTTTGTGTCGACTACTGGATATTTCTTCTCCAGTCACTCCGCTGACCAGCCAGCAGTCCTTGCTGCCGTCCATCATGCCTTCTACGTCGCAGTCCGCGTTGCAGTCGCCGAAATCTCCACAGGGGCCGCAAACCTCGCTGTTCCCTGTTTGAAACAAACCAAGTCACTTTAGTGGCAACAGTAGCATGAAGATGGGTCTACATGTAGCGAACATAAAATGTGCGATCCAAATAGTAATTACGTGATTTGTCTGGTGCCTTGCTAAGCAATAGAAAGACACATACAATTAATATCTGGTAACTTCGTTCCTAGTAGTTAGATCAGGATGGCTCAGCATGGCGCAATCATTGAAGCTGTTTCATTTCAGTATAGCCGCATTGCAAAATTGACGGGCAGCCAAGGACGAGAAAAGTGCTCAGAAAAAGTTTCGTAGGCATTTTTTACAAGCAGCCAACCAATTTATATGTTCTCTATATACATTCCTGATTATGGTGTGGGTTGTAGGACTTTCTGATTTTTTATTTTTAGGTCAGCCATTTTGTTCCGAAAAATGCACATTTTGACCTAAATGTAATTAAGCAACTATGTTAATTATTGTTTTCCAGAATGTAATCAGTGGGTTACAATTTTCCAACCACTTTATATTTTGTCCACATATAACAACGGTTACCGTACATGGCAATTGCAAGACACATTTTTGAATTTTTGGTTAATTATGGGTCACATTTGCTTAACATTATATGTCATACAAAATTAGTATAAAACGTATTTTGTCTACATGAGGCCTACTACCTATGTTAAAATTCGCCAACTAGGCAATGGTTCTGTATATAGGTTACTGGTTACACAACGGTGAGGTTTCGGATTTTTGGTTAAAGATAGGTTATTTAACCAAATAATCACAATTGTGGTTATATGACAAGGGTGTAATCGGTGTGGTGCAACCTGCCAGTCATACGGGACACAAAACTGTCTCACCGGAGGTGTGCGTACGCCCCTATTGCACCCTGTCATATCATACGGACCTGCATTGGGCTACTCCGACTGCAGCTGCAGGAGACAGCATTTGAGCCCGCATCCCCAAGTTACAAGCTCAATAAAGACATATGGAATTGCAAGAAATGTTCACCAATCACCCGCTCACCACCTGTATATAATGGTTCAACTGTTTACGTAGTTGTATCTGCCTCAGCCCAGCATTCTGGATAACTGGACCTCACGTCTCACATCTGTCAAAACGTTTTGCTCCGCAGATTTCTCCCTTCCCCAAAATCCAATCAGCATAGTTTGTTTAGATACGATGTCTGCACTACTGATGACGTCTCGTTTTGATTTACCAAACTTACATTACATCACCTTTAGGTACGTCCTGGGCGATTTATTAACGATATAATTCAGTAAACGTGCGAAATACGTGAGCGCCGCGTTTTGCGATGACATTTCAGGGTAATTACGTTTTGTCAAGAGTGTGGTTCTTACAACGCCCGATTTTTACGATCAGCTAATATGAGTAAGTACTGCTGTAAATGTGTTAGTTCCCTGCAGAAAATAGGTGGTCAGTGGACCAGCGTATAGTTCAAACACTACTATAGCCACATTTTCGCCTGGAAATATAATTTTTGGTCAGATATGAGTCATTTTTTTCCCGAAAAAAAATGACTCATCTCTGACCAAAAATTCAAAATCTGTCAGATAAAAACTCCGTTTGTGTAATGTGTGGCCTATGTAGAGAAACTCTAAGCTGATTTGAAAACATGTAACATTGTTATTATGTCTTGTATAACTACAATACGGTTTGAATTAAATTTATGTAAAAAAATTCTGACCTAAAAACAAAAATCAGAAAGTCCAACAACACATATCATATGTAAGAGAGAACAGGCTAAAATGGTTGGCTGCTTGCAACAAAAATGCCTACGAAAGTCTGGCTTTACCGGTCAGATTTAGGATTTTTGGTCAGATATTGGTAATTTTTGTCCCGAAAAATGCTAAATTTGACTAAAATGTATTAATCGCCTTGACCTCCCGCCTAAAAGCTGAAACGAAACGCTACGAAAGGAAATCTCAAGTCATTAACACCTCCGCCCAGGCCATATCATCTACAGTTTCCTGTTCCAACATCATCATCATCATCACATCATATCACATATGACGATTTTGGACACGGTCATGTTCGCTTCGCAGCGGACGACAAACATGCGATTTGCTTACCTACTGAACATATTTTGCTGGCTATTTCGTCTGTCAAATCTTGAACTTGCCCGTAATCAGCCGCATGGAACACGAAATCTTCGTTGTTTGCAATACCATTGATTTCATCCATGTTGATTTGCTGGCCAATTGCTGAAAAAACACAAATAACTGGCCTAACAGCGCCGTAGGACGTCGTAATGCATGTCTTTGCATGATACATGTGTGATCCTACGCTACATCTACCGAATGGAAACACTTTTTTATGTAGTATGTCGTTTAGTTTTCCGAAAGGATAGGCTAAGATAAAAAAAATTCCTGTGTCTGAATCAGCTTAATATAGCCAAAACACATTTGGAGAGAGCAGAATTGAGCAGACGTAAAATACAAAACATATTGCCTGTTTCGGAATTGTTACCAAAAGTGTAAACTCGGACGGAGATAATGATGATATTCGATAAGGTTCGGCGTTCTGTTGCTGATCTAACTATTTCATTCTAAAATTATCTCACATACGTACTAATTTAGTGTGCCATGATGCTGATAAAAGACACGTGTAACTACTTACCGATGGCAAACATTTGAATTCCGTCGTCTCGTGCGGCTTTGGCTTCAGGAACGGTTCTACTTTCGTCGACATTGGACACGCCGTCTGTAATGACCACGCCGATGGGTGTGGCTACATCGGCGCCACGTCCTTGTTCTTTGAGTATCTGGTGCATTACCTCGATACCGTCAGCGGTATTCGTTACACCGGCCATGTACTCGAGGTTGAACACGATCGGCTCAATGTCATCCACAGAAAAGTATGTATCCAAGGTGAAGCAGGTTTCAACCTCTGTCGAATAAATGACTACGCTGACGTGAGTGCCTTCCTTCGAAATCTTCAGTCCTTTCATAACGTCGATGACAAATTGTGTTGAAACTGACCAGTTCAAGAAACCGATACTCCCCGACGAGTCCAGCACAAATACTACGTCACCGACGCAGTCGCCATCCCCTAAGATGAAACCATGTTATTACATAAACTTTGTGAAGAGTTTCACTTACAATTTATAATAAGCAATACGAGGTGGAAATGGATAGTTGGCGTAAGACGAGATCTTGGGAGGGCAGGTGCGAACGGCCAAGAATGGAAGACCGTCGCAGAAGATCGACTGAGATGAAGAGTATTTGTAAGGAAGGCACAGGAAGCTGTTGTTGTGGACCCCACCACACAATGGATCAAAAGGAAACTGACAAAATATGAATACACATTATAGTATGGAATAATTATCAAGATATTTGTTGTGGTCTGTTAATGTAATATTTGAGTGAAACCAGTCTACTCGTTCTCCATTCTAACTAAACGGACGAATGATATTATTATTCTTACCTACAATAAGATTATTAAGTATAAAACAAAAATATATAAGGATATTTAATGTGATCGTGATAGTGATCCTGATTATATGTGTTGCGTAATGTTAAATTATAACCCTTTATAGGCAATTTCTAACTTATTGATCATTAAATGTAATATGTGAATCCAGGTACATATATACCGTATAAATTGCGCTGAAACAAAACAAATCTAACTCGGTGATGTATTGATTGATAATGTTCAGTGTATTAAATTATGCAGTAGTTATGTGTTTTACTGACCACGTGAACTAAATGATAACATAAGTTCTGCATTTTGTTACTGAACACAGTATGTCAGATGCAAAGGTATTTGTTTTCACCTTCGAGGATCAGCAAACATGTATTCTGTACTCACTCGGGTCACATGACTGTGTGTTACAGCGGATTTTCTGCGGTTCTTCTCCGTCGGCGGACCGTGTCCGTACTCCGTCCGGCCCGCACGGCGCTGAGCAGTCGGACCAGGGAACTCCTCGGAAGGGGTCTGTCATGCAAAGTGAAGCGGAATGGTGGAATGTACCCATGGCGAACATATAATTCAATGTAATAATGTACAATGTACATCGTATATATATATATATACTGTATATATATTTGTGGGCTTCTGTAGATGGAGACCGTTCAATCTGTGAATCTACGACAGATGTTTTTTCATTTCTATGTGTAACATCTTTAATTTTTCCTTACAGCTCGTAGACGGGACAAGGGCGTATAGCATTCCTTCCGTCTCTTCCAAAAGACACAGTGGGTGAACGAAATTGCCCAAGGTTCAAAGGGGCCATATCCTCTTCACGCGCAAAAATTCGATTGCGTCGTAGTCGAACAGCGACGTATATATATAAATTTAACTTGATGTAGGGTATATCCTTGAATGACATTGAACTTATTCATTTTACATATTAAAACACATTGTTCATATAAACTAACCACCACAGGGCATAAGATGACACGACGTCTCCACTTTGTCGCACAGTGTCCCATCGCAGGTCTTTTCTCTCTCTTGCACTCCGCCGTCACATTCAGCCGAACATTTTGTCCAAGGCCCCCACTCTGCAAACCACATTCATGTCACTGCAGAATAATAATGATAATAATAATAATAGTAATAACTTCCCTGTGGATGCAATGATGTTTCCACGTGTGTATGGTAATTGTAAGCACATCTAATTTATTTTAATAATAAACATTTTTAAAATATGTTTTTTTTTAATAATTCGGCATGATTACATGATTGCGTGATTCTGATTGACTACATACAATTATATTTATCAATTAAGAAAATATATTATTATTATAGGTTCTTTACGCTTTCTGCGATATACAATTGCAACAAGATAGAATATTGTTTAGCAGTGTAGTGTCTTAGAAATTGTTTTAGTTCAAATTGTATTGTTAATAAGATTCACACGTTTGGTTATACAGGGATGCTATCTAACTGCGCAGTACTGACCTCCATCGAAGTCCATGCTTACAACAGCTGTCAAGAAAGTCAAGGCTGAAAACAAACAAATCGTCAGTATTCGTAAATCCTAATTGAAATGAGAATTTACTGAGATACTCGTCTGAAACTTGTCGTCAATACATTTGCGTCGAATACATTTTAGATAGACCCCATGGCTTGCTACGACCAATAGACAATACTACAGAGAATATGCTAGAAATGTGGTCACATAATTATGGAAATTGTCTTCGCATTTGGATATTTAAGTTTCATTAGTTGACGTTATTGCTTGATGATGCCATAGTGGTGACATACTCGATAAGGTAGCATTGTAAAACATGGGCCTATATAATGTATTAGCAACATTACCAAACATGCTCATCTTCTGGATAGCGTTATATACACACATACGCCAAAGACGGTTTCCCGATGTAGTCGCACCTGGCGTTTGCTATCACATACATTTCAGCTGATGGTGAATGGTTTGTGTAGCTAAGAACAATCGCAAACAAACTCGCGCAATGTTGTTAACTATAGCTTAACGAAAGTATGACGTCCGATTCTAACGCTGAAACCGGCAAAACCCCTTAAACAACGGTTAATTTTGAAAAGATAACGGCGTCTTTCTTCACCCAATAGGTCGTAAATATATCCTTAAATGTTTGGCGCCCGAGATGCAAACTTTCTAAGAGGACAATTGTAACATATATATTCGAGTATATATGTTTAATTAAAGTATTTAACGCTAATTAGAAATATACTCACCCAAAGATAGGCGTATAAGTAATTTGGGTACAGCCATTCTTCATAAAGGCGTCGTCTGAAATAATTTAAGAAAGCGAGCTCAAGTCAATGTATTAGTAGTAAACTGGGGATGTATCGAGCCAGCGTTTTGGAAAAATACAATGTTGGTTGGTTGGTGGCAATCTATGGAGAGTAGAAAACCTCCGCGACGTTGGCTGATGTATCACACAAATACACTCACACACAAACTCGCGCGATCACCTCACTCAATCTCTCTCTCTCTCTTTCTCTCTCTCATTATTAATCATAGATAACACTACTATTAATAGAGTGGCACAATTTAATTTTCTTGGAATAACTTTTAATGAACAATTTAACTGGAAAAATCACATTGACAAAATTTCAAATAGGGTTTCAAGGACGTTAGGTGTATTGAATAGACTAAAACAGTTATTACCTCTTAATATAAAGATTATATTGTACAATACACTGATATTGCCACACTTAAACTACGGTGTTACTGCTTGGGGTTACAAATGTGACAGAATACAGAAACTTCAAAAGAAACTTGTCCGAATTATTAGTGTAAGCAAATATCATGCTCACACTGAACCACTGTTTAAAAGTCTTAAATTGTTAAAAGTAGAACACATATTGAAATCACAAGAACAAACTTCCTGTTTACCATCAAAATTTACCGCTTCATCAAAACAATAGCATTCACAATTTCAACACACGTGGGCAATATAATATACACACAATCAGGGTACAACATGAATTTGCGAAACAAAGCCTCAGATACACCGTGCCGCATACTATCAATAATGCACATGATTTAATAAAAAATAAAGTTTACACTCACAGCTCACACGGGTTTGCAAGGTATGTTAAACATTATTATTTGCAGACGTATCTATCTGTATGTACATTACAACATTGTTATATTTGCCATAATGAGTGAATAACAAACAGGAATACATATTTTATGTGTACCTCTTTGGATGAATAACCAGTCGTCCATTATTATGTATGGTGTCATGTTATAGGCCTTGCTTTGACATAATCTGTTGACCGATTATTGCTACTTTTTATACACCAGGACTTGTCATTATTATGACTGGGTGGCTCCCATGAGAGCGGCTTTTTTGCCTTAGTGGGAATCTCCCTGACCCTCACGTAATAATTTATATACTATTCTGTGATCATTATGCTTTTACATATTCATTTATTGAGTTACATGTATATGAGTCAAAATAAAAACTACTGTCTGTCTGTCTGTCTGCCCCTCTCTCTTAAGATACAACATGCATACCTAATATTTATGCACTAACAACCAAATGATAAACGGTTATCACCGTTACTATATTCTGCAATCTTAAAATCGTCTTGCTGACCATTATTGTGGCATGCTGATAAAGTTAGTGTAAAACCACGAAATGTACATATACTATACTTGCACTTGCTTACATCCATCATGTAAATCAAAGCCTATATATAGCGCAGTATCCAGTCCTTGGGACTGCTGAAAGCGCTTTACACTTTACGCACGGCCAGACCAATTCAATCGAATGCCGTCTCGTAAACAATTACCATCCACTATCGATTTTGCCAGTTTTTTCTAAAGTTCTAGAAAAAATAATGTACAACATATTAACATCTTTCATAAACAAACATAACATCTTATATGATTACCAGTTTGGAATTAGGAAGAAGCATTCTGCAAACATGGCTCTTGTGAAACTAGTAGATAAAATTTCCACAGCTATGAATAATGGTGACTACTTAGTAGGAGTTTTCCTTGACTTCAGTAAAGCTTTCGATACAGTTGACCATAGCATATTACTTAATAAACTAGAACATTATGGCATTAGAGGAAGAGCACTTGCCTGGCTGGAAAGTTATTTGTCTAATAGAACGCCGTATGTTTTATTTGATGGAGTAAAATCGAACATTCAGTCTACATGGTGTGGTGTCCCACAGGGATCAATAATAGGCCCACTGTTATTCTTAATAAATATTAACGACATTGTTAACATATCAGATATCCTATTTCCGATTATATTTGCTGATGATACAAATGTTTTTGTCAATGGTAACAGTCTTAGCGAGCTAGAAACTGTGATGAATCATGAACTGCAAAAAATAGTTATTTGGTTAAAGAGTAATAAACTATCTTTAAATATCAGTAAAACATATTTTATTGTCTTCAAGTCGGTACATAAAAAGGTATCCAATCTAATTGCCATCCTTACTGATGGACTACAAATTACTCAAGTAGAAAATACAAAATTCTTAGGAATTTTAATCGATGCTAATTTGTCCTGGAATTTTCATATATAGTATATAAAATATAAAATAGCCAAAGCTGAGACCAACTCTTCAAGAAGCTGTCCATTTTACCAATAAGAAAAATCTACGAATACACGGTTGTGCTGTTTATGTACAAAATCGTTAAGAATATGTTTCCGTCGGTTATGACAAGGATGTTCATTAGAAATAACGAACTACACGAACATAGGACACGCAATGCAGAATTACTACATATGCCGATTTCAAAAAGTCATGTATTAAATAAAAGTATTATATATCGAGGTGTTAAATTACGCAACTATATGGCGACAACAGTGGATTGTAATTATAATTATGCAATAGCAACGTTTAAACGTCAACTTAAGAATTTTTTTGCTAGTAAATAATATTAATGACTTATATAAATAGCATTCATTGTTGCAATTTTAAATGAAGTATTCATGAAAATAGTACAGTTGTTATTCATGTTTCTGTTTTTCTTCTTTCTTCAGTCACACAAATTGTTATCTTGCACCAAGACATTTACATATATATCACATGTATTGTGAGGACTAATCAGCCACTCGTGGCTTTATACCATAATTACAGAAACCATAGCAATCTATGTATTGATTGGAAAGTATCATAGTTTCTGTAATAAACCATTATTATTATTATTACTTCTCCTGGAAGAATTCAGTCACGGTGCCATCAATGCAAGAAGACTATTCGTACACAAATATCAACCACTGCCTATAGCCAGGTATCCGTTCATACAGCTGAGTGAACTGGAGCAACGTAGACGTGCTGTCGTTAATGATATGGCAAACGTAAAACTACCACAGCGGAGCCCTCTCCGGGTATTTACTCACCACTCTCTGTTTCCACATTTCTCCGGCAAGGAGAAACACATATGACAAAAACGTAGTAACTCTAAATAACTACCTTTGTATTTTATTAAACGCCGCCAATTGGTAGATCAAAGGCCAATGGTCCAAAAATGCGAATGAACATAGAAGTAGGCGAATGTATCTCGGCACATTGGAGGACATGCACACTGCCTCCAAGTATGTGTATTAATATATACATAGTGCCACATTACTCTACTAACGCTATTCAATACTGATTTGAAGTTTCACATAAAACGACCTCATCTACCTGCCCAGTGTTTCTTACCTGGCCTTGGTTGTACCGCGTGCAGCTCGCGAAACCGTGTTACGGTTCTTGCAAGAATGCCAGTTGTTCCACGAAAGGCGTGTTTATATAATTTGGTAAACTATTAATTGTGGCGCATGTAGGCGTCGGATTAAATCATTCTTTACGTGGTCTCTACTGTCTTACCACACCTTCTCGCGTGCGCAATAACCAAATTGTTTTCGGAAGTCGTTATCATAACTCTGATTTTTTTGTTCGATTAATCCTTGAGGATGGCGCTTTGGTAATTACTCTCATGGAAAATGCGACTGTGTTGTGAATAGTGGTTTATAATGTTGGAAACGCTTCACATTGTGACGGTGTCGTATGAGACTTGAAAGCATGTGTTTGACAATACAAATAACAAAGTTATGATTTAATGTTGGACAAGTGATGGGTTTGTTTACCGTTCTTCATATTGTGCATTATTGATTTGTTTACTTGGGATATTTACGCTCTCTTTGGTTATACAGGGATGCAAACTAACAGTACTGACCTCCATCGAAGTCCATGCTTACAACACCTGTCAAGAGTAAGCATTCCATGTTATTTACATAAAACAAGCATTGCTCTACTGCAGCCAGAATTACTTTCTTGTAGAAGACCCAACAGTTTCGGATTATTGTGATTGAAATATTAACCGTAACTTGATCATTCCTGTATGTCAGCACTAAATGGGATGAACCAGTAGCGCAGCGGTAAGAGCTCCGGACTCTCGACTGAGAGAACGCGGGTTCGAATCCTGTGAGGCGGTGTCGAACCTTGGGCAAATTCGTTTACTCTACATTGCTTCAGTTCAATCAGCTGTATGCATGAGTACCTGGCGATAGACTATGATGGATATTTGTGTACGAATAGCCTCCGCGCATTAATTGCAGCGTGGCTGAATTCTTCCCAGAGAAGTCGATATGGTGTTCGATTGAACAGGTTTGCCAGGGAGTAACGTGTAAAGCGCTTTGAGCAGTCATGAGGACTGGATACTGCGCTATATAAAAACTTACCTTTTTACCATTCTGAATTAAAAGTAGGGCCTATTCTAACAATATTGTCCTGCTATTCAAATATATAATAACCCCCTCGGTCACTTTATTAAAGACCCCCTGTTTCTCTGCACATTTTCTGCACAGTTTGTTACGACATGTAACGACCGTTGGTGATGAAACCAAATGGTAAATTGTTTTAATTAATTCATGTTGATTTTATTTACTATTATTATTGACTTCAATGTTTATGTCTAGAATTGGTGAATTGATTCCTGGTGTTGTTTTATTTGTAGTGTCATATTAATAATTTATTATTTAATTTGTTTATTTAATAAATTTTTATGTATTTAATACATTTATTATTATTTATATTTTTATTGTTGTGAATTGTATATTTTATGAAAAGCTGTGTAAATGTTGATGTAAGAATGTAGTGTGAGATGGCCCATTGAAAATCACGATAGAACACGTGACACAGTCACCATCATTAAATAAAGCTTTTTACTTACTTTTATTTACTGAAGTGCGGCTTTAGCGCGCGGTGCAGATTGCTGATTCATCCTGTTGAAATTGCAATTGCGGACATTGACGTTAATGGTGTCATCGTAAAGATAATAATGCAATCTATAAACATGTCGCTGGATACACCCAGTAAATCTGATTAATGTTTGAATTATTGTATTTTGAACATCGCGAATGCTTAACCCTGCATTATTTCACAGCTGTTTGACAGCTAAGCGGCGATCAAACAGCCGCGTATATATTGCAGAATTAAGCATTCGCGATGTTCAAACGGCAATAACTTAAAAACTAAAAACAAAATGATGTGTACACCCAGCGACGCATTTGTAGATAAGTGTATTATCGTCATGGCAGTGGCGTAATGACCAGGGGAAGGGAGGTTCACTCACGGGCGCCGGGTGTAGGGGGCTCCAAATCGACAGTCAAGTTACCCATCTAGCGGATAGCATCATCTAAAAACAGTTCTCCTCTCGTAAGCCCCCATAAACGCGATTGCGTATAATAGTAATAATTTGTCGTGCAGCATATGTATTATTAGTTGCAAACATAGATGCATAAAGGGTGTGAGGGGCGCATGCCCCCTGTTTTGCTTGGACGAACGTCAATACGGGTTTGTTGGGTGTGATTTGTGGATTCAGGATGTGTGTGAAGTGCACCCCCAAGAGGAGGGTTGTAGTTGGATGTTTTTGGTGAACCTCGGGAGAGATGGGGTGCAGTCGGAGATTTTCGGTGAGGCACAAGGGGAGGTGGTTGGCTGTGCCCCCATTGGTAAAACCCTAAATCTGTCCCTGACAGATATGTTATAATGAGTTAAATCACAATTAATGTTGGTTTGCATTTCAAGTAGCTATATATAATGCATTATATATTGGCCTAACGTAGATCGATAACCAACTTTTTGAAGTGTGGCTAAATAAGTAGATAGGCAGCGCTGGTAGTGTTTTTGTTACTCAACCGAGAATTAACGCACGAGTCTAGCACGAGACATCTTAGCAAAGATTAACTGTATCTAGAAGAGATTACAGGATCCTAGAATTAGTTTTCAAGAAGCCTCTCACGATAGAGAAACCCTTCAGAAACTGGTTCAGAGTATGGTATGACGCCGGGAAACATTGCTTGAGAACTAGCACGAGACGATGGTGTCTTTTGTGTCATGAAAAAACAATCTGGACCGGTATAAAGGTATAATATTGCCCCCAGTATAATTACCCCCGGCAATATTATACCGGTATAAACTGCCGGGAGGGCAATCTTATACAGGCATAATGCTGCCTCCACGGTATAAGATTGCCCCGTATAAATCTCATGTTGAATTACGGCACAGTGTGTTAATTGTACTTTTTTTTTATCAATTCATGGCAATTATATATTCATTTATTCAACATAATATATGTATACATATATTTACCATTGACATATTCATATCATAGATATTTGTAGAATCACACACACAGACATACATACGTATATGCATACATTTTAAAATTTGTTCACAAAGTTCATAGCATGGCTGGCAGCATGGCCGGTTCATAATGGTGGTGGAAGTTCTGGATCAGAATCACTTCGTCTGGGTGGCTCTCGTCGCCAGACATAAGTTACTTATACGGTAGCCACTTTTGCGACAGGCCGCACTGGCTGAACACGTACGCTGTTGCCTTCAACATGGTTGCCAGTGCAAAGATTTCGACCTCAGTTCCCCAAGTACCTAGTGAAATCATGCCACGAATGTTTATGTGTTCCGCAATGTTCGGACAGACAGACCGCAAGATATCCACATTGTTCTGTGATAATGGAGCTGAAGGCACGGAACAGTCAATTTCCGTCGCCGTCAATTTTCCGTCGTCGTCAATTTTCTCACATTTTTGTAGATATCAACGGAATGACGTCTAATCGATGTCAATATTGTCCACGTAGTTTAGACGTCAATGGAAAGACGTCTAATACATGTCAATATCCCCACATATTTTAGACGTAAACGGAATGACGTCTAATATATGTCAATTTTCCCACATGATGTATACGTCAACGGAAAGACGTCTAATAGACGTAATTTTTATGTCATTCTGAGAAGTAGTTTTAATCATCAAGAATCCACTAATAAAAGATGCCTAAAAGACGTCATGTGCCCACTGGGATGATGGTGATTCCCTTTTGATCTTCCTGTATACCTATGATTTTTGTATTCTCGCCTTTTTGGAGGCCAAATACAATAAATAAATAAATAAATTAATTAATTAAATAACTGCTCGAAATATACAAACAGCATTTAACAACATATTATATTTATTCGAAAACCGATTGATTATGGCATTATTCATATTTCAATACACCATGTGCTTATATATTAATTAGTCGCCAATCATCATATATTGTTAAACATAGGGGGGGCTGTTTTATACTGGAGGGAGCAATATAATACCGGTATATTATTTCCCACGGGGGCCGTTTTATACCAGTATATTATTGTCACCCAGCAGGTTCGTTCCGGTATAATATTGCTGGGGAGCAGGAATCAGAGGGGCAATTACATTTTCTGCACAGTTTGTCGTGACATCTAGCGATCGTTGCGTTGTGACGTCACCGCAGGTAGCTCCGCTAGGATTTAGCATAGCGTGCATCTATGCGGGATAGTGTTTGAGGCCGTACCTAAAATTGCAATGGCGAAACTTAATATTTTTATATCACCGTACAGGTAATAATCTTACCTACAAAAGTGTGGCTGGATGCACCGATAAATTTTGTTTTCGTTTTGATTTATTGCCGTTTGAACATTGCGGATACTCAAACTTGCAATGGGATTTAATATTTGTTGATATCACAGTAAAGATAATAATTTTATCTACAAGTTAGTCGCTGGGTGTACCCAGGTAATCGCTTCTGCTGGCGGGCGAACCGAGGTGAGGGCTGGCACGTTTCATCTGCCATTATGTTGCTTGGAGAGGAGATTGGCGCCACCAGGTTATCCCAATCGCCAACAGAAAAGACATGATGGATACAACACAAGTTGATAGCACATCGGATCTGTCGAGGCCAGGGTTACCAGCGACCGCGCTACCCATTGGCATTCACCAGTGTGGCAGTGCAAAGTGGGATATTGGTGCTAAGGCCACCTTCAAAACACCATCTGAGAAGGTCACCATCGGTACTTGGAATGTCCGCACACTCCACGCATGTGGCAAACTAGAAGAATTGGAACATGAACTGAAGATATATCACTGGGACATAATTGGACTCTGGGAGGTGAGGTGGGCAGGCTTTGGCGAGACAACAACAGAGGACGGACAAGAGATATGGTACGTTGGAGACCAGACCATGCACCAGCATGGGGTCGCCTTCATCGTACGGAAGGAAATTATAGGGTGCATTATCAGCAGCAAACCCATATTCAGCAGATAATGACGAATTAGAGGCTTTATATGAAGACATCAAAAGAATTATCACCAAGACCCCAAAAAAGGACATAATCATCGTACAAGGTGACTGGAATGTTAAAGTGGGCCCAGACGCCCACGTACATTGGTCTGGCACAGTTGGGAAATTTGGTACAGGAGAAACCAACGAACGGGGACTCCGCCTCCTGGAGTTTGCTGGCAGCCACAGACTGATCCTGCAAACACCGTATACCCACACAAGCTCTCTGGCAGAACAACATGGCACTCACCAAGCGGCCTGATTCACAATCAAATTGATTCCATTCTGACACCTTGTCGCTTCAAGTCCAGCATTAACAAAGCACACACCAGGACATTCCGAGGAACTGACATAGGCAACGATCACGACCTTGTCATGCTTACAATGAAGCTCAAGTTGAAAAAGAAATAGCATGCGGCACAGCAACGTGTCAGGTTTGATGTCGACAAACTGAAAGATCCCGAAGTGGCTGCAATATTTCAGGCTCAGATAGCGAGGAAGTTTGCGGCACTCAACCTCCTGGACAATTACATCAATGTCCTCACTAACGAGATAGTCCGCAATACAGCTGAGGAGGTACTGGGTCGACAGAGGAGGATGAATAACCCTGGGTCACAAACGACATCCTTGACCTCTGTGACGAAAGACGAGAATTGAAGAAGACCAGACAGTACAGCCCAGAGTCACAGGAACAATATTGCCAGGTCAACATGACACTACGGAAGGAAATGAAAGCAGCCAAAGAACAGTGTATCGAGGAGCAGCGTGCCAGTATTGAGAAAGAAATGGCTCAGGGTAACAGCAAGCAAGCCTTCAACACACTGAAGAACCTGACCAAGCTGCAGCAAAACAGAACATCAATCATTGAAGATAGCACGGGAGCACTCCTGACAGAGACTAGCGAAGTCTTAAAGAGGTGGAAGGAGTACAGTCAGGAGCTCTACAATTACCCACTGCAGCCTGATAACAGCGTGCTGCAGACAGAACTGGCCCCAGAGAGAGAACCAGAAACATTGCCTAATTTAAGGGAAGAGGTTGAAGAAGCCATCCGCAGTATATCAGTAGGGAAATCACCAGGAGCAGACAACATTCCAGCGGAGCTGCTCAAACATGGTCACTGCAATGACTGCCATTTGCCAGAAGATCTGGGACTTCAAACAGTGGCCAAAAGAATGGACACAGTCACTCATCATCCCATTACCTAAGAATGGAAATTTCCGGAAGTGCCAAACCTACCGAACCATTAGCCTCATTAGCTCCCAAGCAAGATCCTGCTACGCATCATTTTGAACCGGTTGAAAAAGCAATCAGAAGACCTACTAGCAGAAGAGCAGACCGGTTTTAGACCCGGAAGAAGTACCATAGAACAAATCTGCAACTGCAGAATCCTGATAGAAAAGCACATGCAATACCAGAAGAGCCTGCTCCACAACTTTATAGACTTCAAGAAGGCTTTTGACAGGGTGTGGCACGAAGGTCTGTGGCAAGTGCTAAGGCGCTTCAACATTGAAGAAGGCATCACTCAAGTCATCAGCGCACTGTATAACAACGCCGACAGCGCGGTCCTTCTCAACAGCCAAGTAGGGGACTACTTCAAGACCACAATCGGAGTCGGCCAAGGTTGCTTGCTGTCGCCAGTTATCTTCAACATCTACTTCGAGAACATCATGAGAGAAACCCTCCATAACTTCAACACCACCATCTCTGTCAGCAACCTGCGATTTGCAGACAATATAAATCTTCTTGGAGGAAGCAACAACGAGCTCCAAGATCTCACCAATAGATTAGTGGATAGAGCAGGCGCTTACGGCATGGAAATAAGAAACGAAAAGAGCAAGGTGATGGCCAGCAGCACTGAAAATATCACTGTTGACATCACAATGAACGGCCAAAGACTGGAGGAAGTGGATGCGTTCAAATATCTCGGCTCCACACTCACCAACGATTGACGGTCTGACAAAGAGATTCTGATCCGAATAGCCCTTGCGACAGCACGAATGACCTAACCCAGTAAGATATGGAGAAGCATTAACATCAGTTTCGCAACTAAGATCAGTCTGTACAAAGCCCGTGTTGTCTCCATCCTGCTCTACGGCTGCGAAAGTTGGAAACTGACGGCTACAATGACGAAGAAGATACAGGCATTTGAGACCAAGTGCTTCAGACGCCTGCTGCACATATCTTGGGCCGAGCACAAGACTTTGTCCGAAACCGGATCACTGCCCTGGCAGGCCCACAGGAACCACTCCTCGCAACAGTGAAAAGGAGAAAGTCGGCATGGTACGGCCATGTCATACGCCACGACTCCCTTGTCAAAACAATCATGCAGGGCACTCTGGAGGGGAACAGACGGAGAGGCAGGCAAAGGAAGACCTGGATGGACAACATACGGGAGTGGACCGACCTTGACGTCCTAACGCTACTGAGACTTGCGTTAGACCGCCACGACTGGAGAGCATTCGCTGCGACTGCGTCCCTCATGTCTCCTCTACGACCTGACAGGTCTCTGGATGAACTGAACTGAAGCCAGGATTTAGTTTTTAGTTTTTGAGTTATTATATCGCGATGTTCAAACGGCAATAACTCAAAAAGTTAACACAATTACTGGGTACATCATGCGACACACTTGTAGATACAAAGATTATCTTTACGATGATATCAGAAAATATAAAATTCTGCAATTACAATTTCATGTACAAACTGAAACAACATGACATGATAGGCTTCGTATTTGGCACATTACTTAACAAGAGTATTAAGCTTATGTATACAAAGTTTCAAATACCTTTAAAATAACTCGTATCAAGGAAATAAATGCCAAACTGGGTTTTCTGCTGAACACATCTCTCACTTTTACATCTCATAAAATTGGAAAATGTTTCGATTGTCTTGACCACCATGCTCGACAGATTTGACCACCAGGGTTCAACTGATTTGAACACCATGTTTCGACTGTCTTGACCATCATGGCTCGACTGATTTGACCTCCATGGTTCGACAGATTTGAACACCAAGTTTCGACTCTGTCAGAACATTCTATCACACAATTTTCTACGGAGACAAACTATATATCATGCAGAGATATGTGACTGCAGAATGTTTCTTACAACGTACAACAACATGTTGAGCAAATTATCTTTAATCAGGTTAGTGATCAGTTGGTCGCAATTAACGCGGTATTGGTTTGAATTTGCCCTTGGGTGCGGGTACTTGTTTATGTTTGTAAAAGCGTTCATTTATTTTGTTATGTGCGGTTCACTGTTGATCTTACCACGAACAAATTTAGAGTTCATATCAAATAAAAAAGTTACCTTTATTTTAGTGTTCATCTTTATTATTTTCATGTATATTATGTTAGTTAGTAAGTTGCGTCAAATATACTTTAATGAATACATTTGTCAACTACACTGTAGAATGACCGGTTTAGCTGGCTCTGAGGGGAAACGTGTAAAATGTGTGTCGGGGGCGACAACCCTCACTATGCCGCTGCCTTATGATAATATCACACATATTAAATTTCGTTATTACTCTTTCGTATACAGCCTGAAACACCAACCCGTACCCCCCTATGCAATGCTCAGCACCATTTCCTTTGATGACGTCACCAACACCTAACAAGCTAGTTGTTTACTGACATGCAAATTACCCTGTTTGACCGGGTTTATTGACATGATTTTGTAATCAACACACTTCATATAGGGCACATTACTTGACAAGAACATGATGTTTACGTATAGGGAGGTTCAAATAAATCTACAAAAAATTATTTTACTTATTATTTAAACAATGCATACCGAATGATGAGTACTTATCATATAAGTATCATTGTGACTTTGATCTCGTCGTATCTATGAACTCTGAACAGCGCCATGTGTGTTTGCTATTAGGAGTTATTTTTTTGTGCCACTGAGCTCGGATTTTCCGAGGATATTCGCGCTAAAGAATTAATTCCATTATTATCATTATTATTCGAAAAATGGACCTTCATGTAGTTTAGTTAATATAATTTCTTTTGAGTAACCGGATAAGCACATAGCTTGTATTTTGTGGTGTTAATTATGTTGGCACACCCAATTTTTCCCGTTGCGTGTAAAATGCGATTGTGCGATACTGATACTTTTCCCATTAATATGTCCTGCTAATGTTACCATGTTTTTCTTGTATGGACCTAAGGATTGTCAAACGATTATTTTTTACTTAGGGATACAGGACGTTGTTATTGAAAAGCAACTTGTTTATGTTGAAATATGATAAGCGCTCATAATGTTTACTCATCGGTGTTCGCTTAAGGTCGCATATATATACACCAACAAACTTAAAACATTACATATGGGCGGGTGGCGGGTTGACCGTCATCACTTGTTACGTGGCAATAAACCGATATGGTGGCACCACTTATTGAGTGGAACATGTATTAAAGTACATTGGATGGCATGTTAGTTGAAACATGTGACCATTGGCAGTGGTTTGTGAATTAATTTTGGATTTTGGTGAGTGGGTGGTGGTTTGAAATAATACGAAACGCTATACGAAGTACTATTAGGCGAGTCATCTTATGACACGCTTTTCCATTGTGGTATATCGAATTAGCAAAACAATACAGCGAGTTGTTGCTGGTAGACATGGGCGTGGTTACGCTTTTTACATTTCTTCTCACGTCGGATATCGGATGTCTTCCTATACTGTAGACACACTGTATCAAACTCTCGTCATTTCACTAATACATTATCCATGTATGAAACACATTATGCCAGAACAATACGCTGTTTGTTTCAACTATTTATTTTGTAACGCGCTTTTATATTAATGAATACTAGATTGCTAAACAATACGTCGAGCAATTCCCGTAGATATGTGCGCTACTATGTTGTAAACATGTGCAGTGAGCATTTATCCCGCATGAAACAATGGAAGAGCGTTGAAATAGTGTGATTGTGGGTGTCAGTCAAAACTCAATCCCCGTTATTTTTCAATTATTGTTATTTTAATAATCTTTAAATTTGGATACTTCTTGACAATTTTAGGATTAATTACAACAGTAACATACGATATTTACCTATTATAATAAAGACATTTTAAACACAAGTATTCATAAAAATCATTGATAATATCATTGATTTGTACACTAAATTTGTACGCTACAGTAATATTATTACTGTAGCGTAGTCAATATCAGCAAATAAACACCGGAGACGTCAACCAATTTGGTATTATAATTACGATTTATTTCAGGGTTAGGTTTCATAGTATTACATGGTGACAGCGTGGTGTTGTACACCAGCCAAATTTTGTGTTGAAATCCGGGAGATTCATCAGCGGTTCAGCAGACTTCCCGTGTCGCGCTGTGTCGTCATGCTGTCTCTGATCTTGACATCGCAGGACGGCGGGGGTGAGTGCTGTTCAACAATGTTTCGCCCTCGCGCCGCCTAACTATGTGGGTGTTGAATCACAGGAAGACGAAATGTTAGGCCCGCCTCTGAAAAGTTAAAAAGTGTCGCAATATACATTACTACAAATACCGAGCTTTCGTAGACGCTAGGTTCGTGCCAATCGCCCGCGTTAATGACATATATAATTGTTTTTGTCGCAGCACAAAGCACTAATAATTTTTTTGTCGCAACACGTAGCCAAGTAAAGCATCGCCTGCACATCGTACGATCGGTACACGCGTAAAAGACACATTTAAGTCATATATTCATCGCACGCGCTTACAATAAGTGTTTATCAGAATTCACTACTACATCAGACATGAGTAATATAATCCTTACTGTTGCTTTGAGATATCAGAATTAGTGGAACGTATTATATTCATGGTATTTATATTTTTTTCTTGAATCCAAAATGAATTAGTTGATAATATAATAACACTTTCTATTTCACAGCCATGTACTATCCACATTTTTCTCTAAACATCTAGTGAAAATAGCAGAGTAAATTACATAGTAACACATTCTAGCGTGTTCTAATTATTAGCAAGAGACCCTATCATAACGATGATGAAACAACACGTGTTGACAACTAGACTTTATTCTCTCTTCTTGTTTCCTTATGCTACAAATCTCACAACTGTCCAGTTGGTTCTACCTGTTTACAGTCTCTATAGATGATCCCGCGCCAGTTACGAATGTAACGTTCTTGATAATCAATTTACCAACCCGATCCTCAATCGGTTTGGTTTACGCACTGTTCTTGAGGGCCTAGAACGACCACAATTTCTCCTTCCATTTGTCATTTTATAATTGTCCGTCTTGTCGGTAACTTGACGGGTCTGACAATTGGTGTCCGTCTCGTAAAACGGACATAGTCTGTCAACAGACATATTGTCATCCCTGTGTTCGAAGCGTATTCGAAAACACTTTCCCCAACGGCGCACAACACGAAAGGGACCCGTATATTTCGGTTCGAGTGAAGGCTGGACTTTATCCACACGAACGAGCACTTTCTTTGCGGCCCAAAGGTCCTGCGGCACATGGGTGCGCATTTTTTGTCTCCCATGCCACAGGTTTTCTGTGAACCGTTGTGCTGCCATGGCCGACGCCAACTCTCTACCGAACACTGAAGCATTGTCGATGTTGACTCGCTGAACGACTAACTGGCCCGGCAACGCAGGCTGTTGGCCAGTTACCATTATGGATGGCGAGACACCCATGATAACTCGGCAAGCCAGTTTGCCCTACCAAGCAGACGGACGCGGAGCGACTTTTTCAAACAGCAATGTATCCGCTCGACTTTTCCATTGTGTTGCGGATGATAACTGATAGTTGGGTCGCGGATAATTCCCATCAAACGGCAAACCTCCCGCCAGAAGTCAGAGACGAGCTGCGATCCCCGGTCTGACGTAATGATGTCGGGGACGCCCCATCTGGCGATCCATTGACGTACCAACACTTTAACACAAGCTTTTGCGTTCGCCGCCTCTCTTTTCTTTAAGCCTCTGGAAGAGACTACGCAAGTCTTTGACGTGGTCCTCTTTGTTCTCGCTACCCACGATCACATCGTCCATGTACACAAAATTCGCGAACGGCAGATCACTGAGAAGTTGGTGGACGTTCCGCTGGAAACACTGCGCCGTGTTCTTCAGACCGAATGGCATTCGGAGGAACTTGAAGAGGCCAAGTGTCGTGATGATGGCCGGATATCTGTCGAGTTTTGTCATGTTGTTTAGTCGCCGAAAATCTCCGCACACACGCCATGAGCCATCTGCTTTCTTTACTGCATGGATCGGAGATGCCTAACTAGATTCACATCGCTCAATGACCCCCTCTCTCTCCCTCTGTCGGAGTTGTTTCTCGACTTGAACCTTCTTCTATGCACGAAGCTTCCGGCATGGCGTGTATACCGGTGCCCCCTCCATCGTAATGTGCAGAGGCATAGTCATGGGAACCACTTTGCTCATACTGGGGTCGGTGACTTCAGGAAAATCCCTCCACAGTCGAGCATATTCGTCGTCTTTGAATTCCGCACAGCGATCAGCGGTAGGATTCACAGAATAGACAGATGAGCACGCCGTTTCCACTGAACGCTCGTCCAAGTTAACGCGATCGATTAGACATCGTTTGAACGGGTCTACCAGGAAGCGTTTTCTGTCTCCCTCTTGGAAGAAATCCATTCCCAAAATGGGATGGATCACGTCTGCCACAATCATGTTATGAGAGCATGTTCGGTCCATAAGTGTGAAGGTAGACTTGCGCCGGCCGAATGTGCGGATGCGTTGCCCGTTCGAGGACTACAGGATATGTTCAGTGGGTTTGGGATTACATTTTTCTTTCGTGGTCGGCGGTAGAACGGAGACCGCTGAAACGCAGTCTATCAAATATCCGGCCGTGAAGAGGAATCGTTTCGTTTGTTCTTTAGGCGAGCCATATACGACGCCGATTACTGACCGCCCCTTTCGTTTCCCGCATCAGTATGTCGAGCCTTTGTAAGGTTCGCACGGTATCGCCCAGATCTCCCGCGTGGACTGCAGATGCTAGCTCGGTATGAACTTCTGTGATGGTGGCTATCGTCGTGGGGGGTAGCGTGACATACAGCGAGTCGGCCTTTTGCAGAAGCTCTTCCATAGAGAGCTGCGGTGTGGGAAGCTCAAGACTCATACGCAGCGATTCCGGCAGCCGACGGAGAAGAGCCCAACGTTCTACATCTTCTCGGTCCCAACTACCGCCGACTTGACGGAATCGAGCCATCCACTGAGATGGTTTCTCGTCTGCTGCGTTACCTCCCATGGCCATTGCTCGCGTCAGTCTCTGGTGTACGGTTGGTTCATATCGATCAACGAAGAGAGTCTTCACCGCGTCGAACACGTTTGCCGGGCGATCTTCCCCCATCATCGTAAGATCTCGGATCACGAAAGCCTCTTCTTCCGACAACATGGTAGTAAATGCAGCAAACTTGTTGAATTGCGATGTGATACCCTGCACACTGAAGACGTCCTCTAGCTGTTGAAACCATGGACGGCAGTCGTCGTGTGTCATCGAGCGAAAATATATATTGTACCCCTTCGAATCGCTCGACGTGGCAACTGCTGGCGTCGCCTGCTGGCGTCACCAGCAGGATGAGTTTCGATGTAGCGGCTTGCTTCGAAAATAACATCTTCTGCCTTGGTGATGTAAGTCTCAGACATCTCAATGTCCTGAAGAACGGTCCGTTTCCCTGAGGGTGCACCGCTCACTTCTGCAGCCTCCAACAACGGCAAGAGCTGACAATTGAGCTCGCGAAACTTGTCGAGAGCTCCGAACATGCTCTTGAGAAGGACCTGTATGGTTTCCCGAGCATCACTCTCCCCTCTCACACTGTCAAACCGGGTAGCGATAGTCGTTATGCTTCTCTTTGCCGACGATCGACTCGACAAAACCGTCTGTAAACGCTCAGCCATCGCTGATGGCGATCAAAGTGCAGTCTAGCGTGACGCGACGGACAAAGCAGGCGTGTGCGATCAAGCGTGACGCGCACTTGGCCAATCTATCTGACTGTTGACAAATATTCTGAATATATCGTGGGGTGAAATACAAATTGCGTACAATGTTTCGGGCTATTAAACGACAGTTGACGGATAGCAAACAGCCACTGTATTTATTCTAAGTAAATGCACAGAAGTCGGAATGTGTTGTGTATCGGGGTCTGAGCCGGAACCTCAGCACCATAGACGCGGGAACAGGGGGCAGGGAACAGCTGTCCCCACTGAAATTTATCTGGGGGGTGGCAGACATATGGTTTTGCCTCATTAAATGTGAGCGTGAATGTTTGCTTTTGTGGCGAGAGTCATTAACGGTTGGAAATGTAAATTTTATGAGACGATTAATGTGTATTTTTGTCGACTGTGAAAGGTGTGTGCAATAGGAGGGTAGACATATTGTTTTCTATCCCCCCAGTAATAGGCGGTGTGGTTGAGAATTTTGTTCTCCAAAGCACACCCTCTCCCGTCTTGGGATGTCATCATTTCTGTCGAACATTACTTTCGAAGCGTGGACATATTTTCAAATTCACAAAATACTGGAAGTGGTGCTTAACCATCCACTCGAAATATTGGTGGGTTTAGCCCCCATAACCCCTTCCGACTCCTATGGAATGTATGTATGAATGAGTAATATATATCGTGCCTTAGTAATAATTTCAACCTACCTTCCAGACCATCATGAAACCAACATTTTACTTCCAATTGCCTTGAAACTTCATGTGTTGGTGCTACATTGTGCTGACAGCCAATGTACATGTCGGCAACTGACCGATATATGCCAGCATATCATATAGGCGTTTAAAAATTACGATTACGATGACATTTTCACATTTTATGCCGACTATGCCGAAGATGCCTACGGATCAAATGCCGGGCTGACAGATGACCGTCTGCTCTAGCATGTCCATACATGTACCTACTTCTGAACATATGTGTGAAACCTTCATAATAAACTTTACGTAAATGCTTCTTATGCTGTAATTGTGAGATCACATAAAATAATTATATTGTGTTATGAGTCAAATACTGGTTTTGAGTCATTTGTATCACGTGTACAGTTTCTAAAATAAATTGTCCTACACCTTAAAGGGTCTCTCATTTTATTTCCGGAATATAATGTGTCTGAAGTTATCTAATCAGTTACTGCTATTTAGAGCCTACACTACCAATATAGGACTAAACATTCAAGTAGGTTAACCAAACCATTTCTCCGAATTACACTATATTTTCACAGTATATATGCCACAGATACCTACAGATTGAATGCCGGGTCGGCAAATGACCAGGCTGCGACAGCATGTCATATATAGGCTTTTGAACGTGCCATTTCCTAGATGCCCGATCTTTTGTTAGGACTAATCATTCAAGTATAGGGCGTTAACAATTTTTTTTTATTTCCTTAAACTATTCGACCTTTTGCTGCCATTGTACATCGGCAGATGTGGTGGGGTGTTTTCCCCGCGTGCCATCACATTTGTCTTGGGCGCTTAATGGAAATTAATATTGCCGCCGCGCGCGGGAAGGATGCAGCGGTGACGCATGCGTGATTGGTTTGTCTCGGTATTTCTGGTAATGAATACTATTGATAAGGTAAGTTAATTTCTATCTAAATCCTTGGAAACCAAACTCAGAGGCGCATCAAAACAAATCTCAAAATCGATCAATATATTTAAGTTGTCTACATATCGATGGATATACCAGGGATCTAAGGTGGATAAGCAAAGTTACAAAGGTAATGTTTTTAAATGACGCCGGAGTTGTGCTATAGCTTAAACTGATCTAACACTAGGAGGGAGCATATTCCAACGAGTTGGTTGCTGCAATTCCAGGAGACGTTTTACGTATAACGCATTGATTACGTTTTAAGTTCAAAACCGTTCAAACTGATTTACCCCATAAAGGTGTCTTGACGTATAAGGGGTATGTTGAAAATAGACAGGGGGCACATCGTAGTGTAAGGGTCGTAGATTAATCCCTGAAAATTTGGTGTTCGAGGTTCAAGCCGTCTAATAGGGAAATACGTAAGATCGATTATAATAAGAATATTATTATTATCACCTACATGTTTTTATATTAATTGTACACTATTTTACTTATTTAGTAACGTTATATCATTAATGCTTATCCTTATATTACTTTTATGTTTAAGTTGATTGTATTGGCATTTATTGAAATTAATCTATATATGTAATTATATAATACGGTGTATCTACGTACGAATTATGGCGCTATATAAGAGTTCTGAATAATAATATTATTATTAATCTTAATTAAATATACTCTAAAATAGTGCCTGATATTAAAATTATGTTTTAACCCTCTCCGTCACCCTTTTCAAGGCCATTTTTGGCCGCGGTTTTCTGTACATTTTCTGCACAGTTTGTTGCGACACCTAGCGACCATTGGCGACGTCACCAGAGTAAGCACAGCGGAGCGCGTCCTATCCTTTATAATGGTATGCGGCTGTGGGTTTTGGTGTTTCTGTATATGAAATTGCAATCGTGGAATTTAATTTTGTTTGATATCACTGTAAATATAATAATCTCACCTACACATTTGTCGCTGTATGTATACAGGAAGTGTCTATATTTTTTAGTTAAGAACTGACGCAGGTTCTTGTCGTGCTAATGTGATTCCATCCCATAGATAATAGGCCACCCAGTGCAGTTAGAAGGTGTTTGTAACACTTCGTTGAAAACTATTGTGCCTAACGACAGGCGATACCATCGGTACCTCCCAAAACACGTCTGGAAAGGCGTCAACAGACTGGATTCGTCATATAACGTGATGTGTCAGAAACTAGACGAGAGGTTTGCCTTCTAGGAGACAATCGCTTCTCGAAGCTCATGGAGCACCTCTTCGAGATGTGGCAACGCTTTGTTGAATTCGAGGCGATCTATGCGCACTCGCAGAGCGGCCGACCTGGTCTTCACGACTACCATTTGCGTTATCCATGATATGTCTGTTCATCCGCAGCTATAATGACACCCATTGCTGTCAATCGTTCGAGTTCCACCTTAAGTTACCCTCGTATGACTAGGGATACCCTGCGGCTAGCCATGCTCCTGGAGTTCACGTTTGTGTCGACATTGAGATTTTGGACACTTCGTTGCTCGCCCAATTTACCATCAAACAGGGAGTCGAAACGGCACTCGTCTACCAGTGCTGTCACACGATGCAAGTAGACAGACAGACAGACAGACAGACAGACAGACAGACAGACAGACAGACAGACAGACAAAGACAGACAGACAGACAGACAGACAGACAAACAGTCAGACAGACAGACATTATTTATTTTGACCATCATAAGCACATAAACTACAATATAATATTCATTGTAAGGTCAGGGAGGCTCCCATTAAGACAATTATATGCCGCTGTCAAGGGAGCCATCCCACTGATGTAACATAATTATATGATTATAACCATATGATCAACTATATATGCATACATATATAGATGTCATCCAACTTAAGAAATTTACATTCTTTGAAGATGGAATCTGTGTGAGAATTGTATTTCCTTGAAGTAACTGTTCGCACTGCTTTCTTTTGAAGTTTAAAAACGTGATGGGCTTGATGACCCCACGCCAATATGCCATAATTAATCTTCGGAAGAATGAGCGAATTATACATTACAGATAATATATTCTTAGGTAATACATGTTTAAGTTTATTTAAAATTCCAATTATTTTATTTATTTTATTCGCTGTTTTGTTTATATGGCTGTCCCAATTTATGTGTTGGTTTATGGTAATACCTAACAAATTAAAGTCATGTACACATTCAATATTTGTCCTATCTATTTCTATTTTAGGAAGTTCGGTTTCCTTTTGGGGCATGTGCAATACCATGAATTTAGTACTTTAATGTTTAGAGATAATTTGTTTGCCCTTAGCCACCTGCATATACTTTCTAATTCTTTATTTGTGTTTTTATTTTGGATTTTGCCATCCGCAGATTGGAATTTATTCAATGTACTAAACGGAGTGGTGTCGTCTGCATACATTATGAATTTAAAATGATCACTGGAAAATATTATGTCACTAATATATATAATAAATAGAAGGGGTCCTAAAATAGACCCTTGTGGGACACCAGTGTTTAAGGCAGCTTCTTCCGACTTATAATCGCCAATTTCAATATATTGCTTACGATTGGGTAAGTAGTTTTTACACAAATCTAGTGCTTCACCATTTATTCCATAATCATTTAGTTTTTTATAATAATATGTTATGATCAATTGTGTCAAAGGCTTTAGAAAGGTCTAGGTATATGTTTATTGGAGTGGCAAGTTCCGTAGAATGGTTTTTCCCTAAACTCGTATTGATTCTCATAGTATAAGGTATTTGAATTAAAATGTTCGTGTATTTGATTAAACATAAATCTTTCAAATATCTTGGAAGTAGCTGGTAAGATAGAAATTGGACAATAACTATCAAAGATTGACTCATCATCATTTTTAAAAAGTGGAATAACTTTAGCAATTTTTTATTTATCTGGAAATATGCCAGTTGTTATTGATTGGTTATTAATTAGAGTGATTGCTTCACTTATTTCATTTTTAATTAGCTTTAGTAATTTGTTTGATAGACCATCTTTACCACAGCTAGATTTTGGATGTAAGCTATCGATTACGCTAATCGTTGTATTAATGTCTATTGGCTTAAAGTTGAAAGGCTGTATACATCTCCCTGTTAAATAGACTTTGTAAGAGCTATCTACAGTATTTGCGATGCAAGTGTAGAACCAATATTGAAGTAAAATTAATTAAATTTATTTGTAATAATAGTCTTGTCAGTTACTGTTTCGCCATCAATTTTAAAGAAATCAGGAAATGTTTCTTTCCCTGTCTTTAAAATATTTTCTTTAATCATAGACCATTTTTTTAATCATTAATCATTTTTAATGTCGTGCTTATTTTTTTCAAACCTGCATTGATACTATGCTTGTTTGGCTAATCTAATATTTCTTTTAAGAATTTAATTATATGTATGAACATTTGTATTGAGCGAAACATATTCTGCTGTACCTATATGACTATGTTTAAGTTTTGAAGACAATTTATGTGTAAATGTTATTGATCTAATGATACTTTGTGTAATCCAACATAACTTTTTGTATTTGTGTTTATCATATTTAATGATTTTAGTAGGTAAGAATTCATCCATAGCAGTAGTAATAGTTTCATCAAGGAGGTTGTAACTGTCGTTGGGATTAGTATCTCTATCCTTGTTTAGTTTATTATAAATATTTGAACTATCAATTCTATTTTAAAATGTTCAAAGTTGTCAGTACTTTTTGTTGTCTAATTCTGAAAAATTTAGGGACATTTGTAATAGTTGCATTGCAATCAAGACAAATGAAATACGGAATTGATCGATCAGAAATGCTGCTGATTAAAATACCGGCTGTTGATTTAAAAAGACCTTTTGAGAGTTTGCACACAAAATTTTCAATAAGCGTGCAGTTAGTATTTGAAAAACGTGTTGGTAAAGTAATTTTAGGAAAGAAACCATGTGCTGTGATTGTGTCAAAATATTCACATATTATGTCTTTTTTATTTACAGTATATCAATATTATAATTTCCGGATAATATTACTTCACCAGTTAAGTTAGCAAGTAGTTGCTATGGACTTCCACTGGATGTTGTGTTGTTCCGGAACACGATAAAATGACATCTGATCTGAAGAGGTGACATTTGTGGGATTGGTCAGAAACATCTGACACTTCCTCTTCGGTTTCATCACCGTCTTATTCCACATTGCCAGAACACCATGGTAAGGCATCATCGCAAGCCAAGGGTTTTGACTACGCACAATACCCCTAGCAGATCCCCTACGCATTGTATGGAAGTTAGCTGAATCAAACTCACGATTGACTTCGCCGTACCACCCAGGGCACAATTCCTTGTTGGCGACAAGCCGCCTAAGCCAAATACCTGTATCCACCTATGAGCTGATGACCGTAACTGGCGACATACACAAGCTCATATACATCGTCCTACGCCATATAAGGTGAAATTGCCAAATCTGCTTCCCAGACGATGTAAAAACACACGTCTAGCGACAACTTGCGTAAAATGACTACCACTAGATGGCGACACGGTAGTCCTTCAGCGCAGACATAGTCACTCAGACATCTGCGCTGAAGGACTACAGTGTCGCCATCAAGCGGTAGTAGTCTGAAGAAGACTGCTGGAAGCAGTCGAAACGTCACAAGAACAAAAGTTAAACTGACTTTGAAATAAGTAAAAATATCACTCATTTGAACCACCCAGTATGATGAACCTCTTCATTCATTTACGATTAAACTATGGAACTGAAACAATGAAGAAACTACGCAGATTAGCACGATTAAATGCCCTATCAACACGAAACAAGCCCACTGCATCACTGAAAGGGCCAAAAGACCCTACGAGAGAGAATCCAAGTAATTAACAACAATTAAATAGTTACAAACACAAGAAAGACAATACCGAAGACGAATTGTTTACGCAGTTGCCTAGCAACGTCAAGGAGATCGCACCTAGCGCGAGCACATGAATCGGTGTACAACAACGCTAAATGGCGACATCAACAAAAGCTGGAACGTTGGAAACAACAAAGTAAAGAGACTCAGACCACCACTGATCTATCAGATGATCAGCTTAAGAAGTTGGTAGTTAACATCTCGCAGTATGAATGACGCAGAAACGAGGGTTCTCGCAGAAGGATTCAATTATGCTACAGCGCCGAAATAAATTCCAATAGAAGAATATATAGTAGCCACTGAACAGGCTTGCTCTATGTTACCACAAACAGAATCACAAAGCTTGCGAGCAGATATAAAAGGGATTCTGAAATCAGTAAAGCCTCCCAAATCCATCACCAGTAAAGAAAAGAGTAACGCACTTAAATCACTCGGATAAAACAAAACAATCATCATTCTAACGGCGGACAAGGGCTGCGCCACGATAGTAACGGACAAAGCACAATATGAGAAGAACGTACGTGAGATGCTAGGTGACGAGAAAATATAGTCCAAATTTAAGTCGGATCCAACTGCTAAGTACAAGAGAAACCTAATTGCAATCCTCACCAGACTAAAGAGAGAGGGTAAGATCACAGAACAATAGTACCACTACCTTTACACCTCAGCAGAAGGTATCCATAGACTGTATTGTAAACCGAAAATACACAAAAAAGACAACCCATTAAGACCTATAGTGGACTATACTGGCTCAATAGCATACAACGTGTCACGAAACTTGGCAGATCTTCCTGGCATGGTAGGACTGACGCAACACCATGTGAAAAACTCAAGACACTGAAATCACTGACGCTGAATGACGATGACATTTTCACCTCCTATGATGTCGTGTCTCTGTTCACGAACACACCTATACCGATGTCAATGGAGATAATCAAGACCATACTACAGAATGACGCCACATTAGCAGACCGGACGAGACTGGAAATAAAATATATTATGGAAATACCGGACTTTGTTCTGAACACAACCTACTTCACATTCAGAAACATTGTATACCAACAGAAATGTGGCACAGCCATGGGTAGGCATGTGTCCCCCATTGTCGCCAGCCTCTTCATGGAACATCTTCTAGAGAGAGGCCATCACCACAACCCCTGTCACATGTAAACCAAGAATGTGGAAATGCTATGTCGATGACATTCTCGCAGTTATAAAGACAGGGATGACATAACACCTGACCGACCATCTTAACACAGTGGATGAAACTAACAGCATAACATTTATACACGAAAAGGAAACGGAAGGAAATATGCCATTTTAGACACATTATTTGTCAGAGAGGAATCGGGGGAGGTGAAACGTCTGATCTTCCGAAAGAATACCAACACGGACCAATATCTAAATTTATCCTCCCATCATCCATTACACAAGAAGATGGGAGTGATCCATACGCTACTAAACAGATGTGAAATGCTTGTCACAGAGGAGGAACATAAACGCAAAGAAAGAGAACACATCAAAGAAGTCCTAAAGAGATGCGGGTATCCACAGTGGACCATATCAACGGTACAGAGAAAATTAAACAAAAGAATGAAACCAACATCAGGAAGAAGACTGTCGAAAAAGACAATGGCAAAGGCGTGGTGGTACTTCCGTATGTCCAAGGATTATCCGAAACCACATCACGGATCATGAAGAAATACAAAGTGAACACAGCAATGAAACCTCATAACACCACCAAGAGGTCACTGGTAAGACCAAAAGTGGAACCACACAAGATGTGTGAAGGAGTGTACACTATACCATGTAAGAACTGCAATGCCACATACATCTGAGAAACTAAACGCACACTTGGAACCCGCACCAGAAAACACAGAGATGACGCAGACAAAGCAACAATGAACAAACCCTACACCAGAAACAACACAAAAACATCGGAAAAGGAGATGAATAAATCAGTCATCACAGACCACATGACACAGCAAAATCACATAGTAGACAGGGAGGGGGCCAAATTTGTGGACAGGGAGTTGGACTGGAGGACAAGGGGCATCAAAGAAGCGATCTGGATTAGAAAAACCAAGGACTGCATGAACCGAGACGAAGGACGGTACCGGCTATTACACATCTATGACGATCTCTTGAAGAGCCACCAAGGGCGCAGCCGGGGGGCACACACCTGAGTGACTACTTCTGCGCTGAAGGACTACCGTGTCGCCATCTAGCGGTAGTCGTCTGAAGGAGACTGCTGAAAGCAGTCGAAACGTCACGAGAACAAAAGATAAATTGACTGTGAACTAAGTAAAAACATCACTCATTTGAACCACCCAGTCTGATGAACCTCTTAACTGACAACTTGCGTAGTTTCACTAACTGTTGGCGCGTCTCTGACTGACTCTGACTATATACCTAAAACGACGCGATCTCTAAAGCATCAAACTTGTGCATGCGCTGCAGAAGTTGTATGGTTTCACTAACATTCGCAGGGTGGCAATATTTGGCACACACACGAGTTGAGAGGGTCTAGTAGATGCATTAATTTAGGCCTCATTTGGCTGCGCGTCGATGGTAGGCTGGTCGCTGGGTGTCGTTGCATCAAAGCCAGCTGATGAACGATAATTGATGTAAAAATAATTATGTAAGTCTATCTCCAATCAACAAAATAATATTACACGTTCACCGCCGCCATCATGTTTTGTGTATTGTCTTTCTTACTAAAGTTTAGCTGTTATTAGACGACGCGGTATAAACTGATATGTCGACATTTATTAAAGCGGCACTGTATAGATTGCGCTATTCCACGGCAGAAGTATTTTGTCAGCCGACGCTGTAAAACAATGTGGTGCAGGCGATATGTTTGTTGTCGTTAGTTCTCGGGTACACAAGAAAAGCGTGCGCTGCATTTAGTGATTGTGTTTTGGATAAGGATTTCTTTATTTAGTGTTGTTAATTTGCAACAATATATGTCATAAATAAATTGCTTAGTGCAAAAATCACGTTTAAATCAAACCGACTTTGTAAAAGTTTACAGACCCGTATGTCATGACAACTTTAACTAGGTGTTTGAAGGAACGTGTCTTCACGGCATCTTCATGGAAAACAAAATGCTGCTCGTTTACTGTCCGTTTATTTGTCAAGCCTCCCCGTCATGACCAAGATGCCAGCCTTCAGGGTGTCGGAGGTGTCATTATAATTTTTGTGTGACATAGCATACAATCACATCAGTAAACCAGTTATGTGATTGTAGCTGCATATGGCTAGTTTACATTAACTATTTTAGGTGCATAATACCAAACGTTGCGTTTTGTTTCCATTTAATTAGCATTGTTTTGTTTTTGTTAGTAAACGTATTTCCAGTGATATTGTTAATGTGTAATACAATTGTATTCAAGCAAATTAATTTGTTTGTCTAAATATAGTGCTTTTCTGTTGGTGGTAAATATGTATCAGTGTTGTGTGGCGGGTTAAATTATTAATACTAATAATAAGATAACTTCTATTGCGCCTAAATCCTTGGAAACCAAGCAAGCAGTATTCCAGTTGTCAGCAGCTGGGTCAAGGCGCTAGGGAGCTATGGTGGATAAGCAAGGTTGTAAAGATAAGTTTTTAAATGACGACGGAATTTTGTAATATTGTCAACTGATCTTATACTAAGAGGAAGCATATTCCAAAGAGTTGGTGCAGCAAAATCCTAAGTTCCAATGCTAGAGTTGACTCTAGGAACAAAACGTTGGTCAGAACTAGATGATCGAAGCTGGACAGGTTTTCTTACAGGTGTAAACAGTGAATGCAAATAAGATGGTTGCTTACTGGACAATGCCGTGTATGGTATGTAAAGGCACAGTAGTGACGGTATTTTGTTTATATATATATACATGCGTATATATATATATACACATGTATATATATATAAGTTTTGTTTATATATATATATATATACATGTGTATATAATATATATATACACATGTATATATATATATATATATATAAACAAAACTCCGTCACTACTGCAGAAAGTAAGCAAAGTTGGTTTATATTTACGTATTTTCATCAGAGAAACGTTCCTTTCACCACATGTATTTTACCAACCTGACCTTTTAATTTACTGACGTATGTCGGCTGTAGCGCCGTCCGTAGGATGGACATGTTTGCTTATTTCATTAATAATACTAATAATGTAACGTCTTTTTGTGTCTAAATCATTGGAAACCAAACTCAGATACGTCATGGTCATGGTCATGAGTAAGCAAAAAAAAAAGGTAAGATTTTACAGGACGGCGGAAATGTGTGATATTTTTAACCCATGATAACAATTTTGCAGATGGTTTGTGACACTGGGTGTTACTACCAAAATCCCATTACATTACTCATTGAGTATCGAACTTTTATATATATATCATATGTATAATTGTGTTCCTTGTGTTTGCATGCTATTAAACAATATATTATATAGTGAACATATTCAAATATGTGTTAGCCAGAAATGTAGCTAGTCTTCGTTTAGTGACGCCAAACTCCCACTAGATAACGAGGTAGTGAACGACGATACGTGTGTCTATTTTTTTTCCATCTAGCAGCAATATTTACTTGTGCTTTGTAGAACGTGGCCATTTGTCCGCGAAATTACCACACGAACGTATAGTCCTTCAATCTCTGGTTTCAAGTGATTCGATAAAGCAAAAGTCGGTGGTGGTTGTCCTCATGTGTTGTAGATAGTTTTTGATTGACCGATGTGTGGCAACGCAATGAAATGCTGACTAACATAGCATCATCCATACCTTATAACAACTTACTTGAATGTATCACTTGTCCGACGGGATGTGTTACTGTTCCTTGCAATTGGACAACCGTCGAGTTGTGACATATTTATTATAGCTATTACAGATACGTTCCTTTTTGTTATATTGCTGCCATCATGGACTAATGCAACTGATATCAACGAAACATAAATCAACCAATATATCAGCCACATAATAATACGAACGATGACTTGACCGTTTCCATACAGTTTATGTTCTTCTAGTACAGACTGAACATTCATATCCCACATTTATAAGGACATTATCACATATACATCTGTTTTGTTGTTCGTACGTGTCGTACACATGTAAAGTAATTTTTCTCACATTTTTAATGCAGTAAGTATTATCCCCTTAAAATAACTACTGATCGTATTCCTACCAACAGTTATGTCGTCAGTCCTTGCTGGTTGTTGTGGTCAGTCTTGAGTGATCATGTTATCGATGACGTCATCGTATTATGGCAGACAATGAATCTCCCCTTATTTCAAAATCTGTTTGCGTTGTACATAATCTAGATACCCCCATCAACAAACAAAAGGTCTTTTATAGCGCAGTATCCTTCTCTCAGACTGTTCAAAGCGTTTACTTTTATTCCCTGGCAGACCTGTTCAATCGAATGACATCTCGGCTTCTCTGGGAAGCCCTCAGCCATGCTGCAATTAATGCGCGAAGACTGTTCGTACACAAATATCCACCACTGTTCGTAGCAAGGTACTTATCCATACAGCTGAGTGAACTGGAGCAACGTAGAGTGAATGAACTTGCCCAAGTGTCGACACTGCAGCACATTATTCGAACCCGGGCTCTCTCGGTCGAGTGTCCAAAGATCTAGCCATTGCACATCTATGCTCCACGAGAATTGTATTTATTACCAAAAATCAGGTTTGAGCCTACTTAGCAATGGATAATGTTCTTGTATCTTTAATTGTCGTATGTTTCATATCAGCCCGTATAATGCATTATTGCATACGCTGCTTGCTTTATCTGTAGTTGTTTAACATTGCATCGCGGTATTGATAAACGTAAATGGTAAACTATCGTGAATCTCTAATACAAATATTACGTTCTAATCACTGTGCCCGAGTACAGAGAAATCAATCCGAACATTTAATCTCCTATTACGTAAACAACCAACTACCAATGTGTCCTCACCTCGTATAGACATCCGATGAAGAAGTGTTCTCCGCAGCAGTTGGCGATGTACATTGGTACATCGTTGTTCTTCAGGTAACCTAATAATAACAATAACAACAACAACATTGACACGTCGTTGTTAGTTAGAAAACATAATAACAACAATGTCAGTTGTTCTTAAGGTAACCTAATAATAACAGCAACCTAATAATAACTTTGGCATGCCGCTATTCTTCATGCAATCTAATACCAACAATGATAGCAACGTTGGCACGTCGTTCGTTGTTCTTACGGTAACCTATGTGCAACAATAACAGCAACATTACCAGGTAACCTAACAACAACAACAAAACTTGCAATAACACCATCATTGATACGTCGTTGATCTTCATGTAATATAATAACAAAAACGACAACAACGTTGGCACACCAATTTTTCTCAGATAACCTAATAACAACTGCATCAACAATATTGGTACATCGTTATTCATCAGGTAGCATGACAAGAACAATTACGACAACAACATTAATAACAATGTTTACAATACTAATTATACAATAATTGTATACATGTCTATGCTTAGAACCATGGAAACCAAAACGTTGCATAAACAACGGAACCGGCTTTATACATGTTTTTTAGCATCACACTTTACTAAAATGTGGTAGTTAGTAAATAGTTATGTTACTTGAATGGCAGTACGTCTTTCGAAACATCATGAGATATTAAACTCGGATTACAATAAAAGAAGCTACGGCTCAGAATTGCAAATATAAATGTGTAATTGCTTTACAGCTCGTTTGTGGCATAAGAAATGCCAAACGGCCAGTATAGTTTGTTTCAGCGCCTGGAATAGGATCGTGAATACCTTTGGGTAATCAGTCATCCTATAACAAGTTTTCAATCCTTCCTAAACCGACTGCAACATGGACTTCAAAGCACAACACAACTAATCAGTCTGCCTTGCTCTAAATCAAGCGCATGTTTGCCTACAAGTAAAACATACTATTTTTCATGCTGTCATTTAAAATATGTACATGGACACAATAATCTATCCAACTAAAACATGACTTTCCTAAATAACAGCAATACGTCGTTTTTCATCTTCACAGAAAAAGTGTGTTTTTGGTAGATTCCCAATATCAACCAAGTTCGTCGCCAGATCGTAACAATATTGTGAGTATTATATCTGATATTGGGATTGATTCCCTCAGCTCGCAATCGAGGTACACCATAATACACTGGCCGTCATCTCAGACCACGTGGTACCAACAGTCAGCCGCTGAAGCCTGCAACAACGAGTAAAATTGTTTACACGATGAAACAATGACCGTAATAAATCCAGACCACGTGGTACCACGAGTGTGCGTGCGAACGTGTGTGTGTATGTCCGCGCGTGTGTGTGGTGTGTGTGTTCGTTGGTGCGCAGGCAAACGTTGCCTGGAAGCTTGGATGTGACTACTCGGGTTTGCGTACCTCTGACACCGGGAAGGCTGCCCTTGCCTCCTCCGTAGTGATGTTGGCCGTCACCGTCCCGTCCGCGTGACCGATGAGGAAGCCGGCAGTGTCCATGCAGTCTGCATTGTTGACAATGCCTACAGGCAACATTTGCTCTACTTGACGCTTGAACCTCACCGACACAGTGGACTTGTCCACTTTATTGTTGGCAAACCATGTACGGAGGAAGCCCACCTAACAATCATTTGTAATGTAATAATTTCTAATTTACCTAACTGCCAATAATTATTCTAAGTGAGTAATCGGTATTAATATTGACATAAATTACAACGTCACATTAACCGTATCATGTTGAAGCGAATGCTTTCAAACTTAGATTGCATTTATCTCGAAGTGAGTCTCTCCGGTGAAACAGGCGACGTTTCCGTTTCGTTCTGCGTCATACTGTAGTGACACACCGTCACCGTACTGGGTGGCAATGGCTTGGTGACATGTTACGTCATTGAAGTGGTCCTCGTAGGGGAAGTAGAGCAGCGTGTCATCTTCACATTGCCGTATCACTAAAAGCAAATTGTTACGTTGTAATAATGTGCAACCTTTCTGCTTCCTGAATAAGTCTTTGTAGTAACCATATACAAATGTGCCTGATTGTGATGTCATCTAATAAGTTGAGATCGAACGAGTGGAGACACGCAATATCTATGGTTCGTCTTTGATAACGTCTTAAGCTGGAAAGAGAAAATCAGTGCCATCGACAAAGTAGCATACACTCGGCTATACTGTTTGAAAAAGCTAAGATCGTTTGACATCAGTCCTCAGTTTTTTATTTTGCCATTTTTATGGTGTGCTAATATTTTGTTGGGTCTGCTAGAGTGGACATTCCATAACGCATAATCGAGACAGATTTTGTAAGTTTATAAAGAAGGCGTACTTCATCACGACACACACCCACTGAAGACGGATTTTGACAACATAACCATTGATACCAAAACCATATAACATCAACATTCAAGTGGAAATGCCGAGGTCATCTTATTTAATGTCAACTTTCGCAGCTAAAGAACAACTCAGTTGAACCTGACACGCTGGGAAACCGTTGTGTATACATAGTGAAGTAAACAAAGAAGTGTCACATGTTGTTTACGTGGTCCGGCTGGGAGACAGTCGCAAATGTCACCCACTGTTGATGAATTCCATTCCCTGAAGGCAGTTGCTAATTGTCAGTGGATCTCCACAAACCCAGAAATTTGATGGATCTCCAGGGTAAGGCTCATATGGGCATGGTGCTGACAAAATTGGATATAACTGCTAGCTTTACAAATTAATTTTGTATGTAGCATACAGGCATACGCACACGCACACTCACACACACACACACACACACACACACACACACACACACACACACACACACACACACACACACACACACACACACACACACACACACACAAACACACACAAACACACACACAGTGAGAACAAACGCGATTGGTCTACACCCATATTATCCATTATGATATAGACGGTATACTTTTAAAACATGAATAAATAATTGTTTCAGTGTGTATTCGGATGGTCGTCAAGCGGTAATAGAAATGCAACCACTGGATCCCAAAACGTTTTAGTTACGTAATACTTGTACAATATTCTGCACATTGTTTCTACACGTACTATAATGTTCTTATTCAGTAATATTGACACTTGTGTTTGGTTATTCATCGTTGAAAATTTATCTTGTGTAGTCGATGGCTGGATGTACAGAGCAACTTCGCAGTCGTCATCTGCCTGCATGACGTGAACACACGTGTGGTAGGCTTGGTTCCAGAAGAGTTCTCCACAAGTGACGTGGTGTATCCGGTAGTCCCCGTTGCCGAGCGGCTCACATATGAAGTACATATGACAGTTGTACCGATTCTCCAACCAAATATGTCCCTTCGTGTAGTCGCAGCGGGAACAGTCTGGTGCCCCCGTCAACAAACATTATTAAACAGGAACAGAACAAAAGGAAGTAGAATGTTATATGTGCGAAATTATTATTAAGCATATATAATTTAAAACAACAAACTAACAATAATTAATAATTCCCACGGGATATGTTAAAATACATTTAAGATGCCATTATCTACTTAATACAGTAGTACGGCAATATCGTATTTCTGTTAGCAGTGTAGTTTACGCAGTAGGAATACTAAAATTAATACAGTGCAGTAACTAAACTCCATCATGAATAGTATACTTTACTTGTCGGGCACGGAATGAAGCACGGCGCTTAGCAATCCGTGTGCCTACTGTCGGGAAGTTCTACCCTGCTATCTGCGACGACGACATTCTTTGTTGTCTTGCATGATACTGTCCGCTCCACAATATTGGCTGCATGGTCTGAAGTTTCCACAGTCGACATCACATTCCTTCTTGCATGGTTTAGTGCACTCAACTGTTTCTCATGTATATCATATTATACGATTTTGCCCAATGATTTTTGTACGTTGCGCCTCTGAGCCTGGGAATTTAGCCGCTATTGAAGTTTGTCATTATTATTATAATATATATATATTTGCATACACACACACACACACACACACACACACACACACACACACACACACACACACACACACACACACACACACACATATATATATATATACATAAATACACACGTACAAAAGTACGTACGTTCATACACACATACAAACATACACTCATACACGCAAACACGCATACATGCATACACGCATACACACACACACACACACACACACACACACACACACACACACACACACACACACACACACACACACACACACACACATACTTACTACATACATATATACATACATATACACATACATACATACATGGTTCAACCTCCGTCGAATAAATGACTACGCTGACGTGAGTGCCTTCGCTCGATATCTTCAGTCCTTTATTGATTGGCTGTTTATTTCCAAATGGAAAATGCATACAAAGAGAACTACACGCAATATACAATACATAAACATATACACGTGGTAATGGGGTAAGACAGAAGTGTTGTACTTATTAATCACTTCCCCCAACACGATCATAACTTGTACAAGTATATTAAACACAACATTGGTAACAACATGGAAATATATTTTTAGAAAGCAATCTCATTTATTTGTTCAGTTATATATATATATATATATATATATATACATATATATATATACATATATATATATACATACCTATATATATATATACATATATGCATACATACACATACATATACATACATGTACACACATACATACATAAACGTATATTCAACACTTTGCCCAATGATTTTTGTATGTTGCGCCTCTGACCCTGGGAATTTAGCCGCTATTGAAGTTTGTCATTATTATTATTATTATATATATATATATATATATATATGCATATACATACACACACACACACACACACACACACACACACACACACACACACACACACACACATATATATATATACACATAAATACACACGTACAAAAGTACGTACGTTCATACACACATACACGCATACGCACATACAAACATACACCCACACATATATATACACATAAATACACACGTACAAAAGTACATACGTTCATACACACATACACGCATACGCACATACAAACATACACCCATACACGCAAACACGCATACACGCATACACGCATACACGCATATACGCATACACACATACATACATACACACATACCCACACATACTTACTACATACATACATACATACATACATACATACATACATACATACATACATACATACATACATACATACATACATACATACATACATACATACATGGTTCAACCTCCGTCGAATAAATGACTACGCTGACGTGAGTGCCTTCGCTCGATATCTTCAGTCCTTTATTGATTGGCTGTTTATTTCCAAGTGGAAAATGCATACAAAGAGAACTACACGCAATATACAATACATAAACATATACACGTGGTAATGGGGTAAGACAGAAGTGTTGTACTTATTAATCACTTCCCCCAACACGATCATAACTTGTACAAGTATATTAAACACAACATTGGTAACAACATGGAAATATATTTTTAGAAAGCAATCTCATTTATTTGTTCAGTTATATATATATATATATATATATATATACATATATATATATACATATATATATACATACCTATATATATATATACATATATGCATACATACACATACATATACATACATGTACACACATACATACATAAACGTATATTCAACACTTTGCCCAATGATTTTTGTATGTTGCGCCTCTGACCCTGGGAATTTAGCCGCTATTGAAGTTTGTCATTATTATTATTATTATATATATATATATATATATATATATATATGCATATACATACACACACACACACACACACACACACACACACACACACACACACACACACACACATATATATATATACACATAAATACACACGTACAAAAGTACGCACGTTCATACACACATACACGCATACGCACATACAAACATACACCCACACATATATATACACATAAATACACACGTACAAAAGTACGTACGTTCATACACACATACACGCATACGCACATACAAACATACACCCATACACGCAAACACGCATACACGCATACACGCATACACGCATACACGCATATACGCATACACACATACATACATACACACATACCCACACATACTTACTACATACATACATACATACATACATACATACATACATACATACATACATACATACATACATACATACATACATACATACATACATACATACATGGTTCAACCTCCGTCGAATAAATGACTACGCTGACGTGAGTGCCTTCGCTCGATATCTTCAGTCCTTTATTGATTGGCTGTTTATTTCCAAGTGGAAAATGCATACAAAGAGAACTACACGCAATATACAATACATAAACATGTACACGTAGTAATGGGGTAAGATAGAAGTGTTGTACACTGTGAACCATAGTTTTATAAGTGCTGCCCCAGACTTCACAGCAGATTGATATATAAGGGAGAAATACTGAACAATATAATATAAACAGTGAGTTCTTGTCAAGAATGTATCTTGCTCTGTACATAATGGCAATAGTTTTGGACACTTTGGATTTTATCATGCTAACGTGCTCCTTCCAGTTGAGCTTACGATCGATCAAGACTCCTAAAAACTTACTAACATATACTCTGTCTAAACTCTTATTGTAAATTTTTATATCGATATTTGAATTAATGCAACAGTTTGTGAACAACATATACTTTGTTTTAGCTACATTTAAAGACAACCTATTGACTGAAAACCACATAGTTTTTGTAACTCAATGGTTATATCCTTGCTGAGCTGCACAGGATCCTTTCCGGAACAAAACATATTAGTATCATCAGCAAACAGCATACATTTTAGTATTGATGAAATATAACAAATATAATTTATATACAATAACAAGAGTTTTGGACCCAGTATTGAGCCCTGTGGTACTACACATGCCACTTTTAGTAACTCAGAGTTATAGTCATCAATACTAACATGCTGTAGTCTATTAATTAAGTAACTTTTTAGCCAATCATTGGCAATACCTCTAATTCCATAAGCTTCGAATTTACTTAATAGCAGATTATAGTCTATTGTGTCGAATGCTTTTTTAATTCAATAAAAACACGAATAGAACACTTTTTCTGATCTAAAGCCGATGTGATTTCTTCAGTTAATTCTAAAAGAGCCATTGATGTAGACATATTAGTTCTAAATCCATACTGACAGCTAGTTAAAATATTATCAATACATTTGTCTAGCCTACTATTAAATAACTTTTCTAAGATTTTTGAGAATTGTGGAAAGTAGAGATACAGGCCTGTAGTTAGTAAATACATTTTTCTCACCAGCTTTAAATAAGGGATCACTTTGGCAATTATCATTTTACTGGGAAATACTTCACTATTGAAAGACCTATTACAGATGTGTGTAAGTGGAACCACAATGTTGGAAATAACCTTCTTAACAATGTCCTTATCTATATTGTCATAGACTGTAGACTTCTTGTTTTTTAAAGTTGCTGATAATACTTATTATCTCGTTTTCATCTACTTATTAACTTCGATAACGAACTGGAGGGAAACTGCCCAGTTCAAGAAACCTATATTGCCCGACGAGTCCAGCACAAACACGACGTCGCCGATGCAGTCTCCATTGACTGGCAAGAAAATATGTTATGACATGTATTTGCAAAGAACATTAGTCAAAACTTTAATAATGTATACGACATGTAGAGTCGTTACAAATGTACAAGAATGAGACGATATCGTTATCGTTACAACACCATGCCTTCGTTTGTGAGGAGATTGAAGCGAGATCGTACCGAGCACACTGATCGTTTACGCTAACACGGACTGGTAATATTACAATTATATATGTTATCATAACGCTATTTTCATCATTGAACCGCCGAATAGCGGCTTTTCTTAATTTTCAACCATTTATTTTGAAAATTGTGACTAATATTATTGTAATCGTATTTGAATATACTCTCTGTTATGAGTTGGAATGAAATTAGTTTGATCAATTCATGTAGTAACTTAAAGCTGGCTTTAGATCAGGCGACGCCGTCGCCGCGACGAGGCGATGTTGACGTCATAAAGACATGTCAAAGTGATAAGACTCGCGTGTATACACAACGCATTGTAGTTGCTTGAAACGGGAAGTATCACGTGACAACAATAATTCACGTACTGCATCAACGCAGCCTTTTTTCTAGGGAAGACGTTTCACGTTTGTTGGCTGTGATTGTTAGATTACATCAGTGATTGGTTAGAGACGATCAGAGTGCAATCAGGTTGAGCACGACGGCATCGCCTCGTCGCGGCGATGGCGTCGCATGGTGTAAAGCCAAGTTTACACTATGTTGATGAAGGGACAACTCTGATGTGAGGTTGGCGACTATCTATCTTCACTTCACTTTTCCCATAACCCGTAAGGATCGTTGGGGCACCACTGACGAGTTCTTAACTAGCTCCCTCCACGTTTCTCTGTTCTCCATAGTCCTCTGGGAGTCGGAGAACTCTTTGATGTTGTCTTCCCATCTCTTTTTCTGATTACCTCGTCTTCTCCCCCCTCTCACGGTACCTTGCAAGATGGTCTTTGCAAGGCCAGATGATCGTGGGACGTGGCCGTACCACTTCAGTTTACGCTTCTTGACTGTTGTAAGGAGGTCTTCATAAGGTCCGATGGCTTGTTTGATCTTTTTCGAACGTCTTCGTTAGTAACATGGTCTTTGTATGATATGCCCAAGATCTTCCGAAAGCACCTAATTTTCATGGCTTGTATCCTCTTCTGTAGATCTGCTGAGAGGGTCCATGTTTCACAAATGTATAGAAAAATGGAAATGACAAGGGAACGCATCAGCCTTATTTTTAAACTGACATTGATGTTACTGTCATTCCATATTCCACATTCCTTGTAAGAGCTGCTGTTGTCTGTGCAATCCTGGTAAGTATCTCAGGTTTGGAACCTTCGTCTGTGATGATTGATCCCAAGTACTTGAAGCTTGTTACTGTTTCAAGTCTCTGTACGTTAACTTTGACCTCTGTGTTGATGCTTTGTGTGTTGTTTGTCATCAGTTTGGTCTTTTCGGTGCTAATCTTCATGCCGTATGCTGTAAAAATTTTGTCCAGGAACTCCACCAAGTTGACTAGTTCTTATTCTTCTCTTGCTAGGCCGTCGATATCATCAGCGAAGCGAAGGTTAGTGATTGTCCTGCCTCCAATGCTGATTGTGTCTTGATGGTTTTTCAAGGCATCATTCATGATCCTTTTTAGAAATATGTTAAAGAGGGTGGGTGATAGTAGGCATCCCTGTCGAACTCCCACTGTTGTTGGAAACCAGTCTCCTATGCTGCCGTTGAAGACAACTGCACTGGTGGCCTTGTCATATAGGTGTTCAATGGGTCGGACAAGATTGGAGCCAAAGTTGTACTTCCTCATGGTCGCCCATAGAGCCGCATGCCATACCCTATCAAAGGCCTTCTTAAAGTCTATGAAGACATGGTACACCTTTGCTGGTGTTGAAGATGTTTCTCACAAAGGATTCTGAGGTTGAAGATATGTTCACTGATGCTCCGTCCTGTTCAAAAATCCGCCCGTTCTTCTGCGATGATCTTTTCTGCCTAGGGTTTGAGTCTGCTGAGTAGGATCTTCAGCAGGACTTTGCTCGGGTGACTGATGAGGCTGATTGTTTTATAATGTTGGCACAGCTGTAGGTTGCCGTTCTTGGGAAGCGTGATGATCAGTGACTGAGTCCATGTGGTGGACCATTCTCCTGTCTGCCATATTTTGTTGCGGATTGTTGTGAGTGTGGTGATTAAGGCTTCTCCCCAGCTTGAACCAGTTCTGCTGGTATATTGTCAATTCCAGCTGACGTTCCTTTTTTCAGAGATTTCACTGCAACTTCCACTTCCTTACGAAGAATGGGGTAGTCGTCCTCTTCGGTGGTCTGTGGACAATTTAGTACAGCTGGGTCTCCGTTGGTCTTGTAGTTATACAGTTCTGAGCAGTATTCTGTCCACAGAATATGTTGTTCTTCTCTAAGGCATTTCCCTAATTTGTCTTGGATGGTGGTGGTTACCCCTTTCTTCACTGATGTCAGGTCTTTCACAACTTGGTAGGCCTTCTTGCTGTTGTTCTTGCTCAGACTGTCTTCAATTTCGCAACATTGTTCTGCTATCCACTCATCTTTTGTTTGCTGCTCCTTCAGGATCACATTTTTCTCTTCTTCAATTCTCTTCTGTTGTCACATAGATCAAGGATGTGTGATGTGGCCCACGGTTTCTTTGTTCGACGATGTTTGCCGAGGATTTCGCTGGCTGCGTCTGTCACTATTTTGTTGAAGGTGTTTGTTAGCAAGTTCAGGACAATGTATTTGTCATCCAGTATGGTAAGAGGTAAAAAGTTCCCACCTATCATTGCTTTGAATGCTGAAATTAAATCAACAAATCATAATCGCTTCCGACATCTGCTCTTAGAAAGCTTCGTGTCCTGGCAATTGTCACGCCTGTGCGAAAGAGCCGTTTCACCAAGATGTAGTCGATCTGACTGTGGTGTTTTCCGTCTGGGCTATGCCAGGTCCATCTTCTGGATGGTTTGTGAGGACCAAATGTGTTAGCCAGTATTAGTTCATTGTGTGTTGCAAACTCCAGGAGCGTGTGTCCTCTTTCATTTGTTTCAGCATTGCAGAAATGTCCGCAAGTTGGTTTGCGCATCCTCTCCCACTTTTGCATTCCAGTCTCTTAGTACAATTATATTGTCTTTCTTTGGGGTTTCCTTAATGATACCTTACAGTTGGCCATATAAATATCCCACCTCACTGTCGTCGTAGTCAGACTTTGGGGCGTAAACTTGTATGATTATGATATTGATGGGAGGTGCCCTCAGGCGGATGGTGATGAGCCTGCTGGAGACAGGGCGACAACCAATGACAGTGTTCATGATGTCTTTGTGTACAAGAAACCCAACGCCATGTTTGTGTTTGTCCTTCAGTTTCCCTGCAGCTCTCAGTGTCGTGACGTTCCATGTGCCGATGGTGATATTGTCTCTTCCACGGATCTTCTTGGTAGGGACACCAGCAGCATATTTATCACCTCAGTCCTGATGTACGTCGGAAGGCGCGGTCATTGTTGACCCGGGCTGCGACCGATCCGGTATGTGATTTGAACTTGTTAATTAGTTCACCTCCTATATAGGTGTTGAACTAAGCTCAGCTAGCGATCGACAACTATTTCGCCGTGGGCACAGGTGTCACGACATACATGGGTCGACCGCGAACGACTCTGCCGACAGCGTTGAGCGCGGACCTGCGACGCGTAGGCCGTACGCTACGTTGCCGTGCCGATGTCGACGCTCTGCGCGCACTCGACCGTGAACAGTGGCGACAATTGGGGCTGGCCAATTCAAAATAAGAAAGCATCATATGAATCCATGGAATTGACCTTTTTAAATAATTCATTTACATTTTTATTACTTTTTAGTGCAATTTCTACTGACTAATAAAGATTATTTTATATATATTTTTTATCATATGGACATTTTAATTATACATGTATCTATTCATTTAAATATTTTAATTTATTTATATATCTATTTATTCCACTTCTACAAAGGAACTGTGATAGTACATTTCGTGCAGAATGGCACAAGCGAAACAGACGCGAACCACATCACGTCTGCCACGCGAGAGTGCACATAATAATAATAATATCGATTCTGATATTGACTAACCCTTTTGCATTGATGCGCCTCTGAGCTTCGTTTCTGAGGATTTAGGCGCAAACGAAGTTACCTTATTATTTATTAAACACAGTTTGGCGGTCAGTATAGCTTCAAAGTTGTCATTCTAATACACTTTTTATATAATATACTATACTAGAATAAATTATAATAAATAAAGATTACTGGACCTTCAAATCTTTTGTCGGGCCCGCGACAGTTTAAGGTTATAGGCGCGGTTGATTTATTACTAGGTGTAATGTCGTCTAACCTTATTTTCATAAAACACAATGTTATGACCCCAACCCTACGATATTTTAAGGTATAGACATTTCACACACAGTATGTAGCCACTAATGTTGCAACGCCCTCTGGTACAGTGTTTAGTGAGGCCCCCTGGTGGGCACAATGCACACGAAGGGCCCCTAGTGAAATAGAAACACAAAGCTTACTGTAATTGACCCACGAAACGTCCCTAACGGCATAGGAACACACTTTGACTTTGAGCCGGAAATGACGTAATTACACATTGCAACACATTCCATATTCTACCTATCCTGATTGACTATATAACTACTAGCGCTCCTTTGTAAACCAACATAAATTATTTTAGGACAGCTATTATTGGTTTGGTTAGCACAGAGATGATAATCAACTGGCTTGTACTCACTCCCGTTTGATTAATTGAAGTCATAAGATGTCCCGAGAGTCAACCCTGAAAACAAACTAGTTCTCGGTATGCATAACTACTAATTGTTACGGATAGTGTTTACTGCAATGGTCGTTTTTATTTATTGTGTATACTAATATTTATCTGCACGTAAACGTTTGGGAAATTAAAATAAAAAATCCCGTTCCACAATACTGAGCGTATCATTATTTCAAACATCCCCAGGAAGATGACATACTTAACGGGATCGGCAGACACAATGTTCAACTGAAAAGGTAAACTTATCTCCAATAACTGTGCGATGATGGTATATAAGCGATTTCCATTGAAGTGACGACTAGACTTTTCTGAACAAAAGAAGAAATGAAAGAAAGAAGGATAGAGCGAAACATGCAGCCAGTAATTAGAAATTGTATAACAAAAAGTAAAACCTGCTAAACATGTTATTGCTATCTATTCCCAATCATCAACATGCTATCTACGCGAGGAAATAAAGCTAAAATACATAGCAGATCGTCAAAACTGTATAATAGTATTTGTATGTTAAATGATTATGCACACACACGAAACACGAACACGTCACACGCAAGCACGCACGCACGCTCACTCGCACGCACGCACGCACGCACGCTCACAGACCCACACTCACACACACATACACACACACACACACACACACACACACACACACACACACACAGACACACACACATACACACACACGCACACACAGACACGCACACACATACACAGACACCATATACACACGCACTCACACGCACGCACGGACGCACACACACACACACACACACATACACGCACACGACCTGTTTCGAGCAACACGGACTCGCAAGTTCAAAATGTTCCCAAATAGTGAGGCAGCTTAGGGCAAAATTTTGATATTATCAGGACATGCTGGACAAAAGCACCAATTTTTTTCAGACAATCTATGTGCCATAACTTTTCATATTTTTATTGAAATCAAGTCATGTGACCTTTATGGAGCCTGTTTCAGCCATTTAAAACAATTTTTTTGAAGAAAACATTAAACAGTTATGTTTTTTCAGCTAAATGGTCCGATTGTTATGTAATTCGGTAATTCCAGTGATTATTTTAGATGCACCACTGTATGCACTGGCCAAGTTTGTTCAGTAGAACTGGCCTCAGACAACTATGTAATCATGCTCGGTTGTCTCCATATTGAAATGGCAATTTGGAAAACATTCGGGGACTACTTGAAGCCCTCTGGGTGGACAACTGCATTGACCCAAGCAAGAATCGTCTCCTGTGGAACACCTGACTCCTTACTCAAAACATCACACCTCACCAGAACTAGACATGCCCTCCAAGTGAGCGCTATGGCCCTGACGAAACTCCAGCACAATGCCTTCACACACATTATGGCCGAAGGACGACACGATGAGAGGGCCAAAGAAACTTATAGATTAGTTATGACCAGCAAGAGCCCAACATTTCAGTATTGGGATACCATCCTCAAGATGGAAATACTTGGTCTTATTTTCATGCGGGCCAACCGAGAACGAACGAGACTTCCCTCTTCACTGAGACTTGTGTGGAATCACTGAAGGCTTTGGTGGGTTAGTTCTTTTCCCTATGACATACGGATTCCCGTATACATACGAGACATGGAGAGCCTACCAACACGAATTCGAAGACAAAGGCCACTGGGTTGTTTCGAAGACATGCAAGCGATTTTCGTCCTTACCAATTGACCGGGCTCACGAGTAAAATAATGACCCGGTGAAGGGTACAGGGGGTGCAGTGGGACTGACAGAGAATCTTTTTCCGACTCTTAGACGGTATATGTTGCGAACAATGGACCGATGTTTACTCAATTTAGAGGAAATTGTACCAGAAACGAATGTGAATACGGAAAATAAAAAACGCAATACTATTTACAGTGATACTACTCATGTAAATGATGTGTGAACACATTAATAGGCAATGGCAATGAAGTTTATATATATGAGTAAATTGTCCTGCGAGAAACTCAGATGTTTAAGTTGCTTGATGACGCTGGACAAGCCAAATTGACCAAAGGTCATTACAAATATATATCGGTGCAGTAATTAGCACTGGCACCTTAACTGACGTGTTAGGAGCAGGTTGCTCGTGTTATATATAAAAACACTTCACACATAGTTTTGTAAAAAAGTTATTGTTTGCAAACAGTATGTGGTGACATGTAAATTTGCTGGTTATTGTCAAAACGTAAACCTCTTTATGACTTTATGTAAGAGCTCGCAGTTTATATTAGGAAAAGAAGAATAAAAAAGCTAGCATACCAGTAGCATGTAATTTGGGCGAACTTGATACATATGTTTGGAGAAATATAAACATTACACTTGGTGGTGACCCTGGACACGTGATGACGCTAGACACGTGTTGACGCTGAATACGCAGTTACGAGAAGGTGTTTCCTGCATGCAATAATGTTAATAACTGTAACAAATAGTCATTATATTTACATTATACTAAACTACCATATACCATTTCTAAGGCGTCAGAACCGGGGGGGGGTTAGTGGGGTTGAGCCCCCCAACAATTTTGATGGGGCTGGAGATCGGATTAGCCCCTCCAATATTTGGGAAGGGGTGCTTTTTGTAGTTTTGGTGAGTGTCAAGGCGACTGCAGTTTGAGTAATTGATGACCTTCATTCCAAAGGAGAGTGGTGGAATTGGAGGTTTGAAGAACCTCGAAGGGGAGGGGGGGCTGTTGGAGTTTTTGGAGAGCCTCAAAGGGAATGCAGTTGGATGTTTTTGGTGGGCGTCAAGGGGGTGCAATTGGAAATGTTTGGTGAGCCCACCAATGCATTTGAGGGCCGTAAGTTCAAGGACATTGTGTTATACGCGGCTTACCCTTTATAATCTATACTATAAGTACTTACACGTTGCATTCATAACCATTAGTTATACCGTTATGTGAAAATGTAATTATGAAGAAAAACGTACCACAAATACACCAACAAGTTGCACAAGAATTATGAGCTGGAGCAACCAATTGTGTTATTGTAACATCTGCTGAACACTTTCCCAGGAAGAGGCATCTACGTATACGCAGGTAACTGCTATGTGGAAGAAGATGGAGAAGAGGCGACAACGTGCATGGACCTTGGAGAAACAGCTACCGTGCAATACTTGTAATCTGGTTGAAGGAATAGGATGGTTTTTTATATAAATTATATGCCTTTCACAATCAACGTTCTACCAAACGCTAGTATGCTTATGCCGTGCTTACGTTATTCTGACGAATGACGCACCAAACCATTAAAAGTTTGAAATGAGAAAGGCCACCCCTGCCCTTGCATGTAGCACTTTTGTAAGCGGTGTAAAACGGCTCCGTCAAGACAAAGCGGATACTGTTCTTCGGACGGTTTCACCCTTCGGACTCCACTTGAAAAGGAGTCAGATAGGGAACATGATCGCTAAGAAGTTGCAGCTGAACCACCACAAACAAAACACGAAGCGTAGGACGGTCGTTTACAGTTAGAAGTGAGTTATAAAGAAACAGTTTCCAATTCCAGTTCCTGCCATGAAGACCTTTGCGGTGACTAATGAAAAGAAGAAGAAATTGAAGAAGAGATATACATGTAATCTTCAATATCAATAGACTGCATGCTAAATTGTGTGAGGAAATTCCAAACACCAAAATGATATTCTGATTGTATTGTCAGCCATTACCGAACCATGCTGTTATGGTACGCTTCAAAAGCAAAAACATCTGCTTACGCAACATACAACAGAACGATCCTTTGAAACTAAGATCGAACAGACTGGCTGGTGTGCTAACAAGTCCAGACGTGTTGTGTAATCATACGTATCAGGAAGAGTTTATATAGATGATTACTAGAACAATTTGGAAACAACCACAGCTTTGTTGCCGAGTAGCGATGAATGGCCATTGTCCTGTCAGATGGCAAGTACATAAAGCGGATACAGCAAGTGTGCTTGAGGTAGTTCTACAAACCATTCACCGGGGATATGGTTATATTACGTGAACATGTGACACGTGTGAAAACACAATGTCCACAAACTGTAGGCTTACACGCACACACGCACACACGCACGCACGTACGCACACACATATCAAGTCAGAATTTTACAATATACAGTAGTTCAGACCAGCTAGTCCACATAGGTTCATTAACAAAATCTCTACAATTGTACATGCATTGTTGATGTTAAGAATACGTTTTCTAAAACAATAAACATGTTTGCGCAATAGGGTAATATATATATGTATATATTTATATTGTTTGTATATATATATATATACATATATATATATATACATATATATATATATATACATATATATATATATATATATATAAATATGTATTCCTAACGGCACAATAGGCAGACCATATGTGCATACTGCCTAAAGCGGCGCAGTATGTGTGCATTTCCAAGAAACAACACTGCGCTAAAATTCACCAAAGTAACAAATGTTTCAAATATATATGGCATATATGCTAGATGATTCAAAAATATTGTTCCCACTTACATGTAATTGTAAATGCTCAAATTGTATGTAGTATAATAATTTTTTGTCCATGACAATGGACCCGCGATGAAAATCAAGTTTAATTTCAAGTAATTGTCATAACAAAAATAACACATATTATAGTCAACTGTTTATGGAACATATGTCCCTTTATATGTATAATAAGAAAATATAACTTAATTGTTTAGAATCAAACATTTAATTTTGGTCCTGCTACAAACCCATTTGTACAGTTTTTGGAACAATGGCCCTCAAGTTGGCCGATATGTTACACGCATAACGCTATAAAAATTCAAAAGGATCGATAAGCATGAATGTAAACTGTTCTGATCAAAGCTAAGTACATGTATTTTAGTTATGTAAATAGTTATGCCTAATGTATGAGCCTTAATTATTTGTCTGAAATTACTGGTGCCAAAAAGGTGGTGTTCTGAATTAGGCCTAGTCTTGAACTAAAACAGTCATACAATTTATTTGCCCCTTTAAAATGACGTGCGGTGTGGAGCTGTTATCTGTTATCGTAAGTGTGGAGCTAAGGTCAAACAAAGTCACCCATCAAACTATGACTATTCGACCTTTTGCAATTCTGCGAACGTCGTAAAGTTACAATGACTGTGCAACTACTTTATTTCTATATACATATCATATATTGTGTGGAAGAACAATTTATTCTGGTCATTATGAGATACGACATGGAGCTGTCAGGTGAAGCAGTATGTGGAGCGACGTTTAAACACAGTCACCGTATATATTCGAAGTTGCGCCATCCCACAAACGTTATGCAATATCAACGGTTGCCTATCTACGGTAATTAGCTACCCATTGCCATGTCATATACCACTGGAAATCCTACTGTCTCACCGTTAAAATGAGATATCAATGAAACTGCAATGCTTTACAAAATATATATAACGTGGCCTAATGAAATAAAGTAGATACGCAACCATTGTAATATAAAGAGGTTTGCGGAAGCACCCAATTTCGAATTCGTCATTTGACGATGCTCTTGTTTGACCTTCGATTCACGCACCTCTTGGCAGCTTTACGACAGGCCTCGTTTTGACTGGGAGATGTAGGGTTTTCAAATGATATAACATTTGGGTGTGGGGGGGGGGGCATTTAAGGCGGTCCGTTAGTTGGTGCCTACCGCTCACCTAGTAATACATCTCTGTCAAACACGATGGTATGATTAGCCAATTGTTAATACGGTAGTGATTGGTGTTTTCATTAGTTGTAGAAGCTGAATCATTAAGGTAGTGGTTAATATGAAACAAATCAAAGTTTGTGTGTGTGATTTGTTTTTCTTTAAACCAAATTTTATTTCTTATAACATTTTAAATTTAAGTTGATACATTTCCCTTAGCTGTATCTTTTTGTTACACTAATATGATAATAATAATAAGATAACTTCTATTACGCCTAAATCCTTGGAAACCAAGCTCAGAGGCGCATCAAAACAAAAGGATTGGTCAATCTCAAAATCCATAAGCAGTATTCCAGTTGTCAACAGATGGGTCAAGGCACTAGGGAGCTACAGTGGATAAGCAAGGTTGTAAATGACGACGGAATTTTGTAATATTTTCATCTGATCTAACACTAAGAGGGAGCAAATTCCAAAGAGTTGGTGCAGCAACAGAAAAAGCCCTAGTTCCAATGTTAGTGTTGACTCTAGTAACAAAACGTAGGCCAGAACTAGATGATCGAAGCTGGATAGGTTTTCTTACAGGAGTAAGCAATGAATGCAAATAAGATGGTTGCTTACTGGACAGTGCCTGGTATGTAATGGTACATATCTTAAATATTATACGATATCGTACAAGAAGCCAATGCAAAGACTTCAAAAGTGGTACAGAGCGAGAAAAACGAGATCTTGTAACTATTCTTGCTAGACAATTTTGGACACGCTGAATATTCGTGATATCCTTGCTAGCGGTGTTATAAAAGAGGGAATTGCAATAGTCAAGTCTGCTGCTAACAAGCGCTGTTGCAATAGTTTTAGCAACAGGAAATGACATATACCAGCGAATACGGCGAAGATCACGAATATAATAAAAACAGCAGCGACATGTTTGAGATATGTGTTGTCGGAAATTGAAGTTACTATCAAAGATCACTCCTAGATTCCGCTGATTCAAAATACGCGTAGGGAAAAAACATCCAGTTTACTACGCTGCATTGGAGTACCAATAATGATCAATTCAGTTTTATTTGCATTTAATTTTAACTTGCTGTCATTCATCCAGTGGAAGATATATTGAACGTAATCACTAAGTTGGTTAAGGGAGCGATTTGTATCCGGGGTAGCCAACGAAATGTATATCTGAGTATCATCAGCATAAAGATGATGATCCAAGTTATGTCTTTGTATAACAGAGCTTAGTGACATTTGTTCCACGCATAGCAGCCATAGGATCGCTATATTTCAAGTCTCATATGACGAGAAAACGTCAGGTTTTATTGCCATGAAGAAAGCTATACTTTTGTGTTTGCAATCGCTAAGTGGTTGATACACGCAGAAGACACTTCACTGGAAGAGTATTGGTGTCAGTGTAGCGATACGCCCATTTCTACTGCGCATGCGTAATAGCTCGACACTTCCGTTTTTCGTTATTGTGGTGAGAAAAACAGAAAAACGAAAAACGGTTGAATTACCGTTTTTTTTTTTACCTATTTTCATTTAAAAAAAGTAGAAATGGAAAAAGGGTTTGATTGCTGATTTACTGTTTATCCATTTGAACATTACTAAACGAAAGTAGGAACATCGCTCATTTTCCTATTTTCGGTAGTTTTCAAAACAGTTTAGTAAATGACGGTAGCTACCGTGATTACGCTGCAGTCGTATTTCGTTTTTCATTCTGATGCAGTGAAAACGAAAAACGATTTGTTTTATCGTTATTTCGTTTTTCTAACATGTATTAGAAATACCGCGAATATTATATTGTATTGTATTGTATGAAAACGAAAAACAATTTTTTTTCCTTTTTCGTTCGCCAATTTCAAAACGAAAAAGGAAAATACGGTACATACACGGACCTAAAAGATCAATAAACTCATTTTATTTCACCGCGACAGGCTCGGCACAAAGCCTGGCTGCAACACGGTAGTTGTCAATAGGCAATTGGTAGGTCTTTTAAAAATCTGTCAAATGTGCTGACTGGTATTTCAAACTCAATTTTCTGTATACGTGTGTGTTCCTAAGAGGTCGAGCTGTCACAATGCATACTTAATTTTTAATTAATACAATTATTTACGTACGAAACAATGCGGCGTTTTTCATTCGTCGAATTTCCACTACTCGCGTACGAACGCCGCTTCGACCCGCATATCATTGCACCGCAAAAGGTATGACGTGGCACTCAGTAACTTGGAGTAACCTTTTGCCTTCGCGTATCTTTTTGCCGTCATATTGCACTTAATATCAAATAATAGAATAACATGTCTCATCCAAATTAGCCAATGTGTGCAGACGTGGTCCCGCGTTTGCGTGTGTGTGTCCTGTTGTAAAGCAATAACTTGCTCATTCCGTGCCGACAAGCCTGTTGTCACTCTTTGTCCTTGTCAAATATGTTAAATTTTATCTTAATAGAGTCGACTGAACTTTCTTTAGTCCAACATCAAGCACCTAGGAGACATTGCTTGTGTAAATATCCTTCTCGTTTCTCTCTTTCTCGCATCATGCAGAAACGACCACATCTGACACAGATTACAGTTCTACTCGCTATGTTCCGAATTTGGCACGTGCAATTATACAAGAACGAGATGAAAAACGAGAGGAAGAGGGGAGGAAGGAGAGGAAGGAGAGAAAGATGGAGTGGAAGAAGGAGAGGAAGAACCGGAGGAAGAACGAGATGAAGAAGAGATGAAGTACGAGAGGTAGGACAAGATGAAGACGGAGAGGAAGAATGAATAAATGCGTTATTTCGAAATTGAATAATACAGTAACTGGTCGCTGCCAAACACTGATAATGATAAACTGACTGTTGTAGATACAGCGTGCAATCCGTAACTATGAATGGACAATTAATACACTACCATAAGTTACTAAGTAACAATTGTGACATGGTCGGTTGATAAGAAATAATAAAAAATTACTGTGCAGTTATTGTTTTTTTCTTCACATATATACAATAAGAATGATTTGATTGCAGTTGAACATAGCGAACAAAGAGATCCAGATCCGAATAGCCCTTGCGACAGCAGCAATGAACAAACTCAGTAAGATATGGAGAAGCATTAACATCAGCTTCCCTCCTAAGATCAGACTGTACAGAGCCCATGTTGTCTCCATCCTGTTCTAGTTGGACACCGACGGATACAACGACGAATAAGATACAGGCGTTTGAGGCCAAGTGCTTCAGACGCCTGCTGCATATATCTTGGGCCGAGCACAAGACCAATAATTTTGTCCGAAGAAGGATCACTGCCCTGACAGACCCACAGGAGTCACTCCTCGCATCAGTGAAGAGGAGAAAGATGGCATGGTACGGCCATGTCACACGCCACGACTCCCTTGCCAAGACGGTCATCCAGGGCACTCTGGAAGGCAGCAGATGGAGAGGCAGGCAAATAAGACCTGGATTGGCAACATACGGGATTGGACCGACCTTGACTGAGACTTGCGTTAGACCGCTCCGGCTGGAGAGCATTCGCTGCGTCTGCGTCCCTCATGTCTCCCCTACGACCTGACAGACCTCAGGATGAACTGAACTGAACATATCGACAGAAGAGGAAAAACGAGAAGGAGAACGAGACGAAGAATGAGAGGAAGAAATATAAGAAGAACGAGAGGAAGCACGAGAGGAAGTACGAGAGGACAAATAAGAGGAAGATCGAGAGTAATAACAAGAGGAAGTACGAGAGGAAGAAGGAGAGGAAGTACGAGAGGAAGAACGAGAGGAAGTACGAGAGGAAGAAAGAGAGAAGTACGAGAGGAAGAAGGAGAAGAAGAAGGAGAGGTAGAACAAGACGAAGAACGAGAGGAAGGATACGTGTGTGTGTGTTATCTGCTGTTAAAACAGATCATAAGTCGCGAATCGCTTTCAGAGCTACACGACTTCAAATTTCTCTATTCGTAATTTGATTCATTTAAATTGTTGTATTAGTGTGCTGTTTCACCAAATCGATGTCGCTCTTTGCTTGGTTTTGAGCCGATCATGATGCTTCTTATACAAGTAATCAACGAAATAGTGCGTTATCAAGCTAATTTGCACTGACCTATATAAGTCATACTGCACCGACCTATGACATGACCTGACATACTGTAAAAAATGGCGGACGTCAGCGTTTTCGGAATTAGCGACGGCGATGTTTGAAACGAGTTCAACTGCGCGTTCAATGGGTATTTCAATGTACCTAATAGAGCGAGCAGAGGGGAAATGAGAGTGAAAGCAATGATGAAAATGATGGTGATGAGGATGGCAATTTTGCAAGTGGAAACGGCACCAAAGCGTCTTATCCAGGATTGCCAATTGACGGCCGTGGTCCCTGCTATGCCTGCGCACGCGGATACACGCGCACAACAAATTGTAAGTGTCCGTCAGTCTTGCTGTTGAGGTCGTTGAACGCATAACTCGAGAAGGTACAGTAAGTTCTTATCCTTTTGGGGAAGATTTCGAAGGCTATTAATCCTTCCAGCACAGCTGTGAGTACTCACCTTAAAGAACAGATAATGAGGACTCGGGACACAATTACACTCTCGAACGTAATTATTATTTGTTTTATTCAAGCCTGTTTAGTGTTGGGAGGACGAAGAAGAACAATAGGAAGAAGGAGAGGAAGAAGGAGGGAAGGTGATCGGAGGGGAAGAAAGTGGAGGATCGACGGCAGGAAATGTGACAGGTGTGAAGGTGGCAGGAGAGAAAGTGACCGTAGAGAAAGAGGTAGGAGGGAAAAAGAGACGGGAGAGGAGAGAAGGAAATGCAATGGGAGGAAAGATGACGGGAAGAAAGGAAGTGAGAGTACATGTGACAGAAGAGAAGTCGGGAGGGACGATGACAGGAAGAAAGGTGACAAGAGAAACAGCGTCAGGAAAGAATGGAACGGACGAGATTGTGACGGGAGAGCAGAAGACAGGGGGACAAGATTACAACCAGACAGATGCAAACCGTAGAAAGAGCTACACTGAGGCAGTGATTGAGGGGGCAATGAGGAAAGAGAGGGTGTTTATGGGCGATTCGATTATGAGAAAGACAGATAAGACTCTAAGCGAGGGGGAGGACGTCGTTGTTTGTCTACCGGGGGCTAGGATAGAACATGTAACTGAAAGGGTAGAGAAGGTACTGGGGCATGGCAAGGGAGGGTCTATACTAGTACATGTAGGGACAAATAACGCAGAGAGGGAGGGAACAACTGGGATAGTTCAGAAGTACAGACAGTTAGTGAAGAAGTTAAAGAAGACAAGAGTAGAACAGATTATCCTCTCAGGAATTTTGCCAGTAATGGGAGGAAGGGGGCCGACATATAGAAACTGCAAGAGGATGGCGATCAACGCACTAGTGGAGCAGATGTGTAAAGAAGAGGGGGTGGGATTCGTAGATTTATGGGGATACTTTGTTGGGAGGGAAGATATGTACATGAGAGATGGCCTACATCTAAGTGGAAAGGGGGCAGCAGTTTTCTCAGAGAACTTGCTGAAATCTGTTGACAGTGGGACAGGCTGCATCTATTTAAACTAGATTCGCAGGGGGGATTCACAGAGAAGTCTGAAACTGGAGGCATAGATAAAGACAGCAGAAATAAATCGGCAAAGAACAGCCTGGAAAACTGTTCTGAATCAGGATATAAATGCATTTGTTTAAATGCAAGGAGCATAGTAAACAAAAGAAGTGAACTAAACATTATGGTAGAAGATATTGACCCTCACATAATAGGTATAACCGAATCGTGGGCCACCACTGATATATCAGATGCCGAATTGGGACTAACAGGATATGTAATGTTTAGGAAAGATAGAATAGGAAGAAAGGGAGGTGGAGTTATTTTATATATTAAAGAATCTATCCAGGCTTATGAAATAAAATTAGAAAGAGAAGCAGATTGCGAAGAAGCTGTTTGGTGTAACATAGTTACAGGAAACTCAACGTTAACAGTTGGGTTAGTTTATCGAAGTCCAAACATAAGCATAGAAGAGAATTAAAAAATACAAAACGCTATAAGGGAAGTAAGCAAACGGAACTGTATTATTATGGGGGACTTTAACCATGGGCATATACAATGGAAATCTCTACAGAGTATGGGGAGTGAGGACCACAAGTTTTAGTTTTAGTACAAGATAGTTTCCTTTCTCAACATGTGCTAGAACCAACCAGGGGAGAGAATGTGTTAGACTTAGTTTTGTCCTCACAGAAAGAATTAGTTGACAATGTCAAGATATGTGAGCCACTGGGGAGTAGTGATCACAACCAGATACGTTTTACCATCAAAGTAAAATCAGAAAGGAATAGTAAAAAGCAGTATAGGAGAAATTTCCACAAAGGAAGGTATAAGGACATGAGGAAATATTTAGCAAAGATAGACTGGAATAACACACTGGAGAATAAGACAGCAACCGAATGCTGGAATATCTTAAATAGTGAAATTAAGTGCATAGTCGATAAATTTGTACCTTTCAAAAAACAAGGAAACGGTCTAAAAAGAAACACTTATCGAAAGAAGCCATTAGAAAAATTAAGTATAAACAAATGATGTGGAAGTCATATAGATGTACTGGAAATGATGAAGACAACAACATTTATAAAGAAGCACTTAATCAAGCTACAGCTGAAATTAGAAATTCAAAGAGAAGCTATGAACATAAATTAGCTTGTAATATAAAACATGACAGCAAGAGTTTTATGCGTATGTTCGAAGCAAACAGAAAGTTCAGGATAAGGTCGGTCCTCTAGAAGATAGTGCTGGAAATACAATATCAGAGGGATTCCTAATGGCAGAAGACCTGAATGAGTATTTTAGTTCAGTGTTTACCAGGGAAGATATTAGTTCACTGCCAGTACCAGAGGCTAAGTTCAAGGGGGCAGATTCAGACTATTTAGGACAGTTAGTTGTAACCTCGGAAATGGTAGCCAAGAAAATAAGGGCTATGAAGGATAATAAATCACCTGGAGTGGACGGGATTCCGCCCAAACTACTATTGGAAATTGTAGAACAAATTAGCGTACCGCTTGCAACAGTTTTCAATTTGTCATTAGAAGAGGGAGTGGTTCCTTTAGAATGGAAAGAGGCAAACATTATACCGCTATTTAAAAAAGGTTCGAGAAACAAGTCAGAGAACTATAGACCAGTGAGTTTAACATCAGTGATTTGCAAATCATTAGAAAGACTAATTAAAGATCACATGGTGGATTTTCTTGTTAAACATAACTTGATAAACCCATCTCAACATGGGTTTTTAAAAGCGAGGTCATGCTTAACAAATGTGTTATGTTTTTTGGAAGACATCACTAGGTGGGTAGATGAGGGATCACCAGTAGATATCATCTATTTAGATTTTCAAAAAGCTTTCGACAAAGTACCACATCAAAGATTACTCCTTAAGCTAAAGGCCCATGGCATAGGAAATGGTATTATAAACTGGATAGAAAAATGGCTGAATGACAGAAGACAACGTGTAGTAGTTGATGGGGAGGCTTCAAACTGGAAATCGGTATTGAGGGATCAGTACTAGGACCTATATTATTCTTAATATATATCAACGATTTGGACGATGATATAACAAGCAAGGTGTTAAAATTTGCGGATGATACAAAAGTGTTTAGAAGGATTAAAAGTGATGGAGACAGACAGCATTTACAAGATGATCTTGATAGGTTGATCAAATGGTCTGAAAAGTGGCAAATGCTGTTCAATTTTGGGAAATGTAAATGCCTCCACACAGGTCATGGGAATGAAGAGGTAAAATATAAAATGGGGGGTACTGTTCTAAGTACTACTGTAAAAGAAAAGGACTTAGGGTTAACCATTAGTGCTGATATGAAGGTTTCAGAGCAGTGCGGAATTGCAGCGTCAAAGGGAAATCAAATCCTTGGATTAATTAGGCGAAATATAGCGTATAAGAAAAAGAATTAATAGTACCGCTGTACAAAACAATAGTGAGGCCTCATTTAGAATATTGTATACAAGCATGGAGGCCATATCGCAAGAAGGACATAGATATGCTAGAAAGAGTACAGAGGAGAGCGACTAAAATGATACCAAATCTGAGGGATCTTAGTTACGAAATACGCCTAAAAGAATGTGGTTTAACAACATTAGAGACCAGGAGATTGAGAGGAGATCACAAAGAAGTGTTTAAAATATTGAATGGTTATGAAAATATTGATAGAAACATTTTTTTCTCAGTTAAGAAAAATAGAAGGACCAGAGGACATGAAGCTACATTAGTAAAGGAGCAGTGTAGATTAGATATAAGAAAGTTCTCATTCTCACAAAGGACTGTAAATGAATGGAACAGATTATCTCCTGATTGTGTTGGTGCTAGTAGCGTGAATATGTTTAAAAATAAAATCGACACACACCTTAAAAAGGCGGGATACATGTAGATAAAAAGTATTGGACTCTCGATAAGCCAAAAGGCTTCCTTGTCCACCTGCCATCCAGAGTAATTTTCTGGATGGCAATCTTGTTAAATCTTGTTAAACGAGAGGAATAAGGACAGGAAGAAGGAAGAAGGAGATGATGAACTAGAGGATGGAGGATAGTAAGAAGGAGATGAAGAATGGTAGGATGAGGGAGAGGAAGAACGAGAGGAAGAACGAGAGAAAAACGAAGGAAGATGGGAGGAAAGAGAGGAAGGTGAGGAAGATGGAGGGAAAGAAGGAGAGGAAGAAGGAGAGGAAGTATGAGAGGAAGAATGAAAAGAGGAAGGAGAGGAAGTACGAGACGAAGAACACGAGGAAGAACGAGAGGAAGAACAAGAGGAAGAAAGAGAGGAAGGAGAAGAAGTACGAGAGAAATATAAATATAGAGAGAACGGGAGGAAGAACGGGAGGAAGAAAGAGAGGAAGAACAAGAGGAAGAAAGAGATAAATATAAATATAGAGAGAACGGGAGGAAGAACGGGAAGAAGAACGAGAGGAAGAACAAGAGGAAGAAAGAGAGAAATATAAATATAGAGAGAACGGGATGAAGAACGGGAGGAAGAACGAGAGGAAGAACAAGAGGAAGAAAGAGAGGAAGGAGAGGAAGTACGATATAAATATAAATATAGAGAGAACGGGAGGAAGAACGAGAGGAAGAAGCAGATGAAGAAGGAGAGGTAGAAGGAGAGGAAGATCGAGAATGAATGGATGAATAAATGCTTTATTTCTGAATTGAATAATACATAACATAAATGAGTAACGTAAACTATACAATATCTACAATTCCTGGTAGGCAGCAGAGCCAAGGCTTTTACCAGTTTATATGCGTATACAACGGAAAGCAAAGCAAGCCGAGTAACTGGTCGCTGCCAACTACTAATAATGGTAGACTGACTGTTGTAGATACAGCGTGCAATCAATAACTATGAATGGACAATTAATACACTACCATAAGTACTAAGTAACAATTGTGACATGGTCGGTTGAGAAGAAATGAAAACAAAATATTGTATTATGCAGTTACTGTTTTTTCATCTTATATGTACGGTAAGAACGATTTGATTGCAGATGAACATAGTGAACAAAGAGATCCAGATCCGAATAGCCCTTGCGACAGCAGCAATGACCAAACTTAGTAAGATATGGAGAAGCGTTAACATCAGAGTAGTAATAGAGGTTAAGTAGCGGGGATGCTGGAGTCGGAGGAGAGGAAGCCCCATGTTAAGAGATAGGGATTTGTCCCAGCCGGAGGATTTTACTCCGGTTATGATTTATACAAATGAGTTGAACGGATTTCCTCCCGGAAGTGGAATTGGTATCCGACCACTTTTCGAATTTTCTCCATGTTAAAGCATAGGGAATTTTTTCCCATGTTAAAGCATGTATCCGACGACTTTTTGAATAAAATAAAATATACCAAACAGCATTTGAATATGTCACACACGAGATTCCTTGGCCCGTAGGCCGAGGCTCCGCCAAGGGACCGAGCCCTTATTTGTTTGACTATGACATGTCGAAAATGTGGTGTTATAATAAGGCGTAATGTGTAACAAAAGGGTTATAAATTCAACGGAGACCGTTTTGTCTGAAGTAATGTATACAAAATGTAGACTACATTTAGGACTATGTTATATCAGAACCTATAGCCTCGTTTCTTCGAACAGAGCGGCCATCTTGAAATTATACGTTTGGTGTCTGTTACAAAACCGTACTCGAGACGTATCTGGACATGTTTGTTTGTTTGTTGCGAGCACGCGCATCCTGTATGACGTCATTAAACTGCTACGCGCAGTAATTTTGTACGCGAGGTGAGTTGGTCAAGCAGGTAGTGCTTTGGTTAGACCTTGTTTTGAACTTGCGCGTGTGTAATGTAATCCCTTCATGTGACATCATGATGCAGTGACGTCATGGTCAGTGACGTCATCAAACTGCTACGCGCAGTAATTTTGTACGCGAGGTGAGTTGGTCAAGCAGGTAGTGATTTGGTTAGACCTTGTTTTGAACTTGCGCGTGTGTAATATAATCCCTTCATGTGACGTCATGATGCAGTGACGTCATGGTCAGTGACGTCATTAAACTGCTACGCGCAGTAATTTTGTATGCGAGGTGAGTTGGTCAAGCAGGTAGTGCTTTGGTTAGATCTTGTATTGAACTTGCACGTATGTAATGTAATCCCTTCATGTGTTAGATAGGGAATTTTCTCCATGTTAAAGCATAGATAATTTTCTCCATATTAAAGCATAGGGAATTTTCACCATGTTAAAGGATAGGAGCTATCGGTAAACTGCTACGCACAGTAATTTTGTACCCGAGGTTGACTTGGTTAATCAGATAGTGCTTTGGTTAGCCATTGTTTTGAGCTTTCGTGCTTGAATATAATCCCATCATTTGATGTTATGGTCATTGTCGTTATAGCGAGTGAAAAATTACCCTGTTAACTGGTATGAACCGGTATGAACTTGTAATGACTGCTCTGTGACTGTGTGTTGGAAGAACATCTCTATATTCGGCCCGTGATAAAACATACGAGATACCAGTATTTGTTATACGAGATTTGTACTTACCAACCGTTGATATACTGTTTGTAAACTGTTTTGATGGTGTATTCCCTGTTCAAATCTCATATATTTAAATAAACACGCTATGCGCGATGCACAATGTCGACTCGGTGGCCTTGACACCAAAGATCCTATATCAATGCAAGACGGTGCAGTGCTCGCTATCTACATTGTTCGAGGAAAGTGAAGCGTCATGTTAGAACAGTACAGGCACATAATAACCTCCCAGATAAGATGTACCAGTATTTATATAGTTTACCGTATTAAGGGTCAAGTGTACAAATGTCCATTAGAACGTTTTTTTATATCTTTTTTCGTACTATAGTATTTAAATTCGTGCTTCTTCGGTAAAACCTTCCAAACTTGCTTCTGTCGTAAAACAACTAACCTGGCATGGGTAACCGAAAACGAACTCATAGATTGAACAGTTATGTTAACCACTTATGTCTATGTGTAGTTCAGTACAGATACGGTAACCACTTATGTCTGTGTAGTTCAGTACAGTTATGTTAACCACTTATGTCTGTGTAGTTCAGTACAGTTATGTTAACCACTTGTGTCTGTGTAGTTCAGTACAGAGATGTTAATGTACTCAGACCAACTAGTGGTGCAAACGAAACACTATGCTTTGACCAACAAACGGCACGAATCGAACTCAGACCAACTAGTTGCGTAAACGAAACAGAAAATTAACCGATTACGCTGTACGAATTGAACTCAGACCAACTAGTTGCGTAAACGAAACAGAAACTTAACCGATTACGCTGCACAAATTGAACTCAGACCAACTAGTGGTGCAAACGAAACACTATGCTTTGACCAACACACGACACGAATCGAACTCAGATCAACTAGTTGCGTAAACGAAACAGAAACTTAACCGATTACGCTCCACAAATTGAACTCAGACCAACTAGTTGTACAAACGAAACACTATGCTTTGACCAACACGTATCACGAATTGGACTTAGATCAACTAGTTGGACAAACGAAACACTATGCTTTGACCACCACGTGTCACGAAAACGAAACACTATGCTTTGACCAACACGTGTCACGAATTGAACTTAGATCAACTAGACACATCACACGAGACTATGGTTGAGATATGTCACGAGACTTCGGATGACTCGTCATACGAGAGTACCGACTAGACAAGAGACGAGACTATGACCGAGATATGTCACGAGACTACGGATGACACATCACACGAGACTATGGCCGAGATATGTCACGAGACTTCGGATGACACGTCATACGAGAGTACCGACGAGACAAGAGACGAGACTATGACCGAGATATGTCACGAGACTACGGATGACACATCACACGAGACTACGAATGACACATCACACGAGGTACCGACGAGACAAGAGACGAGACTATGACCGAGATACGTCACGAGACTACGGATGACACATCACACGAGACTACGGATGACACATCACACGAGAGTACCGACGAGACAAGAGACGAGACTATGACCGAGATATGTCACGAGACTACGGATGACACGAGACTACGGATGACACATCACGAGAGTACCGACGAGACAAGAGACGAGACTATGACCGATATATGTCACGAGACTACGGATCACACATCACACGAGACTACGGATAACACATCACACGAGAGCACCTACGAGACAAGAGACGAGACTAGGGCCGAGATATGTCACGAGACTTCGGATGACACGTCATACGAGAGTACCGACGAGACAAGAGACGAGACTATGACCGAGATATGTCACGAGACTACGGATGACACATCACACGAGACTATGGTCGAGATATGTCACGAGACTTCGGATGACACGTCACACGAGAGCACCGACGAGACAAGAGACGAGACTATGACCGAGATATGTCACGAGACTACGGATGACACATCACACGAGACTATGGCCGAGATATGTCACGAGACTTCGGATGACACGTCATACGAGAGTACCGACTAGACAAGAGACGAGACTATGACCGAGATATGTCACGAGACTACGGATGACACATCACACGAGACTACGAATGACACATCACACGAGAGTACCGACGAGACAAGAGACGAGACTATGACCGAGATACGTCACGAAACTACGGATGACACATCACACGAGACTACGGATGACACATCACACGAGAGTACGGACGAGACAAGAGACGAGACTATGACCGAGATATGTCACGAGACTACGGATGACACGAGACTACGGATGACACATCACACGAGAGTACCGACGAGACAATAGACGAGACTATGACCGAGATATGTCACGAGACTACGGATCACACATCACACGAGACTACGGATGACACATCACACGAGAGCACCGACGAGACAAGAGACGAGACTATGGCCGATATATGTCACGAGACTTCGGATGACACGTCATACGAGAGTACCGACGAGACAAGAGACGAGACTATGACCGAGATATGTCACGAGACTACGGATGACACATCACACGAGACTATGGTCGAGATATGTCACGAGACTTCGGATGACACGTCACACGAGAGCACCGACGAGACAAGAGACGAGACTATGACTGAGATAAGTCACGAGACAACGGATGACACATCACACGAGACTATGACCGAGATATGTCACGAGACTTCGGATGACACGTCACACGAGAGTACCGACGAGACAAGAGACGAGACTATGACTGAGATATGTCACGAGACTACGGATGACACATCACACGAGACTACGGATGACACATCACACGAGAGTACGGATGACACATCACACGAGAGTACCGACGAGACAAGAGACGAGACTATGACCGAGATATGTCACGAGACTACGGATGACACGAGACTACGGATGACACGAGACTACGGATGACACGTCACACGAGAGTACCGACGAGACAAGAGACGAGACTATGACCGAGATATGTCACGAGACTACGGATGACACATCACACGAGACTATGACCGAGATATGTCACGAGATTTCGGATGACACGTCACACGAGAGTACCGACGAGACAAGAGACGAGTCTATGACCGAGATATGTCACGAAACTACGGATGACACATCACACGAGACTACGGATGACACATCACACGAGAGTACCGACGAGACAAGAGACGAGACTATGACCGAGATATGTCACGAGACTACGGATGACACGAGACTACGGATGACACGTCACACGAGAGTACGACGAGACAAGAGACGAGACTATGACCGAGATATGTCACGAGACTACGGATGACACATCACACGAAAGCACCGACGAGACAAGAGACGAGACTATGACCGAGATATGTCATGAGACTACGGATGACATATCACACGAGACTATGGCCGAGATATGTCACGAGACTACGACGAGACAAGAGACGACACTATGGACGAGATACACCAAAATAGACGGGTTATCGCGTGAGATTTGCTTCAGAAGAAAAAGCAAAGCAAATTGACGGGTTATCAAAGCAAAGCAAAGCAAAGCAAATAGTCAGGTTATTGCCAAAGCAAAGCAAAGCAAATAGACGGGTTATCAAAGCAAAGCAAAGCAAATAGACGTGTTATCGCGTGAGATTTGCTTCAAAAGGAAGCAAAGCAAAGGAAATAGACGTGTTATCGCGTGAGATGTGCTTCAAAAGGAAGCAAAGCAAAGGAAATAGACGTGTTATCGCGTGAGATTTGCTTCAAAAGGAAGCAAAGCAAAGCCACTCACTCACCCTTCGTGGCTGTTCACTCACTCACTCACCCTTCGTGTCTGTTCACGCAGTCACTCACTCACGCACTCATTACACTATGCTTTGACCAACACGCTGCACAAACATCACACGAGAGTACCGACGAGACAAGAGACGAGACTATGACCGAGATATACCACGAGACTACGGATGTCACATCACACGAGACTACGGATGACACATCACACGAGAGTACCGACGAGACAATGTCCGATATATATCATGAGACTACGGATGATACATCACACGAGACTACGAGTGGTGTGTCTAATGTTCACAAGACTTCGGATGACACATCACACGAGAGTACCGACGAGACAAGAGACGAGACTATGTCCGAGATATGTCACGAGACTATGGCCGAGATATGTCACGAGACTATGACCGAGACAACGGATGACACATCACACGAGAGTACGGACGAGACAAGAGATATGCTACGAGACTACGGATGACACATCACACGAGACTACGGATGTCACATCACACGAGTGTACGGACGAGACAAGAGATACGCCACGAGACATTCAAAGAGGTGACCATCATGGTTTCCGACGCCACTCAACGGACACCAATGTAATTAGTCAGAGTATAGCCATCTATCGAACATGATAGTTCTCTATTCGTTGACACACATATTCGTTGGGAATAGCGTAGAGGCCGCCATGTCAGGTCGCCATGACATTCAAATAACTTCCGGTACTACGTTACTTCCGGCGTAGCGTCCCTAGTAGAGGCCGCCATGACAATCAAGTGACTTCCGGTACCACGTCACTTCCGGCGTAGAGACCCCTAGTGGATCATCGGAGTACTACGTCACATACGGCCATAGCAAGCGAATTTGAAAACTGCTATGATCGAAAACGACTATGTCAATAACATGTAAGGACAACCACCTGACAGGACTTCATTCAATGAGGTGCCAAACATCACATACATTCATGTCAAGAGACGATCATCTGTTCGGATTCACGTCCAACGAGGCGACCATAGGACTCGTATGAGGTATCGCTTCTTTTAATGGAAAACATATGTATATGAAGCAGCCGTCTTTTCAACGTAACAATTCCATATTTTCAAATAGTGCGAGCGACCAGATACGATACGACCTTCTCGAGAGTCGAAAAAGGAAAGACCAGAATCATCGGAAGCACGGTATATACACTAGTTTTTGGCGTGATCTCATTTGCATAATCAATCAGACCGAACGTACATCACGTGACTTCCCTTAACACAAAAACTGTGCACGTTCATGAGACAGGCGACATCTGATGGCCCCAACGGATAGCAATGTAACTACTCAGAATAACGCCAACTACCGGCCATGATAGATCTCTATTCGTTGACACACTTCCGGGAATACCGGAAGCGTAGAGGCCGCCATGACAGTCAAGTAACTTCCGGTGCGACGTCACTTCCGACGTGTCGTCCCTAGTAGAGGCTGCCATGACAGTCAAGTAACTTCCGGTACGACGTCACTTCCGGTGTAGCGCCCCCTAGCGGATAATCGGAGTACAACGTCACATGGTGGCGCCATCTAGCGGTTAAAATATCTAATTAGGTTAGCTAGAGAAACAAAGTTGGGGTTAACCTCGCGAAAATTTTCGTCGTACCGGAAGTTACTTGACTGTCATGGCAGCCTCTACTAGGACGACACGTAGCGTGTTTATTTAAATAGATGAGATTTGAACAGGGAATACACCTTCAAAACAGTTTACAAACAGGATATCAACGGTTGGTAAGTACTCTTATAACAAATACTGGTATCTCGTATGTTTTATCACGGGTCGAATATAGAGATGTTCTTCCAACACACAGTCACAGAGCAGTCATTAGGAGTTCATACCGGTTCATACCAGTTAACAGGGTAATTTTTCACTCGCTATAACGACAATGACCATAACATCAAATGATGGGATTATATTCAAGCACGAAAGCTCAAAACAATGGCTAACCAAAGCACTATCTGATTAACCAAGTCAACCTCGGGTACAAAATTACTGTGCGTAGCAGTTTACCGATAGCTCCTATCCTTTAACATGGTGAAAATTCCCTATGCTTTAACATGGAGAACATTCTCTATGCTTTAACATGGAGAAAATTCCCTATCTAACACATGAAGGGATTACATTACATACGTGCAAGTTCAATACAAGATCTAACCAAAGCACTACCTGCTTGACCAGCTCACCTCGCATACAAAATTACTGCGCGTAGCAGATTAATGACGTCACTGACCATGACGTCACTGCATCATGACGTCACATGAAGGGATTACATTACACACGCGCAAGTTCGAAACAAGGTCTAACCAAAGCACTACCTGCTTGACCAACTCACCTCGCGTACAAAATTACTGCGCTTAGCAGTTTAATGACGTCATACAGGATGCGCGTGCTCGCAACAAACAAACAAACATGTCCAGACACGTCTCGAGTACGGTTTTGTAACAGACACAAAACGTATAATTTCAAGATGGCCGCTCTGTTCGAAAAAACGAGGCTATAGGTTCTGATATAACATAGTCATATATGTAGTCTACATTTCGTATACATTACTTCAGACAAAACGGTCTCCGTTGAATTTATAACCCTTTTGTTACACATTACGCCTTATTATAACACCACATTTTCGAGATGTCATAGTCAAACAAATAAGGGCTCGGTCCCTTGGCGGAGCCTCGGCCTACGGGCCAAGGAATCTCGTGTGTGACATATTCAAATCCTGTTTGGTATATTTTATTTTATTCAAAATGTCGTCGGATACATTTACTGATAATACCTCCTATGCATTAACATGGGAAAAAATTCCCTATGCTTTAACATGGAGAAAATTCGAAAAGTGGTCGGATACCTTTGCGATAAAATGGCCTATGCTTTAACATGGGGTGAAAATTCCCTATGTTTAACATGGGAAATACTTTTCCAAGCTCATTTGCATAACTAGCCACGCCCACAATGCCCATATAAGATCATTTGCGTAATTAGCCACGCCCACAATGCACAGCTCGCTCCTGATTGGTCAATTCCACTTTAACCACAATGCCCAGCTCGCTCCTGATTGGTCAATTCTACTTCCGGGAGGAAATCCGTTCAACTCATTTGCATAAATCATAACCGGAGTAAAATCCTCCGGCTGGGACAAATCCCTATCTCTTAACATGGAGCTTCCTCTCCTCCGACACCAGCATCCCCGCTACTGAACCTCTATTACTACTCATCAGCTTCCCAACTAAAATCAGACTGTACAGAGCACACGTTGTCTCCATCCTACTCTACGGCTGCGAAAGTTGGACACTGATGGATGCAACGACGAAGAAGATACAGGCGCCTGTTGCACATACCTTGGGCCGAGCACAAGACCAATGACTTTGTACGAAGACGGATCACTGCCCTGGCAGGCCCACAGTGAAGAGGAGAAAGCTGGTACGGCCATGTCACACGCCACGATTCACCTGCCATTCATGCAGGGCACTCCGGAAGGCAGCAGACGGAGAGGCAGGCAAAGGAAGACCAGGATGGACAACATACGGGAGTGGACCGACCTTGACGTCCAACGCAATTGAGACTTGCGTTAGACCGCTCCGGCTGGAGAACATTCGCTGCATCTGCCACATGTGATGACACTGATCACACACACACGCACGCACGCACGCACGCACGCACGCACACAGACACAGATCGCACACACCGATCGCTCGCTCGCGCGCACACGCACGCACGCACACACACACACACGTGTGTGTCATCTGCTGTCACAACAGACCATAAGTCGGAGTAGAAAATGTTCAGTTTATTTATTCATCAGATGCAACAGTAAAAGATCTTTCAATCGATACTGAGTTTGTTATTCTGTGACAACTATTCACTTTACAGTATCAATTTCCATGAAGGCCCGATATGTAAATTTAGCTATAGTCTTACTGAGATAATCGTGATTTAAACGTTTAATGAACTGCAATTGTTTATACTAAGAAGGCCTCAGCAACCATTTATACCAATCAGAGAAAGTGTCCGAAGAAAATGTATTTAGGCACATTAGATTAAATTAATAAAAAATAGATTCGGCATATATATATATATATGCCGAATCAATTTTTTCACGGAATAAAAACAAACATAATTCGATACAAAAGGGTGGCGATTTTAGTATGGGAGAGAACCACAGGAAAAATGCTCTAAGCTTTATCGGTGTGAAGACTTTCAACATGATGGTACTGGAGAGAATACACCACGAAACTGATTACTTTCCAAGAGCAAAGCAGAATGCAAGGCTATTCCTACTTACTAGAAGAAAAGGTAGACGTGTCAAATCGGAGGTCATGACAGCTTTTGAATTTACCAACGACATCGCTCTCTTGATAGAAGATACCTGACAGGCACAAGAGTTACGCACGAGAGTGGAAGCAGTGATTTGTGCGCAATATCTCAATTCAAGGGTTGAATATCATTATAGAAATACCATGTTCATGGCCTAAATCTTCCGTGAAGACATTAACATGTAACTACAAAAGGAACAATGTTGGAGAAGGTCGAATATTTTAAATACCTTTAGTCCTGCGTCAGCTAATACAAGTAATGGTATTAAGATGAACAAATGCAATTGCTGCCGTAGGAGCCATACGTACAGCTGCATGCAATCACATTCATGGAGGTTGTTGAAACCAGATCTAAGATTTAGCTGTGGAAACGTGTGGTTTTGTCACCATTTAGGTCCCACCCAAAGTCTTTGGTGTCATTATTGGGTGAGCTTATTGGTCAACAACTATTCTCAGCATGGTTTGTGACTTCTCGTAGGAGCCTAATGTTCTATGCCAAATTGTGTTCGTCGGTGGCAGCGTGTAAACATAGTATTATTGACCTATTTTTCTTGTTTGTGAACATGCTGTGTCTAAATTCAAGGAATTTGCACCATAAAACAACGAGAATTGTGGCAACAATTGTCAAAGACGTCGTCTTTGCTCCTTGGTGGTTTTATGTAATTCGGAAGCATTGTGGCTTTTGGCGTGTTTCGTAATTATCCTTTTTTCCTAATGAATATATCAATGTGTCATATCACTGAGTTATGCATTCATGGATAAGACAAGTTTCGCCATACGTTTCAGCTATGAATGCATGCTTAAAATACGACCGTTAAATAGTTCCATGGTAACCAACATTAGTACATAAAAATACAAATCTATCTTCATCATCTTCATAGCCACTTCCATCGAAGAACATGTTTTACCCAAACACTGTTGATTCCTACAATTTCTCCACACTACACTTTGAGTCACATAACAAAAATAATGGTAATGGTATCGTCTGTGTCACCTACATCAAAAAAGAACAATCCGCACCTATCCAGATCAAAATGCACGCCGACTTCAATAAACTAAGCTAAAATGGCTAGTGAGAACACAACAATGGACATAACATCATCGCGTGACAACGTGGATGATAGTAATCTTGATGTAGACCAATTTCATTATTAATATCATGATAATTATGTGTGTCTGGTTTTGGAATTGACTCTGATAATAATACTTTTAATGATGACTTACTCAATGCGATACTTCATGGGCAACCAGTGGAGTTGTTGGAATGCGGCCGTCATGCTTCGCCGGTCGCCTTGCCTGATTCGCAGTATGTCTCTGGCCGCCGAGCGCTGCACCATCTCAAAACGGTGCAAGAGGCGGTCGGAGATGTCATACAGGACAGGGTTTCCGTAGTCGAGCCGTGATGGAACAAGGAATGGTCGAGAGTCTTACATGCTGTAATTGTCAGGCTTGTTCATATCTTGGCAATGCGAAATAGATTGGAGTACACAGCACGACAGGCGTTCGATACTTCAGCCGACATGTCAAGTCTGCTGTCAAGTATAACGCCGACATTACGAACAGTCGGAGTCAGTCATATGGCGGACCCACATACATCGATGGTGGATGCTACAGAAGGCGAACGGACGGTGCTAGAATGAAAAACGATGGCTTCTGTTTTCGTCGCGTTTAGTAGGATATGATTGCAATTCAGCCAGCGTCTTATGTCACGTACCCATTCGTCGATTTTTCATAGTGCATCGGCATGATTCGATGGCGGACACTCAGAATTCAGTTGGGTGTCGTTCAAAGATGTCCGCGATAGGTAAAATGTACGTGTTGAATAGTAGTACGTGGACATAGGACCGAGCCCTGCGGAACACTGTGATGAATTAGTATCGGGGTTGAAATAGCTTCGCGTATCTTAATTGCGTTAGTGCGGCGTGCGAGATACGATGTGAACCAAGTGAACACTGCCTGGCTTTGTCCGATATCACGAAGACGACGCAGGAGAATGCTGTGGTTTAACGAATGCTTCACTAAGATCTAACAGTACAAGCAGTACGCCACTCCGTTAGTCAATTGCCTGCGTCATGTCTTCGTGTATTCGGACTAGAGCCATATCCGTGCTGTGTCTGCGCCGGTACGCTCTCTGGAACGGGTCGTTGAAGCCAGTGGTGTCAATATAGCGGCGTAATTCGTTTGCAACATACCGTTCTAGCGTCTTCGACAGAAAACGTAAGTTCGATATCGGGCGGTAGTTAGCGAGACAGTTGACGTCGAGCCCCCGCTTTTTCAGTGCCGGTGTCATTAACGCGTGCTTCATGTCCGCAGGTAGCACGCCCGATTTGAGTGACGTGTTGATGATGTCTGTAAGAATCGGTACTAGTACTGTCATGTTCCCTTTTCACTAGGTACATCTGGCTATACATTTTAAAGTTTAATTTAATGAAACGTTTAGATAACAGAAACTTATTGAAGCCGAGAAACCATTTTGTTTGCACCATAAATCAGCTGCTATATACATAAGCAGTATAAATACAACATTATACATCACGTGATGTAATGTACAATATTAAAATAGCATAGGTAGTTATGTACTTTCCTATCTACATAATGTTTAATTTTAGTTTAAAAAATGTAGATTTATAAAGAGCATAATAACATTTTTGTCGACAAAATATTAAAATACATTGCATCAGTGTAACAACATGTTTTATTTTGTACTGGGAGTGGAATAATTATTTGTTCTGCCCATCATTTAGAGTAAAATATATTGCATTTGTTTCTGTCAAACACCTGTTTCGATTACCAATAAAATGGCCATTGTATGATAGAAATAAAGTTATAAAATTACACAGCTATAAAAGTAACGCATATTTTAAAACAATGTTTTAATCATTGGTGTATTTAAATTAAGAAAACCCAAAAAACATGCTGAATGTTGTGGAACATTGGTATTTTATGAATTTTCAAAGTATTTGTAAAAGCAACTTTGTTGACATCTTTTTATACACTAATCCAAGTATAGTTCAGTAAACACAAACTTGTTTCAACATATTTTGAAGAATATGCTGTAGAACACAATGCAAACATGATGAGCATAAGAAAACATACATTTTATTATGTACTCCTATTTTGCAACACAATGTTGTGCATTTGGATGCACAAATCGATCGATTGCACAAATCCATTTGAAACATGCTGTGATGTACATGTTCCCAGCAGATGCCACGTGGAACTAATGTGGCAGACAAAGTCAGACATCTTCTTCACTACTATGTCAGTTAAAACATTGTTCAATTAATAGCACTGCTAAACATTTTAATACACAAAGCTATCAGATGCACACATCCGTTTAAAACACGAAGTGATATACAACTTCTCAGTATATGTCGTATAGAACAGAATGGGGCAGAACAAAGGCAGGCACCATCTTATATCAAGTGACTCATTGGCCAATTAATGGCACTGTCGAGTAGAGCTCTTTAATTTCCACTTTTCATCAGCTCGGCTATTTCCAATGTTCCTGCAAATAAACAAAGTTGAATTTAGGAAACTAAGCCTACATATGAATTAACTAATTCAACACTGCGCAAATTAATTCAGTTTAGATATTAGATTATGGGACTGATCAAGTATACAGCTGGCTAAATTGAAATGAGATACAAGAGAACCTTGTTATGCTGATTCAGTCAGACTAAAATTTCCATCCATTACTTTAGCCAACTTTTAATTTGCTTCTACATAATTACATGTATGCATTGGTCACATACAGTGCACTCCAGATAACTCAAACTCACATAAGTTGATTTTCGCTAAGCTAAGTCAATCTTTTTCCTCGGTCCTGAGCGTAGGTCCCAGTTAGGGGACCTTCTGATAACTTTCTAGTTATCAGAAGTTTCACCTATCAGTGTTGTCATGGGTCCCTGGATGTTCGACCTTATTCAAAGTGCACTGTATGTTTTCCTTGATTTTTGCTGTAATAATTGATGTTGTATATGTATACATATGGGCCATTCTCGCGACAAGTGTAAGGTAATGGTAAAGTAACATGTCAAAAATAAACTAGAGTGCAGATCTGCTTGTGTCCAAAGTCCGTGCATTGCAAAATTCCGTGGCAACACTGTATTGTGTACTTTTTAAATTTTAACAAACCTAACACTTTTACATTAAATGATGACATGCCAACCAGGTTTACTAACAATCGTAGATGTAGCATTAGTACGGAAGCCTGTTGGTGCCACCAGAATAAAACTTTCTATCTCGTAATTACGAGATAGTATCTCGTAATTACGAGATAGTAGAGTACCGGAAATGGAACGCTTTTTCAACTTATCAAATGCGGGGCAAGTAATAAGTATACGGCCTCCACTTAATTATATCAACCGTACACGTGCGGTAAAGTAGTATGCAGCAACCACTAAGATACCTGTGTCTGGTGACTTAATTATTACGGTTCCTAGAACACCACGTACTCAGAAGTCTGCATCAGCAAAACCAACATCCAGAAGCATCCTGGTGTCAGCGTATTCTTGTGTACTGGCAAAGTGTCTGTCTTCTTCTACACCTCGACTACTGATATATTTCATTACCTCACCATTGGTGATGCCTCCAACAACCTGGAGTGTACACGCTGTGTGTGTTTCCAGCCACTGGGATGCACGACTTACCACATATTCACAAAGAAAGATCACTAGTGATTGCTTGCTGGATGGAACACTGAAGAACCTTTTCCATTGACGTACTGGACGCCCACCAATCACCTGGTACTACTTGCAAGCAGATGTTGTTCCCGCGCGGCGGTCCCATTCAGCAGTTTTCACAGAGTTATCGTCAACATCTATGAAACACTTACAAACTGTGTCAGCTCTCTGAAATCCTGAAATATGCTACCGCTAATGCATCATATCAACTGGATTGGTCCCCCGCCATCATTTGAATGACAGCGATGGCATCCCTAATATACACTGTAAATGCACTGGTGTTTTGTGGTAGTTCAGATACTCTCTCGCTTTGAGGTTCTAGTTGCTGACCCTGTTCTGCTTTGTTAGTTTTCCGCATTGTACAATCAGCATGCAAAATGGCCATCGGCACTGGCCCTATCGGGTGGCCGAGAACGGTGGCCATAGAAACATCATCTCTGCACCTCGCCGACGACAGAGCTCTGCGGAACACAATCACTGCACTAATAGCTGTTTTCACAACACCTCCCTTGCCACACTTGAACTTGGTCTTTTTCGCCATGTCAACAAATGTGTTCAGGCCTGACTTGCTGATGGGGCTGTAGAAGCTGCATGTTTCACCTGATTCAAGTGCGCCATACACAAATCTCTCCAGCTTCTCCTCCCAAGCACCTTCGATGTTGAGGAGTGAATGTTGCACATCCAGTGTTGCATGCAGCCCCGTAGATAAGTTGATGTGTACATCTGGGTGAGATTCAGACTCGAACGGATTGGTCATGTTGTTAACAGCATGCTTGGTCAGAGATCTCACATGTTGGCCCGGTCTCTGTGTGGTCGGTTTGATAATGTGTTGAGTCAGATAGGTGTCATGCGTTGCATCAAAAAACTTGGCTGCTGTGGAGTATTCACTCCCACTCACCATGTGGTCTTCCCATTTAATCTCTGGAAAGTGAAAGTCTCCCATCAACAGAATATGAGAGTATCCATGCATTTCTTACAAATGTTTTATTGCGTCTATTATTCTGGTGTTGTTCTCGTCAGTTGACTTCTGTGTCCTGTACACAATTCCTGCTAACAGCTGGTCTTTGTCGTTTAACTTAACTGACACCCACATTGAGTCGTCTATTTCCAGGTCGTTCATTTCTTGGCAGGGCATAGCTGGTAGATCTTTGTACTCCACCACCAATACTTTCCCTTCTGTCACTTCTAAACATATTGTAGGCGCCCAGGTTTATCTCACAGTCACCGATATCTGAACTGCACCATGTTTCCGTGATTCCTATGATTTTCGGTTCACAACTCTGAATTTGTGCTTGGAACTCGTGGAACTTGTTTTTTTTATATTTTATGCATTTGCTTGATAACACTTAAACATGAAACATTGTGCTTGATTATTTACACTGTTCGTTGTCAGGTTTGGGTGCCTCACTGACTTGGAGGGGTTTCTTGAGTGCGTACCCTCCTCTGAACTATTCTCCCGTTTTTTTTATCATATACCTGTTTTCCCCAGATTCAGTGTTTTTCTCAGTTAGTTCTGCCCGAAGAGCCTTGTCTTTCTCTCTCTCCTTTGGGGTCATGTCAGGTGTGATGAACACTTTCCTGATGTTGTTGGGGTTGTTTTCACTCCAGAGTTTAGTACAGTTTTTTATGATGGCTGCTTTTTCCTAGTCGTTTCCTACCTGCACCATCACCAGCCTTGGGTGCGTTCCTTTCATGCCCAGCCTTACTGCACGCTTGATACCCACCGTCACCCCCAGGTACTGCTCTAAGATAGACTTCACGTGATCCATGTCGTGTTGTTTCCGTTCGTGTCCTTCGTCCGATGTCGGTTCTGGTATGTTGTGGACTATCACATTGAGACGCCTTTTTGCTTTGTCGTTTTCTTCTCCCATGTAGTTTTCTACTGTTGCCTCAATACTGCTTTGGGTCAACTCACTCAGTGGTTTGATTCTGTCCTCAACACTGGATGCAAGTTCAGAAAGCTCTTCATCTACTCTCGCCTCTAGTGCACAGCAGGTGACGTCCATCTTAGCTTCCACATTTTCTTCTACCACTTCCAGCTTGTGTTCTACTACTTTCAGCCTCGTTTCGAATTTGTTCTGTTTTTCCCGCTCATCATTAAATAATCCCAAAGTCATATTCACTTTAGGTTTGCATTTGGTACAAAAAAACATTATTTTGGGTGACGATCCGGATAACACATTATATTCAGTTGCGCTTAGCCGTGCACATACACTGTGCTCCCACCGGCTGCACCACTGACACTCGGCTCCGTTGTCCACTTGTGTAACAACTTTCCCGCAAGTTACACAATTGTCATCTGTGTCTGTGACATGTTAATTATTATTGATCGTGCTATTGGTACCCACGACTATATCATCATCTTGCTTTACCGGAGATTCTGCGTCTTCGTTATTTCTTCCGGCTTTGCTTTCGGAACTCCCGCGGTTGCGGCCATGTTTGTTATGATCCGGAGCCGTCGATCGGGACGAATTTTCGTGTTGCTTGCTCTTTGCACTAGCACTGTTTTTTCTGGGTTTTTCCATCTAGCCTAATACGGGACAGGGCAACCAACAAAAAGTCTGGCTAAAACAACTACCATACAACCTGCGATCCGCTTCTTCAATTTTTTTCTCAGCTTCAAAAAACAGTTTCACGACGATCAACTGCCGAGCAGTTCATACGAAACGCTTCTCCAAAACAGTGTTGCTTACGTGGACGATTAATAAAATATAAAATAAATACTAAAATTACGAGGCCACAAGGCATAAAGTTTACCCGTCGACATAACCACGTTTTGTCATTGCCTGTAACTGTTATTAATATATCATTATTTTGTAGTGCCGTTTTTTAAATTGGGAATAATGGAGGAGTATAATCACCTACTCGGTTTCTGCCCTGACTCAGTTTCTGCCTCATTACGATTATATAGGTGGATCTCATATTAAAAAATCTGTAGTGAGCGACCTCTTGACCCCTGGCGTGCAACCGAGTAAGCGTATAAGACACGCATCCGCTACGAAACGAGTCAGTACAGATGGGAGACGGAAGAGGAAGAAGGCGACACGTGAGTCCGACATATCCGACGATGGCGTTCGTGCATAAACTGTCTTGTGAGGAACTCAAGAGCGAACTCGATCTATTCGTCGTGCCTCCGACTCAGACCGGCATCATCGATAGTCACACGGTACATCAACCCATGTCCTCGCTCGACTCGGGTGGATCGATAGAATTCGTCATACCCGGTTCGGGAGACGATTACCTGGATCTCGCCAGCACGATGCTACACGTTCAAGCGAAGGTGACGCGTGCCGACGGAGTCGACCTCGGCGCCGCCGTACCCGTCGGTCCCGTGAATAACTGGCTCCATTCGCTATTCAGTCAGGTCGACGACGACCAACACGTACCCGTACCGCGCCTACATAGAGATGCTGCTCAGTTACGGAGACGATGCCAAGGAGACGCAACTGACGAGTCAGATGTGGCACAAGCACACGGGCATTCGAATGGAGGCCGTCGAAATAGCCGCCGACGATGCAGCCAACGTGGGGTTCGTCAACAGACGCAACATGATTGCGCAGAGTCGCGTGGTCGACATGATGGGTCATCTCCACGTGGACCTGTTCCTCCAGGATAAATTCCTCATCAACGGCGTCGAGGTCAAGATACGTCTGGTACGCAGCAAGGATACGTTCGTGCTGATGGCCGGCGGCGCCAACCCCGACTACAACATAAAGATAGTCAACGCCACACTGCTCGTCAAGAAGGCCACCCTGAATCCGGGCGTGCAGATGGCTCACATCAAAGCCCTAAAAAAAACCACTGCCAAGTATCCGATGCGACCCGTCGATTGCAAGGTCTACTCCATTCCCACGGGTACCCGCTCGCATACGCACGAGAATCTCTTTCTTGGCACTCTTCCGAAACGTCTCGTCGTGTGCTGCATCGATAACGACGCCTACACCGGAACCTACGCCAGAAATCCCTTTCACGTCAAACACAATCACATCAACTTCCTCGCCGTGTACGTGGACGGACGACAGATACCCTCCAAACCTTTCAAGCCCAATTTCGACGACGAACTCTTCGTCAGGTGCTACCATAACCTGTTCACCTCGACGGGTAAGGTGTGGCAGGATGAAGGCAACGGCTTGTCTCGCGCCGACTTCCGACACGGCTACACCTTCTTCGGCTTGGACCTCACCCCCGATGCGTGCGACGACTGCTGCTTCCATCTGGTACAAAAGGGCAACCCGCGCATCGATATTCATTTCCGCGACGCGCTGACGACCACTGTGAACGTCGTCGCCTACACCGAGTTCGAGACTGTGCTGTAGATCGACAAGAGTCGCAACGTCATCTACGATGGAAACCCTGCAGTTCGTCCGCCTACTCGCCCTCGATTCGCACGCCGGTGGCATCATTCGTGGGATCGTACCCTAAGATGTACTCCTCACTCTAAAAATAGACGCTTACCCGGTCGCCTTCGTGTGCATCACGCACAACACGAGTAAACCGGGCGAACATTGGATAGCGCTCTACGTAGACGGCAAAGGTCACGGTGAATACTTCTGCTCTTACGGCTTGGCGCCACGGAACGTTAAGTTCCGTCGATTCTTGAATAAACATTGTGTAACATGGACTCATAATTCAAAGAGACTTCAGAGTCCCGTGTCTAACGTTTGCGGTCAATACTGTGTTGCTTATCTAATTTTTCGCTGTCGTGGACTTCCCATGAAGGAATTCGTGAACGGTTTCGGCACTGATCTGGTAGCAAACGATTGCCGTGTATTTGATTGGCTTAAACAACTGCAATAAGATGTGCGTTTCATGCATGTACCGTGTTTCATTAACGGGCTGTTATCATCATCATCATCATTATCATTCGAGCCTATGGCGCGGTGGTCACACACACGTAAGCTCAAGACCTCTGCCGCGGTGTTCAGTCACCCGCAAGTCGCACCCTACGACCCACTGGCGTGGTCGTAATGATCCGTAAGCTCACGACCGCTGACGTGGTGTTCGCTCAATCGCAAGTCATATCACATCGTCCACTTGTCTTCGGTTACTAAAACACGGTTTCATGTATGATATCACACGCATGCTTGTATCTTCCTTCAATAAAATTCGTGTGCACTCGTATACTCTGGTGTTTCGTTAGTTCTTTCATACACGCGCATTCATACACATCTTTAAGTGAACACCTCTTATGCCCCGCAGGAGGCACTACCTCCATAATATTCCGCCAGGTGGAGACACTACTTCCACTACGAGGTCATGACAGGCTAATTCCCCCCTCTGTAGCAGACACTACCTCCTTCGCTTTCCGCCAGGTGGCTCCACTACTTACACTTCTTTCCGCTAGGGGGTATGTCACGTGGAGACAGGCGCCATCTTAGAATTTATCCATGGGTGCCACTGCCCCCCCTGGGTGAGGTCCCAGATAGCCGGGAGTACTACTAAGGTACTTACAAATATTATATTGAGTGATATCCTAGCTTTTATGTTAATGCTGTTTTATTGAAATTATATAATTGTTAACTATTCATTTATTTGCACACCTTGGATAACATTTATTTTTATGGAGGGGTTGTTTGATTTCTAGCGTGGCGTGCTTCTAAATAATATTATACCATTTATTTTTGCACGTAAATATTGATGAGCCTGAACCAGTGTCTTCTTACTAGCAAGAACTGAATATAATGCTTCAAATGTTTAGTTGTATCAGGTGTAACAGGTATCAGGTGTAACAGATGTGACATGTATAACATGTATAACCGGTGTGACAGATGTGGCATGTGTGACATCTGTGACACATGTGACGTATGTGACACGTTTGACACTTATGATAGGTTACCATGTACTTATATGGTATGAGTAACATGTGTGACAGGTGTAACATGTGTGACAAATTAAACATATATGACTTGTGTAACATGTGTCATATTTGTGACATGACAAGTGAGACCTGTGTGACAGGTGTAGCATGCGTTTTAGGTGTATCAAGTGTAACATGTTTGACCTTTGTAACGTGTGTAACCATTATGACAAGTGTAACATGTGTGTAACAGGCGTAATGTGTGTGACAGGCGTAACATGTGTGACATATGGAACATGTAACAGGTGTGATAGGTGTAACCGGTGTTACTGGTGTAACGTATGTAACATATGTCACATTTGTGTAACCAATGTGACTTTTTAGCATGAGTAACAGGTGTATCCGGTGTGACACGTGTGACAAGTGAAACAAATGTGACAGGTATGACTGATGTGACCGATATGACATTTGTAATTCTTGAGTTAGAACACGTAGACTTACGTGTTCGACTCTTCTCGCTGCCATTTTGAAGTTTCGGCATTTATGTTCACTCCACGTTGCCTCGGTTTACACATCCATATAACTTAGCATCTGCCACTGGTAATGGTGGAGTACTGACAATGGTGGAGTAGTCTTGACGCAGTAATTACAACTACGTTGGTATTGCAATGAACAGTTCTGCCAAGTTTTAAGCAGCCATATTAATTTCATAACGCGCTATAAAATAATGTACCTTGATACAAATTTACTTTTTTAAGTGTGACATAGTTAGTTGATAATGTACTTTTTGTAAACACAAGATTACTGGTTACGTTTGCGTGCACAATCAGGCCAGCGCTGCTGTGAATGTACACGTACCCTCTCGCACCCAGGTGACTCTAAAGCAACGATATTTATCCTGGGGGTAATTTAGCTTTTGGGGGGCAACACAAGCATTTTAAAGTACGGCGATTTAAGTAATTAATTGATCACGATGTCCTATTGTTGCCACTAAATTAGTATATTGAATGCATTCGGTGCTTTTTGTGCCATCTTTGCCATTGGTATATATTTCCAGGTAGGTGTAACCCAATTTCTTAATTTTCATTCAAGAATCGGTATCGCCTCTGTTTCTAGGCTGTCCACTATTTCTCTACACTTGTGGATTCTAATATCCACCTCAATTTTTTTTTTATAGTTATTTCTTTATATCAAGTTTTGTTTCGCCCTTCTCTGTAGGATTGGGTATGTGTTGTTGAAAATCTTGATTCAGGTAAAGTTGGAGTGAATAGTACCAATTATTTTTGTCTGGTTTAATGGGGCGTGCGGATTGGTGAATCAAGGCATAATTAATTTATTTAGTGTATCGAAATTTTTTGATAAAAACACACAAAGTTTCATTATAGCTTGATAAAATATATCTAAGTCCAGAATTAAAGGGTGTGATATTCAAACGTACAACATTTCAATCTTCTGATGAATATTACGTTTCTGCGAGTGTCCTGAAGAACCAGGTGGGAACAGAGAGAAAGAAGTCAATGCAGCAGTCTCTGCAGGCCTTAACTATGCACCTGACCGGGCTGGAGGTGGTGGACGGAAGGCTCGCCACTAGTAGAGAAAGAGTTCCAGTTTGTGTAGCGGTGTTGGTAGTGTTTTGTTGTATTTGTACCAGATAAAACGATGTGATTTGTACCACGACATAATGAATATCTTTATTTGTATTATAGATACGCTGACATAGTATTATGAGGAGATAGGTTTTATTTAATTGCACAATTAATGGAATTGTTTTTATTATGAATTACAGCCTTTCCAAAAAATTATAACACTAAAAGAAAAGTGATGGGCATTTTTTAGTACATTTATCCCAGTCATCACTTAACCCTAAAACATTTGAAAAAAAATGGGTGGGATTTTTTTCTCACAATTAGACCGTTATAAATTCAAAATTATTATACAATACTTTTAGACAGTTTTGAGATAATATGCTCGTTTTTATTTCCAGAATATTGTACTTTCTTGTTTAAAAATGTGATTTCCTGTAAATAGCCTTCGGAGGTTGTGTAACAGGATTGGTTACTTGATAGAGACAATATATATAAGCCCATAAATAAAATGTTTATAGGTATGTATATGCAATGGTCACGAATGTGACCTTCATTAGCAACTAATATAGAAAGCTATCAGAATATGGTGGAAACAGTATTTTTTCATTTTTTAAGGTGGGTGTCTCCCATTCAGCTAAAGACCTACATGATCATCGTAAGCTCCACAGTGAGCTCAATTAAGCATACTCGATTGAAACATGGCTCATGGCAAATGGCTACATTGCACGAATAATGCTCACCGAACTAACCGTTGATACAACCTGCAACTGGAATGACGTCGACACCCGACGTTGATACAACCTTCAAATCCAATTTGTTTTCAACGTTGTTTCGACGCCTGATGTCGGAATGACGTCGGTACACGACGTCGGACCAACGTCGACAACCGACGTCGGAACGACGTTGGTACCCGACATTGATACAAATTTCAAATCCAATGTGTTTTCGACGTTGTTTCGACGTCGGTATCGGACGTCGGGACACCGTCGACACCTAATCTAATGTGTTTTCGACGTCTGTACCGGACGTCGCGACACCCGACGTGGGAACAACGTCGACACCAGACGTTGATACATCTTTCAAATTCAATGTGTTTCGACAATGTTTCCACGAAGGTACCTGACGTTGAAACAACCATCGTTACAACGTCAGTTTGCTCACTGGGTTGTTACGTGTATGCTATTAAACAGTATATCATATAGTGGACACATTCAAATATGCTTTAGCCAGAAATGTAGCTAGTCTTCCTTTGGTGTCGCCAAAGTCCCCCGAAGGTAACGAAGGTAGTGAACGACGAGACGTGAGTCTCTTTTTTTAGCTGGCAGCAATGTTTACTTGTGCTTAGTTGAACGTGGCCAGTTGTTTGCAAAATTACCACACGAACGTATATTACTCTTACCCATTTCTGCAGTCGAGCATAACTATATGTTACCTCGATTTAGCTGTTTCTATTGTTCGAGATTAATAACTTAAATTTACCAATGAAACAAATTTGCTTGACTATAACTTGTTTGAAGATATGGCCCTCCATCTACAAGGTTGTTATCTTAAATCGTCCTTCGATCTCTGGTTTCATGTAATTATGCAACAAAGAGATGCATCGTTAGAGAAGAAAAAAGACGGTAGTGGTTGTCCTCATGTGTTAATTAACTACTACATACACTAGTTAATTGTTTGCATAGTTGATTGATTGATCTGTGTGTGGCAACGCAATATAACAAGCAAATAAATACTGGTAAACACAACTTCATCCATACCTAATAACAAATTACTTGAGTGTATCACCTGTCCGATGGGATGCCTGTCCGATGTGGTGCTGTTCCATAAAATTGGAAAAGCATCGGGTTGCGACAAATTTATTGTAGCCATTATAGATACGTTTTTTACCATACCGCGATAAAGGTAAGTTCTTACATAGCGCAGTATCCAGTCCTCAGGACTGCTCAAAGCGGTTTACGCATTACTCCCTGGCAGACCTGTTCAATTGAACACCATCTCGACTTCTCTGGGAAGCATCCAGCCACGCTGCAATTAATGCGCGAAGACTATTCGTACACAAATATCAACATTGACTAATGCAATGTAATAGCTCAACTGATATCAATAAAACCAACCGATATATTAGCTACATAATAATACGAACAATGACTTGACCGTTTTCATACTATTTATGTTTTTACTAGTACATCAGCCAATTTTCACCTGAACAGACTGAACACATATATCCCATATTTATAGTGAAATTACCACCCACGTTTTGTTGTTGTTACGTATCGTACGCATACGAAGTTATTTTTTCTCACGTTTTTAATGCAGTAATTAATACCCCCTTAAAATGACAACTTGTCGTATTTCTAACAACAGTAATGTCATCATCCCTAGCTTGATGTTGCGGTTCATCTTGAGCTGTCATGTTGTGGATGAAGTCATCGTATTACGGCAGAGCCTGAATCTCCCCCTGCGACAACACCCTATTGTAGACGCGCAGCTGCAACATGATCAGGAGACCTTCTTACAATATATGTCAACTCAACTGATAGTTATGTACTTAGGTTATCTATATTGCCGTCGGTGCAACGAATGAACAAACAAATAAACAAACGTAATACTAATAAGATAACTCCTATTGCGCCTTAATCCTTGGGAACCAAGCTCAGAGGCGCATTAAAACAAAAGGCTGGTCAATCTCAAAATCCATCATCATTTGTCAATAGATGGGTCAAGGCGCTAGGGAGCTATCATCCTACATTTGCGAAATATATAACGATAATATTAGTTATGTCTTACTCAAACTGTATTATTTTTTAACATGTGTTGCTTTGATTTGTTCGTTTAAAGGAATAGTATTTATTACCAACTATCAGGTTTGAGCCCACGTAAAAACGGCTAATGTGCTTGTATCGTTAATTGTCGTCTGATTCGTATCAGTCAGTACAATGTATTGTTTCAAAAGTTGCTTGTTTTGTATATCATCTTAATAATCCTACCAGCAAGGTATAGTTGTTTAACATTGCGACGTAGTAAAGATAAACATAAATGGTAAACTACTGCGCATCTCGAAAAAGAATCTGATATTGAAATCACTGTGCCAGAGTACATTCTTCATGGTGATCCAGGTGTTTGTCAAGCAAGACAAAACCGAATCAACAACGTACCAAACTCAAAGGAAACTCTTGCTAATGCTTACAAGCAAGCAGAAGAGAAATATTACTGTACATTTCTCAGTGAATGAGATCTCTTCGATAGTCAAGGTGACTCTTGACAAGCTTGGAAAATTATACATCATGCCACTGGCAGAACATTAGCAGATAAGAGTAGATTAAATTAGAAAAAAGAAAAGTAAGTGGAAAAACCACTTTGAGATCTTTTTTGGCCAAGCACCGAACAAACCATAGGGAGTGATTGAAAATGACTTGGATATCAGCTCTGAAAATGTCACTTTAATCAAACTGGATGAAATTATCAACAAACGCAAATGAGGAAAAAGATCTGGATTAGATGGAATTCCACAGGAACTACGGTAACTTTGTAATCATATCTTCAATAATCTTATAAAGCCTTATGCGTTCTCAAAACGAGGAATATTACCCCTTCCATAGAAAGGTTATCTCGCGATGGTAACAAACCATCGAGAAATCAATCTGATACCAATAGCAGCTTAGATTTAAAATCGTATGTTACTAAGCAGTTGCAAGCCTGCCGTAGAACCTCTTCTGGATGGAATCAATTCCGCAAAAGTACAACTGGCCACACATCAGCTTTATGAAAAATGTCGAAGAAGCACATGTCAACAACATGCCTGCATTCATCGATTTCAAAAGGCATTAGAATCTGTTCACCGTGGCCAAATGTTCAAAATATTGTCGTGCATACGGAATGCCATAGACGATTGTGAATGCTATTCAAGTCCTGTACAAACACACAGCGGCATCTGTTATTCCACCTGACGGAGAAACCGAGTTCTTTGACATTAAGGCAGGTGTTTTGCAGGATGATACATTAGCTCCATACATATTTATTATAATATTGGCCTATGCCATGCCACAATCAATAAAAGAAACTGGTCTTGGCTTTACCATCAGCGAACAGAAAAATAGGCGATGTTGAAAGGGAGAAATTACAGATCTTGCTTTTTGCTGATGATATAGTCATGATAAGTGATAACATCAAGTCAGCACAGAGATTACTGGAAATGTGAAGAACAACGCAGGGAAAGTTGGACTGGCAAACAATGTGAATAAAACCAACGTAATTGCCATCGACACACAAAAAATGAATGTAAAGTAATAAAGATTGCTAGGGGTGAAGTACATTAGGAAGTACACGACTTCCGGTTCCTAGCTATGCAGTACAACAAAACAAGTTTACCAGCGCATTACCCTAACCTGGCTAGCATGTAACAAGCTAGACCATGTAAAATAAACCTCAATTGTCCATCTTCAGTGCCACCGTTAAAAGTATATTGTTTATAGAGTAGATACGTGGACCCTCACAAAAGAACTGTAAAGAAAACTAGACGGTAGTTACAAACTAGGCGGTAGTTACACCAGAATGTCAAGAAAGTGCCTAAATGTCCGCTGGAACATAAGGCTTACATGAACAACTGTACGGATATGTAGGCAAAGTCATAAAATTTATCAGGACACGCCTACAACTGCGACCGATGATGACGATGATGAGAGAGTAATCAATGCGAACATTTAATCTCCTATTACGTAGACAACCGACCACCAACGTTTCCTCACCTCGTCCAGACATCCGATGAAGAAGTGTTCTCCGCAGCAGTTGGCGATGTACATTGGCACATCGTTGTTCTTCAGGTAGCCTAATGACAACAATAACAGGAACATTAGCACTTGTTGTTTGTCGGATAACCTAATAACAACAATAACAGCAACATTGGCTCGACTCTTTTCTTTAGATAACTTGTTAACAACAAATACAGCAGAATTGGTACGTCTGTGTTCATAAAGTATCCTAATAACAACATTGACAGCAACATTGGCGCGTCGTTCATTTTCCTTCGAATAACCTAATCACAACAATAACACCAACATTGGCACGTCGTTCATTTTCCTTCGAATAACCTAATCACAACAATAACACCAACATTGGCACGTTGTTGTTCATGAGTAGCCTTACCACAACAATACCGACAACAACATTAATAACAACGTTTAGTCTTACTAATTATACTAATTATAAAAGTATTGTCTCCATATCAATGCTTAGAATCATGAAAACCAAAACGTCGCATCAAAATCGGAATCAGCTTTACACATATATCTCAATGTCACACGTTAATAAAATGTGGCAGTAAGTAAGTAAACAAATATTTATTCTTTGTTATACCTGAGATTGGGATTGTTTCCTTCAGCTCGCCATCGAGGTACACCATGATACACTGGCCGTCATAAACCCAGACCACGTGGTACCAAGTGTCGTCCGCTGAAGCCTGCAACAACGAGTCCAACTGTTTACACGATGATACACTGACCGTCATAAATCCAGACCATGTGGTACCAAAACTATTCATAGTTACGATAGCGTTAAGGCGCTGAAGTGGATTAGACTTTGAAAATGCTCCGATATTGACGAAATATTTCTTTAAAAAGTGTGCGGCACTCCAGTATGTTACATACGTATTTTAGACAAAACACAACATCAAAATAATATCATTAATGATAATGAGTAGCAAAATGCTTCTACTATGTGCGCTGCATACTCACTAAGGCAGAAAACTGTTTCCAATGGTATTCGTAAATAGCCTTTGTTACGGCGTCAATGTGAACAGTTTTTCGCAATAAAGCTAATTACGAAGAACGTCACCCAACTGATCTGCTCGACTTCGGCACAATCGCAACGTTATGGACAATATCGATTTGTGTGTGTGCGTATGTGCGTATATGTGTGTGTGCGCGCGTCGTGCGCGCGTGCGTGTGTGCGTGTGTGCGTGTGTGCGTGTGTGCGTGTGTGCGTGTGTGCATGGATGGGTGGTTGGGTTGGTTGGTAGGTGGGTGGCTTAATGTTTGGGTGAATGATTGAAGAACGTGGGTATGGTTGTGGATGTGCGTTCGCGTGTGCGTACTTGGAAGCGTACTTGCGTGCTTGAGTGCGACTACTCGATTTTGCGTACCTCTGCCACCGGGAAGGCTGCCCTTGCCTCCTCCGTAGTGATGTTGGCCATCACCGTCCCGTCCGCGTGACCGATGAGGAAGCCGGCAGTGTCGATGCAGTCTCCATTATTGACAATGCCTACAGGAGACATTTGCTCTACTTGTCGCTTGAACCTCACCGACACAGTGAACTTGTCAACTTTATTGTTGGCAAACCATGTACGGAGGAAGGCCACCTGAAAATAATTTGTAATGTAATAATTTCTAATTTACCTAACTGCCAATAATTATTCTAAGTGAGTAATCGGTATTAATATTGACAGAGATTAAACGACACATTAACCGTATCATGTTGAAGCGAATGCTTTCAAACATAGTTGACATTTACCTCGAAGTGAGTCTCTCCGGTGAAACAGGCGACGTTTCCGTTTCGTTCTGCGTCATATTGAAGTGACACCCCGTCACCGTACTGGGTGGCTATAGCTTGGTGACATGTGACATCATTGAAGTGGTCCTCATAGGGGAAGTAGAGCAGCAGGTCGTCTTCACATTGCGGTATCACTTAAAGCAAATGGTTAAGCTGTATTAAAATGCAACCTTTCTGCTACCTGAATAATTCTGAATAGTTTCCATAGTTTCCGGTTCAATAAACAAAACTACCCATATTGATTGCATCGTTGAACATATAGAATAGCAGCGTCTAAGGGACATGATTGCGCACTTTTTGACAAAAGTATGAAAATTGGCACCCATGTACTTCATGATATACAGAGTAATTCAAAGCTAGGTATCAATCGCTGTCGAAGTTGTACCTTGCCACCATCTTGTTTTTACAAATAGCTACAACGGAAATCCATTATTATTATTCATATATTATTATCCAAACATCACAACTTCTAAGCAACGTAAAACATGTTACTAGGGTCTATCCCAACATTTCCAGGGTCAAGGAATCCATTTTTGTCATACGCAATATACTTCAATATATTGAAATTCAAGATGGCCGCCATGGAAATTCGTCACCCAAATATTTCAGCTTGTAAGCAACATGTTCCTTGTTTCAAAACATTTTCAGGGTCAAGGAATCCATATTATATTGACATTCAAGAGGATGCTTAGAAGCTGAGATATGTGGATAATGGATTTCCGTGGCGGCCATTTTTAAAAACAAGCTGGCGGCTAGGTACCAAGTCGATAGCGAGACGTACCCAGCTTTATATGAATCTACATATCATAATCTACATATGTGCCAATGTTCAGACTTTTGTCAAAACGTGCACAATTTGTGATATTTGTTGCTTCTAAGCCCCTGTACTAACCACACAATTAAACGAATTGCTCAAATGTATTCGCGCCAGAATATATGCACTTCAATGAAGATAGTAAAGACAAATGCACATAGAACTGTATTACTAAATTAACACAAATTACCAAAGACCACTCTATGCAAATACAAGAATTGGTCACGACCTACCTTGATATTAATATGGACACTTCTTCAACGTGTCATTATCAAGGTAACAGCTAATGTATGATTGGTGAGGGTCACATTGTATCTACAATGTTCTTTCCAATTACAAAACATTTCTGTTTGACATGAACTTATTTCCTATAGTGCCCGCTTTTTGGTGATCCATGAAAACGTCCACGTACCATACCAAAACTAACTTCACAATTTAAGTTGAAAAGCCGAGCTCACCTTATTTAGTGTGAACACTTTCAACAAAGGAACACATCAGTTGAACCTGACAATCTATGACCAAACACTTCGGACGTTGGGAAACCATCGTTTATACACATGAAGTAAACAAAGAAATGTTACACGGTGCTTACGTGGTCCGGCTGGGAGACAGTCGCAAATGTCACCCATATTGACAAATTCCATTCCTTCGAGGCAGTTGCTTATTGTCAGCGGATCTCCACTAACCCAGAATTTGGATGGATCGCCAGGGTAAGGCTCGTATGGACATGGCGCTGTAAACAGTGGATATAATTGGCTTTACAGTGTGGCACCATACGGTACAATGTGGCAAAGAACGTTACAATGTTATAATGCATTCTAAAATGTTTCCTGGTAGATGTCGTACAGTCGGTATTGCAATGGCGGTTTCTGTGAATATGTTTAATATAGCAGGGGTATTTTGTTTTTAACGGGCGCACAGACACACACACACACACACACACACACACACACACACGCACACACACACACACACACACACAAACACTGTGAGAACAGGCTCGATTGGTTTACATCCATATTATACATTATGATATAAACAATACACTTTCTTTTAAAACATGAATAAATAAATTGTTCAGTATGTATTCGGATGGTCGTCAAGCGGTGATAGAAACGCAACCACTTTATCACATAAATTATAGTTACATAATACTTGTAAAATAATGTGCATATTGTTTATATACGAACTGAAATGTTCTTATTCGTGAACTGACATTTGTGATTGGTCATTCATCAACGACGTTGTAGATTTACCTCCCGTAGTTGATGGCTGGATGTACGGAACAACTGGCCCAATGTCGCAGTTGGCATCTGCCGGCATGACGGGTACACACGTGTGGTAGGCTTGGTTCCAGAAGAGTTCTCCACAAGTGACGTGGTGTATCCGGTAATCCCCGTTGCCGAGCGGCTCACATATGAAGTACATATGACAGTTGTACCGATCCTCCAACCAAATCTGTCCCTTCGTGTAGTCGCAGCGGGAACAGTCAGGCGCCCCTGTCAAAAAATATACATACCTTATTAAACAGGAGCAGAATAACAGGAAGTAGAATGTCAAACGTGCAAAATTATTATTAAGTATATCGAATTTAAAACAACAAGCTAACACTAATTAATAATTCTGACGGGATACGTTAAAATAAATTTAAGATGTCATTATCTAATGATAACAGTACTACTGCGATATCGTATTTCTATTAGCAATATAGTTTACGCAACAGAAATAATAAATATTAATGCAGTGCAGTAATTAAACTCCATCATGAATAGTATACATTACAAGTCGGACACGGAATGAAGCACGGCGCATCACAGTCCACCGTGTATCTACTGCCCGGAAGTTCTACACCGGTATTTGCGTCAACCAGCCAGCATTCTTTGTTGCCTTGCATGACGCCGTCCGCTCCACAAGACTCGCTGCACGGTCCGAAGTTTCCACAGTCGACATCGCATTCTTTTATTGGACATTTGTTGAAGCACGGCGCTTCGCAATCCACCGTGTGTCTACTACCGGGAAGTTCTACTCTGGTATCTGCGTCAACCAGCCAGCATTCTTTGTTGCCTTGCTTGACGCCGTTCGCTCCACAAGACTCGCTGCACGTTCCGAAGTTTCCACAGTCGACATCACATTCCTCTTCTGGACATTTGTTGAAGCACGGCGCTTCGCAATCCACCGTGTGTCTACTGCCGGGAAGTTCTACTCTGGTATCTGCGTCAACCAGCCAGCATTCTTTGTTGCCTTGCATGACGCCGTCCGCTCCACAAGACTCGCTGCACGGTCCGAAGTTTCCACAGTCGACATCACATTCCTCTTCTGGACATTTGTTGAAGCACGGCGCTTCGCAATCCACTGTGTGTCTACTGCCGGGAAGTTCTACTCTGGTATCTGCGTCAACCAGCCAGCATTCTTTGTTGCCTTGCATCACACCGTCCGCTCCACAAGATTCGCTGCATGGTCCGAGGTTTCCACAGTCGACATCACATTCCTCTTCTGGACATTTGTTGAAGCACGGCGCTTCGCAATCCACCGTGTATCTACTGCCGGGAAGTTCTACACCGGTATCTGCGTCAACCAGCCAGCATTCTTTGTTGCCTTGCATGACGCCGTCCGCTCCACAAGACTCGCTGCACGGTCCGAAGTTTCCACAGTCGACATCGCATTCTTTTATTGGACATTTGTTGAAGCACGGCGCTTCGCAATCCACCGTGTGTCTACTGCCGGGAAGTTCTACTCTGGTATCTGCGTCAACCAGCCAGCATTCTTTGTTGCCTTGCATGACGCCGTCCGCTCCACAAGACTCGCTGCACGGTCCGAAGTTTCCACAGTCGACATCACATTCCTCTTCTGGACATTTGTTGAAGCACGGCGCTTCGCAATCCACTGTGTGTCTACTGCCGGGAAGTTCTACTCTGGTATCTGCGTCAACCAGCCAGCATTCTTTGTTGCCTTGCATCACACCGTCCGCTCCACAAGATTCGCTGCATGGTCCGAGGTTTCCACAGTCGATATCACATTCCTCTTCTGGACATTTGTTGAAGCACGGCGCTTCGCAATCCACCGTGTGTCTACTGCCGGGAAGTTCTACTCTGGTATCTGCGTCAACCAGCCAGCATTCTTTGTTGCCTTGCATGACGCCGTCCGCTCCACACGACTCGCTACACGGTCCGAAGTTTCCACAGTTGACATCACATTCCTCTTCTGGACATTTGTTGAAACACGGCGCTTCGCAATCCACCGTGCGCCTACTGCCGGGAAGTTCTACTCTGGTGATTGCGTCGACCAGCCAGCATTCCTTTTTGCCTTGCATGACGCCGTCCGCTCCACAAGATTCGCTGCATGGTCCGAAGTTTCCACAGTCTACGTCGCATACCTCTTCTGGGCAGAGATTGGTGCATGGTTCAGTGCACTCAACTGTTTCTCTTGAATTGGGTTTTTCTTCTCCTGACAAATCATCTACTTTCCAGCATTCTTTGGTGCCCTGCTTTGAGCCTTCAACTCCACACTTGTCGGCGATGCATTCACCGAAGTCTCCGCAGTCACCACAAACGTCAGTGTAACCTGTCGGAAATAAATCACGCAACCTTATTAGCGCAAGCAACAATGATAAATAATAAATAAATATATATAATATATTATATATATATACATACATGCATACAAGATATATTTACATACATACATAAATCTATGTAAATAGATATATGTATTATGTATATTATATTGTATTATATATATAAATATATATATTCTTATTCTTATACATATATATATATATATATATATATATATACTGTGAATACATAAAAACATACGTACATAAGAACGTAAGTACATACGCTCATACACATATACACATATACACACATACACACATACACACATACACACATACACACATACAAACAAACAAGCATACATGCACACACGCACACACGCACACACGCACACACGCACACACGCACACACGCATGCGTGCATACACGCATACACACATAACGCACATACACACACATACACACATACATAAATACATACATACATACATGCATGCATACACACATACACACATACACACATACACACATACATACATACATACATACATTCATATATACATACATACATACATACATACATACATACATACACACATACATACATACATACATACATACATACATACATACATACATACACACATACATACATACGTACTTTTACTTATTTTGCATATCATTTCGGCAATTGCGCCCGTCAAATCTTGTACTTCGCCGTAATTAGTAGCATGGAACACGTAATCGTCGTTGGTTGCAATGCCTTTGATTTCGTCCATGTTAATGTCCTCGCCAATTGCTGAAAGAACAAAAACAACTGGCTTATTGCATCATCGCCGTCACTATAAGTAATATCATCATGAGTGTATGGCTTTCAGATACGTACGTTACCTCTACGGAATGAAACACCTTCCTGTGTTAAATGTTAAGATAACCTTCCAGCATGTTTCACCTACATGTAGTTTCGTTTAGGTTAGCGCCTTCAGTTTAAGAATCTTACGTACTTGAATTGTCAAAACACAATCGACACTAACATTGGAGACGACTGTGTACTCCCAGATGCAATAAAGTTAAATATACGCGTGACTACTTACCGACTGCAAACATCTGAATTCCGTCTTTTTGTGCAAATTCTGCTTCAGGGATTGTTCTGCTTTCGTCGACGTTCGACACACCATCGGTTATGACGACGCCGATGGGTGTGGCTACATCGGCGCCACGTGCTTGTGTTAGGTCTTTGAGTATCTGGTGCATTACCATGATACCGTCAGCGGTGTTCGTTACACCGGCCATGTATTCGAGGTTGAAAACGACCGGCTCAATGTCGTCCACAGAAAGGTACGTTGTCAAGGTGAAGCAGGTTTGAACCTCCGTCGAATAAATAACTACGCTGACATGGGTACCTTCTTTCGATATCTTCAGTCCTTTCATAACGTCGATGACGAACTGGAGGGAAACTGCCCAGTTCAAGACACCAATACTGCCCGATGAGTCCAGCACAAACACGACATCGCCGATACAGTCTCCCTTGGCTGCCAAGAAAATATGTCAAGACGCGTTAGTTAAAAATGTAGTAATGCATAAGACATGAAGAATCATTACCAACTAATGAGCAGGAGGCGAAATCGTTATCGTAACAAAGCGATGCCGTCGCTTGTGAGCAAACTGCATCGTTAGCGTCCCATACAAATTGTTCGTTTACGCAACGCTGCGACGTCGCTTGACGTAGAAGTGGTCTTATTGAAGCGAAGTCGCTAGTAATATAAGACGACCTTGACCTTTTTCTAATGACTTAGCGGTCGCGTCGTTGCGTATTCTTAATACGTGTCCCTGACAAGTGTTACACATTTGTGAACAAATATAACTATTTATAAATGTATAGATTTAACAAAATTGCTACTCAGAGAATTAACTCTATATGGCAGGTGGACAAGGAGGTATTTGGCTTATCACGAGTCCAACGTTTTTGTGTATGTGTAACTGGATCTTCTGAGGTGTATGTAGATTTTGTTTTAAAACATACTCACGCTGCTTAAGACAAAATGGACATATACCTTAGAAGGGTGTGCTACACATAGATATATGTGTTACACACATATATATATATGTGCTACACACATATATATGTGCTACACATATATATATATGTGCTACACACAGATATATGTGCATAGAGTAGGTGATTATATATTGAATACTCTCATCATGTCCATGAAATGTTACACATTGTGTGTTAGTTTTACGCTGTTTTTGAGACTCTCTGAAATCCTGACGTGTATTCGGCTACTGACGATTATTCCCGATGTACGTCATGTAACTTGCCATCCCCACCAACTATTAGCTCATTCGTATCACATATAGAATAACGCTGTATGATTAATTTCTAGTGCGAAGTGACTGTATCATAATTACCTATACTGTTTTTATTAATATAACTTTCTGAAAGTGACGTTAATTGGCCTTTATTACAAAAACTTGTCTTTATGGAATATTATAGGCCTTAGACAAAATTAATCATACAAGTTTTTCCGTTGGCAATATAGGGTATTGCTATAATAGCAGTATCTTATATTGCCATCAAGAATTCAAGCATATTTCAGTTTGAGTAATTTAGTTTAGACAGACAAATGTAAGTGTATACAAACCGTATGCACACGTAGCAGAGTGGACACTTACTGTATGCATGTCAGTTAAATGAATAAACTATTATGATTTAAAAATAATTCGCTTAATACAGTGTATGTTATGATAATGTTCATCTTATAAACCGAATAACGATGTTTCTTGTTGTTCAACTTTTTAATGAAAATATTGACTCGTGTTATTGTAATCGTATTTGCATATACAAATAGTACAAGTTGTGATAAGCTGGAATTAAACTACTTTGATTAATTCACATGATAACTTCAAATTATGTTGATATATGGCTTATTATTTCTTTAAACCATTAAGATACGTACACAACTGCACGTTTTAAGAAATGTTCTGTAATTATCTCGTCAATATAAAGATAAACACATTTGTCAGTAATACAGTTTGGTTAGTACTATATGTAAACGGGCAGGTAATATAAGTATCGTACATCTTCTTGCCCTTTTCAAATGCCACCGATAAACTCACTCGGATCACATGACTGCGTGTGACATCGGATTCTTTGTTCGTCTTGTCCGTCGGCGGAACGTGTTCGTACTCCGCCCGGCCCGCACGGCGCCGAGCAGTCGGACCAGGGCACTCCACGGAACGGGTCTGACGTGCAAAGTCACGGTACAGTAATCAAACGTGTAATTTAACTTAATGTACACGTGCACGTTGCTAGACACCATACTAACCAATCCTTTCGACTGCTTCAGACAAGAACAATTACTTAGTTGAATACTAGTAATTGTAGTAATAGTATTGGTAGTAATAATAATAAAACACCGTTTATAATGCGGATTTCCATACTATGTAGATAGTAGATAAATGCGTTTAACGATAGCATAACCAATACAAACAAATTATATCATTATTCTTGTAAAGATCCAGTTTTAAAAATAGATAAATAATTAAGTAACCACTCATTTAAATATTGTTAAAAGATTGAATACAGTTTATTATTTATTTCAACAGCACACATACACACACCTATATATATATACACACACACGCACACGCACACACACACACCACACACACATACATACATACACGCCTACACGCACGCACACACGCACACACGCACACACGCGCACACACACACACATACACATACACACATATATATATGTATATATGTGTATGTGTGTGTGTGTGTGTGTGTGTGTGTGTGTGTGTGTGTGTGTGTGTGTGTGTGTGTGTGTGTGTGTGTGTGTGTGTGTGTGTGTGTGTGTGTGTGTGTGTGTGTGTGTGTGTGTACGTGTGTGTATACACACACGCTAGATAGTTCCACGCAAGTACAAAGTGAACGAATGGCTTGATGCCTGATATTGCTTGTTATCTTTCACTTACCATTACAGCTCATGAGATGACACGACGTCTCAATTTTGTCACACATATTTCCATCACAAAGCTTGACTCTCTCTTGGGTTCCGCCGTCACATTCCGCGGTACATGTCGTCCAATCTCCCCACTCTGCAAAACCAGAGGTGTCCGCAGGATTTGCTTCCAGTGAGGCAACACAGTCTATCACATAATATTGTGATAAAACACACGCACACACACGCGCACACACATACATGCAAACGCACACATACACACACACATGTATGCACATGCACAAACACTCATTCACTCACTCAAACACACACACACACACACACACACACACACACACACACACACACACACACACACACACACACACACACACACACACACACACACACACACACACACACACACACACACACACACACATACACACACACACACACACACACACACACGCACGCACACACACACACACTCTCTCTCTCTCTCTCTCTCTCTCTCTCTCTCTCTCTCTTGACTTCATCAGACAATTTATACATGTATATACATATATATACATACATACATTATAGGTTACAAGAACTAAACATTTACTTTATATATATTCGCAGGTATTGAAAGGTTTATTATACAATATTCTTCGTATTGTATCGGTGCTCCTGACAATCAAAACGATTCAGCCCTCGTTTGATTACTTCTTTCAATATTATGTTTCATGCCACCTTTTATTGTGGAGGATTCAATTAAGTCGCTTTGTTTGATTACAAGTATAACGATTCGGTGCAACGCACAACATTGATGGGTGTTTTTGCTCCATCGTAAACGGTATTTAATTGTTTGTTTGGGATATTTGTTCTTGGCTTGGTTAACACAGAAATGACAATCAACTGGCGTGCACTTACCTCCTGTGAAGTCGTAGCCCTCAACAGATGTCACGAGAGTCAACACTGGAACAAAAATTAACGCCATACGTCATTTTTCCTAATTGTACGGTGTGTTGTTTAGTGTAGGACCTGCCTGTAACTTACCAGAACACTCACTTTAACTTGCAATTAACTGGCTAACTTCCAAAATGTATCAGTACTTTTACGATGACTAATATTCCAACGATTCATTGCTACGATCGTTTGACAACATTTTAACAAATGTCCGTGCATTCAGGTGGCATAATTCGTTAGTAGTGATTCAGATTTAATGAATCTATGATCCTTTCACGACATAGCAAATATTATTCTAGTAAAGTAATAAGTATTACAGTTTCACTTAACATTTTCGTATACTTTCGTGAAGATAGTATTATATATATATATATATATATATATAAATTTCCAAATATTGGTTAATAGCGTCAAATGTATTAAAGGTGGACTATTTCACTAAAGACGTTTCTATATAGGTTAGTGCAGCACTTACAGCAAAATAGGCTGAGTAATAAGTAGGGTACAGCCATCTTGATAAAGGCTTGGTCTGAAAAAGAACGGGTCTGTCCTTTATTATGTTAAAACGACAGATGCTCTAATTTCGACTATACTATTAGGACGAGGCAGTGACATAAAGAGTTACGGTGTGCCAACAAATATATTCAAGAAACGGTTTCAGCAAACCACCAATAAAACAAAACAAACAAATTGTTGTAGATGGATGTACGGGTACAACCTTTTGTCAACTCCACCCCGTAACATACTTGCACGTTACATCACCAACTCGATTCAGCCACACTGCAATTACTGCACAACATGTATATTTATATATCTCACACATACACACACACTCACACACACACACACACACACACACACACACACACACACACACACACACACACACACACACACACACACACACACACACACACACACACACACATACACACAATACAAGTGAATATCCGAGAAAACGGAAACACATGAATTTGAACTGCAAACTTCTAGAAGTAACACGACCGCGCCACTCAATACAAGGTGCACACTATAACTACGTATCGTTCAACTTACATATTGTGTAATATCGACAATTTGAAGTTTCACAAATACGTCCACTCCATGTCTGAATAATGCACATGTGCTTACCTGCAATACACCTACCTGTTCCCACTTAGCCTTGCAGTTCTGGCCAACGTCTCTATTTTCTACTGCAGGTGTGTTTATATAATAATGTGAACCATCAATCGTTGACTGGTGGGTGGGGCAGCGGTTCGGTTGTTCTTTGTGAAGCAAGGACAACGTGCCACGCCTTTTCACCTAAAACACTCGTGACCAGCGAGTTTTTGAATGTCGTCATCATCAATGCGAGTTGTTAAGTTGGTTTAGCCCACACGATGACCTGGCAATATTTCACATGAAAAACGCGACGGCGTTGTAAAAAAGTTTAGGCGGGACAGGAATGGTCATAAACAATTATAGTGTTGTATTGGAATTCAGCACACCGTAATGTGTATACTGGAGTGTTAGATTAGTGTTGACTTAAAGAGCGCGTGTAAGTCTGAATACAGCACCTGACTAAATTATATTGGAACAAAGAATGTTTTTGGGACAAACTTTACAGTAATTTAGTCATATCTTTATGCCAGCCAATGAATATTGGCTGATATATGATTATCCTATAATTATCACGATTGCATTGATTTAAATACATGTATGTTTAAACAGCGCCACATTTATTCGGAATGCAAACAAATGAGGAACCGTGCAACAACTGCCGATAGTTGGCAGCACTTAACGCCACTTACGATTAAATCGAAAACGAGGCCTGGGTCCCTTGGCGGCGGCAAACTTGTTTATCACAAATCAGCTCATGCACTATCCCAATCAGAAGGGTTCTCCAACTCATGTAATTGTAATGGAAATTAACGCAGTCATGGTCTAAGATAAGAAATAAAGATTGAAACGTATATGATAAATACAACGGCGGTGACGTAACCTTATTCAACAGTCGCTGCGCCATACGTTATAAACATGTCAACTGTGAACGTTTGTAACGTAACGTAATTTTAAACACATACGAGCGTTATTGTATCTAGGTTAGTATTATCCGTTGACACACGCTATGTTTTTTCTTGCAAACTGCCATAGTTGTTTCTAGATTATGCATAGTTTTTCGCGATATGTCCTTCTATCTATACAATAATATTCACCAGTGTGCGTGTGCTTAAAATAACACTTCCCAGCGGGAACGTGACGTCGGTACGACATCGGTTATTGGTAGAATATACATCGCGACGTCGTACAATATATATATACAACGTCGATGATCCGACATTGTAAGGACGTCGAAACGCGACGTTATAACGACGTTGAAATAACTTTGATAACCAAATACGAACTCTTTACAACGTCGGGTAATCAATGTTGTGACGACGTCGAAACGCGACGTAATAACGACGTTGAAATCACGTCGACAACCAAATCCGACGTCTTTACAACGTCGATTGATCGACGTTGTAAGGACGTCGAAACGCGACGTCATCGCGAAATTGGAATCACGTCGACAACCAAATCCGAGGTCTTTACAACGTCAGCTCATCGATGTTGTAAGGAAGTTGAAACACGAAGTTATAATATATCTTGACGTTGAAATAATGTCGACAACCAAAACTTATGTCTTGACTACATATACTATAGGGTAATCAGCGTTGTATGGACGTCGAAACTTGACGTTGTCACGATGATGAAATAACGTCGACAACCAAATCCGACGTCTTTTCAAAGTCAGTTCATCGATGTTGTAAGGAAGTCGAAACACGAAGTTATCACGACGTTGAAATAACGTCGACAACCAAAACTGACGTCTTGTAAACACAGGGTCATCAGCGTTGCAAGGGCGTCGAAACTTGACGTTATCACGACGTTGAAATGTCGTCGACAACCAAATCCGACGTGTCTATGTATAACGTCGGGTCATCAACGTTGCGCGGGCGTCGTTTCGACGTCTGATATGTAGTTAACAACTTTAAAAGGACATGGACATCTGGTGCCACGACGTTTAAATCGTGTCGGCAGATAAAACCAAAGCTTTTGTAAAAGGGAACATGAACATATAGGCGTGGGAACAGGGGGACAGGGTTGGCAGATGCCCCCCTAGCTGGAATTTGTATTTGTGGCGAGCGTCAATGGTGGGTGGAAATTAAAATGTTATGAGACGATTAATGTGTTTTTCGACAGTAAAAGGTGTGTACAATTGGAGGGCAGACATATATGGTTTCCTGCCCTCGTCCCATGCAGTAATATGCGGCGCAACGGCGACAAATTTCCAACAGCACCCCTGATGGCATTTACAAGCAAATGCAAGTGTTTTAGATTAGCCAAATGCAAATATGCAATTGTAAGTATTTGAAACTATTAAAATGCAAATGTTTCAAATTATACGTTTCAAATGCAATTGCAAATGTTAAATTGTATACGTGGGTGGCGTTTTCAAAGATAGCATTTATACAATTTTCAGTAGAATACAAATTTTTAAACTGTTCACTTGTGTCGCCCATGCAGTAAATCACATGCATTTTATCGACGGTGTAACACCACATTAAATAATTGCGGCGAAATCTCCATCTGAATGCACTATATGTACCTTACAGTGCATTCAGATGGAGATTTCATAACACTTAAAATTAAAAAAGTACCGAACTGTTGCGTATAAGCGTGCCATAATTTTTTTTCATAAAAATATATGCTAGATGTAATCCCATATTTTAGGAAATTGTTATAATAAATTATTCAAGAATAGCATTTACGAAAATTCGCCTTTTGCTTTTAACGACTGGATTTATGCAACGTTTTTTGAAAAGTAACCATATAGTCGTTCGTATACCCACCAAATATGCATATATATTTTATTTATTTACACACGTAAACTTAATTCAACTTAGATATATTAATTAATATTCACTCCAATTAACGTTAATTAAACGTTCTAATTATTTTGGCCGACCTATTATTCCCAACATGCATTGCGAATGACGCCTTTCATCCCTGCTTTCAAAGTGTTTACGGGAGAAGCAACGTGCAATCAATTACGATCAATTAATATTTACCGGTAAGTGTCACCATCCACTTGTATTAATTCAACTGTTTTGTATGTTCGAGTGCACAGAACAGATATAACTAAAAATCATTCTCTGTAATTATGTATTTTGTTTGCTTTCACAGATTTGAATCTTCGGTAACCGAATCTTCTTAAACTTGGCATATTTGACCGATTTGTTAGCTAATGATTACAGTTACTGACCTCTATATGGTATACATGTCGTTATAGAACTGTGAAAGTCATTGGTAAAGCATTGCCTAACTGATGCGAAATGTCACGTTCTTTAGTTCTGTTTAAACAGTTTTGGGTAACCCGGCAGGTAAAGTGTATTAGCTTGGCCTATTTATACTGGTAAACGACATCATAACTTCAATTTTGCGATGCCAGTATATATTTCGTTCGTCACTCCGCGTAGTTTCAGGTACAAAAAGGGGCATATTCGTCTAAAAATTGTGTTTTTGTAGTCGACATAGCACTACGAAAAGTTAGTCTTTTGACAAGTTTTGTTGTCATTTATCTCGCTAACGGACTGAGCAATAATATAACAACATTTATTTGGTCACAGATAGTATACATCTTTGATCTTATCTTACATCTTATATTACACAATCATGGTTGTGTACAATTATCTATTGTTGCCACTAAATTATTATATTGAATGCATTCGGTGCTTTGTGTGCCATCTTTGCCAATGGTATATATTTCCAACTGGTGTAAGTTGTAACCAAATTTCATAATTTTCCTTCCAGAATTGATCTCGCCTCCCACTGTTTCTAGGCTGACCACTATAATTATATCTCAACATTTGAGGATTCTAATATCCACCCCAACTTTGTCTTTGTTAGTTGTTTCTTTACACCAAGTTTTGCTTAGCCCTTTTCTGTAAGATAGGGTATGAATTGCGACCATGGCCAACGATAGAGGTTGTGCACTGCTGAGGTGCAAGCCATGGCATAATCTAGCAGCAGCGATGAGGACCTCATTGTTGAAGATGCCAATGAAAGTGACAGGGATGTTGCACAGCCTCATCCTTTAGATGCAGATTCAGATTATGGATTCTTGGAAGGAGTCTTGTCATTTGATTCTGAGACAGAAATTGATGGGGAGAAAGTGATAATACGGAAGATGATAGCCATCAGCCAGATATCAGGGAAGAATTAGCACCTTGGGCGACAAAACATGGATGCACCCGAACAGCTTCGAATGAAATGCTCAATATTTTAAGGCGGCATGCATGGGCATCGTCTCCCGAAGGATGCTCGGACACTACAACAAACCCCCAGAGCTGTTCAGGCTGGGTTTAAATGTGGTGGTAGGTATTCCTACTTTGGGCTTGAATCGGGTGTTCTGCGGTACTAATCTCAGAAAAAATATGTTTCTGATGATAACTCTTTAAAACTAAGTTTTAATATCGACGGCGTTCCACTTTTTAAGTCAACCAGTCTCCAGTTTTGGCCGATCTTGTGTAGTTTTCACTCTTTCGGGCCATTTATTGTTGTCCTCTTCTGTGGATCTGCAAAGCCAAATTCAGTAGAAGAATACCTTGCACATTTTAATCGTGAATTGCAACAGTTGTGTGAAAATGGTGTCACACATGACAGCACAGACTATCGTGTGTCTGTAGAGGCGTTTGTATGTGATGCCCCAGCAAGAGCTTTCATGAAATGCATTAAAGCTCACACTGGATATTACTCATGTGAGAGATTCACGATTCAGGGTTCATGGAACGGTAGAGTTGTGTTTAACTCAGTAGATGCATTTCCTCCTCGCACCCAGCATGATTTTTATGTCATGAAGTATTAAATGCATCAAGTGAAAAAGTCACCTCTTTGTAATGTAGGCATCTCCTGCATATCGCAATTCTCGTTTGATTACATGCATCTGGTATGTCTCGGTGTGGTCAAGCGTATTTTGTGTTTCTTGAAACGAGGGCCCAATGACTGTCGCCTTTCAGTACGTCAGAAAGTTGACATGTCTCAGAGGCTTGATGCTTTGAGAAGTCTCATGCCACGGGAATTTGCGACAGCCCCGCTGTTTGTCTGAATTGAACAGGTGGAAGGCAACTGAATTTCGTTAGTTTGTGTTGTATACAGGCCCAGTTGTCATGCGTCGTGTTGTTCCTGAAGCAGTTTACAACCACTTTCTGTCCCTTACAGTTAGTCTGTCTATCATGCTCGACTCTGACCAAGCACGGAGAATTGTCTATCTACCATATGCTCGTCAGTTGATCGGGTACTTTGTTCACAAATGCAAGGACATCTAAGGTAGTACGTTTACTGTGTACAATGTGCATAACCTATTGCACTTACATGAAGATGTCAGTTTCTTCAACTGTTCTTTGAATGATGTTTAAGCGTTTCGATTTGAAAATCATTTCCAGGTCATAAAGAAACTGGTCAGGACATCTCAAAATCCTTTGGTTCAGGTTGCTAAGCGACTGACAGAAATTGAGAAATCACAGTCAGGACATATCGACAGGGGGGGGTAACTTTTGTTTCAACAAGAAGGAAGGACAAATGTTTCTTACTGCACACCGAAGAATGCGCATTCATTCATTCATAAAGAGGGTAACAACGGATAAAATGGAATAAAATTGCTTTATAAAAATCTGGACACCTTTGTTCCTTATGTATGAGTCTGGATTAACAAGTTTTCCGTATAAACGAACCGTGCACATTGAAGTATACTTAGCTTTTGGATATTACATTCTCGTGAATTTGTGTCCGGACGCCGATATTTCTGGATTGTCCGGGTCCAGATAAACGACTTTATTCCAACAGCGGTCAGGCGCAACAGAGAGTCTGCATCGCCCTCTCCACACAGGTTGGGTTCTCGCTCCATTCCGACACCCCAGATCCCACTCCACCAGTCACCGATGGCAACACCAGCAAAGACAGACCAGACATACCCCATTAGTGAAGGCAGTAAGTTGTGTCTTTGAATGTTGTTGACATTTGAGCTACCCTAAAGTGTGCTACTGAAGTCGCCAATAATATACAAAACAATTGTTTGAGCATTTGCCTTTAATTGTATGATTCTATTGTATACATAGATTGACTGTGAATGATAAAATATACTTTGTATAAAGAAAATTAATTTTAAGGGGTATGTTATAATCATTGTATATAATCTACATGAGAACTTATGTTAATTATACAATAAAACGTTGTTTTTGTAAAATTCTTTTAAAACAATTTTATATGACCAGAGTTCCAGGGCCCGAGGTTATAAAGCGTACTCGGTGCTCATACTCAACTCCATGCTCAGACTCGAGATCTCATTCTCACCGGAGAATCCATGCTCACGGTGGTTATAAAACTTCTTGAGTACGTGCTCAACTGAGTACGCCGTCTTGAGTACGAGAGCAAAACAAAGAGCTCTTTCGGAGCTCTCTTGTTCAAGAAGATAACAAACCTATACCTATTTATAAACAATATCAACTTCCGACTATAAAACGGTGATGGACGAAGACCTACGCCGTTGTGAATGTGTTTATTTTATGGTGAAATGCGCAGAGGAATATCGACTGAATAACGCTGCGAGGAAAGTACTTCGCCATGCACGATGGAACAGACATGGCACAAGACAATTCAAAAGATAAAATAGCGTAAAACAGTAGTAACATGACCTGCCACTGGTCAGTCACGCTGTATACTGGACCACTCGGTTTCTGCCTTACGCAAGCATAATATTCAGTTTTCACCAACAAATTTTGAAATCGTTCAACAACGTATCAATATTATTAATTAGAACCACTTATTTCATCAATGGCATGCGAACGAAGCTTCAAATAAGTTTTTTTTTGGGGTGTTACTTGCAACATTCGGAAGACGATAATCACTTCAAGTTTAAACGGAAGCACTCGGTTTCTGCCTCATCGTGTTCAAAATCACCACTGTGCGACAAATCGAAATGCATTCACTGTATAAACTCCACGGGCTGTTCGTTAACTTTCCTGTGGTGATTAGGGTGAATAGATGCTTACAATTTCGCCCGATAAATTTAAATATTACAGTTGTTTACATCACCGTCACCGATGTGTTGCACTGTAGTCACGTGGTCTGCGTTCGCTATCAAAATATCTGTCAAAAACCTGTTTGCCCCGTTTTAATTTGAGACAAATAACTTTGTTGCAAATTTGTAGACGTCCTTTGCTCATTGTGTCCAATATATCTGACTAACGATATATTTAATATGAGATCCAGCTATATAATCGTAATGAGACAGAAACTCAGATAGGGCAGAAACCGAGTAGGTGACTATATAATGTATGTTATTTAGTATCATTGTAACAGTAAATAGGTACAATAAATTCGGACTTGACGTCGTCGATGTTACCTTGTTTATAATAAATAAATACCTTACACACATCAAATTGAGTTGGCATTCGTACTTGTGATACAACTTACATTATTTGCAACAAATGAACTGACAAAGTAGTTGTATGGGAGCGGCTATTACTTTTCAACTGTGCCGGAGGATTCGGAGACACATACTCTGATCTAAAATTCAGCTCACACCACAGCTCACTCCAATCATATTGTTGCAAATCCCCAAATTTCATTAAACTAATTATTATTTGTAAATCCTAAAGTTCAAAATAGTTATTTATATATAATTGACCCAAATCCATGTTATACATAACTGTTGTTTTTATACAGATATGTGTATGTAATATTATGATATTTTGCTGTACAATTACACGTTTAAAAGGATAATAGTTATATACACACAACATACTTTTATAATAACCACATTCTAAGTTGTTTTACATAGTTTGCTTCACGTTTGCTTGTTGCATCTTTGAAATACTACTTGGTTAAACTGCACTACATTACTCACTGTCTTCACCACCATGCTGGGTTTGAGCTCATAAGGCAAACACACAGTTATGTTATGGTCTTCCGTCCTGATGCAATAACCATGTCAGTCAGCTGTGCAGCATTCCCCATAGCCACTGTATGGCTACATTTTTAGTATATCTTATATTCGATTCTCAACAAGTATTGTTTCAGTATAATTGGTATAGTTTGTATAATTTTTATTTGGAAAACATTGTTTTACTACGGGATAAACCATTTTATATAAACGATGTATTGCTTGTTAGTTCATCCTACTAGTTAAATTTTGGTAGCCTTGTAAATGTGATCATATTAATTGTCTAAATATACACTTTAATAAAAATAGTGACTGAGTGACCACATCAATGACAGTATAATCACTTTTGTTTTTGTTTGCTTCCGTGTGGTTTAATGTAAGATGTGGAAACATGTAAAAAGCACTCTTCACTTCGAATCATGCTCATGAATGCGCCAACGTATCCACTCAAGATGTTCCGATAACATTACGCGTTTGGGAGCGACCACATCTGGTGATATTTTTTTCAAGTGGGGATAATACGTTGTTGTAACGTGAGATATCGGATGTTGCCGTGGATAATTAAGTTAACATAGAATGCGGAAGCATTAGGTAAAGCAGTCGATGTGTCATTAACATGCATTTAGGTAACAATCGTTTCTTTGTGAGAACAATAGGCCGTTCATTACATACTCGTAATCGTTTTGTGACACGCCTTTCAACGACGGCTTACCGGACGTACAAAACAACACGGTGAACAATCGTAGAAGATATGGGCTTTATGCTTTTTTGTCGAGCACATTGGTGCAGTGGCTAGAGATTCGGATTCGCGATGGAGAGAACCCGAGGTCGAATCCTTTGTTGCGATGTCGAACCATGGTCATGTTCGTTCACTCTGCGTTGCTCCAAATTCACTCAGCTGTACGGTTGAGTACCTGGCTATAGACAGTGGTGGGTATTTGTGTACGAATAGTCTGCGCATTAATTGCAGCGTGGCTGGATGTTTCTCAGGGAAGTCAAGATGGTGTGTGATTGAACAGGTCTGCCAGTTAGTAAAGTGTAAAGCGTTTTGAGCAGTCCCGAGGACTGGATACTGCGCTATATAAGACCTTACCTTTACTTTTTACTATAACGTGTGTTTAATGTATTTGGCAAATGGAAACACGGTAAAAGTGTCAATACAAGGGGAGTATCCCCTGACTAACTTCCACGGATGAGTTTTATAACGGTGTAGTAATTTGTTTCTGTGTTTCTGCGTGTGTGTATATACACAAAAATAAGGTAATTGCAGTATCCAGTCCTTAGGACTGCTCAAAGCCCTTTACACTATACTCCTTGACACACTTGTTCAATCGACTTCTCTGGGAAACATGCATTCACGCTGCAATTACTGCGTGCAGAATATATTCGCACATAAATATCCACCACTGTCTACAGCCAGCTACTCATTCATACAGCCGAATGAACTGGAGTAACGTGGATTGAACGAACTTACCAAAGCAGCCCAAGATTCGAATTCGAACCCGGGTTTTCTCGATATATATATATATATACAGCCTTGTATATATATATACACACACACACACATATATATACAGCCCTATATATATGTATATACATACATAACGGGACTGGGGCCTGCACTATTAAGGAAGTGTGTGTTATTATCATCATCATCATCATTATTCAACTTCGTACTCGGTCCTGCGTGAAACAGTCGAAAGCACTGACTGCTATGGTGTGTAGATTGTAGCAGCATACCTTATGTTGCTTATTTTATATCGGCGACTCATACGTCAGTATTGTTTGGACTTAGCCAATTTTCTATGACAACGAGAAATTCAGTTTCGTTTAGATAATAACAAATGTCCCAATGAAGCTTGAATCGACTAGATCGAATATATTAATTGTAGCAAATTTCGAATTATGACTAATAGCAGACCCAAGGTTGAAAACAATATTTATTACCAAAAGAAACATTATGGACAAAGAAAAAATGAAATTTAGTGATGTACTGTAGTATGATTAGGAATGAAAGCACATTAAACTAGTTTGACAAACTAAATCATTATCTGTCAAGGCAATGCACAGGACAGGAAAAAAACGCATTACTATAATAATAATGGCAACATAATGCGTATAGAAAACTCAGATCTAAAGTCGATCAGCAGCATTTAATGCCTCTGAAATCTACATATGCCGTGTAGAAATCCTGCTACAGCATCGCGACCTTTTGTTGGAAGTTTCTTAGTGTGAAGACTAGGTCCGCAGTCGATCGCGCAGCTCTGAATCCACAGTGAGTGTTAGGAAGTATCGCCTCGCTGACTCGCTGCAGTCGGTTGAATAATATGTTAGCATACTTGTTCGTTACAAAATCAATTCTAATTCAGCCACACTGCATTTACTGAACAACATGTATTTTTCATGTGCACCCACCCACCCACCCACCCACAGGACAGGAAAAAAACACATTACTATAATAATAATGGCAACATAATGCGTATAGAAAACTCAGATCTAAGGTCGATCAGCTGCATTTAATGCCTCTGAAATCTACATATGCCGTGTAGAAATCCTGCTACAGCATCGCGACCTTTTGTTGGAAGTTTCTTAGTGTGAAGACTAGGTCCGCAGTCGATCGCGCAGCTCTGAATCCACAGTGAGTGTTAGGAAGTATCGCCTCGCTGACTCGCTGCAGTCGGTTGAATAAGATGTTAGCATACTTGTTCGTTACAAAATCAATTCTAATTCAGCCACACTGCATTTACTGAACAACATGTATTTTTCATGTGCACCCACCCACCCACCCACACACAAACGGCACGAACACACACACACACACACACACACACACACACACACACACGCAGTATGTTAAAATGTATGTGATGTGTTCGCATGTTGAGGTGACAATTTATTAGTAAATTACAGCTATGTCTGAATAGACATTAAAGTGCCATGAAAGAAGTACACCGATACGTACAAATATCAACGCGATCAAACGCAGACATTTTCAGCAAAAAACCTTGTATTTTACGTTCACTGAATAACTGGTAGTCTAAAGGATACACTGCCTGATTATGGCTTGACGTACATATTGTAAAAAAGTTTGTAGGTTCCGCCCAAGATCGTTCATCATGCTGCTGAATATAGAGGTTCGTGTGTGTCTGGTTTTTTCGCCCACTCGATAAGGCAATCGGACACCAAAGTAAAAAATTAATACATAGCTGCATCACTGAGGCCCGCGACTGTGTAAATGATGTCCTGCCAACCTCGTGTTCGCGACAAGGTATTATAGCTTTGAGATTGATAACATTTCGTGTTAATCTGAATCTGAATCAAGAACAAGAACAAGAAAGTTTTATTTAGACCCCAATTACAATATGTGTATAATATCAAATTAACTAACATGAATAGGCATATATATTCATATATACAAATGCAGTGTAGTTTCAAATTAGATGGGGTCTGTGACTCCTATTAAGACAATAACAGTCGCTCTCATAGGAGCCACAATAATAATTTGTTTCAACTCAATTTTACCGAAGGAAGTGCAAATGTGCAGGAAAAGAAAAGAAACCGTGATTACTTGATTACATATATGCATGTATTGGAGTATTAATGGTATGTTAAAATAAACAAATACTAGTTGTCAATAATACACATCAATATACTTGTAAAAAATAAAAATGTGTATATGCACAAACACAATACATATCCAAACATATCACATACAATAATACAGTTTTAATGACTTTGATAGCATGTATAGCAGTTATATATTGTATACGTATCTACGTATTTTTTTAATAAATTGTTTTTTGCATAATTAGCAAAACCTCTGAAGCTATGTGTTCCAATCTTCTCTGTGACTAACTTTGAGGTATTGTTAATGACATGTGGAAAACTGTATCTAAGACATCTTTTGGCAAATTCATGTTTTCTGTTTTTCTCCTTGTGTTGTAATTGTGTACGTAAGCATTTGTATTTATTTTCCAATTTAATAGGTAGGCAGGGAGGTCATGATGTACATATTTATAATAAAACTTAAGTTCATGTAATTTTAACATGTCATCAATTTTTAAGATATTCATTTTTTTGAAAAGTGGCTCAGAGTGTGAATTATATTTACTTATAGATAAAATTCTCATAGCTTTCTTTTGTATTTTCAACATTCGACTACCTTGGTATCCCCACACCATAATACAATAGTTGATATGTGATAAAAATAACGTATTATATAAGATAATTTTAATTTCTAGGGGAAAAACATATTTTAGTCTGTTTAAGATGCCGACTGTTTTGGAACACTTGTTTGATACTTTTTCAATGTGTTTATTCCAATTTAAATTTGTATCTAAAGTAAGTCATAAAAAATTAAATTCATCTACTCTTTCAATGTTTGTACCATTTATATTGAGCGTAAAGTTTTCGACAGCTTTATTTTGCATGTGAAAAATCATATATTTAGATTTGTTTCTGTTTAATGATAATTTATTAATGTTTAACCATTCAATTATTTTAAGGAGTTCATCATTTATTGCCGATTCGATATTTCTATTTGGGAAATTACCTTGAAAATAGTTGATGGTGTTAAATAAGGTGGTATCGTCGGCATACATAATAAAGTTAAACATTTCGCTAGCTTTAGGAAAATCATTAATGTATATTATGAATAATAGGGGACCAAGAATAGATCCTTGTGGTACACCAATTGTAATAGGTAGGATATCTGAACTTTCGTTTTGAAATTCGGTGTATTGTCTTCTATTGCTTAAGTAGCTATTAAATATATTCAGGGTAGGACCTTGTAATCCATAATATCTTAGTTTAGTTAATAGTATCGAGTGATCAATTGTATCGAAGGCCTTAGAGAGGTCAAGAAAAATACTGAAAGGAACATAATTTTTATCAATTTGTGTAATTATTCTATCTATTAGTTCAAGTGGTGCATACTCGGTAGAGTGTTTTTTCCTAAAACCATATTGATTTTTAACAAATAGATCAGAATCATTAAAGTATGCTGTTAGTTGACTAGATATTATTTTCTCTAACACTTTTGAAATTGTTGGAAGAAGAGATATGGGTCTATAATTTTTAAAAACATATGGGTCATCTTTCTTAAAAATAGGAACTACTTTAGCGAGTTTAAGTGTATCGGGAAATATACCAGTATTTATTACCAGGGTTAATGGTTTGATGATGGAGGGTTCAATTATTTTCAAAAGTTTACAGGAAATACCGTCACAGCCACTACTGATTTTATTGGGAAGGCTTTCAATGGTTTTCTTGACTATTTCTTCATCAACATTTAATAGACTGAAAACGGAATGGACATTATCATTTAAGTAGTAATTATAATCCTTATTACCATTGTAATGAATGTCTTGTGCTGTCGACTGACCAATACTTGTAAAATAGTTGTTAAATTGGTTTGCAATAACCGTTTTATCTGTTATAGTTATGCCGTTACTTTTAAACAAAACAACTTTGTTTGTATTATTTTTGGAAATAAATTCATTTATGGTTTTCCATGTATTTCTAATGTCATCTTTATATCGGTTAAAGCGTGACTCAAAGTACATTTGTTTGGCAGTACGAATATTTTTTTTAAATATTAAATTATATGTTTTTAGGTTAGTTTGAAAGACTTCATACATAGGTAAATTTGGATTAGACATTTTTTATTTCTTATAAAGCGAGTCTCGATATTTGATTGATTTTAGAAGACCGTGTGTGATCCAGGTTGAATGCTTATGTTTGTATTTATTATATTTCATGATTTTAACGGGCATATGCTTATTCTTAGCATGCATAATGTCTTTGTGTATTATGTTATAATTTCAATTTGGGTCAGCTGTAGGAGATTTGTTTAGTTTGTTATACATTGCATCCGAATTTATCTCAAGTTTACATTATGCATAGCTGCCTTATTTTGTAGATTTCCTCGAACAAATTTTGGAGGAGGTTTAGATTTTACGTTGATATTCATGATTAGGAAGTAAGGTTGATGATCAGAAAGGGTAATAGTGAAGATTCCTGCAGTGCTATCTAATATTGATTTATTTAATTTACTGAAAAAGTTGTCTATCAGTGTTCCGTTAGTTCTGGTAAAGCGAGTAGGAAAGGTAATTTGTGGATAGAGACTGTATGAAATTATAGTATCAAAGAATTCACTGTATATTTTGTTCTCGTTTATTTGAAGTAGATTGATATTGAAATCGCCTGAAATTATTAGATTATTACAACTTTCTAGAGTAGCCATTGTTGTTGAAAATTCAGCTATGAAATCTATAATATTTTGATTTAATGACCTAGGCGGTCTATATATGTTTCCAATAGTAAGTGTTTTTGATAAGCTGCCTCCAGTTACTTGAATTACTAACCTCTCCCAATGTTCATACATGTTGATATTCTTAAGTACATTATATTTATATTTATTATCTACGTAAATTATTAAACTCCCTTTGACACTACAATGTTTCCCCTGAGCAATTAGATCATATCCGTGTAAACTGAATTGAGATAAATCGTCATTATTTGATTTCCATGTTTCTTGCAAACATATAATGCTAAATTTAAATTGTTTAGTATTTAGAAGCTCTACGAAAAGTTCAAGTTCATCAAATTTAGCATTAATAGATTGAATATTTAGGCTTAGGATACTAAAATTATCAGTATTTTTATGTGCTAACTTGTGAAACATATCGATGTCATCGTATGAAGAACAATGGGTCAACTGAGGTTCATTTTGTTCAGTACTATTTTCGTTTATATCTAGAAGATTTATTAAAGAACAGTTTCGAATATCTCCCAAGTGGGAGAGAAATGTCACATCAGAAGTCATTGCTTAGGTTCGGACATAAAACAATAATATAGCCAGCCATGGTACGTATGTTAGGTATTTTACAAAAGAGTGAACTTGTGTGTATTTATTTCCTGTGCATATGTGAATGTTAAGAAATACTCCGTGTGTGACAATGCATATAGCAGAGTAGTCAAGACTAGACTTAGAATAAATAAATATAAAAGATAAGAAAAAAACATGACAGATTGGGTGTTGGGTCATGAATATAAGGCGTAACGCCAGGGAAAGGGGTGAGCTATGTTATCAACGGTGACTGCATATAGATTAACAGTTGTCAAACTAAAAATAATAATAGAAGAGATATAACGTCGTGATTAGTCCATTATGAAGATATCAAAAGTAATTAAGCATTACTGATGTTATGAGGAGAGAAACGATTTGTTATAATACTAGTTATTTAAATGTCATTCATACAACAACAAAACAAAAAAGGCATGAATAGCCCATATATCATCAGATATATCAACAATACTGCAAACTGTTAATTGCAGTTGGTCATACAGCATAAGTAGATTATGTGATTATAATTTTTTTAACCGACAAAAGAACAGGAATACATTAAAATAGAAATACATAAAAAATAGAATCACATAAAAAATAGAAATCACACAATAATCTTGAAAGTATTACAGATTATCAAGTTATCAATGCTTTCATTGACAATAACGTACAACTGGAGATCATTTATAAATGTACAACTGGTGATCACTTACATTTGTACAACTGGAAATCATTTACACATGTGATTTCTTTGATTTTATTGCTGAGGTCTTTGACCATAATTTTAGCGTTGGCAGTCCAGCAGTCGTTGATCTTTTTTTGGTTTTTCAGTTTTCTACATTCATAAGCCAACATTGACCTACGACTTGTTAAATCTTCGTCATGCTACTATACCTGCCTACTTTTTCGGAATTCCGGGAGATTCCTTAAGCACTCTGTCTCGTCGCGCTCTCTCGGATCTTGGCACCGGAAAACGAGAGGTTGCTGTTGAAGATTTCTCGCCGGAATTTCAGCGATTCAGCACGTCTCCCGTGGTGGCGCTGTCTCGAAGACCGGGGTGCTGCTGGAGATGTTAACGAAAGTCCAGGAGTTTTGCCTGTATTCCGTGGGACCGGAAGATACACAAAAAATCAAGGAGACTCCCGGAATTTTCGTGAGAGTTGGCAAGTATATGCTACAGTTCAGCAACAGCAAGCGTTCTTTACACACTATTTCACTTTGTCGCCAATATTTATACTTAGGCGCCCGCACACGAATGGATGCCAAGCATTGCTCCATTCTCCATCATTTGGGCGTTGCCGAGGAAAACCGACAAATAAACTGCGAAGTTCGGTGAAGGTGCCTACACACGCCACTGTGTGTGTCCTGTCCTGTTTACTGCTCCACAAAACATACATCTACCTGTATATTAATAGTTAATTTGTGAGCGTTGTAACAGAATCTCCTCCCAGGCGCCGAGGTTCAGTCGCTAACAATTCTTATTTAGAGTCATGTCATCATGTGTTCTGATATTCTATTTTCTGGAGGGCCTTTCTCCTACCTGAGAGAATTGAGTTTATCAATTTACGTTGTTGCTCCATATGTGTGTGTGAGTGTGCGTGTGTGTGTGTGTGTGTGTGAGTGTATGTGTGTGTGTGTTTGTGCGCGTATGTGAGTGTGCGTGTGTTTGTGTGTGTAAGCTAGTATATACCAATACGCTAAATGTAAGTGCATCTCCTCGCAGGTGACAAAGTCCTCTCGAATATATGGTGATTGTGTCGCGCCTCTATGTGGCTGCACCAAAACAAGCTCGAGGATATTTTACATTTTTACCTGTTTTTTACCGTGGAACAGCAGTGCAATTTTAGAGTTGTTTTTATGAATGTCTCGGGTCGAAGGTGGACTGCGACATTTTAACAAGTACTTAATGACATTTTAGCAGTTTTTAAATTTATATGCAGTGCGTACCAGTATAGTGAACTGCACCTGTGTCACAACATCGTAGCCGGTTGACCAGGCGTGACGACAACTAGAACAATGCACTGCCACAGCATGATCACATACAATAGATTGGATCTACTGCGAATTGGACGTTCTATTGTTACTGGATGCTACCTTTCAATAGATGCTTGTGTGGCACCACTACGACCACTAGAACGCGTGAACAATCGGCGGACTCGTAGGGGGTGTAGGGCAGGGAGGTCAAAGCAAAGACCCATTCCTGTTCTGATTACTCCTCGCTTCCCATCATCGGTCATCGTGAGATGTGAAACCTACACATCGAATTTTATTCGACTCGACAGTGTATGTGACATACCATCTGTACGCCAAGTGTGTTTCTGCTTGTTGAATGCCAGATCGGTGTGTGACGCGAAGCAAGCGGGGAAAGCGACCGTGATATGTGACCTCATTGAGGACAATGATCTAGACATACTCGCCATCACAGAGACGTGGTTGAGTGCTGATGACTCCTTCTCTACTGGTTGCATCACACCTGCTGGTTACCAACTACGACATGTCCCGAGAACGTACGGCACCGGTGGTGGTGTTGCAGTTGTCTACAAGTCTGGCTTCACTACGCGACATCTCGAGATGCCGAAATCAAAGACATTTGAATCGATGTGTCTACAACTCAGCAATGACACTCAGTCTGTTCGTCTTCTTGTCGTCTATCGCCCCCCGCCAAACTCCAAGAATGGCTTTACAACTGCGGAATTTCTCCTAGAATTTGGTGATTTGTTGGACTCCATGTCGATGTATACGTCAAACATGCTGATCGCAGGTGATTTTAACTTCCACATGGACAATACATCAGACAATGACACTAAGCGCTTTCAAAACATTCTAAATGCAGCAGATCTTACTCAGCACGTGGAAGTCCCGACGCATGTTGCCGGACATACCATCGACCTGCTTATAACGCGTTCATCTGATACGTTTCTGAACAATATACGAACAGACATCCCACACATGTCAGACCACTCGGCAATTCATTGCACACTGCAACTCGTGAAACCACCAAACGTCCGGGTAACGACGACGAGTCGAAATTATCGACATATCAATACCACTGCGATATGTGATGAAATCCGTTCGTTGCTACTGTCAAATCATCTGTCTGATGACATGAACCATGCTGTTGACATGTACAATGAAACCATTGCGGCTATCATTGACAAGCAAGCACCGTTAAAGAACCGCACAGTGATTGTACGACCACGCACGCCGTGGTATAATGATGGCATACAATCGCAAAAGTGTGTTAGACGACAACTGGAAAGAACATGGAGAAAATCTGGACTGGAGTCTGACAGGCTTGCCTACTGCCTCCAGCGCCAGCTCGTCACTTCGTCTGTGCACCGTGCAAAACTTGAATACCACACGAATCGAATTGCTGATGCATCTGGTGACCAGAAGCAGCTGTTCAAGATTGTTGCCAAGCTCCTACACACTGATAATGGCACACCACTACCGCCATGTGACTCGTCTGACACACTGGCAATGCGGTTCTCGGATTTCTTCTAAGAAAAGATCTCGAAAATTCGGTCTGAACTGAATCAGAATGTCATCACTGTAAATGCCTCTGCTGATGATGCACCGCAGACGTGTCTGCTGACTGCATTTGACCCAGCCACTGAGGCTGAAATTGGAATGTTGTTGAAGTCATCGCCAGTGAAATCTTGTGAATTTGATCCCATTCCGACATGGCTTCTTAGAGACTGTGCGCACGACGTTGTACCTGCGCTCATGACAATTGTTAACCTGTCTCTGAGAACGGGGGTAATGCCTTTGCACTTGAAGGAAGCGCACACCAGGCCAGTACTCAAGAAACCGAGTCTAGACAAAACTGTCTTGAATAACTACCGACCCGTGTCAAATCTACCCTATCTATCGAAGACAATAGAACGTGTCGTTGCTGCGAGATTGTCAGCTCACATGTCAGAGCACGATCTCTGTGAGCCCTATCAGTCAGCGTATAAGCCGAATCACAGCGTTGAGACGGCCCTTGTCTGTGTGCAGAATCACATCCTGCACGCAATGGACAATCAGCATGTTATCATCACGGTTCTCCTTGATCTATCGGCTGCGTTTGACACCGTCGACCATGAAGTGATGTTGCATAGACTCTCACATGATATCGGAGTGGTCCAATATGCACTGGACTGGTTTAAGTCATACCTAAGAGACAGAGTCCAGTCTGTCCACATTCATGGTGCTACATTGCCTGCTCGTCCTCTGGCATACGGGGTACCATAAGGCTCCGTGCTGGGTCCTCAGCTGTTCTCCTTCTATGTAGCACCAGTTGCTGAGATTATTCGCAAGTACAATTTGATGTGTCATTTCTACGCGGATGATACTCAAATCTACATTCCAGTGAAACCAAACCAAGAGGAAATTGCTGCGGCTGTCGTCCGTATTGAAGAATGTGTAGCGGAGATCAGGACGTGGATGGTAACAAACTTTTTAAAGTTGAATGACTCAAAGACAGAAGTCATCGTGCTCGGCTCTGCGCAACAACAACAAATTGAGCTGCGCACACTATGCATTGGAGACTGTTTGGTCACTGTAACTCAGAATGTACGGAACCTTGGTGTACAGTTCGATGCCGAGATGAAGATGGAGACGCACGTGACTGCTGTCTGTAGATCTGCAATTTTCCATCTCCTGCAGCGACGGAACAAGTCATACATGCGTTTGTTACCAGCAGACTTGACGTAGCAATGCATTACTCCACCGACTGCCTGTGAAACAACTAGAACGTTTGCAGAGAGTACAGAACTGGGCGGCCCGCCTTGTCGACGGCGCCAGGAAGTTCTGTCATGTCACACCTCTATTGATGAAGCTGTACTGGCTGTCAATAGCAGTTAGAGTAGAGTATAAGATACTTCTACTCACGCACCGAGCACTGACTGGCTGTGCACCACAGTATATCACCAAATGTTTGAACAGACGTCAGCCAACTCGATTGTTGCGCTGCAGTGAACACAATCATTTATGTGTACCACGTGCATCGCGTCGCTGGGGTGATAGATCCTTTTGCGTGGCAGCCCCAACACTATGGAACTTGCTGCCGAAAAAGCTGACAAACACTGATTTTAAATCAAACCTTACAACTTATCTGTTTTCCCGAACATTCTGTACGGCGCCGTGAGCAACGATTGTTGGAACGGCGCAATATAAATGTCACGATTTGATTTTTGATTTGAATATTGTTTACGTTCTTTCGCATCCATGGCCAATTTGAATATTGTTTACGTTCTTTCGCATCCATGGCCAATTTGAATATTGTTTACGTTCTTTCGCATCCATGGCCAATTTGAATATTGTTTACGTTCTTTCGCATCCATGGCCAATTTGCCACAGATCTACCAATTAGCGATGTATTTGAATAGTAAGGTATTTAGAGTTGATTGTTAGTTCTAGTAAAAGAATGGAGTGTTGAAACATTTGCCAGAACGTCCACATTACCATATGCTGCATGGAATTACGTAATTGGCATTGAAAACTAAATGGTTGGCAGGAATGTGTGTAAGATCAACATAGTGCAATGGTGATCACTGCTGTCTTAGTTGAGTGATAATAATACTTATAGTATATTGAACGGTGACACTTTCCAGCGACATTCTGCCAACTATATGTGTTGGGCCTGCTTTAGTAACAACATACAAGCATACTCACTATATTTCACCATTCCTTATGTCACATATATTGACTAACCCTTTTGCATTGATGCGTCTCTGAGCTTCGTTTCCGAGGATTTAGGCGCAAAAGAAGTTACCTTATTATTATTATTATTATTTATTAAACGCATTTTGGCGGTCATTTTCTTCTAAAACACTTTTTTTTATAATATACCATACTAGAATAAATTATAATAAATTAAGATTACCGGGCCTTCAAATCTGTTATTGGGCCGCGACAGTTTCAGGTTATAGGCCCGGTTGGCCCTTGACATTTTTGACAATTATGTCGGACGCTGCGTGTGTGACGTCACTTCCAATGCAGTGTCCCATCTTGGTTGGTTTATTACTAGGTGTAATGTCACCTTCCGGTGCATATAACTATTGTGTCAATACCACTCATTGTATTAATGACTGAAGGTTTTCTAACCATATTTTCATAACTCTCAATGTTACGACCCCACCATTACGATATTTTAAGGTATAGACTTTTCACACACTGTATGTAGCCCTGTGGTACAATACACACGAAGCGCCCCTGGTGAAATAATAAAACAACGCTTACTGTAATTTACCCACGAAACGCCCCTAACGGCATAGAAACACAATTTGACCTTCAGCCGGAAATGACGTAATTACACATTGCAACACTTTCCATATTCTACCTATCCTCATTGACATATGTCACTACTAGCGCCCCTTTGTCAACCAGCATTTATAATTTTAGGACAGCTGTTATTGGCTTGGTTAGCATAGAGATGGTAATCGACTGGCTTGTACTCACTCCTGTTTTATTAATTGAAGTCATAAGATGTACCGAGAGTCAACCCTGAAAACAAACTAATTCTCGGTATGCAGGAATACTAATTGTGACGGATAGCATTTACTGCAATGCTCGTCTGAAATTTTTTTATTTATTGTGTATACTAATATTTATCTGCGTGTATACATTTGGGATATTAAAATGAAAAATACAGTTCCACGATACGGAGCGTATAATTATTCCAAACATCCCAAGGAAGATTACATACTTACCACGATCGGCAGACACAATGTTCAACTGAAAAGGTAAAATTAACTCCAATAACTGTGCGATGATGGTATAAAAGCGATTTCCATTGAAGTGACGACTAGACTTTTCTGAACAAAAGAAGAAATGAAAGAAAGAAAGATAGAGCGAAACATGCAGGCAATAATTAGAAATTGTATAACAAAAAGAAAAATCTGCTAAACATGTTATTGCAATCATCAACACGCTATCTACGCGAGGAAATAAAGCTAAAGTACATAGCAGATCGTCAAAACTGTATAATAATATATGTATGTTAAGTGAATGATGATATGCACACACACGAAACACGAACACGCCATATGCGCACGCTCGCACGCACGTACACACAGGCGCACACACACATACACAGAGACGCACACACACATACACCGCACGCACGCACGCACGCACGCACACCCACACATGCGGTCGGTTTCGAGCAACTTTCTAAAACAAAGCTACTCACACATATTTCACGAGATTACGTCGACATGTTGTTTATTAGTGACCCAAAGTAACACATGATATTCTAAGTAATTCTGGTGACCATATATATATATATACATATATATATGTATAAATATATACATATGTACATATATATATATATTATTATTATTACAACGATCATGTCAATACCATCACTTGGCGCGATATTCACCACAAGCACGGCTGATTAGGATGTAAAAAAATCGAAAATGTGTACCATAGTCGCACGAACGCATGCGCGCACACTCAAGCAAGCATTCTTTTGTGTACTTATATGCTAGTAAATATCACCAAACAGTGAGTATAATTACAGAAGCATGTAATACTTGCAGAACAACTGAGAAAAACATGTGGTCACTTCCACAAAACAAGATGGCAGACATTGTAAAAGTAATTGGTCAGAGTCTGGTCAATGGTCACTAGAGGGTGGTTCAATAATAACAATGAGACATGTGCCACTGACTTAAAATTGCATGGACTGCAATGTCAGTGAATACAACATAGTTCATATATCATGGAATGAGAAACATGACAGTCCTCCCTTCCAGATTGTTCGTTGCTCATTCCTCAATGAGTCTCTTCGGCGGAATACCAAAATTAACGCGGGTCGATCGATGAGGTACCACGGGCTGATCAACAGGGACAGGCGGTTCATCGTTCGTGGCTTTGTCAGACTGGTGTTCGTCAACGTCGGGAACGGGCAAGTCGGGAACACCGTTGTCGCATTGCTGCTGATCCGTCTTTGTAATAATAATAATATTAATTTATACACTCATATCCAGAGTAGGACTTTGTTCAAGGGTGTTGATAACTAATAGCTGCTAAAATGTAGATAATAGAATTAAACGCATAAAAAGACTGGTCGAATTGCATTAAATAAAAAATGTACTAAACATACATAAGCTAAAACAAGACATCTTAAAAATTATATAATAAATAAATAAATAGACAATACAATATTAATGAATAAATTATTAAAAATAATAGACTAGTTCTGCTAATTATACGTATACAAAGGCTAGAACTGCATTAAAATATAAAATGTACTAAACAAACCTAAGCTAAAAATATCAAGACCTACATAACATAATAATAATAATAAATAAATAAGTAGACAGTAAAAATATTAATGAGGAAATAATTAAAATAATAAGCTAGTATAATAGTACAAAGTAATAGTAGTAATTAATAAATACTACGATGTGGTGAGTGAATGGTATAGAGACCTAGACATTAAAAGCAAGCTTGAAATAATGAGTCTTAAGACGCGCTTTAAATGTGTCCGTGCACTCGGTCAGACGCAGATGCTCAGGTAGCGCGTTCCACAGTGTTGGCTCCGCGCGAGAGAATGAACGGCGGCCATATCGTTCGAGGTTGTGGCGCGGAACGGCCAGCAACACGCTGTCGACAGATCGCAGGATTCGCCGCGGCACTTACGGCGTGATGAGCGACGCGAGGTACTTCGGCGTCCGATCATGGAGTACGCGAAACACAATGAGGAGTAACTTGTACTCAATGCGGTATTTTACGGGCAACCAGTGGAGCTGTTGCAATGCGGCCGTCATGCTTCACCGGTCGCCCCGCCTGATTCGCAGCACGACTCTGGCCGCCGAGCGCTGCACCATCTCAAGACGGTGCAATAGACGGTACTACTGACAATCATGAATATACATTACCATGATGTATTATCATTATACATTATTATGTCTTTTGAGAAATGTTCTTGAACAACTGTAACTACCCTGACATCATGTATATTTTTGATGTATTATGTATGATGGCCGAGAAGGGCCATCGCGTTTTTGTGTGGCAACCTGCAACGCCATAGCGCGATGACGCGATGCGATGGGCGATGCAATCGACGATGCGCGATGCGATGGACGATGCGCGATGCGATGGTATACATTATAAAGGTGTCGCAATGAGCATGCGTACGCCAAAAACGAGACTTAGGCAGCCATTTTTATTTATTTGTATTAAACATATTTCTTTTTGTGTTCAGAGCATGTGATGATGGCTGATGACGCTGGCTGTACGTATACGGTTACACATCTAGTTATTGTGCACAACAGATTATGTGATTGTACTTCTAAATATTGTCTTGGACATCTACTGGTATTTAATTAACAAAAACGGGTGCCAGGCAGGCAGCCTCTTCGCAAAAACTAGACTAGGGACTGAAATAGGTTACTTTATAACATGAAATATGTACCTATTCAACATTTTATTTGTTAAATAATTATTGTTTCCATCTGGATATCCCTGATCGCAAATATAAACTCTATTTTATGTGCCTGCAGACACGATGAACCAGGGATGGTTAAGGTAGTTCTCTGTTTAACATTAACCAACAGTTTTGAAGCCTATTTGTTTATATTTATTAATTAATGACATAATATCTGTTCAGAATGCAAACATGTTATTTATGCCTTATATAAATTAAAATATAAAAACTTTTCATAATTTATGCTTCTTGATTTACTCCTCGGTCCCCAATATTTCCATGTCTGGAAAAAACTGACACATATTCCGTGAGACGATCTTCGATACAAATGCAGTGATGTTTAATTACTTAATCTGGGTTCCGTAGTAGCACATAAAAGCAGCGTTGCGCCGAAATACAAGTACGAATAACGCGGTGTCAATAAATAGGCCCACTCAAATCAGGCTACCAGCGCTATTGGACCACGTAATAAACAGCCAAAATTGACAGGAAGTTAACTTGTAGTAGGTCTACTAGGAGGTGCACGGTGCGCGCGGTGCGTCTACAATTCGATTCACTTAGGGGTCATCTCAGAACGTCGATGTTCGATATCAGACGAAATTACTTTCATCTTGCCTCAGCCCCCCCACCCACCTCACAAGAATTTTTTAAATATTAATATGATGATACCAGTATAATTAAGAGTGTTGGTCGATGTCCGACGCCAGATGAAACTGCCTCAGACCCCCGTCCCCCCAACAAAAATAATTTCGCTTGATATCGGACATCGATGTTCCGAGATGATCCCTTAGCAAAAATGAAACTACACTCTAGGAACAACGATTCGCTTCCTCGTTTGTGCATTTTATATGTAGGTTTGGTAAAATAATTAGAGACAATACTATTTTAGTTTACGATTTAGATATTTTATTATAAACTAAAGACACTAAAGTTTAGTAGGGTCTAACTGATTATAGTTATATATATATATTGTTATATTTATGTAAGGCATAATGAACATGATATGTACACCTATGAAAATATATCATGTCATTAATGAATAAATATTCAAGAAATGTATACTTCAAAGCCCACGGTTAATGTTCAACTGAAAAATGCGTTCAACATCCCTGTTTTTCATGTGTGGAGGTACATAAATTATCGTTTATATTTTCGATCAAGGATATTCAGATGAAACCAAAAATGAAATGGGGAGTGGTAGAAGAGGTACACACCTCATGCTATGAAGTAATTCATTTTTGGTCTCCGGTTTTGGTGAGAGAACCTAGATTACATTCTGTAAAGTGATTGCCCGCATGCCCCCATTTATCTTAGTCTAAACTCAATCGCATTAGGCTTCTATCATAATATTTAGAAGTACAATCACATAATCTTTTGTGCACAATAACTAGATGTGTAACCGTATACGCACACTCAAAGTCATCAACCATGGACACATGCGTTGAACATAAAAGGCATCCAGTGTTGCCTAAGGTCACGAATTTGTTCAAGCCCTGACAACAAAGCCAAACCCAAAACACTGGCGTCGGAACATGGTGGATATTTGGTGGGTTGAGGCTCTCCAAAACCTCGATTTGCACTCCCCCTCTTGAGGCTCGCCAAAACAGCCACATTAAGGCTCTCCAACATCACAATTTGCACACCCATTGAGGCTCGCCAAAATAATTCCATCTTCAGGCTCTTCAAAAACCTCGATTTGCACCCCCTCCCAAATATCTACATTGAGGCTCTCCACAAACATGAATTTGAACTCCTCATATATTCATGTCTGTCAGGGGTGAAACTGGCCTCGATTCCGATGCTCGATGTCTGATTTTTTTTTTTTTATCTCGCTGATCCTGCACAGCTCTCTCCACCAGATCGTTCGCTCTCGTTTTCCATCTTTCTCCCAATCCTTCAAAATCACTTTTTCCATAATCTTCCCATCGCAGTCTAGTTCTTCCTCGCCTCCTTTTCCCTTCCAGTCTCTGTGCATCTGCTCTCTTTGCCATCCGTTCTTCTCCCATTTTCTCTACAAGCCCTGCCCATCTTAGTTGTCTCATGCTTATGCATGTTCAGAAACAATTGTGTCGACTAGTCATATCAAAGACACAATTAACCACAGCAACTACGACCAGACGATGTAAATAAGTAGCATCATTCTAGTCCACTGCAGTCATTTTGGGAGGTGGTGCTGTTCTAATCATAGCTCCTGACCCAGGGATTATCGTCTCCACAGACGCACCGACTTTGACACATCATGTAATCCACTTGCCAGAAAAGAGATACAATTAACCGAAAGTGCTACTTAACCCCCACTTTAGTGCATCGGCACTTCCAGGTGTAAATTACAATTTTGATATACTCGTTTGTGCTGAACCATATAGAAAACGACATTGTTCTCTAGTCTAACAAATTCAGTTTTGTTACAGCCTGTAACATAGCTGTTAAGATGTATCAGAATGGGACGAGGAAAGGCGAATGTGTTTTTGGAGGACAATCGTTCAGATAAGACAGTAGTAGTAGAGGGTTTTTCGATACGTAATCTGGAGGGTGCATGTGCTCCCATGGCTAAATTATAAGATGATGCCTGTTTTATGATGACGCAGTTCCTCTTCCATGGTGCACTTCCTATCACCTGACCCTCTCCTAGCGGTAAGAAGTGGACCTAACCTACTCCTAGCGAGCGCCCTCTGGTGACGCGAGCTGGTAAAACGGGCGGGTAGCAGGGCAGAACGGGCGGGCTGGGGCGGGTATGGAGGTTGTGCCTCCGGTGACGCGGACGAGGGCGGGTATGGTATGGCAGGTAAAGATGTATGTGTGTGTAAATGCGCGTGTATGAAATAACGAACGAAACACAAAAGTATACGTGTGCACACGAATTTTATTGACTAAAGATACAAGCGTAATGAGTATATGCTGTATGAAACCGTGTTTTAGTAACCAAAGACAAGTGTGATGATGACACGACTTACGGGTGACTGAACACCACGCCAGCGGCCGTCAGCTTACGGGTCATGACGACCACGCCAGTGGCTCGTAATGTGATACGACTTACGGGTGACTGAACACCGCGGCAGAGGTCGTGAGCTTACGGGTGTGTGACCACCGCGCCATAGGCTCGAACGATAATGATGATGATGATGATACCTGTCCGTTAATGAAACACGGTATGTAGCGAAACGCACGCATCTTGGTTCAACAGTTTAAGCCAGTCGAATACACGACAATCGTTTGCTACCAGATCAGTGCCGAAACCGTTCACGAATTCCTTCATAGGAAGTCCACGACATCGAAACATGAGATAAGCAACACAGTATTGTCCGTAAACGTTAGACACGGGACTCTGAAGTCTCTTTGAAATATGAGTCCATTCTACGCAATGTTTATTCATGAATCGTCGGAACTCGATGTTCCGTGGCGCCAAGCCGTCAGAGCAGAAGTATTCACCGTGACCTTTGCCGTCTACGTAGAGCGCTATCCAATGTTCGCCCGGTTTACTCGTGTTGTGCGTGATGCAGACGAAGGCGACCGGGTAAGCGTCTATTTTTAGAGTGAGGAGTACATCTTAAGGTACGATCCCACGAATGATGCCACCGGCGTGCGAATCGAGGGCGAGTAGGTGGACGAACTGCAGGGTTTCCATCAGTTGTCGTAGATGACGTTGCGACTCTTATCGATCTCCAGGACGGTCTCGAACTCGGCGTAGGCAATGACGTTCACAGTGGTCGTCAGTGCGTCGCGGAAATGAATCTCGATGCGCAGGTTGCCCTTTTGTACCAGATGGAAGCAGCAGTCGTCGCACGAGTCAGGGGTGAGATCCAAGCAGAAGAAGGTGTAGCCGTGGCGTAAGTCGGCGCGAGTCAAGCCGTTTCCTTCGTCCTGCCACACCTTACCCGTCGAGGTGAACAGGTTGTGGTAGCACCTGACGAAGAGGTTGTCGTCGAAATTTGGTTGGAAAGGTTTGGAGGGTATCTGTCGTCCGTCCGCGTACACGGCGAAGAAGTTGATATGGTTGTTTTTGGCGTTGAACGTGTTTTTAGCGTAGCTTCCGTTGTAGGCGTCGTTGTCGATGCAGCACATCACGAGACGTTTTGGAAGAATGCCGAGAAAGAGATTCTCGTGCGTGTGCGAGCGGGTACCCGTGAGAATGGAGTAGACCTTGCAGTTGACGGGACGCATCGGGTACTTGGCTGTGCTTTTTTCGAGGGCCTTGATGTGAGCCATCTGCACACCCGGATACAGAGTGGCCTTCTTGACGAACAGGGTGGCGGTGATGATCTTTATCTTGTAGTCAGGGTTGTTTCCGTCGGCCATGAGCGCGAAGGCGTCCTTGCTGCGTACCAGACGTATCTTGACCTCTACGCCGTTGATGAGGAATTTATCCTGGAGGAACAGGTCCATGTGGAGACAACCCATCATGTCGACAACGCGACTCCCAGTCGTACTGGCGCGTCTGCTGACGAACCCCGCGTTGGCTGCATTTCCGGCGGCTATTTCGACGGCTTCCATACGATTACTCGTGTCCTTGCACCACATCTGACTCGTCATTTGCGTCTCCTTGGCGTCGTCCCCGTAACTCAGCAGCGTTTCTATGTAGGCGCGGTACGGGTACGTGTTGGTCGAGGGGGTGACGAGCGCTCCGTTCAGGTAGACGTCGACCTGGCTGAAAAGGGAATGGAGCCAGTTATTCACTGGACCGACGGGATCGGCGGCATCGAGGTCGCTTCCGTCGGCGCGGGTTACCTTCGCTTGAACGTGTAGCATCGTGCTGGCGAGATCCAGGTAATCGTCTCCGGAACCGGCTATAACGAATTATATCGGTCCACCCGAGTCGAGCGACGACATGGGTTGATGTTGCACCACGTGACTATCGATGATACTTGTCTGAGTCGGAGGCACGGCGATGATATCGAGTTCGCTCTTGAGTCCCTCACACGATTGTGTATGAACGAACGCCATCGTTGTATATGTCTGGCTCGTGTGTCCGTCGGCGCTGGCGTGTCTTCTTCGTCGTCCGTCTCCTGACTGTACTGACTCCTTTCATAGTGTACGCGCGTCTTATACGCGTCTTACGCGCTTGTACGCCAGGGGTCATGAGTTGACCCAACATCTCCCTACCGGTGTCCTTAAAGCGACGTTTGGCGGACGTTTTGATGTTCTCCCCCGACAGGATGTCGTCGGCTATGCGCGCGCCGGTCGACAGCGCTCTCTTTCCCAACGCCACGACGCCTCTCTTGACGAGTGGCATGACGCTACGCAGTAGACCTCCGAATAGACTTCCTAGACCGTGTCCTCGTTGGTAGCGGGCACCTGCGAAATAGAGTAGGGCGCCTCCCGCTTGACGAGCGTATTAGTCGTTGTAATTCATCTCTCTAGAACAGTGCCGTCCGTCGTCGTCGGAAATGAAGCGTTGTCGTCAGTTTTCCGCGTTCGAATGGCACGTGCCGGCCGGTATCGTCCCTTATATCGATCTCGATCGTGCCGAATTCTTTGCACAGGACGGGTAGGTACTGGATCTTTTGAAAGGTCGTCGTCACGGTGTCGATACGTAGCAGTGGAACGAGGCTGTCGCCAACGATTCGTGGTTCGATGACGTTCGTGTAGACGTAGAGCGAGTCGAAACCCCGCGCCATGTCCACCACGGTGTCGGCTTCGATCAACGTTTCCTTCTTTTTCTTCTTCGTAATCTCTCCGAACAGCATGGTCTCATGAAAGCCTAGAATGCTCCTCAACATATCCCCGCTCAATATGGCGTTCGACAGCATCACCACTGTAACCTTGTGCGTGGTGGGGTTGTAGTATAGGCGCACAACATTATCCGGTAGCACACGTAGTAGAGCTTTGTTTATCGCTTTGATGAGATTCTGCGGTCCGTGATAATACCCGACCTCGATATTGGTTTTCGTCGTAGTCATCTCCTTCTCTTCATCCATATTTCTTAACCCTATACCGAACCACGCGTCCTTCTCTCTCACGTTGTGCCAACTATGCGGATAGATTACCTCCGACAGACCGCACTCCCACTGACCCGACAAGTTGAGACGTTGCGGTAGCGTCGTGATGTAATGGGTCAACGTGTTGTCGGGATGCGTACGCAAGGAAGCGTTGCTAGGTAGCGTCAGGTAGAAATCACTGCTGATCATGTTGTCGCAAAGTCGGACTGGGTAGGAGGTAACCCAACGAACTACTCAACAGGGCCGTCCACAGAGTCGTGTTCTCGATGGATAGGGTGTAGATGCTGACCAAGATGACACTGTACAAGATGATAACCTGACACACAAAAACGATCTCCTCTTTGGGACAAACGGTGCCGAAGATATGCCACGGAGTCCTCTTTTTCTGCGGCGGCGCGTCGACTTCTTCTTCGTCGACAACGGAAACTGTTGTCGTCTCGTCCGTCATGAGCGGATGAATGACATCTCGTCGGACACTTGACTACTCTTTATAGCCCGACGAGAGCCTTGGCATCGATCCAGCTATTGAATTTCGAAGGGTATCCAAACCATTTCACCAACACCTCCCTTCGCCTCCCTACCTTGCGTCGCTGCACTATCGATTCCACGCGGTACAGTTTATCGATCGGAACCGTCACCTTCTGCAACTCCGGTTCGTACAAGGTGCCGTCCAAGATCCGGAAGGATATCGGTGTATCGCCACGTTTCTTTATGCGTCGGGTATCGCCACATCCGCATCTTTCGCGTGCGATTGAAGCGTTCCACGATGCTCGCCTTGGTCTCCTCGTTGTAGGTGGAGAAGTGATGGATACCGTACTTTTCCAATACACCCCTAACGCCACGGTTCAATAATTTCAGACCTCTATCGGTCTGCAACGTCAGCGGACGAACGCCGTTGGTGAACAGTCCATCCAGCGCCCTCGTCATAGACGTCGCCGACTTGTTCTTCAGGGGAACGCATCGGGCGACTTTCGAGAAGACGTCGATCACCGTGAGTAGGAACGTCGTACCCTCGTCTCTTTTCAGACAGGACACGTCGACGAGATCGGCTTGCCACTGTTGATTCTGGCCTCCGACGACCACGCGTCGCCGATTGAAATGAACTCTGACCGGTTTGTGTAGAGTATAGGCGTTCTGTTCCGATAGCCATTGCTCGACGATCTTTCTCGGTACATGCTGTATAGGTCGGAAGGCGACTCGGCGCAAAGACTCGATACCTCCGTAACTCCCTACCTTAGCGGGATCGAAGTATACTCCCTGGAGCTTTTTCCGGTGACGCGCCATAGTCGTATCAGATAATCGACGGTGATCCCGGTCACGACGTGAAGCGCGGCGTAAGCGATACCGACAAACAGACGACTGTTACACGTCATTATACGTCGTCGTCTTTAAAGACTCTCCCATGTCTTACGTCCTTCCGACGGTGGCGTGGGTAGGGCGGCAAACGATTCCATCCGTTGACGACGCGCGAGGGGTGTCCACTATAGGTGTTGATCGACCCTCCGCCGAAAGAGTGCACGTGCAGAGCTGTCCTCTATCTCTACGTGATTTTTACCGTACTACGCACTTCCAAGGCGCTGAGATGTGTGCAGGGTAACTATCCCGGGCATGGGAAAGGTTAGGTGAGTTAACTGCATAGAAGAAAAATGACATTTCGTCGTATTTGCCAGATTTTTAATGGTGCAATCTGAAACGGGTCAATTATCGTCCACTCCATGAATGCTTCCCTACGACTACGTCGCTCTTGACCAGACATAGCAACCGACCAAGGTTACCTAACAACTACCAAGGCCCAACAACAATCGCTACACCTGTGATTACACAACATCCACCACAGTGCCGAACATGCCACCAAAGACACGTCGAAACAGTTCGGACGATCCGGAGGCCCTCGCATTACGTCTAATCGAGTTACTGAGTGACGATGCCGTATTGGCGAAACTCAAAAGTGCATTGTATCTGCGTGACATTGCGGAAAAACTCGATACTCTAAACGGTCGCATCGAACATTTGACAAAAGAAATACGAGCGAAGGACTCGCGAATTGCCGAGCTGGAAACGAGGGTCGACACGCTTGAGCAATCAGCTGACAAACTTGAACAATATACTCGTCGCCGAAACTTAACTTTCCACGGCATCGCGGAAAGAAGCGAGGGTGAGGACACTGACATCATAGTGCTTGACATTATCAATGACAAAATGAAAACTACGCCGCCACTAACTAGAGAAGACATAGAGCGAAGCCATCGCCTTGGCGCTAAACGAGCCACGGGGTCCCGCCCAATCATTGTGCGCTTTAAGACAGAGCTAAAGCGTGATAACGTTTTCCGCAGTCGCTTTAACCTGAAAGACTACAACAGAAGAAATAGCAACGAAGATTTAACAAGTCTTAGGTCAATGTTGGCTAATGAATGCAGAAAACTGAAAAACCAAAAAAAGATCAACGACTGCTGGACTGCCAACGCTAAAATTATGGTCAAAGACCTCAGCAATAAAATCAAAGAAATCACATGTGTAAATGATTTCCAGTTGTACATATGTAAGTGATCACCAGTTGTACATTTATAAATGATCTCCAGTTGTACGTTATTGTCAATGAAAGCATTGATAACTTGATAATCTGTAATACTTTCAAGATTATTGTGTGATTTCTATTTTTTATGTGATTCTATTTTTTATGTATTTCTGTTTTAATGTATTCCTGTTCTTTTGTCGGTTAACAAATTATAATCACATAATCTACTTATGCTGTATGACCAACTGCAATTAACAGTTTGCAGTATTGTTGATATATCTGATGATATATGGGCTATTCATGCCCTTTTTTTTTTTTTTGTATGAATGACATTTAAATAACTAGTATTATAACAAATCGTTTCTCTCCTCATAACATCAGTAATGCTTAATTACTTTTGATATCTTCATAATGGACTAATCACGACGTTATATCTCTTCTATTATTATTTTTAGTTTGACAACTGTTAATCTATATGCAGTCACCGTTGATAACATAGCTCACCCCTTTCCCTGGCGTTACGCCTTATATTCATGACCCAACACCCAATCTGTCATGTTTTTTTCTTATCTTTTATATTTATTTATTCTAAGTCTAGTCTTGACTACTCTGCTATATGCATTGTCACACACGGAGTATTTCTTAACATTCACATATGCACAGGAAATAAATACACACAAGTTCACTCTTTTGTAAAATACCTAACATACGTACCATGGCTGGATATATATTTTTGTTTTATGTCCGAACCAAAGCAATGACTTCTGATGTGACATTTCTCTCCCACTTGGGAGGTATTCGAAACTGTTCTTTAATAAATCTTCTAGATATAAACGAAAATAGTACTGAACAAAATGAACCTCAGTTGACCCATTGTTCTTCATACTATGACATCGATATGTTTCACAAGTTAGCACATAAAAATACTGATAATTTTAGTATCCTAAGCCTAAATATTCAATCTATTAATGCTAAATTTGATGAACTTGAACTTTTTGTAGAGCTTCTAAATACTAAACAATTTAAATTTAGCATTATATGTTTGCAAGAAACATGGAAGTCAAATAATGACGATTTATCTCAATTCAGTTTACACGGATATGATCTAATTGCTCAGGGGAAACATTGTAGTGTCAAAGGGAGTTTAATAATTTACGTAGATAGTAAATATAATGTACTTAAGAATATCAACATGTATGAACATTGGGAGGGGTTAGTAATTCAAGTAACTGGAGGCAGCTTATCAAAAACACTTACTATTGGAAACATATACAGACCGCCTAGGTCATTAAATCAAAATATTATAGATTGCATAGCTGAATTTTCAACAACAATGGCTACTCTAGAAAGTTGTAATAATCTAATAATTTCAGGCGATTTCAATATCAATCTACTTCAAATAAACGAGAACAAAATATACAGTGAATTCTTTGATACTATAATTTCATACAGTCTCTATCCACAAATTACCTTTCCTACTCGCTTTACCAGAACTAACGGAACACTGATAGACAACTTTTTCAGTAAATTAAATAAATCAATATTATATAGCACTGCAGGAATCTTCACTATTACCCTTTCTGATCATCAACCTTACTTCCTAATCATGAATATCAACGTAAAATCTAAACCTCCTCCAAAATTTGTTCGAGGAAATCTACAAAATAAGGCAGCTATGCATAATGTAAACTTGAGATAAATTCGGATGCAATGTATAACAAACTAAACAAATCTCCTACAGCTGACCCAAATTGAAATTATAACATAATACACGAAGAAATTATGCATGCTAAGAATAAGCATATGCCCGTTAAAATCATGAAATATAATAAATACAAACATAAGCATTGAATCTGGATCACACACGGTTTTCTAAAATCAATCAAATATCGAGACTCGCTTTATAAGAAATTAAACATGTCTAATCCAAATTTACCTATGTATGAAGTCTTTCAAACTAACCTAAAAACATATAATTTAATATTAAAGAAAAATATTCGTACTGCCAAACAAATGTACTTTGAGTCACGCTTTAACCGATATAAAGATGACAATAGAAATACATGGAAAACCATAAATGAATTTATTTCCAAAAATAATACAAAGTTGTTTTGTTTAAAAGTAACGGCATAACTATAACAGATAAAACGGTTATTGCAAACCAATTTAACAGCTATTTTACAAGTATAGGTCAGTCGACAACACAAGACATTCATTACAATGGTAATAAAGATTATAATTACTACTTAAGTGATAATGTCCATTCCGTTTTCAGTCTATTAAATGTTGATGAAGAAATAGTCAAGAAAACCATTGAAAGCCTTCCCAATAAAATCAGTAGAGGCTGTGACGGTATTTCCTGTAAACTTTTGAAAATAATTGAACCCTCCATCATCAAACCATTAACCCTGGTAATAAATCAAGTAATAAATACTGGTATATTTCCCGATACACTTAAACTCGCTAAAGTAGTTCCTATTTTTAAGAAAGATGACCCATATGTTTTTAAAAATTATAGACCCATATCTCTTCTTCCAACAATTTCAAAAGTGTTAGAGAAAATAATATCTAGTCAACTAACAGCATACTTTAATGATTCTGATCTATTTGTTAAAAATCAATATGGTTTTAGGAAAAAACACTCTACCGAGTATGCATCACTTGAACTAATAGATAGAATAATTACACAAATTGATAAAAATTATGTTCCTTTCAGTATTTTTCTTGACCTCTCTAAGGCCTTCGATACAATTGATCACTCGATACTATTAACTAAACTAAGATATTATGGATTACAAGGTCCTACCCTGAATCTATTTAATAGCTACTTAAGCAATAGAAGACAATACACCGAATTTCAAAACGAAAGTTCAGATATCCTACCTATTACAATTGGTGTACCACAAGGATCTATTCTTGGTCCCCTATTATTCATAATATACATTAATGATTTTCCTAAAGCTAGCGAAATGTTTAACTTTATTATGTATGCCGACGATACCACCTTATTTAACACCATCAACTATTTTCAAGGTAATTTCCCAAATAGAAATATCGAATCGGCAATAAATGATGAACTCCTTAAAATAATTGAATGGTTAAACATTAATAAATTATCATTAAACAGAAACAAATCTAAATATATGATTTTTCACATGCAAAATAAAGCTGTCGAAAACTTTACGCTCAATATAAATGGTACAAACATTGAAAGAGTAGATGAATTTAATTTTTTATGACTTACTTTAGATACAAATTTAAATTGGAATAAACACATTGAAAAAGTATCAAACAAGTGTTCCAAAACAGTCGGCATCTTAAACAGACTAAAATATGTTTTTCCCCTAGAAATTAAAATTATCTTATATAATACGTTATTTTTATCACATATCAACTATTGTATTATGGTGTGGGGATACCAAGGTAGTCGAATGTTGAAAATACAAAAGAAAGCTATGAGAATTTTATCTATAAGTAAATATAATTCACACTCTGAGCCACTTTTCAAAAAAATGAATATCTTAAAAATTGATGACATGTTAAAATTACATGAACTTAAGTTTTATTATAAATATGTACATCATGACCTCCCTGCCTACCTATTAAATTGGAAAATAAATACAAATGCTTACGTACACAATTACAACACAAGGAGAAAAACAGAACAAAACATGAATTTGCCAAAAGATGTCTTAGATACAGTTTTCCACATGTCATTAACAATACCTCAAAGTTAGTCACAGAGAAGATTGGAACATATAGCTTCAGAGGTTTTGCTAATTATGCAAAAAACTATTTATTAAAAAATACGTAGATACGTATACAATATATAACTGCTATACATGCTATCAAAGTCATTAAAACTGTATTATTGTATGTCATATGTTTGGATATGTATTGTGTTTGTGCATATACACATTTTTTTTTTTTTTTTTTTTTACAAGTATATTGATGTGTACTATTGACAACTAGTATTTGTTTATTTTAACATACCATTAATACTCCAATACATGCATATATGTAATCAAGTACTCTCGGTTTCTTTTCTTTTCCTGCACATTTACATTTGCACTTCCTTCGGTAAAATTGAGTTGAAACAAATTATTATTGTGGCTCCTATGAGAGCGACTGTTATTGTCTTAATAGAAGTCACAGACCCCATCTAATTTGAAACTACACTGCATTTGTATATATGAATATATATGCCTATTCATGTTACGTTAATTTGATATTATACACATATTGTAATTGGGGTCTAAATAAAACTTTCTTGTTCTTGTTCTAGGGTTCTTCGCGCTCTACCGAGCGATCGTGTGGCCGCTGCCGCCACCGCACTCTTCTTTTGCGTCTGCTAAATGTGTCGTTTCCTGTCCTGGTTACCCACCAACTCCATGGGAACGTTCGTGTCACCGAGTTGTCGCGCAAACACCTGCCATCCCGTTGGATCGCCGGCGGTCTTGCGCTTACCCAGCAGATCGTTCACGAGATCAACCACGTTACTTCCGGGTACGGCTACTCTTTTGTGCATGAGCTCTCCGCGCGCACTCCACGCGACGTCTCCTTTGAGACGTTCCATCTGTCGCGCGGCTTTGGACCGAAGGGCCTTTGGAACGCTGTTGATGACTTCCGCTTCTATACCTCCCGCTCCCGCCGGAGGGCGGGGGTGGTGGGTCAGTTGCCGCCGCCGCCGTTGCTACTGGCGAGGAAGGTGTTGGTGTCTTCACGTTCATCACGCGCACCGGTTCTGGCATGCGACGATCGTACAACGCGTTGTAGCTTTGCAACACTTGATTATACATGACGACCTTGTCTCCGTCGGTGAGATCCCGTCTGTGAAGTATGACTTACATCTCGTCGTCGAGGTCCTGTACCTTGCGTCCTAGGGTATCCGTCGGTGGTGCGCGAAGACTATCCAACAGTCGCGGATCTACCAAGGCCATCTTCCGTGCGTGTTCCATCGTCGTCGCCTACTTGAGTAGCACCTCTTTGAGCAAGGGTAGAAAGACCGAACTGACCAACGTTGCTAGGGAAGCCGACAGGAAACCAACGGTCTGTCCCTCTCCGACCTGGTTATTACCCCGACGAAGACGTCTCCCGACCGCCCTCGGTGCGTTTCTCCGTTCCAATCCCTGCAGCAAGTTGCGACGTCTTCTGTTCGCCGGCGCGCCTCTCTCTGCCAACTCGCTCAGTTTTGTTTTGTACTTATTCAAACGTTGTCTCTGTACGGGAGTCAAAGGAATGTTCTCTTTCAATATGTTGTAGGCGTACTAGGCCAATGCGCACAAAAGATCGGCGTCGGCGTTGTTGATGATGGCTCGTCTCAATTTCGTGCTCTTGTATCTGTTTAGAGCCTGTATGCAGAGGATATGTCTCTTCACGAACTCGGACATCCTGCGTCTTATACCTTTGGCTGGTATACGTACTGAACACCTTTGTCCGGAAAGATGGCCGTGCGCAGACGCATGTCTTCGGGCGTGTCCTGTTTCAGATCGATCAGGAGATAACCGTACGGTAATGACGTGGCGTCTTTCAACGCGTCCTGTACAAACTTCAGGTGTCGCGCCAAGTGACCTATCTGCGACGCGTCGCGAGGATTCTTGAAGACCACCATGTATTGCACGTTCAGACTGATCGTGCGACTCTCCTTGTTTTTTGGAAACAGGTTCTGCACGAGATAGAGTACGGAGGTGTTCTGATGATGACTCTTCTACGTAAACAAGGTCGTGACAGGTTCATCCGTTTCCGCCAACAGATCGTCTATGACCACGAGATTTCGCGTCGATGCGTCGAACGCGCAGTTCGGCAACCCTTCCTCGAACCGTACCGAGTCGTTATCTACGGACATATAGGCGTTCTGCCATTCTCCATAACACCACGTGATCTTCTCCGGAGACGGATCTATCATCGTTGCGGCGTGACGTGTAATGCGCGTCACGAAAGTACTCTTACCGCATCCCGTCGGACCCGCTACGATACAGTTGAAGGGATGTTTCCATTATGTATCCATGATCGCCGCATCTTATAGTAGGCGATCGCGTTCACTATGACGTTAAATACGACGATACCTCCACCGCACGAAGAGCGAAGGGGAACGTACAACAAGACGTACATGACGTACAGGTACACTCCGATTATTCCTACTACCGATACTCCTACGACCACTCGCGTCCGTGACATGATGATCTATGACGATCGATTGCGTGACATCTGTCTAAGTAACTTTGTTTGTCTACTGTCTGCCTACTAACCACGTGACAGCTAAGTGGCGCCACTAATCCCAAATAACGTAGGGGCGTATTTCCTCTTTGTATCAGCGGTGTTTCAGCGTAGACTTACACGGCAATCGATCGTTATATTACACGTCCACCGGTCCCGTTGTGACTACGTCCTCGTGGACCACGCGCTTGGCGTAGAAGTAGGTCAAAGCCGCGCGTTCTTGCATGTACGTCAACACGGACGAGTGATTCACCCGGAACCTGCGGTTCTATCCGCTTCCGCTCCGTCGATTGGTGAGCACGTCCAGGATCGCCTACTTGTTGTCGGTGTTGAGTCGCTTGTTCAGATCCTTGGTGGTGTATTTATCGACGGGACCCGAACAATAGTAGGTCTTGCTGCACAGACCCAGAAAACAGTCGCCGGACCATTCGAACTTGAAGAGTACCGATGTTCTCTTGTTGTACGCTTTGCGCACCTAGCAACACGTCTCGGTAACGCTCCACGGACGTTTGGTCAGTCGACAGCGCACGTACTCGCTCCGATGATCATCTCAACATTCGGACGGTAGCCATTCGGAGCGGTGGTGAAAGTAGTCTTCGCATAGTGCCGGGGTCACGAGGTTGTCGACGGACTCTTCCGCCAGAGCCAGATACACGCTGTCCGTATCGGTTTCGCAGTACTCTAACAGCGGACGTTCCACATACCTGATCATGAAATCGTAGTAGAACTCCAACATGCGCAGTTTGGCCCACTGCAAAACGAAGAAGCCCACGTGAGTGGGCAAGGCGTATTTGACGTTCTTCTTGTGCATCTCTATCTCGTACGCATCGTCGGTAACTATGCCCTCTTCTCCCTGCAGTAGTCGACTTCGCGGTGCCTATTAACGTTAGTGATTAATTTCGCATAGGAAGAATTCCCCATTAGTTTGTTGGTGTCCGCGATCATGGCCTTGTCTGAGTGGACGTCTCCCTCGCGACGCGCGGCGGACACCGCCTCGCCGAATCGCCGGAAGCAGGCGATCGGTGTGTACTCGATGACCTGGTAGACGTGCGTCACCTCGAGTCCGTGTTCCTGGTACCATCGCAAGAGAGGTGTAGCGAGCAAGATCTTATCTCCACGATAACTTCCGACGAACATGCGACGCGGGGTTGACATGAAGTCGTGTTCTTCGGCGTATCGACGCAAGAACGGTCCGAGGTCATCGCGGGTCATGTGAATGTTCTTGAAGATGGGCTGCATCTCGGCAAAGTGCGCGCACTATTCCTCCGGTACACGAATGTCGCACTGAATCATTCCGAAAACGCTGCCATTGCGTACCCCTGTCAGGATCTCTTGTGACGTCATCTTCCATGACACGCGTCGACGACTGAGGCGAAAGATGGCGTCCAGAAACAGTTTCACGCACGGATCCCGTCTCGTGACCTTCCACTCCTTTCCTACATCTCGACGATCCTAACAAAGTGACGAAGGTAGGCCGTGTTCTTTCGTGTTTCGGCGAGGAGTTGAGTCTCCCGTTGGGTTTCCCGTTGAGGTCGTTGACCTCACGACCGGTGCACGGACATCCGTGATAGAAGCATCCGCGAAACTGATAGGCCGTCTATGTTTCGCTGCACCAACCGTCCACCAGGAGTTTACCGATGCGCTTCTCTCGTCCGTTGGACTGGTTACGTATGACGCGTCCCGTGCTTTCGGATTCCCACGACAGCCATTCGGCGGCCATCTGTCCGGTGGGCTGTGCCGCTTCGGGACGGATCTCCTTCTCTTCCCGTCGTCGCGTGTACCATCCCGTCGGCATATCTTGCGATAGAGACCATAGATACAATGCATTTGCATCGTAACCGACAATGGACTGACACGTTGGAGCCGCATCACCGTAGTCGTTCCGACGTATCTTCGTGACCCCCTTCTCGTGATGTCTGGTGAAGATGAGTGAAGGCCCTCCGACGATGTTACCTCTGACCAGTTGATGGACATCCTTGTTCGTTTCGTTGAACAGTGTAAAGAAGATATTATCCGGCACGTAGTTGAACAGGTGCATCAAGGTCAAACCGGGTATACTGATGGCTTGTTTGAACATGTCGAGACCGCGTTGTCGGTAGATGGCAAACTGTTTAGCGATGGCCTCCATGAACGGTACGACGTCCCTGTTGTTGTACCAGACGAGAAAGTCCCGCTACGTCTTCATGTCGTTGTCTAGCCACGCCTCTTGCCAACGGTGTTTAGAATGATTAAAAGTGATGGAGATAGACAGCATTTACAAGATGATCTTGATAGGTTGATCAAATGGTCTGAAAAGTGGCAAATACTGTTCAATTTTGGGAAATGTAAATACCTCCACACAGGACATGGGAACGAAGAGGTAGAATATACAATGGGGAGTACTGTACTAAGTACTACTGTAAAAGAAAAGGACTTAGGGTTAACCATTAGTGCTGATATGAAGGTTTCAGAGCAATGCGGAATTGCAGCTTCAAAGGGAAATCAAATCCTTGGATTAATTAGGCGAAACATAACGTATAAAGAAAAAGAGCTAATAATACCGCTGTACAAAACAATAGTTAGGCCTCATTTAGAATATTGTATTCAAGCGTGGAGGCCATATCACAGGAAGGACATATATATGCTAGAAAGAGTACAGAAGAGAGCAACTAAAATGATACCAAAACTGAGGGATCTTAGTTAAGAAATACGCCTAGAAAATGCGGTTTAACAACACTAAAGGCCAGGAGATTGAGAGGAGATCAGATAGAAGTGTTTAAAATATTGAATGGTTATGAAAATATTGATAGAAATAAAAAAATGTCAATTAAGAAAGATAGAAGGACTAGAGGACATGAAGTTACATTAGTAAAGGAGCAGTGTAGATTAGATATAAGAAAGTTTTCATTTTCACAAAGGACTGTAAATGAATGGAACAGATTATCTGCTGATTGTGTGGGTGCTAGTAGCGTGAATATGTTTAAAAATAAAATCGACACATACCTCAGACGGGCGGGATACACATAGATAAAAGGGTCGGACTCTCGATAAGCCAAAGGGCTTCCTTGTCCACCTGCCACCTAGAGTTAATTCTCTGGGTGGCAATCTTGTTAAATCTTGTTAAACGGGTATAGTCCTCGTCGGATATACCTTCGTTCTTCAGTCGACTGAAGAAGGCCTCTTTGGGAGGCTGAGCGGTGTCATCGAGTCTCTCCAATCTGTCCATGTATTCGTACGGGAAATGAACTTTTGTAACCTCGCAACCGTACGGTTTCAGGTACTTATCGTACGAGAATCCCGGGGCGATATAATGAGTCATATGGAGGAATTTCAGGTCATCCGTCGATAGACACATAAACGTGTTGCCGCGTTTGATCACGTGAAACTCTCCAGCATCCTCCTCCTCTTCCCCTTCCTCCTTCTCATCCTCCTCTCTGTCTTTCGTCGTGGACAGGAAGTAGGGTACCAGGAACTGTTTGACGACGTACCTGCCCAATTTGAATCCGATGACGGGCAACAGATGAAGCCAACCGTACAGTTGACCCATGAGTGTCTTGTAGGGATTGGTCGGTTGTCGCTGAGACTCGTTGTCCGCCGCTGTCTCCGCCGCCGCCGTCTCGTGCTCGTCCCAGGTCGCGATCGCTTCCGCGAGTTCTTGAAGGACGCTCTCATAATCGTCTATCATGGCTTCTTAGGCAGCATAGCTCATAGACTGAAGGATGGACATCATGTCGGACACCAACTTATCGCTATCGCCATTGGTGATAAGACATCGCATTTCTTCGAATCCGGGTACGTTACTCGCCAGTGACACACTCAGTGGTACGTGACGAGACACCCAATGGACCCTCTTTCTCGCCAGTGACACACTCAGTGGTACGTGACGAGACACCCAATGGACCTTGTCGCTCTCCGATGGAAGGTGTGACGTATCGAACCAGGTCTAGGGGTAGTAGCGCAAGCACTCGGGAACACGAATGTTTTCGTCGTCCAAACGCTGGAAGACTGTCGGCGACGGACGGTAGACACCACCGGGATGGATCTTTCGCACGTCTCCCTTACACGTGCGCTCGTGTCTCTCTAGATGGTACGCGTCTTTCCATAACGAGACACCGCACTTCCTGTAACGATAAGAGTGACAGTACATATTCACGTCTTGTATACAGGAAAAGTGTGTGTCGTAGAGATTGACGTACAAGGTGTCGTCGTCGTCGTCATGTCTTTCGCGTGGTCGCTTTTCGCATCTCGCTCGCTTGGGTGCCTTCCTCCTCATCACTTCTTGTCTGCTACATACCTTGGTATGTTGTAACAAGTGGTCACGTCTTGCGAATTCACGTGCGCAAGTCTCGCAGCGGTGGGTATCGTTTTTCTGCACGGGTACCCTACCACATGACGTCTTCATGTGTCGTAACAAGGTGTATCGTCTCGCGAACTCTTTTGAACATTCCTGACATCGGTGGGTGGTGGTTCTTTTGTATTCAGCAGATGGCGCCACTCGCGACGGTGCTTTGGTGTAGGCAAGATCGTCGTCGACTCGTGGTGAGTGAACCCACGGCGATGAATGGTTTAGATGTATGTGACGTTGTAAGTCGTCGTATGTATTGCTGACGATATCGCAGTGTCGACAAACGTGCTTCTTCATGACGCTGTATCCACCTACAACTGAAGGATGAAGGATCCTTGCCTATTTCTATATATCAGACACTATGCGACGTCGTGTAAACGTTGTCTATTGCTATATATATGTACATGTGTGCGTGCGTGCGTGCTATATGGGACATTGTACACCGCAAAGTCACTCTTCGATACGAAAGAACAACGGACGACCGAAAAGGGTATTACATGTAACTTTATTTCTATGATACTACAGTTACAATATTCAAATCGAAAACTGCTACTACTACTACTACTACTACTACTACTACTACTACTACTACTACTACTACTACTACTACTATGCAACTAATATGACTATTAGAGGCGCCTCTAACCCCAACCATCGTAGGCGGGGCGCATTTACTCTTTGTCACTACATAGTATTTTCATCAAAATGGACATGGCTATACAGTTCTCTACGAATCGTAGAGGCCACGGCTTCAATGTGTTCATCACGAATAATATTTCTTGCGATCTCATTGCAGCAATGACGTAACGCGTCTTTCAGTGTACGTGGTAATGATGAGTATAGCACATTCGACAACCGTGCTATGTCTCTCTCTAAGGAGGCCATAGAGTCAAAGGGTTCTCCATACCCCAAAGACATGCAATCGAGAAAACTCGACCATATTATATGTCCATGGGGAGATAGATCGAATGTGTAAGTGTCCTTCCGGAGGCTTTCGTATTCCGATGGCGTTGTGACGTCGTCGTCGTTGTCGTCCTCGCATTTAATCTGTAACGGGATGTCATCAGGTGGTGACTTGGTGACATCATCACACGACATATCAAACGTTGGTGACTTCGTATGAGGACGTGACGCATGGCGACGCTCGTGTAATACTGTGAGGAGACGGCGACGTAATGGAACCTCGACACAGGGTCGATGCGGAATCTTCTTCTTTGGCGCCCACGTAATGTCCGCGTCGTCGTCGTCGTCGTTCGTATAGACGTGACGTATCCGTCCTAACTCGCCACCAAGACCATGATCCTTTTAGATACAATAAGAAGAAGAAGAAGCATTAATGATGATGAGTACACGTGACAGTTTTGGTTCTCGTCATCTTCAGGAAACAGTGTTAACCCACGACTATGCAAGATGGCTTGGACACGTGGTATAGTATCACGTGCCCACCCCGGAAAATCCGCTTTGTACCTCACATGTCTCACTGACCACTTCAAAGTGTCGCGGATCAAGGTAGTTCCGACTTTGTACACGTCATCTTCTTCGTCTTCGAAGGTACGACACAGTCTGTTAGCTACGCGACGAATACAGGCGTTGGCTGCAGTTGTGATGAACACCTCCGAATCCTTCATATCCTCTGTGAGCTCTTCTTCTTTTTTGTAACTACCTCTCACCGACATCACGGACGCGTCCTTCGTTTCAATCAACAAGGATATACCTTGCACACGCAGACTATCTTTCACTCGTGGGATGGTATACTCGTCCCACCCCGGTGTATTCAACGCGTACGTGATATCGAACAGTACCTCCTCCAAACAATTCAGGATCTTGGTAGGTTGCAGGATGTACAGTGAATTGTCAACGTCTTTGTAGCGGTGACACAGTGTTTTGGATGCATAGAGCACGCAGGCTTTGGAGACAGTCGCTATAAATACATCGTCGTCTATCATTTCCTCCATGCGCTTTTGGATGGCATCGACCTTGGCTATAGTCTCCTGTAAACTACTACTACTACTACTACTACTACTACTACTACAGTCGACAACAAGATCATCATCATCGTCGTCGTCACTAGACCATCTACACGACCCACAGAAAATGACACTTGCCTCGTCATCGGTGATATCTGAATAACTCAGATGTCGTTTCATCGTTTGGGATCCTTCGGCTCGTTGTGGCGATATACGTTTCTCTTCTTGTGTATTGTCCATCCGGGTAGACAGATTTTCAAACGACAACTACAACATAGGAAATTACATCATGATTATTTCCGGTGACAAAACACCTTGCTGGAGTTACTGTGGAATCACTTCCAGTGCTGGCACGGAATAGTTCACGTAACCTCCTTTTGATGACTTCCTGATAGTCACTCTAGCCTGTTTACCGTACAAGACGCTCAATACCCGATGACGGTCTTCGTCTGTTTTCAGTGATATATAATCATTGGCCGACATGCCTAGAGCCCGCCGGACTACGGCATCAAAAGCCGTGACCCACAGTTCAGCGCCTTTCCGGTCACTCAACAGGATCCCAATGCAATATCTATATACAAGGCCTCCCTTCTGTCTTCCATGAACCGGACATGCCGCGACGGTGTGCTGTCCTTTCGTTTCGACCAGGACTTTGCGGGTACAGTCACGACACGATGGATAACATACATATTTCGGAGTCAGAGCGCATGTTACAATATTCAGTGGACGATAAAATGGATAAGAACCGTCACTTACTGCATCGAGGGCTGTCAGATCGATCGAGACGGAGTTAGCAGTCGTCATCTTGTCGGTGTCTCACGAGGAATCACGAGGAATACTTGAAGCTGTTCGAACGATGGAGAGAGAGAGAGTGTTATGCCCTATTCGGTTTGGGCTAGGCTTATATGCGCAAAGAAAAGGGGTCCAGTCATCGAACTCGTGACTGTAAGTGGACGTTAACGATAACACAGTTTCCTGGATGCAGTCATCTATCTTTACGACGCGTTTTCCTGTTTTAACGAGGTGTCCCGGATCCAGCCTTCCTGTTTTAATGAGACGTCTAGGATGCAGTCATCTATTTTTACGGCACATCTTCCTGATTTTAACGAGGCAGTTCCAGATGTATAGTGAAGACAAAACATATCGCGTGGAGTCTCGAAGTCGCGTGGTAAATATAGATGATTGAATCCGGGACATACATCCTTTAACTGTAAACAGACGCTTCGTTAAGACAGGAAGAGACGTAGTAAAATTAGACGACTGTTCCTGGACGGGAAACTAATTATCCGTTACAAGACGCCTCGTTAAAACAAAACAGGAAGAGGTTCCGGGACGGGAAACTAATTATCCGTCACAAGACGCCTCGTTAACACAGGAAATCACATAGTAAAAATAGATGACTGTGTTCACTTTCAATTAATTCATAAACATAACAACAACGAAGATGGCTGAGTTTAAGAAGTACCCTCCCATACCTTGGGATGAGATACGCAAACAATGGATACAGAAACAAATGTGAGTATTTATTATTATATTATATTATTTTTACTTGATGTCATCCGTTTTTACGACTAGGTATTTACTTCATTCGAGTAATTACACAGCGTTCTTAGAAGTTCTTCACATAACCTACCTGTATCGTACTTATTTAACCACTAGTTCTGGTACATATATCAAAACTTTGAAAAGTATATAGTTACGCATAATTATTCATTTATCACATCTAACAGTTGTCTATATCATCTTTTTGGTGATAAAGAAAACAAAGAAGAGAATGAAGAGGAAGAGGAGAAAGAGTAAGAGGAGGAAGAGAAAGAGGAGGAAGAGGAGGACGCGTTCACGTAAGTGTTCAAATTATTATTATAGCACTATGACAGAGACGAAATGACTGTGTTTGAATTAACGTCTCATTCGTATAGTTTTCAAAGTTTTATATAGTTTTCAAAGTTTTACATACCTCTCCCTTGTTAATTTACCGTTTCACATCTCCTCTCTTTCTCTCTCTCACAGTAGTGTAGATGACCTAGTTCTCTCTCTCTCTCTCGCTCTAGGTTGACAGCTTAGCACTGTGTACATAGGTGACCTAGTTCTCTCCTTAGTGACTTCCCTTCATCTGTCCATGCTCTCACAATAGCTTGGTTGCCTAGCAACGCTGTGTCTGATTATAGCACTGTGTTAACGAGGCGTCTTGTGACGGATAATTAGTTTCCCGTCCCGGAACATTCATACGCCTCTTCCTGTTTTGTTTTAATGAGGCGTCTTGTGGCGGATAATTAGTTTCCTGTCCCGGAACAGTCGTCTATTTTTACTACGTCTCTTCCTGTTTTGTTTTAACGAGGCGTCTTATGACGGATAATTAGTTTCCAGATGTATTATGGTAAAAATATATAATTGAATCCGGGACATACATCCTTTAACTGGTGACTTCCTCTCTCTCGATCTAGCTTGACTGCCTGTGTACATAGGTGACATAGTTCTCCAATTAGTGACTTCCCTTCATCTGTCCACGCTCACAAACTACCTAGGTTGCATAGCAACGCTGTGTCTGGTTATAGCACTATGACAGAGACGAAATGGATCAATGTCTGTGTGTGTAACATTTAACGTCTCATTCCTATAGTTTTCAAAGTTTTATATAGTTTTCAAAGTTTTGGTTTGGGTCACCATGGTATGCCGGGGCCAATCGACACCGGGGATGTCGAAGCGTATTGGACATGTTGTACAGTGGATACCGACGAGGGATTTTGCTGTGATGATGAATAAATAAAAAACGTTTGCTATTTTGATGGTATGTTGTTGGTTATTATTATTGGTTTCGTCACATGATGATGATACTATTTCCACTTCTATACCCTAGATACCACTAGGAGTAGGTTAGGTCCACTTCTTACCGCTAGGAGAGGGTCAGGAGGGTCAGGTAATAGGAAGTGCACCATGGAAAAGGAACTACGTCATCATAAAACAGCCGCCATCTTAGAATTTGGACATGGGAGCACATGCACCCTCCAGATTACGTATCGAAAAACCATCTGCTACTACTTGGGACCACCTTAATGATATGTTGCAAGACATGTTGTTGTTGTCTATGGAAGTTCCCATAGAAACCAGGAGTATACACCTCATCAATAAAATAATAAAAATATTGAATGAGTATTGGTTTACCTTATTTATTCATTGTAAATACGGAGAAATTACATTATCACATAAGTATGTACGGTATCAGCGGTATGCATGGTCTATATATATATATATAATTATATATATATATATATACAAAAATTACAGTGAAATTACAACTACAGTGAAAACATGATGTATATCAGAAGTATCTTTCTTAGAAAACTGAACGATGAAATACTACGAGTTTCAAGGAATCATTTCAATCGACGATTATATTAACATACAATAAGTAATATATTGTACACAATTCTGAAACACCGTGCTTCTTTGTACATATTCGTTAAATTTGTTTGCACCGCACGTTTTAAGAGAAATCATTAACACAGAGTATAGTTGGCATTTATCAAAAACGAACGAGTGTAAGACGAACAAGCGATACGGTCATCCGAGGAAAACCAGACCTGCTTTATTTCTTGCCAGATATTTATGGTAACGTAGCATTTAAATTAATGTACATTAATGCTATGCAATTTGCACACATACGTATAAGGCATTTCAAGTTTACCGTGCATATTTGACGTACATATTTAATAATTGTATTCATCCCAAAGATCCCTAGCGGAGCGATAGGAACCTTTTTTTCTGAATCACAACAGTACCATTAAGCAAACCGATGTATGTACATCATTACAGTATGTAAAATTAAGTGAATATAGTCTATGTTATTAAAACATGCAACATATGAGTGAGAGTACATTATGAACAATTAGTATACGATGAAAAAATGATATTTACAAATGAATAGTAAAGTAGAAAATTAGCTTCACCTTATTAAACATAGGATACTATAATATTTTTTTGCAAACAACCTCTGTTTAGTTTTAGACAAGGCTATTGTTCTACAGACAGCATCGATTTAAGGAATGTTTTTAAACACAAACATTGATATTGATAATATAGTTGCTGTCTTCCCTAAGTTTGATTGAAACATTTGTACTGCTATACAATGTATGTTATAACAATTTACTAGCTTGTGTAAAACGCTATATCTACTGTAGACTACAAAGTCGAAGTCGACAAGGAAGACATCAGACACATGAAGAGGATGTGCAGGAAACCCCGTGATTGAGGCTGTAGCGGCGTAACCACTGAGCTAGTCTTCCAGGGTCTTGTACCACGCGTCACTGCTGAAACGCAATACATGTCATAAGTGGCGAACTTTAACTCGTAAACATGACACAGATAACAATACAGACATTTCCATGCGGTATTTCAAATCCGCGTTGACAATACGATTTTTAAAATATTTTAAAAATAATAATACATTTAACATGAGCTTTCTTAGCAATTGTTTGTGATCGTTTCAGTCTGTTTAATTACAAATTGGTCGTCTAAAGAAAATGTGTTGGCCGTTGCACATGGTAGAATGAGAAATCAATTGTCCTTCCGGTATTTAACGGCAAATCGTTAACCAATAATTATAGGACACGCCATGTGGATCCACTGCATGTACCGATTTCTAAAACCAACGTATTATATAAAACCATTAGACGTCGAGGTGTTAAGCTATGGGACTATATAACAACAACAGTGGATTGTATATATGCACTTGCAACATCTAAATGTCAAGAAATTTTTGTGAGTAAATAATGTTAGTGACTTATATAACTAACATTCATTGTTGCATTCAAATGCGTGTATTCAGGACAATAGTACTGCTGTGATTTGTGTTGCTGATTTCTTTTCTTCAATTGCACAATCTGTTTCTTCTTCTTCTTTTTATTAAATTAGTTTACGAGCACCATGGAATTACACCACTTCGTGCCGCATGCTATATTGTACAGCATCGTAAATCGCTGCGATTGACAGGCAGTTACACTGTAGCGTATCTACGGTTTGGTAAACCGTGCCTCAGCTATTCGATTCTCATAACTAAAAAGAAACAATTTAACTGTAGACAGAAAGAAAAACATGTGACGTAAATGACGACTAAATTCAGTTTTTTCGATGATTTAATGTACATTGCTTCTTGTAAAACCGACTTCGAATATTGTAGCTATTTATAATAATTCAAACATAAACTTGGACACAAACGAACGGCATTTGCAATAAGCGAAAGTTAAAAATAGTTGTCTCTTCCCATGTATACAAAATAAGTTTTATATTTTCTACCAAGGATATCCAGACAAAAATAATTTAAAAACTGCAATTTGAGCAGTAGAAGAAGTACATATATGTCATGTTATGAAATATGTTTGCCCGAGACTTTCGTCACAACATTTAGAAGTACGAACACAACAAATTCTGTGCGCAAACAAATTGTATATGTAACCGTATACGTACAGTCAGCGTCATCAGCCATCATCACATGCTCTGAACACAAAAAGGAATGCGTTTAATAAAATACAAATGGCTGCCTAAGTCTCGTTTTCGACGTACGCATGCTCATTACGGCATCTTTATCATTTATGCCATCGCATCGCGCATCGCATCGCGCATCGCGTATCGCATCGCACATCGCGCATCGCATCGCCCATCGCATCGCGTATCGTCCATCGCATCGCGCATCGCATCGCGCATCGTCCATCGCATCGCGCATCGCGTCATCGCCCCATGGCGCTGCAGGTTGCCACACAAAAACGCGATGGCCCTTCTCGGCCATCATAATTATGTAAATCATCACATTAAAATGTGACATGTAAACAACCTAGCTCATTCACGAACCTATTTTGATAGATATAGCCATAGATGAGCAAATTGGTGTGACTAATTACTCAGAGATTGAATATTTCACAAGTGTACTACAGATTATGAAGATACACAAATAACAGTCGGACAAAAGCAACGCCTGCTCCCGAACTGTCGACTCGAGCGTGTCGGTCCCGCTTGTCAATACACGTTGCATTGCGTCTATTGTGATGAATATAGGTTCCTGTTACCGAACACGGGATCGCCTTATTTTCTCTGGATTGCAACATCGCAGCAGTCAATCCAAATTATTTAGTGTTTTCAAAAATCGAGCCGCCTTGTCGTTGGAAGTAACTGAAATTTCTTAACCACTCAATCATATTGACAGCGACAGGGAAATCACCGAATCAATGAATGGCTGGCCTGCACAAATCTATCAGTTGCACATATATCATATTAATGCTCACGTTAACGGCCTTATCCCTATCAAGAAGGGGTCGGCCTATTCCTCCTCCTCAACTCCATGCGATCTAGGGCCATATCCACTGTGACACCTACATCCCTCATGTCCTCTTTGATTTGTTGTTGCCACGTCTTCCTTGGGCGTCATCGTTTTCTGACACCTGGTAAAGCTAAGCACATCATACTGGGGACGACATTGTTCTCATCTCGTCGTTGCACGTGGCTGACCCATCCTAGGCGGTCATTTCGCATGACCTCGTCAACTGGCGGGAGGTTCAGTACCTGTCGTATTTCGTCATTTCGGATGTGATCCTACCTTGATACTCCGGGGATCCCGCGAAGCATCCTCATATCTGGCAACTTCCCTCTTGATGTTGGTCATCATTGCCCAACATTCACTCCCATACGTTAGGGCGGGTCTGATGATGACTTCGTACATCTTCGATTTTAGTCTTCGGGGCATCTTTTTATTGTACAGGACCCCGGTCAGTTTCCGCCTGCTCGACCACGCGGCTTGCACGCGTAGGTCCACGTTTCTGTCGATTGTTCCATCTTTATCTATTAGTGATCCCAGGTATTTGAAATGGTCTACATTCCTCAGGGCTTCTCCGTTCAGTTGTATATGTTTGGCGGTCTCCCTTATTGTCAGTTATTCTATTTTGGCCACGCGTATATCATATTAATACTATTACAACATGATACAGTTATGCATATGGACGTGGTATTTGACGTTGAAAATAATCCGTATGATTCTACATAATGTCATGACTGTATTGTCCGTTTTCAATAAAACTCGATGTTCAGTCCGTGAATCTGAAATTGTCGTTTGTCATCGGCGACAACGACAGTCTCAAAATTTTCCTTTTTTGCATTATCGTCATCATCGTACATATCATAAACGTTCCTGGGTGACGTCTATTGCCAATGGTTCGTAGCTGTATGCGGCAACAGTCCTAAAAGTCCTCATATTTGCAACACAACTCTCCAAATCCGAATCACAAGGACCTTACGCCGTGTCTTCCATGTTTCCAGTGGTGAGGCAGATTTGGGCTATGGCACATGTTACGTCATAGTACTTTTCCAAGCGGCAATCAGGCACACTATTTCATTCGGGATTTCATTCGGACAATTTTAATTTACCGGTTGTACTTTTCAGTCTCTATTTTAACTTGTTCAATGCATATTGGCTGATCTCTGGTTATCGTTACAGTGTCAAGGTTAGCTGATTGATGTATGCCATATTTATTCGCAATACAAGCAAGCGAGGACGCGTGCAACTACTGCCGATAGTTGGCAGCACTTAACATCTCACCATCCCTAACAAGAGGGTAGATTTGCAACGGAAGTGAATTTTACGTATGGTGTAAGCTATTTGAATCTATGCGTAAATACAGCAGCGGTAACACGATACGCCATTGCCACAACATGAAATGTACCTGGAGCACAAGGTGTGTTTAATGTTTATTTGTTTTTGTAGTGCTTACATAACAATTAACCCAGGTTCTTAAAACGCATCGTTGATCAAATGTTTATAGGCCGCTTCTATTGTACCAGGTTGGCAAAAGGGAAGCACGAATATGACAATAGACACCTGTAGCTAAAGCAATTAAGCGCTGTTACCGTATGCGGAAATTGGACGCGATGTCAAACTAACAGCGTCGATGTCTAGCTAAACACCATTAGCTAACCTCTCATAATGCGGTTTTTTGTTCGACTCCAATAAAGAAATAATTGTAATCCCATTATATTTGGAAATGTGTGTGCCTAGGCAGATAATATATTTATAGCATTCACATTTAACAACGAAAATACACATACACTAACCCAAAAGAGTTCAATCAACTCATTTTATTTCACCGCGACATTCTCAGCACAGCGCCTGGGTCTATCACTGTATTTGTCATTAAGCGACTCGTAGGCCTTTTAAAAACCCGTCAAATGTCCTGACTGGTATTTCAAACTCAACTTTCTATATACGTATGTGTTCCTAAGAGGCCCAGTTGTGATACTGCCTAGTTATTTTTTGAATTAATGGAATTATTCACGTACGAAACAATGCGGCATTTTTCATACGCCGAAATTCAACTTCTCGCGTACGAACGCAGCGTCGAATCGCATTGCACAGCAAAAGGTTTGACGCAGCACTCAATAACTTGGAGTAACATTTTGCCGTCGCGTAACTTTTGTCGTCACATTGCGCTTCAATTGGTTAGCTAAAGGTATCTAATAATTGACGCTCTATCAAATAATAGAATGACACTTCTCAGCCAAATTAGCCAACCAAAATGGTGTGTGCACGCGTGGTCGCGCGTGCGCGTCTGTGTGGTATGTTGTATAGCAATATCTTGCTCATTCTGTGCCGCCAAGCTTGGTGTCACTCTTTAGCCTTCACAAACATGTTCAATTTTATCATTATAGAGTCAGCTTAACTTTCTTTAGTGCAACATCAAACACCTAGGAGACACTGCTTGTGTAAATATACTTCTCGCTTCTCTCTTTTTCGCATCATGGAGATACTATCATATTTGACACCGACTACAATTCTACTCGCTGTGTTTCGAATTTGGTATGTGCAATAATACAACAGAATCATATACAAATACGAAGACACATGTATCTGTTTCTTTAAGCAAAAGGATCAGCTCAGAGAGTAAGCAAATTGGAGAAAACTAGGTATCAACGCAATCGGGAAAAAAACGCCTGGTAAGTAATGTGTGCGCTCTGTGCGGATGCTGTTTTTATTTGCTTTATGGACTTTGTTGCACCTTCGAAGCCGATTTGTGTTAACAAATGGCGGTACGTTGAAATATGATAGTGTTTAAAGTAGCAAATGAAATGGTGCACTATAACTGACTTAATCGCAACTATCATACCACCTGATCATTGAGTATCCCTTTGGATATTTCATTTTATTGAATACCGTTCTTACTATAATATCCAAAATGTCGAATTACCTATTAAGAGAATTTCCCCTACCTTCTCCCCAGCGGATACAAAACTTGTAACGACGTTGATTCCACAAGAGGGAACAACGTCGTATTGACATCGGAATTATGGTTGATATGAAATTTGAGTCAACGACGTTTACCAACGTTCGTTCAACGTCGGATATATCAACGATGAACTGACGTCAGATATCAACATTAAACCTACGTCGCGAACCAACGTATATGGCCGTCTCTATATCAGTATTATGATCATGTATCCTCTTATTGTAGGAATTTCACAATGCCCTTAGGTACATTAAGTGACTGGAGGTTAGTATTATCAATAAAAAGTATGGTTGAATTTTAATTTGCATAAATCCAAAATGGCCGCCACAATATCAGTGTTTTGATAATAATGAATGTATAGTTGGAATTTCATAATTATTATAAATGATATTTAGTTCTTGGGAGCTCGAAGCTTCGATGATTCTAAAAACAAATGATTGGACGGTTTCATAATTTGCATAAATGCAATATGGCCGCCACCATATCAATGTTTTATTATATTTGTTATATATCCTAATATAGTTGCATTGTCCTAATGATTCTAAATAACATTAAGCTTCAGGGTGCTTGATACCTTCTACAAATGTTATGACTTGGCATTTATCATCAATTTGAATAAATCCAATATGGTCACCACCTCAGTGTAATGATCATAACATTCAAATTTTCTAAATGCCAGTTTAGTTTTTGAGGGTACGAGGCATCTTGTGTGCACACGCACGTGTGTGTGTCCACATATCTATCATTTATATATGCTTGCACTTTAAACTAAACAGTTTGTATGAGGTCATCATAAATCTCTATCATAACGATGTTAATCACGGCAGAACAACTACTAAACTAAACATATCCCAAATGACCGTCAATATTGCCATGACTATATAAGTCATGCTGCACCGACCTATGACATGACCTGTCGTGCTGCACAAAATGGCAGACCTCAACGATTTCAATAAGTATTTAAATGTACCCAATAGAGCGAACAGAAGGGGGAAATGAGAGTGAAAGTAATTATTATTTGTTTTATTCAAGCCTGTTTAGTGCTGAGAAGAAGAACAACAACAAGAGGAAGAAGGATAGGAAGAATGAGAGGAAGAAGGACAGGAAGAAGGATGAAGGAGAGGAAGAACTAGATGATTAAGGATAATAAGAAGGAGAGGAAGAAGGAGAGGACAAGAGATAGGAAGAACGAGAGAAAGAACGAGAGGAAGGAGAGATAGAATGACACGAAAAATGAGATGAATATGGAGGAAGGAGAGGAAGGAGAGGGAGATGGAGAGGTAGAACGAAAAGTAGGACAAGAGGAAGAAGACGAGGAAGAATGAAAGGAAGAAGGAGAGGAAGAACACCAGGAAGAACGAGAGGAAGAACGAAAGGAAGAAGTAGAGAAAGAAGGAGAGAAAGAATGACAGAAAGAAGGTGAGGAAGTACGAAAGGAAAAACGAGAGGAAGATCGAGAATGAATGGATGAATGAATGCTTTATTTCGGAATTGAATAATACATAACATAAATGAATAACGAAGAATACACAAGATATGTAATTCCTGTTAGGCAGCAGAGCCAAAGCTGTTACCAGTTTATATGCGTATACAATGATTTGATAAAGAAAAATAAGCTAAGTAAGTAGTTGCTGCCAACCACTGATAATGGTAGACAGATTGTTGTAGATGCAGCGTGCAATCAATAACTATGTATGGACAATTAATACTCTACCATAAGTTACTAAGTAACTAAGTACTAAGTTGTGACATGGTCGGTTGATAAGAAATAAACAAAAATTATTGCGCAATTATTGTCTTTTCTTCGCTCTCGTAATGGTTTGGGTGACTTCCGTTTATCTATTAAACAGAATATGGGCAAATGGTCAGATATGTCATAATAAAGGACGCCGGATTGGACAACTGAGTTGGTATATCTTACATAAATATGATCAATGAGAGTTGCAGATGTATGGGTGACACGATTAGGATTAGTAATGGTAGGAACAATGTTAGCACCAAACATATCTAGAAAGTCATTAGAGGGTTTATGCGAGTCCTATTTTAGATTGTCAATATTTTGATCTGTTCCAATTATGATCTGGTGATTAGGGTTTCGAATTTTATTTAAAACTGATTCGCAATATTTATGTTATGAACTGGTCTCTGCATTGGGAATGTGATAGATTTCCCCAACAACGGAGAAGCAGAACCTTTATCATTGTACTTAATAAAAATGGACCCGAGTTCACCCTCTAGAAAGATGCCTAGATCATCACGGATATTATACTGGATATGTTCACGCACGCACGCACGCACACACACACACACACACACACACACACACACACACACACACACATATAGCAACAGCACCTTTAGTTTTTCCTAATTTCACAAATCATACTATAATTGAGCAGTTTATAAAGATAAGCATTGTCGTCGTTTACGAATGTTTCACAGAGTAGGATATAATCAATATCAACATGGGCTTCCGATAAATGAGAAAATAATTGTTTAAGATTATCAAATGTTGATGCAAGTCCTTGAATGTTTAGATGAAGCACTCTAAATAAATTGAAAGTGAGTATTTATGAAATTATCAGAAAGTATGTCACTAACATCATTATAATTACTATTAATATATTAGGTAAGCTAAAGGGGTTTGCATCTTCATCTATATTCAAAGCATGTAAATCAAATTAATTTCTTAGAACTGGATTGGAATAATTATAATGCGTAGATCTTTCTCGGTCTACAGCGACACGTTGCGGTCGTTTTGCAGTTGTCCAAACTGCTTTCACAGCGTTCTGTAGAATATTCACTCGTTTCGTCAGATGTTCTGTGATGACGAGTTTGCATCCTGTGAGTTTGCGCTTGGAACTGAAGGTTACCGGACGTGTTTCATGCGATACAAACTTGGCCAAAATCGGCCGTGGTATCGGGGGTCTGTCATCATTTGACGATAGGCGGTAACCTAGCCGGTTGCTCCTGTCGATCTGATCAAGTGTTATATTCAAACCTAGTTTGGTGTTGCAAATGTTCAGCACAACTTCACCGGTGTCTTGCGTAGCTTCGGAAATGCCATGAAACAATAGGCAGTTTCTCTTGTGTAGTGCTCCTGGCGTCGACTGCGTAACTAATAAATATTCCATATTGTACTTTCCCACTTTTTTCGCCTTTCCCGACATCACGCGGTTGGAGAGAATGAGGAGGAAGAACAAGAGGAAGAACGAGAGGAAGAATGAGAGGAAGACCGAGAGGAAGAACGAGAGGAAGAACGAGAGGAAGGTGGGTAGAAAGAACGAATGAAAGAACGAGAGGAAGAACGAGAGGAAGAATGACAAGGAGAACGAGAGGAAGAACGAGTGAAAGAAGGAGAGGAAGATGGAAAGGAAGAAGGCGAGGAAACAAGAGAGTAAGAAGAAGAGGAAGAACGAAAGGGAAAATGAGAGGAAGAACGAGAGGAAGAACGAGACGCAGATGGATAGAAAGAACGAGTGAAAGAATGTGATGAAGATGGAAAGGAAGAAATAAAGGAAACAAGAGAGGAAGAAGAAGAGGAAGAATGATAGGAATATCGAGAGAAAGAATGAAGAGGAAGAACGAGAGGAAGGTGGATAGAAAGAACAAATGAAAGAATGAGATGAAGATGGAAAGGAAGAAGTAAATGAAACAAGAGAGGAAGAAGAAGAGGAAGAACGAGAGGAACAACGAAAGGAAGAATGATAGGAAGATCAAGAATGAAAAGGAGAACGAGAGGAAGTACAAGAGGAAGATCGAGAGGAAGAATGAAAGGAAGAACGAGAGGAAGATGGATAGAAAGAACGAGTGAAAAAAGGAGAGGAAGATGGAAAGGAAGAAGGAGAGGAAACAAGAGAGGGGGAAGAAGAGGAAGAATGAGAGGAAGAACAAAACGAAGACCGAAAGGAAGGAGAGGAAGAAAGAGGGGAAGTACGAGCGGAAGAAGGAGAGGAAGAACAAGATGAAGAACCAGTGCACGAACGAGATGAAGGAGAGGAAGAATGAGAGGAAGTAGGGGAGGAAGAATGGGCGGGAGAATGAGGGGAAGATGGAGATGAAGAAGAAGAGGAAAAGGAAGAAGACGAACCCACCTTCCAATCACTGGATTTCCTTGTATAACGTTAATGTCATGCAATTGCCCTTTGACACAATGTCATATCCCTTTAAACAAAACACTTTCACTGATTGGTTTGAATGGTTGCTAAGTCCTTCTTAATGTAAACAAAACACTTCATTAAAATTTTAAATCACAATTATCTCAGTAAGACTACAGCAAAATTTCCACATAGGGCCTTCATAAAAATTGAGACTATGAAGCGAATAATTGTGTGTGTGTGTGTGTGTGTGTGTGTGTGTGTGTGTGTGTGTGTGTGTGTGTGTGTGTGTGTGTGTGTGTGTGTGTGTGTGTGTGTGTGTGTGTGTGATCTGTGTCATTATATATAATATATATATATATATAATATATATATATTAATATATTATATATATATATACATATATATATGCCGAATTTAATGTTTTCACGTAACAAAAATATTCCTTAATTCCGATACAAAAGGGTGGCGATTTTAGTATGGAAGAGAATCACACGGATACTCTAAGCTTTATTGGTGCGAAGACTTTCAACATGATGGTACTGAAGTGAATACACCACGAAGTTGATCACTTTCCAAGAGCAAAGCAGAATGCATTCCGCCACGCAGGGAGGTCTAGAGCCGACCACATCCTAACATTGATAAGGCTATTGGTTGGAATTAGATCAAAAATCTTCCTGTAATCACTAAATTAATAGACTTTCAAACATATTTAACAAAATCCATCGTAACAAAATGGTGAACATTCTTGAGATCGGCGGTAATCCTGATCAAGTGGGAAAAGCTACTGCCGATATGTACACGAATAGGAACGTTAAAGTACTGTCACCAGATGGAGACATATAACTGTTTAATATCCTGGCAGGAATCCTACGGGGAGACATGCTCCCACCGAACCTCTTCGTGGTAGTCCTTGACCATGCACCGAGAGAAGTAGATGGACGTGGATTGGAACTAGGATTCCTACTTATAAGAAGAAAAGGTAGACGTGTCAAATTCGTTTTAATTTACCAGCGACATCGCTCTCTTGGTAGAAGATACCTGACAGGCACACGAGTTACGCACGAGAGTGGAAACTTTGAGTTGTGCGCAACAATTGGATTGGATATCATTCTAGAAAGACCATGTTCATGGCCTACATCTACCGTGACGTTAACAGTGTGAGTACAAAAGGAGCAATGTTGGAGAAGGTAGAAGATTTTAAATACCTTAGGTCCTGCGTCATCTAACACAGTTAATATTGTTAAGATTGTGGCGTCATATTCACGAGTGGTGTTGCGCTACAAGATTAACAAAATGTAAGTGCTGCCGTAGGAGCCAAACGTACAGCTGCATGCAATCACATTGATGGTGGTTGTGGAAACCAGAGCTAAGATTTAGCTGTGGAAACGTGTGGTTTGTCACCATTTAGGTACCACCCAAAGTCTTTTGTGTCGTTATTCGGTGAGCTTACTGGTCAACAGCTATTCTCAGCATGGTTTGTGACTTCTCATAGGAGCCTAATGTTCTATGCCAAATTGTGTTCGTCGGTGGTAGCGTGTAAACATAGTGTTGTTGACCCATTTTCTTTGTTAGTGAATTTGCTGTGTCTAAATACAATATATGCATACATACATACATACATATATATATACATATATATAATTACGTCAGCTCGGGTAAATGTGTAATCAGAAAGGCTATTTTTAGCCTAATGAATAGGATTGACATATCTTTGAATTCAATTATTTATAGCATTAAAACTAGCGACGTCTATTGTAATTCGAAACTGCGGCACCTGTGGGTCCGGAATTTACATAATTTGTAAACATTGTTCTTATCGATGTATTTTTATATTTATTTACATACTTTTGTTGATGTATTTTTATATATGGACATGATGATTTTCTGAAATAAATACTAGTCTGCCAAAATGGAATGATAATATGTATTCTCTAAACCGATGATTTCGTGAACATTAGCATATATGCCAAATAATATATTTACATTTTATTCAAGAATGTAGAAATAGTTGTCCATATTGCTTGTATATGCAATCGTTGTAGAATACCAATATGATTAAATACAAACATATATTACTGATTCAACCAAAAAATCATAGTTTCAATCATTCAGGTTGACCAACTTTGCCATGACTTTGTATAGTTGACCATACAACTTGCCAATTATACTTAGCCATGATAAAACGTCAAGTGTCGCTACCGTGTAGTACAACTACTTGTACCTAAGCTGCTATCCTTTTAATCAAGACGTTTCCAAAATCCATCTTCTCAATCACAACAATAATTTCAGAAATTAACATTCATTAGCATACAGTCATCATAAATATCTCCATTTTCTGTGTTACATCATCATTATAATTAATGTTTACAATATTTATGTACATGATTAACAGTTTGTTGTTACATAACATAATTGATATGTAATATTTGTTGTCCCTTTTTATTTAATTATATCATGGTTTCAAGACCGATACAGCAGCATTCTTCATATAAATAAGAGATTGTGTCTTTACTGGGTGCACGCGCATGAGGCACCTGAAAGATACTCATCCGCGCGTACAGAAAGGGCACACAGTGGCACCAATATATATATCGCCTGCAGAACGTCGTTACGTAATAATGCGTCCATGTACCACTTATAATATTATGCTTGCTATTAAAAATTGGGTTATGTGTACATTCACATGTACTATTAATGTTATCTCAGCTGCAAATGTGTATGTAGCCTACGTGTGTCTCCATGCATTAACTATATCAGTACTTGCAACAACTCATTTAAAAAGCCACACTCTGTATTATTCAATATAGTAAATGTCGTTCACAATGTTTAACAAGATTGCCACCCAGAGAATTAACTCTAGGTGGCAGGTGGACAAGGAAGCCCTTTGGCTTATCAAGAGTCCGACCCTTTTAACTATGTGTATCCCGCCCTTCTGAGGTATGTGTCAATTTTATTTTAAAACATATTCACGATATTAACACCCACACAATCAGCAGATAATCTGTTCCATTCATTTACAGTCCTTTGTGAAAATGAGAACTTTCTTATATCTAATCTACACTGCTCCTTTGCTAATGTAACTTCATGTCCTCTCGTCCTTCTATCTTTCTTAACTGATAAAAAAATATTTCTATCAATATTTTCATAACCGTTCATTATTTTAAACACTTCTATCTGATCTCCTCTCAATCTCCTGGTCTCTAGCGTTGTTAAGCCGCATTTTTAGGTGTATTTCGTAACTAAGATCCGTCAGTTTTGGTATAATTTTAGTTGTTCTTCTCTGCACTCTTTCTAGCATATCTATGTCCTTCCTGCGATATGGCCTCCACGCTTGAATACAATATTCTAAATGAGGCCTAACTATTGTTTTGTACAGCAGTATTATTAGCTCTTTTTTCTTATACGTTATGTTTCGCCTAATTAATCCAAGGATTTTATTTCCCTTTGAAGCTGCAATTCCGCACTGCTCTGATACCTTCATATCAGCACTAATGTCCTTTTCTTTTAGAGTAGTACTTAGTACAGTACCCCCATAGTATATTCTACCTCTTCGTTCCCATGTCCTGTGTGGAGGCATTTACATTTCCCAAAATTGAACAGCATTTGCCACTTTTCAGACCCTTTGGTCAACTTGTCAAGATCATCTTGTAAATGTTGTCTATCTCCATCACTTTTAATCCTTCTAAACACTTTTGTATCATCCAAAAATGTCAACACCTTTCTTGTTATTTCATCATCCAAATCGTTGATATATATTAAGAATAATATAGGTCCTAGTACTGATCCCTGTGGTACCCCACTCAATACCGATTTCCAGTTTGAGGTCTCTCCATCAACTACTACACGTTGTCTTCTGTCTGTCAGCCATTTTTCTATCCAGTTTATTATACCATTTTCTATGCCATGGGCCTTTAGTTTAAGCAGTAATCTTTGACGTGGTACTTTGTCGAAAGCTTTCTGAAAATCTAAGTATACGATATCTACTGTTGATCCCTCATCTACCCACTTAGTGATGTCTTCCAAAAAACATAACATGTTTGTTAAGCATGATCTCGCTTAAAAAAAACCATGTTGAGATGGGTTTATCAAGTTATGTTTAACAAGAAAATCCACCATGTGATCTTTAATTAGTCTTTCTAATAATTTGCAAATCACTGATGTTAAACTCACTGGTCTATAGTTCTCCGACTTGTTTCTCAAACATTTTTTAAATAGCGGTATAATGTTTGCCTCTTTCCATTCTAAAGGAACCACTCCCTCTTCTAATGACAAATTAAAAACTGTTGCAATGTGTATGCTAATTTGATCTGCAATTTCCAATCGTAGTTTGGGCGGAATCCCATCCACTCCAGGAGATTTATTATCCTTCATAGCCCTTATTTTCTTAGCTACCATTTCCGGGGTTACAATTAATTGTCCTAACCCAGCTAACATAACAGTACTGGGCCAATACCTACCGCCGGTTGATGTGGTACTGGCCGGATAACCTAATCCAGCACTGGCCCAATACATGCTCTGCACAGAGGCTGTTAACTGGGCCAATACTGGCATGTTGTACTGGCCCAATGCTGGCCCAGTAATGGTCCAGCATTGGCCCAGTACTGCTACAGTGCATTGGTCCAGTACTGTGCCAGTACTGGCTTGCTGAACTGACCCAATTCTGAAGCAGTAATGGTCCAGCATTGACCCGGTACTGGCACAGTACATTGGCACGTTAATGTGCCATTACTAGCATCATATGCTGGCATAATATTGGAACACTAATGGCCCAGTACACTATTGTATACTGGTATACTGGACTGGTCAAATATAGGAATATTTGTGGCTTAACATTGATATGTATAGTAGTATATCTGTATGAGATAGCAACAAAAGCCAGGATATGAAACAAAACATGAAGTTTTATTCATATAAAAATAATTATACATCATATTAACTAATCCAAAATCATTATTAATCCTTAGTTTGTACTGTAAGCAAGTAGATATAAAAGGATGAAGTAGCTATATTGGTACACACGTGTAATGAAACTGCTCAACAAATGCCTTTTTATTTTCTTCTGTTTGGCTTTTCCAGCCACTTTTGCCTGCCCAGTTGTACTGAATGGCAACGGCATGGTGTAGCACATGCGACATCACACGCCGCACATTTTCTTTGACGTTGCTACCGCCAATAGAGGCCAAGTCATGGGTCTGCAAACATACAGCACACACCAAAATGTTAATGAAAGCCCATGGTATAGGGACTGCATAATCAGCTGGATAGAAAAACATGTTAGTACTGGGTAGCAGAGGGGAAGTTTCGAATCGGAAATCAGTTTTGAGTGGAGGATCAAATACCTATACTATTCTTAATAATATTACATATATCAATGACTAAAGGCCCATTTACACGAACAACTAGATGGCGGACTAGTTGGCCAAGTCGGTGTTGTCCAACTAGTCCGACAACTTTTATGTGTGCATTTACACATGTGACATGTCTCGACACAGCGAACAACTGCGACCTTGACCTCGACTGCTTATGATTTTTTGCTGAAACAACGATTACAGTTCTCAGATGTTATTTATTTCGCTTAAAACCATTGCCTGCAGTAGCCTAGGCTAGGGTCGCCAAGCTAGGCGTTAATTAACTTCAACAGATAGTGCATCGAGTGATCGACCCGCATGGATCTGGAACTTGGGTCGGGACAGCAGTAAATATTGCAACAAATTTACGTAAAATCTAGAATACACATTAACTTGTTGTGCCAAGGACGTCGCAGTCTTCTACTATTCGTCGTTGTTTTGTCATGCAAGTGTAGATCCTAGAGTGTATATTTCGCAAACTTTTATTATGTTCGTTATTCCGATCAACTTCTAATTCGAAGTGGAAAAAAAATGGCGGACAAAATGTTTACAAGTATATGAACCCGCCGTTGACCTATCAATGTCATCACCGTATTGCGCGCTGATTGGATAATTAGGCACAACTCCGAACAAATAGTCGGTCAGATTGGGGCTAGCCCCAATTTGGACGACTCGGTCGACGACGTGACAAATTGTGCCTAAACCACTGCGTACATGAGCAACTAGTTGTCGGACTAGTTGGGCAACACTGAGTTGGCCAACTAGTCCGCCAACTAGTTGTTCGTGTAAATGGGCCTTTAGATGATGGCATAAGAGCTATTCCAGAAATAAATGTACAGGGGGGGGCTGGAAGCACCATCCATATTTATTTTTTCTAATTTAATTGTATATGAGTACTGTGATAATAGCAGTCCCCCCACTGCACATCATATAAAATTAACACACCCCACACAATATTTATGGAATAACACTAACAAGCAAAACACTTAAATTTGTGGACAACACAAATGTGTTTAGAAAGGTTAAAGATGATGAGGGAAAATGTTCGAGAGGATCTAGAAATGGCCTGAAAATGGTGGATGTTATTCACTTTTGGGAAATGTAAAATTTGTAATGCCTACAAATAGAACATACAAGGAAACTATAAATTGAATACAAATATATTGCAGGTTTTATTACATTTAAAACACTTGATATGAAGATATTAAGAGATCAATTAGAAGTTTTCATTATTTTCCCTTAGAAAGAATGATGTAACGTTGCAAAAATAAGTCTAAACTACAAATATGATCATACAAATACTCACCACCAGGTTTTTGACGTTCTTGTCGAGCAGCCTGACCTCCTCCTCGACCTTGTTTACACTTGGCAGTGGGAAATCTATGTCCTCTGGCAGCTCTTTAACGTCTCCACTATGCAGTGTTTTTATCTGCTTCCGCAGAGTAGCCAGCTCTTGCACCACGCCACCCAGTGTCAGTTGGATGGCCGTCATACCTGACAGCATCTCCCTCTCAAAAGCTGCCAAAAATAAATACAACATGTAGAGTATTTAAAAAATACTATGCACCTTGACTAGTACACATAATAGAAAACATGTATAGAGATGGCTACGTGCTAATATAGTCAAGAGTTTATTTTAAGATAGCATTTACTGTGCATGAAATTTTTTTTTTTTTCGTTTTATTACTAGTATATTTAATGCATTTTTTTCTGCATGAGAATATTGTCACGAATACGTACTTGTCCGACCCAACATCGTAACACTTTCCAATGTTTTATTGTATTGACTGCAATGATAACACATGGCAATAAATATAATCTTATTTCGTTTTTAAACTTGCAAAAACAAGGCTTTTGTACTCTTTATACACCTACATATTTGTGTCAGGGCTAAAGCTGTAAAGATGGTAAAGATAAAGGATATAGATGTTCATATCTTGTATTGTGGCCATATGTTAGGATTGGAATAATTACCTGAAAACTGTCTGGTTGATGATGGCGATAACACTGCTGATCCCAACGTGGATGAAGATGTCCTCCAACTTGGTGGAGTACTTGGTGTGGTCCTCCACATTGGAATCCATTCATCTATCAAATCTGAAAACATGAAGTGTGTATTTACAAAGATACAAACAAACAACACGCCAGCCTGGGATACTTCACAATTAATAACAAGCACATAGCAGCACTTTATATTATAGTACAAGAATCACATGGGCAAACCAGTGATTTACAAGGTGATTCGAATTATAAAGACGTTGATTAGCACCTGAATAACACAAATGTGTCATAATTGGATGTTATTAAACTGGTCTATGATGGAATTCATTGCAACATGTGTGTCTAAGATTACACATTATTCCATTACGAAGTATGACCATTGACCAATATATTACAAGATACAATATAATATATTGGTCAGGCATTCACACAGAAAGGAAGGTAATCATTCCAGGAAGATAAATACCAGGAACTGTTGGTGGCATGGGTGCCCGTTGCAGTCTAGCATGACATGCCTTTCCACTTCAACTTTTTCCGATTTCCTGACTAATGATTCGCATTCATCATCAACATTGTCATCTTCACTGTCATCTTGCAGATGAGCTGGCTTCTGTGTGTATCTAGGACAAACAAGAAATATGTTGTTGAATACTTTAACATATCATATCAAGACACCTTTTTCTATGCAAACATATGATGTTGCTTCATAAAGATTTATAGGAGTTTAGGGTTAATGCATAATGTTGTTGTTGAAACAGATGTTGACGATAACGTTTGCAAGTTAACGTGCCCCCGGGTTAAACCCTGGTTTAACCCGGGTTGGGCTAAATCTCCATTTTGGGCTAAACTGGGTTAAACCCGGGTTAAGCTATTTTTAGCCACATTTTGTCACAATATGAAAGAATAAAGCACACAAAGTACATTCACTAAGGATTAATGAACACCTGTGCACAATGTCACCCCACTTGGGACTGGGGGGCAGGGTTAATTGATCTATTCAGCAATTGGAAGACACTGCTTAGGCCTCACTCTGGATACTGTCATTCAGTGTTGTGTATTGTCTTAGTTTGTGAGTTGAGCTAATCAACTTGACCATGAATATGTGGTGGCTCAGGTATCTTTGGAGGATTGATGATGAATCCAGTTATTGGCAGTGAACACAAAGGGTAGATTACCACTTACCAGTCTGCAAGGCTCTATATCCTCCTGTTCCATAACCTGCAAGCTGACACCACACTGTACTAGAGTAGATTGTCTGACTGGAATCACTGCACATCTTCAGAAGACTCAGCTAGTAATTAATGGCACACTGATAAAAAGGCCTTTTATTTTGGACTTTCTGGGCTGGTTTAAATACATAAAAGGATTATGGTCTGAACTGGTGTCTAGTATAAGTAATTTGCATAACGTGGATATACAACAATTTAAAACCATCATCAATCTATATACCAACTAATATAATATTGAGAATGTCCCTCTGATAATATCATCCTGAGATCTCCGATAGAGTAAAGCCTAATTTAACCTAGGCTTAACCCGGGTTAAACTATTAAAAACCTGGTTTAAAAAGTGTTGATTGAAAAGAACTACGAGACTATGAGCATAGTCACATAAAGTCACACTACATGCTGAAGCAGAATTTGCTAGCAGGTGGATGGCAACTGATAGTAACAGAAAGTTATCATACAATTCTTTAGCTATTTTGTCTTTCAAAGCAATTGGGCCGGTATATAGCAGAAAAAGCCTAAATTCAGTAGCCTTCCATCTGTCAGTTTCAGCAAGAGCCCTGGGCTTTCTAGCAAAGTCCTTTGGAATGTGATTACGCATAGACAAAAGACATTCTGAAATGAATTGTTTTGCCTGACCCCCTAAACGACAATGGAGAGGACCCTTCATCAACAGTAAGAGGAGACGCTTCATCACACCAAGGCAGACTAAATGCATGTAATCTAATGTGAACTGTGAAACCATGCCCAGTGGTGGTGATAGCCGTTTCAGTGCACATTGCCGTACATGGTGATCCTCATCGACCATTTCATCAAATGCAATGTCTGTGCGCAATGGGGCATTAGTTTCTGGAAAAGTCATCTTTCCCTTGTACATTTATCGCAACCTGAATAACCAGAATGGGACTTGACAGATTTGATGTAAGCACGTGCTGGAGCATCACACACAAAATTGGAAATGGCTACGTTGAACAGTTGACCATTGAAATTCAAACCGTTTGTTTGAAGAACAGCCATTTCTTCCACAAAATCCTGTAAAATCTCATCCGGATGACAAGGCTTTGACTTCCCAGAGAACAATCCTATTGCAAATGGTTCTGTGTTGCTTGACTGTGCCAATCGCCCCAATATTGGCCAAAATTGTACATTGCTGCTCTTGAACAATGGAAGCCCATCAATATTTAACTGCAGCTGTATAGTGTCACAGTTTTTCAGCTTGGGATCAAGAGCAAGTGCAAACTTGATTGCCACTGTAATTCCAAAATGGTTGTACAAACCACCAGCTATTAGTTTAATGCCATCAACTTTTGTTGTTGACAAAAGTGTTCTGGGGTCTTTAGGTAGATCAGGGTGGAAACGTATAAGAACACCCAACAATTCTCCTGAGCAATGTGGGTAATCCCATTTGTTATTGCCCATCTAGCCAACAAAGAATAGAGACCATTTTGATCATGTTCGTCATCATTTTCACCATCAGATGAAGATGGTGAAGAGTTTGGATCATCGGAGTAGACATTCTCTATAAATTCTTCTTCACTTTCACCAACTGAAACATCATTGTCTTGAGGATGGCCCCCATCCACATCACTATGAATATGATGACTATCTCCTTCTACATCTACCACCCTGTGGCTGTGTCCTACTTCTGATCCCTCACTACATCCCACGTCACGCTGTGCAGTGCCTGTCATTTCATTATTCTCATCATTGTTTGCAATATTTTGCATATGTTTCTCGACTCCTGCTAGAATTTTTCGACGTTTTGTCCAATACGACATGCTTTAATTGGACTGCCAACTTATATATCCAATAAACCTGAAAGAAAAATAATTGAAATACCACTTCTGTTCAAGAATGACTGAATTAAATAATATGTATGCCAAACAATATTTCAATTAAAAGGCTAGTTATCTATTAGGCTGATAATTTATAATAATAATGTAGTCAGACCAGTTTGATGCAGGGTCTATCGTTTGCTAGTTATGCAGACTGCTTCAATTATCACCCAGGCTAGCTATGTCAGATTATATGTTATTTCTCAATTAAAATATTAATTTAGGTACAATTATACAATTCTGTGTATTCACAAGTATCAGATCATAATGTATGCTATTCACTTTTACTAATCAGTACAACTTACCTGACAAAATTCCAATTTTAAATCTTCCACAGACAAGTCAACATCGCACATCGAAAAGATTCAAACACATCAAACTAGCTTAATCCAGTAATCCTCTGCGGATTCACTCTAAATTAGGCAGTAAAATTGCATTCCATAGGTGGCGCTACAAAAAGGTACACGTGCGCCATCTTGTGGAACAATATTGAAAACTTGCCTGTATTGGGCCAGTACATTCACTTTCACCATGGACTGTCTAATGTACCGGCTCAGTACCGGCTGTACCGTTGACGGTACAAACGGTACTCGCCAATACCGTGCCAGCATTGGCCCAATACTGCCATGTTTGCTGGGAAATAGTCTGAATCTGCCCCCTTGAACTTAGCCTCTGGTACTGGCAGTGAACTAATATCTTCTCTGGTAAACACTGAACTAAAATACTCATTCAGGTCTTCTGCCATTAAGAATCCCTCTAATATTATATTTCCAACACTATCTTCTAGAGGACCGACGTTATCTTGAACTTTCTGTTTTCTTCAAACATACGCATAAAAACTCTTGCTGTCATGTTTTATATTACTAGCTAATTGTTGTTCGTAGCTTCTCTTTGAATTTCTAATTTCAACTGTAGCTTGATTAAGTGCTTCTTTATAACTGTTGTAGTCATCATTTCCAGTACATCTATGACTTCCACATCATTTGTTTATACTTAATTTTTCTAATGGCTTCTTTCGATAAGTGTTTCTTTTTGGACCGTTTCCCTTGTTTTTTGAAGGGTACACATTTATCGACTATGCACGTAATTTCATTCTTTAATATATTCCAGCTTTCTGTTGCTGTCTTATTTTTCAGTGTGTTATTCCAGTCTATCTTTGCTAAATATTTCCTCATGTCCTTATACCTTCCTTTGTGGAAATTTCTCCTATACTGCTTTTTACTATTCCTTTCTGATTTTACTTTGATGGTAAATGTATCTGGTTGTGATCACTACTCCCAAGCAGCTCACATATCTTGACATTGTGAACTAATTCATTCTGTGAGGACAAAACTATGTCTAACACATTCTCACCCCTGGTTGGTTATAGCACATGTTGAGAAAGGAAAGTATCTTGAACTAAAACTAAAAACTTGTATTAGAAGAATACAAATACTAACTTCACATTTGATAATCTATAGTCATACACTCAAAAACAATACAATCGATATACACGTAAAGGTAGACATACTGTATATAGTAGTAATTTAACCCTAACATATAGTAACTGTCACAAAATCGAGTGTAAGTATTAATAAATTGGCGGTACCCGATTTGACATAGCAAGTTATAGGTTCAGGTGCACTAGGAATAGTAGGATTCGGAGTGAACGAGAGACATAACGTGACATCAGATATGTATGTACGAGAAGCCAACTGGCGTTCCCATTTAATACATCAACAATAAACAAAAGCGGTTCAGTGATAGTTGGCCAACATTATATTTATAACACCATACATTGTACTCAACGAGTATGCATTCAAATACGAAATAACATGGGAGACAATTTAAACAGCTGGTCACTTACATGAAGACGGGTATACACCGTTGTAAAGTCTATGAACTGTAACCAACGAATGTCTCGTGATGTGTGAATGTCAACGTTCGCATCGGTCGGGTTCGGCGAGATGTCAGGACGAAGTCGAAAGTCGCTCGGCGTTCGAATTCACGTAGATGAAAGCAGGCGACTCGGGCGATCAAGTAGACGGTAGATTTGCTTTGTCGATCCCACGCGAATCACCAGGCGACAACACGGAAACGATGTCACGATTTCGGCGATGTCTGTCACGGAGTCTGTGTTACGACAGCTAGCAGACGAAATGGTGGTGGCCTTGCATTCGAAGATCACATCAAAACAGGAACTGCAGCCGGTTATCGCTCAGTCTTCTTCAACGCGTGAGAAATGCAGCGTCTCGCAACTAATCAGTACTGTTGAAATCGTAGAAGTCTTTACTACAGGCGTTGGGCGGACACGTTTCAGCCCAATTCCTGGAGACGAGAGTGTAACACTTTCTTCTGCTCAAATGTTCGTCTGGCCACGAATGACCGTCCTGCCCTTATATAGTTTGAATCAGCCTTGATGGCCGGAAGTTAGTCTGACCAATTACAACACTTAATACAAATTAAAGTCGCTTCAAAAACTGGCTCCCGAAACCATTCACAGTTCGAAGCAATCCATTCAACTCGCCGAGTTTAAAATAGATTTTGCGAGCTAAACGTATGGCTATATATAAGTGCTCATTCAATCTTTAACTTACGTGAATTACTTACATAATTAATATCACTGGATTCCTTGTATCGATCCGGATACCACAATATTCATCGTATATTCCAACTCTCATGAATTAATCCATAATTTTAATAAAACACGCACTCCGTGTGACCCTAGTGTTTTTCACACCTACATTTCTGTAAACAACTTTTATAAGTTCATAATATAATCTTTTTATAACCACAACATAAGTAATTTGACAGGTCACCATATTACCAGTCATGTTAAATAATTTCTACAGGTACCAAATTTGGTATACCTAACCGTAGAATTAGTGGTGTACGCTACAAATGAAATTAATTAAATCTGACTCGTCGGCAGTTAAAACGTTACACGCCTTAATCGCCAGAGGGCACCAGCGTATACCTCCGCGACAATACATACCAGAGATGGCACCACCATCCCATCAACCATACTTGTATACAAAACCACTGTTCTAAAGCCTGATTAAATTCTATACAAACCACTTTGTGACAGTAACGCTATTATAGTTGCGCACTGATTAAATATATATTTGTTTTGACCTTATTTGCCTAAGCATGTGGCTGCTCTAGCCAAAATCAACTCGGTTTATGTGCTGTCTGTGATGTATATGTTTTGCCCGTGAAATTCATCGATAGTTCCACGACGTGAAGCCGGAAATGAGTCTAATGCGATCATTAGCGACTCACCAGCATAGCCACCTCCATTCTCGTCTGATGACACAGTGCCTACCCAGTTGTTAAAGAAGATTGACTCGTTGGTATAATAATATAATCCATATCACCTAATAATATGTTAGTAACCAAAGTTGGTCTATGTTGATGTATCTTAATCACAGAAACGTTCCTTTCACCACAAATATTTTGCCGACCTGAACTTCGAATTTATTTCAACAAAACGCACAAGTACCCCCTCTAGCGCGTGAACACGTCATTTTCAAGCAAGATGGTACTGCGGCGACTTTTAGCATGCTGCGAAATTGATCGACCTAACTACATGTATAATTACGTCGGCTATAGTGCCTTCCGAAGTGCAAGTTATTTTAATGAAAGTAAGTTGTCAGCAGATCGGGAGATACGACATTTACCCAGCAAACAAAATTACGTTGTGACGACGTTGCCACAACGTCACGTTTTGGTTATGGTGACGTTGTGAAGTGACGTTGCTACAACGTAATTGTGTGGACTCCCATCGACGTTGCGACAACGTTGTGAAATGACGTTGTGAAGTGACTTTCTAGCAACCAATACAGAACCTATTGGTGACCTTTCCACAACCTTTTTGGAACCTTTCAGCAACCATTACACAACCTATCGGTGACCTTCCCGCAACCTTTTTGGAACCTTCCAGCAACCATTACACAACCTATCGGTGACCTTCCCACAACCTTCCAGCAACCATTACACAACCTTTTATGCACCTTCCAGCAACTTTTGCCCGACCACCCCACCCCCTTTTCAGACACCTACGCCCTTTGTAGTAATTCCTTTTCAGAATATGAATTACATGAGACAGTCAATTTCATTAAATTTATTTTTACTGAAGTTATATATAGCTAACATGAGAAACCCATTGATGTCCAGGGGGCTCTAAAGGGACCACCTGTTCATGGCCGCCCCACGAGCTAACAACACAATTTTAAAATAAGTTCTTTGTATTATTACAAGGCAGAGTATGCCAAAATAGTGATTTTTCTCAGAATTGACATTATACCAGTGACGTCATTATCGTGAATTTTGCTTTCTTCCAAAACGCCATCACTACAAACCAAACGTATGTGATAAATTCCTATATACTAAATCCTGAAGAAAAACAAAATTATTTTTGAGATAACATATGCATAAACTCTACCACAAATTTTCAAAAGACTAACTTAAGTTTTTACCGTGAGAAAATTCAATTACCTTTTACTCGTCCCTTTAGAGTCAACTGGACATGAGAGGATACTTGCAAATATTATATTGAGTGACAGCATAGTTTACATGGTAACCTTGTTTTGTTTTATTAAAAGTTAAATTTTTAACTATTAATTTATTTGCACACCTTTGTTAAGATTTATTTTTATGGATGGTTGTTTGATTCCCAGCGTGGCGTGCGCTTATTTGATGCGATGCTTCTAAATAATTTTTTAACATTTGTTTTTGCAAACTAGTGCCTTCTTTTTTTAATCGGTGCTTTCTTACTAGGAAGAACTGAATATAATACTTGAAATGTTTTGTTGTATCAGGTGTAACAGATGTGACATATATAACTTGTGTAACCGGTGTGAAATTTGTGACACGTGTGACACGTGTGACATGTTTGACACTTATGTTATTTTACCTTGTATATATATATGACATGAGTAACATGTGTGACAGGTGTGACATGTGTCACAAGTGAGACATGTGTGTCATATGTAACGAGTGTCGTATATGTAACATGACAAGTGAGCCGTATGTGACAAGTGTAACATGTGTGACAGGTGTATCAAGTGAAATAATAATAATGATAAACTTCTATAGCGCCTAAATCCACAGGGATCTGAGCTCAGAGACGCAACATACAAGAATCATTGGGCACAATTGTTAACATGGAGAAGCAAGATTCGTTATTAGAACAAGTGACCGCCAAAGGTTAGGGTGGGAATGCAATTTCAAGTAAATAAGTCTTCAGTTTTTTTACGAAAGGTATCGATAGTCTCAGATGATTTTAATGCGATAGGAAATTGATTCCATATTTTGGGTGCAGCTACAAAAAAGCACGTTTGTCAGTATTAAGCTTGGTTTTCTGAACAAAAAGTCGTTGATCTGAGATTCCTGGGGAAATCGGAAAAAACGAAGGAGACTAAACAAATAGGATGGGTGTTACGTAGAAAGGGTACGATATGTGATAGTGGGTAACTTGAATTGTATTCGATATGCAATTGGAAGCCAACGTAACTGTTAAGTAGAGGCAGAGATGGTGAGAAACGAGAAGCTAGTAGTTCCACACGCGCTAATCAATTCTGTACACGTAGGAGTTTAGCTAAATCCTTTCTAGCAATATTGTTTAGTAATGAATTGCAGTAGTCAAGACGACTGCTAATTAGAGATACTGGTATTGTATTAGCAGTAGATAAAGACAAATGGCGCAGAATTCGACGGAAATCATGTATATGGTAGACACAGGATTTACATACTCAAGAAAATGTAATGTTCTGGTGAAAGCTGAAATCACTGTCAAAGATAACACCTATATTACGAACAGTATCTGATGGTGATGTACCAAGCAATTTAAATGGAAAGGAGTTAACAACTTTGTTTTGTTGTTGTTTGTGCCAATAATAATTAAATCAGTTTTATCTGGATTTAGCTTAAATATAATTAAATTACAAGATGTCAGTGAGACAGTCATTTAAAGTTGATAGAGATGTATGTGCATCAGTTGGTGAAAGTCATATATACACCTGTGTGTCACCAGCAGCATACAAGTGAAGATTTATATTAAGATTAGTTTTAACTCGATTAAGGGATGTATGCCAAACTGAACAGGGCCAAGGACAGACCCCTGTCGGACACCAAATGGAAGATGTTCTGGACAAGACAATGAGCCAGATATATTAATGCTTTAGTATCAGTCTGAAAAGTATGAACTAAATCACTGACGAGCTGTGCCAGAAATCCCAAAGTGTCTATGAAGGCGATGTAAAGGGATGTCGTGATCTTTTGTATCAAAAGCAGCTGATAGATCTAGCAAGGTGAGAGCAGTCAATTTACTATTATCCATATTGTATACAATGTCATTGTGTATTTTAAGAAGAGTCGTCTCAGTTTAATAAAATCGCTTATATGCAGATTGTAGATCATTTGATAAGTGCTGTGAAAAAATATGTTGATGGAGTCGATTTGCATTAACCTTTTCCAATACCTTCGACAGAAAAGTAAGATTGGAGGTAGGACGGTAATTTGTAAGGTCGGTTTTGCACAGACTTTATTTTTAATAACATGTGTGAAATTTGTAACATGTGTAATCATTGTGATAAGTGTAATATGTGTGTAACAGGCATTAACGTGTGTGACATGCATAATATGTGTGACAGGTGTAAGATGTAACAGGTGTGACATTTGTGACAGGTGTAACCGGTGTGACTGGTGTAACATGTGTAACATTTTAGTGTCTAAATAAAGTTATTATTATTAAATATAAGATTTTAAATGATGGCGGAAGTGTGTGATATTTTTAACTCGTAATAACACTAAGAGGGAGCTTACTTCAAAAGAGTTCATGCATTAAAGAAAAAAAACCTGGTTCTAATGGTAGCCTTGACACTAGGAATAAAAGATGCAACTAAATTATCGAAGCTGGATAGGAAAGTATGTTATGTCGCTCTGTAATTCACCGTTGTAGGTGTAACGAAATCCCGGGTTCGTTATTAAAAGAGAACCGCAGCACAACACGTGTGTGGGCAACTCCACTACGGAGTGCGGCAACAACACGTTTATTCAACTCCACTCTGGTTAAATTATCCTACGTCGTTCTGTGGTTACACAAACAATCGCACGCATGCGCACACGCACTCTCACTCACTAACCCACACACATATACAAATATAAACACACAACTCTCCCCCCCCATTCGCGCCGAGTTACAAAGTGTAGCAGCCCTCTATGTTGTCCCCCCTCGATCAATGGCACCGCTAGCCAACCCCTAGCTGACCCTCACAACTGCCGCTGTCTATCCCAAAGCAGAACTTCAAATGTCATATGACCATGACCAGTCTAATCTTAGCCGACGCACCTGGCATGTTACATAACATCTCGTTATCCATTGAATATAACCTGTTTGAAGATATGACTGACCTTCTACAGTCCAGCCACCGCTAAACTAATCAAAATCTAATTACAAAACTATGTTTCGTAACGTACGCAACATATCTCTAACATCTTCCAGGCATGAAAATATTTTTTGGCACATAACTTGATAATTTGACACACTGGGTGATACTACCAGTACCATTACATTACACATTGAGGTTCGAACTTTTATATATATCATTTGTATAATTGTGTCCCTTGTGGTGTGCAATCTACTAAACAACATATAATATAGTGGACACATTAAAATATATGTTAGCAAGAAATGTAGCTGGTCTTCCTTTGGTGTCTCCAAACTCCACCTAGGTAACGAGGTATTGAACGACGAGACGTGAGTCTCTTTTTTCCACCTGGCAGCAACATTTGCTTGTGCTTCGTTGAACGTGGCCTGTTGTCCGCAGCATTACCACACGAACGTATATTACTCTTATAAATTCCTGCAGGCGAACATAATTAAATCTTACTTCGATTTAGCTTTCTATATTTCGAGATTAATATATTAAATTTGCCAATGAAATAAGTTTGCTTGAATATAACCTGTTTGAAGATATGTCACTCTATCTACACGGTTGTTATCAATACATGAACATATATCTTAAATCGTCTCTGGTTTCATGTAATTATGCAACAAAGAGTTGCATCGTTGGATAAGACAAAAGGCGGTAGTGGTTGTCCTCTTGTGTTGTAGCTAGGGTATGCAGTCGTTAATTGATTGGTTAGTTGAATGATTGATCGGTGTGTGGCAACGCAACATAACAAGCAAAGAAATAGTGATCAATACAACTTCATCCATACCTAATAACAAATCACTTGAATGTATTACTTGTCCGACGTGATATGGTTGTCCGATATGGTGTTGTTCCATAAAATTGGAAAAGCATCGGGTTGTGACATATTTATTATAGCTATTGTAGATGCGTTCTTTTTACCATACCGCAGTCAACATGGACTAATGGAATGTAATAGTTCAACTGATATCAACAAAACAAAAATCAACCGATATAATACCTACGTAATAATACAAACGATGACTTTTTCATACAGTTTATGCTTTTACTAGTACATCAGCCAATTTTCACCTGAACAGACTGAACACTCATATCCCATATTTATAGCGAAATTACCACCCATGTTTTGTTGTTCGTACGTATCGTACTCACGTAAAGTTATTTGTTCTCACTTTTAATGCAGTAATTAATATCCCCTTAAAATGACTACTTGTCGTATTTCTACCAATAGTTATGTCGTCATTCCTTGCTTGATGTTGCGGTCCGTCTTGAGAGGTCATGTCGTCGATGACGTCATCGTATTAGGGCAGAGCCTGAATCTCCCTCTGCGACAACACCCTATTGTAGACACGCAGCTGTAACACAACCAGAATACCTTCTTATAATGTATGTCGACACTATGACAGTTTTTTACTTAGGTTATCTATATTGCCGTCGGTGCAACGGATGAACAAACAAACAAACGTATCATCCTAGATTCTACATTTCCGAAATATATAACACTAGTAGTAATTATATCAAACTGTATTTGTAACGTGTGTTGCGTTGTGGTGTTCGTTTATAAGAATTGTATTTATTACCAAATAGGTTTTAACCCAATTAACAGCGGCTAATGTGCTTGTATCGTTAATTGTCGTCTGATTCGTATCAGTCCGTACAATGTGTTGTTTCAAAAGCTGCTTGTTTTGAATATCATCTAAGTAAACCTATCTGCAATGTGTAGTTGTCTAACATTGCGACATTGCCAAGATACACATAAATGTTAAACTGTTGCGCATCTCGAAACTGTTGTTGTAATCACTGTGCCAGAGAACATTCTGCTTGAAGATCCAAATGTCTGTCAAGCAAGAAAATCAACAACGTACCAAACTCAAAGGAAACTATTGCTAATGCTTACAAGCAAGCAGAATAAAAAATATTACTCTACTCTTCTTAGTGAATATGACCCCTCCGACAGTCAAAGTGACTCTTGACAAGCTTGGAAAATTATATATCATGTCACGGGCAGAACATTAGCAGCTAAGAGTAAATTAAAAAGAAAACCTCTGGATAAAAGAAAAGTCAGTGGAAAAAACACTTGGAGAACTTTCTTGGCCAAGCACCGAAAAACCATAGGGACTGATTGAAAATGAAAAGGATATCAGCTCTGAAAATGTAACGTTAATCGAACAGGATGACATTATCAAGAAACGCAAACGAGGAAAAAACCTGAACTAGATGGAATTCCAGCGGAGTTACTGACCTGATACCAATACCAGCTCAGATGTACAGTTGTCTGTTACTGAGCAGTTGCAAGCCTGCCATAGAACCTCTTCTGAGATGGAATCAAATCCTCAAAGGTACAACTGGCCACACATTAGCTTTATGAAAATTGTCGAAGAAGCAGATATCAACAACTTGCTTGCATTTATCGATTTCAAAAATCATTTGATTCTGTTTACCGTGGCCAAGTGTTTAAAATATTGTCGTGCCTACGGAATGCCAGAGGCGATTGTGAGTGCTATTGAAGTCCTATATAAAGACACGACGGCATATGTTATTCCACCTGACGGAGAAACCGATTTCTTTGACATCAAGGCTGGTGTTTTGCAGGATGATACATTAGCTCCATACATATTTATTGGCTTTACCATCAGCGACCAGAAAAGTAAGCGGTTTTCAAACTGGAAATGTGGAGAACAACGCATGAAATGTTGGACTGGCCATCAATGTGAATAAAACCAACGTAATCACCAACGACAAAAATGAATGTAAAGTAAAAAAAAACTGCCATGGGTGAAGTACTTGAGGAATAACACGAGAATTCCTGTTCCTGTGTGTGCAGTACAAGCAAATAAATTGACCAACGCATTGCCTTAACCTGGCTAGAATGTAACAAGCTAGACCATGTAAAATAAACCTCAATTGTCCATCTTCAGTGCCACCGTTAAAAGTATATTGTTTATGGAGTAGATACGAGGACCCTCAAAAATAACTTGAAAGAAAACTAGACGGTAGTTACAATATAAACGGTAGTTATTCCAGAATATCAAGAAAGTGTCTAAATATTTATTGGAGCAATAGGAATACATGAATAACTATGTCAATATGTAGACAAACTCACAAAAAATTCCCAGGAAGCACCTACAACTAAGTGGCCATTGATATCATAACACCAAAGAACCGGTGTCAATACTCAGCATGGCAAGAAAAACAGAGGGAAACAAAATATAACATACATCAAGATGGTCTGCGAAAACCTTTATATTGAATAGACAGACTTTCCATCAATGATGAAAGATCGACTATAATGGAAACGACTCATCTATGCTCCGGCCCAGGTCGACCGATGATCACGATGATGAGAGAGTAATTAATCCGTACATTTAATCTCCTATTTCGTAAATAACCGACCACCAACGAGTCCTCACCTCGTCCAGACATCCGATGAAGAAGTGTTCCCCGCAGCAGTTGGCGATGTACATTGGCACATCGTTGTTCTTCATGTAGCCTAATGAGAACAATAACACGAACATTAGCACGTCGTTTTTGTCAGATAACCTCGTTTCTTTAGGTAAACTATTAACAACAAATACAGCAGCATTGGTACATCTTTTATCATCAGGTATCCTAATAACAACAATGACAGCAACATTGGCACGTCGTTCGTTTTTCTTCGAATAACCTAATCACAACATTAACACCCACATTGGCACGTCGTTGATTGTCAGGACACCTAATAACAGCAATAGCAACAAATTGGTATGTCGTTGTCCATCTGGTAGCTTTATAACAACAATACCAATAAAAACATTAATAACAACGTTTAGCCTTACTAATTATACTAATTATAAAAGTATTGTCTCCATATCAATGCTTAGAATAATTAAAACCAAAACGTCGCATCAAAATCGGAACCTGCTTTACATATATTTCTCAGTGTCATACGTTACAAAAATGTGGCAGTAAGTAAGTAACAAAATACTTTTTCGTCTGGTTGTTATACCTGAGATTGGGATTGTTTCCTTCAGCTCGCCATCGAGGTACACCATGATACACTGGCCGTCATAAACCCAGGCCACGTGATACCAAGTGTCGTCCGCTGAAGCCTGCAACAACGAGTCCAACTGTTTACACGATGAGACACTGACCGTCATAAACCCAGACCACGTGGTACCAAAACTCTTCATAGTTAGGTAACGTTAAGGCGCTGGAATTCTTTTAAATGCTCCGATATTGGCGAAATATTTCATTTAAAATTGTGCAGCACTCCAGTATGTTATAAACGTATTTTAGAAAACGTCACAATATGTCCAAAACACAACATCAAAATATTATCATGAATTATAATGAGTAGCAAAATTTACATATCCTACTATGCGCGCTGCATACTCACTGAGGCAGAAGACTGTTTCCCAGGGTATTTGTAAATAACCTTTGTTACAGCGTCAACGTGAACAGTTTTTCGCGATAAAGCGAATTACGAAGAACGTCTCCCAACTGATCGGTTCGACTTCGGCACAATCGCAGAAAATACGGGCAACGTTATGGACAATATCGATTTGTGTGTGTGTGTGTGTGTGTGTGTGTGTGTGTGTGTGTGTGTGTGTGTGTGTGTGTGTGTGTGTGTGTGTGTGTGTGTGCGTGTGTGTGTGTGTGTGTGTGTGTGTGTGTGTGTGTGTGTGTGTGTGTGTGTGTGTGTGTGTGTGTGTGTGTGTGTGTGTGTGTGTGTGTGTGTGTGTGTGTGTGAGTGTACTTGTGTATGGTTCGGTGGGTGGGTGGGTGGGTGGGTGGGTGGGTGGGTGGGTGGGTGGGTGTGTTTGGGAGAATGGATTGAAGAGTATGGGTATGGGTGTGGATGTGGGTTCGTGTTTGCGCACTTGGAAACATATTTGTGTGCTTGGGTGCGACTACTCGATTTTGCGTACCTCTGCCACCGGGAAGGCTGCCCTTGCCTTCTCCGTAGTGATGTTGGCCATCACCGTCCCGTCCGCGTGACCGACGAGGAAGCCGGCAGTGTCTATGCAGTCACCATTATTGACAATTCCTACAGGAGACCTTTGCTCTACTTGTCGCTTGAACCTCACCGACACAGTGAACTTGTCAACTTTATTGTTGGCAAACCATGTACGGAGGAAGGCCACCTGAAAATCATTAGTAGTGTAATACTTTCTAATTTACATAACTGCCAATAATTTATTCTAAGTTAGTAATCGGTATTAATATTGATAGAGATTACAACGTCACATTACCCGTGTCACGTTGAAGCGAATGCTTTCAAGCATATATTACATTTACCTCGAAGTGAGTCTCTCCGGTGAAACAGGCGACATTTCCGTTTCGTTCTGCGTCATATTGAAGTGACACCCCGTCACCGTATTGAGTGGCTATAGCTTGGTGACATGTGACGTCATTGAAGTGGTCCTCGTAGGGGAAGTAGAGCAGCAGGTCGTCTTCACATTGCGGTATCACTTAAAGCAAATGGTTACGCTGTATTAAAGTGCAGCCTTTCTGCTACCTGAACAATTCTTAATATTTTCCATAATTTCCGGTTGAATAAACAACACTTCCAATATTGATAGCATCGTTGAACATATGGAATACCTAGTGCATCTTTGACAAAAACATGACAATTGGCACACATGTACTTCATGATATATAAATTAATTCATAGCTAGGTATCCATCACTGTCGAAGTGGTACCTAGCCGCCATGTTGATTTTACAAATGGCCGCCACGGAAACCCATTATTATTTATCATCAATATATTATTATACAATCATCACAACTTCTAAGCAACATAAAACATGTTCTTGTTGTCTAACCCAACATTTCAAAGGTCAAGGAATCTATTTCCGTCATACCCTGTGTACAAGGATGAAAGCCACATTGAAATTAAAGATGGTCGCCATGGAAATTCGTCACCGAAATGTCTCAGCCTCTAAGCAATATATAAACATGTATTTTGTTTCAAAACCAACATGTTTAGGGTCAAACAATCCATATATATTATATTGCTATATAAACTATATCCTGAAACGACGGTCATACTGACATTCAAGATAGGTGGTTAGAAGCTGCGGTAATGGATTTCCGTGTCGGCCATGTATAAAATCAAGATGGTGTCTAGGTACCTTGTCGATAGCGATGGGTTTATATGAATCTACATATCATAAACTACATGTGTGCCAATTTTCAGGCTTTTGTGAAAACGTGCACAATTTTTGAAAATTGTGGTTCTTAGCCACTGTACTAACCACACAATTTAACGAATTGCTCCAATGTATTCGCGCCCGAATATATGCACTTCCATGAAGATGGTAAAGACAAATGCATATACAACTGTATAAATAAAGTAACACAAAATTACCAAAGACATGCACATACAGGAATCGATCAATTAATATGGACACTTCTTCGAAGTGACATTATTAACGTAACACCTAATGTCTGATTTGTGAGGGTCACGTGGTATCCACGATGTTCTGTCCAATTACAAAACATTTCCGTTTGACATGAGCTTATTTCCTATAGTGCGCACTTTTCGGTGAGGCCTAAAAACGTCCATGTACAGTACCGAAACTAATTTCACAATTTAAGTGGAAACGCCGAGCTCAACTTATTTAGTGTGAGCATTTTCAACAAAGGAACAACTCAGTTGAACCTGACAGTCTATGACCAAACATGTCGGACGCAGGGAAACCGTCGTTTATACACACTGGAGTAAACAAAGAAGTGTCACACGGTGCTTACGTGGTCCGGCTGGGAGACAGTCGCAAATGTCACCCATGTTGACAAATTCCATTCCTTCGAGGCAGTTGCTTATTGTTAGCGGATCTCCGCTAACCCAGAACTTGGATGGATCGCCAGGGTAAGGCTCGTACGGACATGGCGCTGTAAACATTTGGTATAATTTGCTTAACAAAGTGACGTCGTACGTTATAATGTGGCAGCGAACGTAATAGTGTACATTATAATGCATTACAAGGTGTTTACTGATTTACGTCGTACAACCAGTATCGCAATGGCAGTTTCTTTGGATATGTTTAATATCGCACAGGTATTTTATTTGTAACGCGCGCGCACGCAAGCACGCCCCCCCCCCACACACACACACAAACACGCACCACGTATATACACTGTGAGAACCGGCGCGATTATTTTACACCCATATTATACATTATGATATAGACGATACATTTTTTAAACATGAATAAATCAATTATTGTTCAGTGTGAATTCGGATGGTCGTCAAGTGGTAATAGAAACGCAACCACTGGTTCGCAAAAATGTTAGTATGCATATTGTTTATCTATGTAGTCAAATGTTTTTATTCAGTAACTGACATTTGTGTTTATCCACTCGTCAACGACGTTGTAGATTTACCTCCTGTAGTCGATGGCTGGATGTACGGAACAACTGGCCCAATGTCGCAGTTGGCATCTGCCGGCATGACGGGCACGCACGTGTGATAGGCTTGGTTCCAGAAGAGTTCTCCACAAGTGACGTGGTGTATCCGGTAGTCCCCGGTGCCGAGCGGCTCACATATGAAGTACATATGACAGTTGTACCGATCCTCCAACCAAATTTGTCCCTTCGTGTAGTCGCAACGGGAACAGTCAGGTGCCCCTGTCAACAAACATACAAATCTTACTAAACAGGACCAGAAAAATAGGAAGTAGAAAGTCAGGTGTGCGAAATTATTACTATGTGTATACAATTTAAAACAACAAACTAACAATAATTAATAATTCTGAAGGGATATGTTAAAATAAATTTAAGATATCATTATCTACTGATAACAGTACTCCTTGTGGTATCGTATGTCGAATACCTATTGGCAGTATAGTGTAAGCAACAGAAATGACAAAAAATAGTACTATACAGTAGCTAAACTCCAGCATGAATAGTATACTTTACATGTCGGGCACGGAATGAAGCACGGCGCATCGCAGTCCACCTCGTATCTACTTCCGGCGATTTCTTCATTGGTAACTGCGTCAACCAGCCAGCATTCTTTCTTGCCTTGCATAACGCCGTCCGCTCCACAAGATTCGCTGCACGGTCCGAACTTTCCACAGTCAACATCACATTCCTTTCTTGGTGGACATTTGATGTAGCACGGCGCTTCGCAGTCCACCTCGTATCTACTTCCGGCGATTTCTTCATTGGTATCTGCGTCAACCAGCCAGCATTCTTTTTTGCCTTGCATAACGCCGTCCGCTCCACAAGATTCGCTGCACTGTCCGAACTTTCCACAGTCGACATCACATTCCTTTCTTGGTGGACATTTGATGTAGCACGGCGCTTCGCAGTCCACCTCGTATCTACTTCCGGCGATTTCTTCATTGGTAACTACGTCAACCAGCCAGCATTCTTTCTTGCCTTGCATAACGCCGTCCGCTCCACAAGATTCGCTGCACGTTCCGAACTTTCCACAGTCAACATCACATTCCTTTCTTGGTGGACATGGATTAACGCATGGTTCAGTGCACTCAACTGTTACTCTTGAATTGGGTTTTTCTACTCCTGACGAAGCTTCTACTTTCCAGCATTCTTTGGTGCCCTGCTTTGAGCCTTCAACTCCGCACTTGTCGGCGATGCATTCACCGAAGTCTCCGCAGTCATCACAAACGTCTTTGTAATCTGCCGGAAACAAATCACGCAACCTTAGTAGCGCAAGGAACAATAATAAATATATTACTACTGTAATAAAACGGATTGATGAATATTTATATTATATACTATGTGTACACACACACATATATATATATATAAATAAATAAATAAACATATATATATATACATATATATATATATATAGTATATTATATGCACATATATATATATATACATACATACATACATACATACATAGATACATACATACATACATACATACATACATACATACATACATATATACATACATACATACATACATATATAAATATATACATACATAGGGGTTTAACTGGATGTTTGTGTTCAAGGGTCCTCGGGACCCCCAGCCTTCTTTTGAGGGGGTCCCAAGCCTGTAGCGAGGGTCCCATTTACTGCTCTTTTTTAACTGTAAGTATTGTTTTCTAAATATCACAACTTATACAACCCATGTAAGCCCGGTTATTATTATTATCAGTTTGATACTAACAAGAACTTAACAAAGTAACGTGCCTTGTTACAATATACTGTTTTATTTGTTGACGTTTTCCCTTGATAATTTATATAGTTTTTTAAGTTAGAGCAGCCTTCATCACTTGTGAGGGGATGTGCTAGTGTGCTAGATGACTTGGCTTGCGTGTAAATGTCACATTGAGCGATGTCCTAAAGCTAAGCTAAGGACATCGAGGAAGCAACGACTCACTTTGGGAGGCTCCGGAATTTGTTTCGGTGGCGGGAAACCTGCCCGTGGTGATGACAGTAGCATTGGAACAGCCAATGGGCAGCAGGTGGAACATCGCATTACTTTGTGGTCACTGAATTGTGACGTGTAGAATCCGGGCCCACCCTGATTTCGGCATTATGACAGTTGTGCCTAAATGTTACACCTCAACGCGTTTATTCCATCATTCCACATTCCACGTCGTTTCAGGATGTCCCAAATAGCGCTCGTTCAGGTTTGAATCAGTGTGCGCCGCTACGGTCGCGGGTTATAGCACACCGCACTTGAAACAAGCAATATTAACAGATCGCTTGTTCACGCAAACCGGAGCGCTATTTGTGCCTCAAAAGTGCCCTCAAATCAATATATAACAGTGTACTGTATATCTGAAACAATGTGGAATGGTGTCATAAACACACCGAGGTATCAATTCGGTTCGATTGTTGGACGAGCGACTGGCACCATCGGTCCTGGGATGGTAGTCGGGATCGGAGTGCTTGCATTCTGTTATTACCATTGTCGCCATGTGGTGCATCATTTGTTTCGTGATAACGAGTTGTTAGTTATACAAACGAATCGCCAAGAATGTTCGTAAGTCGCTTTGTTTTTCATCGCTACAGCTTTAATGAATTACGAAGTCTTAAAACGTACAAACGCTGGGCTTCACCAAATGGAGGATTAGGCACCCTTCAGAATCGGGAAGGAAATGCCATTGGGAATAGTTATTTGGAAGGACTGAAAAGAAATACCAAACGAACGGATTCGGTAGTAAACTATCAAGTTAAATTTAAAGGAATTCATATTCAATACCAGGTATATATTAATTGTTGTTGTATGTCATTGATACGCATGCGTCCCGTGGGACGCAACAATAAATTTACACGCGACCGGGTAATGTTTCTAGGCGTATAGGACGCAGGATCTTGCGTCCCGTAAACCCCTGCATACATACATATATACATACATACATATATACATACATACATACATACATACATACATACGTACATACATACACACATACATCATACGTACTTTTACTTATTTTGCATATCATTTCGGCAATTGCGTCCGTCAATTCTTGTACTTCGCCGTAATTAGTAGCATGGAACACGTAGTCGTCGTTGGTTGCAATGCCTTTGATTTCGTCCATGTTAATGTCCTCGCCAATTGCTGAAAGAACAAAAACAACCGGCTTATTGCATCATCGCCGTCACTATAAGTAATATCATCATGAGTGTAAGGCTTTCAGATACGTACGTTACCTCTACGGAATGAAACACCTTCCTGGGTTAAAATGTTAAGATAACCTTCAAACATGTTTCACCTAGTCGTGTATAGATTAGCGCCGTCAGTTTAAGAATAAAGTTCGCCATGAACTAATATGTAACTATTGCCGCTTTGGGAATCTTTGAGAATGTTTACGTACTTGAATTGTCAATACGCAATCGATATCAACATTGGAGACGACTGTGTACTCCCAGATGCAATAAAGTTAAATACGCGTGACTACTTACCGACTGCAAACATCTGAATTCCGTCTTCTTGTGCTAATTTTGCTTCAGGGATTGTTCTGCTTTCGTCGACGTTCGACACACCATCGGTTATGACAACGCCGATGGGTGTGGCTACATCGCTGCCACGTGCTTGTGTTAGGTCTTTGAGTATCTGGTGCATTACCGTGATACCGTCAGCGGTGTTCGTTACACCGGCCATGTATTCGAGGTTGAAAACGACCGGCTCAATGTCGTCCACAGAAAGGTACGTTGTCAAGGTGAAGCAGGTTTGAACCTCCGTCGAATAAATAACTACGCTGACATGAGTGCCTTCTTTCGATATATTCAGTCCTTTCATAACGTCGATGACGAACTGGAGGGAAACTGCCCAGTTCAAGACACCAATACTGCCCGATGAGTCCAGCACAAACACGACATCGCCGATACAGTCTCCCTTGGCTGCCAAGAAAATATGTCAAGACGCGTTAGTTAAAAATGTAGTAATGCATAAGACATGAAGAATCATTACCAACGAATGAGCAGGAGGCGAAATCGTTATCGTAACAAAGCGATGCCGTCGCTTGTGAGCAAACTGCATCGTTAGCGTCCCATACAAATTGTTCGTTTACGCAACGCTGCGACGTCGCTTGACGTAGAAGTGGTCTTATTGAAGCGAAGTCGCTAGTAATATAAGACGACCTTGACCTTTTTCTAATGACTTAGCGGTCGCGTCGTTGCGTATTCTTAATACGTGTCCCTGACAGGTGTTACACATTTGTGAAAAAATATAACTATTTATAAATGTATAGATTTAAAAAAATTGCTACTCAGAGAATTAACTCTAGATGACAAGTGGCCAAGGAAGTATTTTGCTTATCGAGAGCCTTTTTATGAATGTGTAACTGGTGCTTCTGGTGTGTATGTCGATTTTGTTTTTAAAATATATTCACGCAAGCACGCAGGCACTCACGCACGCGTGGGTGTGTGTTCATAGAATAGGTGATTACAGCGTGAATATTCTCATGTGATTACAGCGTTAATACTCTCATCATGACAATTAAACGTAACACCTTTTGTGTCAGTTTCTTACGCAATTCTCGAGACTCTCTGAAATCATGATATGTATTCTGCTACTGAAGATTATTCCCGATGTACGTAACGTACTTTGCAATCCCCACCAAAGCTTAGCTCATTCGTATCATATACAGAATAACGATGTATGATTAATGTCTATTTATGGCTTATTATTTCTTTAAACCGTTAAAATACTTACACAACTGCTTGTTTTAAGAAATGTTCTGTAATTATCACGTCAATAGAAAGATAAACACATTTGTCAGTAATACAATTTGATTAGTACTATATGTAAACGGGCAGGTAATATAAGTATCGTACTTCTTCTTGCCCTTTTCAAATGCCACCGATAAACTCACTCGGATCACATGACTGCGTGTGACATCGGATTCTTTGTTCGTCTTGTCCGTCGGCGGAACGTGTTCGTACTCCGCCCGGCCCGCACGGCGCCGAGCAGTCGGACCAGGGCACTCCACGGAACGGGTCTGACGTGCAAAGTCACGGTACAGTAATCAAACGTGTAGTTTAACTTAATGTACACGTGCACGTTGCTAGACACCATACTAACCAATCCTTTCGATTACTTCAGACAAGAACAATTACTCAGTTGAATACTAGTAATTGTAGTAATAGTATTGGTAGTAATAATAATAAAACACCGTTTATAATGCGGATTTCCATACTATGTAGATAGTAGATAAATGCGTTTAACGATAGCATAACCAATACAAACAAATTATATCATTATTCTTGTAAAGATCCAGTTTTAAAAATAGATAAATAATTAAGTAACCACTCATTTAAATATTGTTAAAAGATTGAATACAGTTTATTATTTATTTCAACAGCACACATACACACACCTATATATATATATACACACACACGCACACGCACACACACACACCACACACACATACATACATACACGCCTACACGCACGCACACACGCACACACGCACACACGCGCACACACACACACATACACATACACACATATATATATGTATATATGTGTATGTGTGTGTGTGTGTGTGTGTGTGTGTGTGTGTGTGTGTGTGTGTGTGTGTGTGTGTGTGTGTGTGTGTGTGTGTGTGTGTGTGTGTGTGTGTGTGTGTGTGTGTGTGTGTGTGTACGTGTGTGTATACACACACGCTAGATAGTTCCACGCAAGTACAAAGTGAACGAATGGCTTGATGCCTGATATTGCTTGTTATCTTTCACTTACCATTACAGCTCATGAGATGACACGACGTCTCAATTTTGTCACACATATTTCCATCACAAAGCTTGACTCTCTCTTGGGTTCCGCCGTCACATTCCGCGGTACATGTCGTCCAATCTCCCCACTCTGCAAAACCAGAGGTGTCCGCAGGATTTGCTTCCAGTGAGGCAACACAGTCTATCACATAATATTGTGATAAAACACACGCACACACACGCGCACACACATACATGCAAACGCACACATACACACACACACACACATGTATGCACATGCACAAACACTCATTCACTCACTCAAACACACACACACACACACACACACACACACACACACACACACACACACACACACACACACACACACACACACACACACACACACACACACACAGACAAACACAAACACAGACACACATACGTACACACACACACACACAAACACACACACGCACGCACACACACACACACTTTCTCTCTCTCTCTCTCTCTCTCTCTCTCTCTCTCTCTTGACTTCATCAGACAATTTATACATGTATATACATATATATACATACATACATTATAGGTTACAAGAACTAAACATTTACTTTATATATATTCGCAGGTATTGAAAGGTTTATTATACAATATTCTTCGTATTGTATCGGTGCTCCTGACAATCAAAACGATTCAGCCCTCGTTTGATTACTTCTTTCAATATTATGTTTCATGCCACCTTTTATTGTGGAGGATTCAATTAAGTCGCTTTGTTTGATTACAAGTATAACGATTCGGTGCAACGCACAACATTGATGTGTGTTTTTGCTCCATCGTAAACGGTATTTATTTGTTTGTTTGGGATATTTGTTCTTGGCTTGGTTAACACAGAAATGACAATCAACTGGCGTGCACTTACCTCCTGTGAAGTCGTAGCCCTCAACAGATGTCACGAGAGTCAACACTGGAAAAAAAATTAACGCCATACGTCATTTTTCCTAATTGTACGGTGTGTTGTTTAGTGTAGGACCTGCCTGTAACTTACCAGAACACTCACTTTAACTTGCAATTAACTGGCTAACTTCCAAAATGTATCAGTACTTTTACGATGACTAATATTCCAACGATTCATTGCTACGATCGTTTGACAACATTTTAACAAATGTCCGTGCATTCAGGTGGCATAATTCGTTAGTAGTGATTCAGATTTAATGAATCTATGATCCTTTCACGACATAGCAAATATTATTCTAGTAAAGTAATAAGTATTACAGTTTCACTTAACATTTTCGTATACTTTCGTGAAGATAGTATTATATATATATATATATATAAATTTCCAAATATTAGTTAATAGCGTCAAATGTATTAAAGGTGGACTATTTCACTAAAGACGTTTCTATATAGGTTAGTGCAGCACTTACAGCAAAATAGGCTGAGTAATAAGTAGGGTACAGCCATCTTGATAAAGGCTTGGTCTGAAAAAGAACGGGTCTGTCCTTTATTATGTTAAAACGACAGATGCTCTAATTTCGACTATACTATTAGGACGAGGCAGTGACATAAAGAGTTACGGTGTGCCAACAAATATATTCAAGAAACGGTTTCAGCAAACCACCAATAAAACAAAACAAACAAATTGTTGTAGATGGATGTACGGGTACAACCTTTTGTCAACTCCACCCCGTAACATACTTGCACGTTACATCACCAACTCGATTCAGCCACACTGCAATTACTGCACAACATGTATATTTATATCTCTCACACATACACACACACTCACACACACACACACACACACACACACACACACACACACACACACACACACACACACACACACACACACACACACACACACACATACACACAATACAAGTGAATATCCGAGAAAACGGAAACACATGAATTTGAACTGCGAACTTCTAGAAGTAACACGACCGCGCCACTCAATACAAGGTGCACACTATAACTACGTATCGTTCAACTTACATATTGTGTAATATCGACAATTTGAAGTTTCACAAATACGTCCACTCCATGTCTGAATAATGCACATGTGCTTACCTGCAATACACCTACCTGTTCCCACTTAGCCTTGCAGTTCTGGCCAACGTCTCTATTTTCTACTGCAGGTGTGTTTATATAATAATGTGAACCATCAATCGTTGACTGGTGGGTGGGGCAGCGGTTCGGTTGTTCTTTGTGAAGCAAGGACAACGTGCCACGCCTTTTCACCTAAAACACTCGTGACCAGCGAGTTTTTGAATGTCGTCATCATCAATGCGAGTTGTTAAGTTGATTTAGCCCACACGATGACCTGGCAATATTTCACAAGACGGCGTTATGAAAAAGTTTAGGCGGGACAGGAATGGTCATAAACAATTATAGTGTTGTAATGAAATTCTGCACACTGTAATGCGTACACTGGAGGTGGACTGATGTTAGATTAGTGTGGACTTAAAGAGCGCGTGTAAGTCTGGATACACAACGCTAGTCAAGTATACACTAAACACCGGCCTACAGCACCTGACTAAATTATCTTGGGACAAAGAACGTTTTTGTGATAATCTTTACAATAATTTAGATATCCTTTATGCCAGCTATTGAATATTGGCTGATATATGATTATCCTATAATTTTCACGATTATATTGATTTAAATACATGTATGTGTAAACAGCGCCAAATTTATTCGGAATGCAAACAAATGAGGAACCGTGCAACAACTGCCGATAGTTGGCAGCGCTTAACGCCACTTACGATTAAATCGAAAACGAGGCGTGGGTCCCTTGGCGGCGGCAAACTTGTTTATCACAAATCAGCTCATGCACTATTCCAATCAGAAGGGTTCTCCAACTCCTGTAATTGTAATGGAAATTAATGCATTCATGATCTAAGATAAGAACTAAAGATTGAAACGTACATGATAAATACAACGGCGGTGCCGTAACCTTACTCAACAGACGCCGCGCCATAAGTTATAAACATGTCAACTGTGAACTTCTGTAACGTAACGTAATTTCAAACACATACGAGTTTTATTGTGTCTGCGCAAATTGTCTACATAGAGAGTATCCGATTCCTTTAGGCAATTAAAATTGGAAGATATCATGTGTAAGTGTTTTCGCAAGCGCCAAATTCCTTTCAAAGTATTTTGTAACGAAAATACTCGCGACAGCATCGTTTTGGATGCATGCTATTGAACAGAATTAAGTGGAGCTAAGCGATATGTCGTTATGTGTTTTACGCGGCTATCATTGCAAGGCAGGTTGGATCTATTATGCTTTCACATAACACATATATTTTTTTTCCTGTGAGATAGGATTGTAGGTTTATTGTAGTTCACTTAGTATTATCCGTTGATCCACCCCATGTTTTTTCTTGCAAACTGTTATGGTTGATTCTAGGTGATGCATAGTTTTTTGAGATATTTCCTTCTATCTACACACTAATAGTCACCTGTATTCGTGTGCTTAAAAATAACAATTGTATTCTGAGATCGTCCTTCTTTTAAATAAGTGCATCAACATTCCCCCTATACATCACTTTCCTTAACGTCATTTAAACTTGTATGCTAACATAACATGCAATTTTAAGATACAATGGCGTAAAACACAACAATTATAACTAATTGAACAATTTTGCAAAAAACATAATTTATCGAATTACATATCAAATGCCAAAGTGATACATATGGTAGCACCTATGATCATATAGGTAAATATTGTTTGTACATAGGCTTTCTTAAACATATTTTTTTTAAGTAGTTAACTCACAATGCAACTTTAAATCTAGGCTGTCTGGTCCGTACTTTTAATAATTAAAATTAAAACTAATTAATTATTTTTACACAATTTTACATCAAGCTGTAGTGCAAGTGTTTTATTTGCTAGAAAAAGCCGAAATCTTTGTTCGCATTTCGACCATTTCTGGCAAAATATAGATAAAACAGCCATATCATAAAAAACTTTATTGGCCATTTCGCGGACGCCGGATGGTTTAACCAAAAGGTACTTTCCTATTCGGCGGGGTCGATGAGTTCCATATTCAAATCAAATCATTCAGCTAACTTCCTGCAAATAATGACCACATTGGCTAAATCCAGGTAAAATATCATATTTGTTACAATATCCCTTTAACATAATGTAGTAGCTGTATATCCTCTCTCTTTAACTTAATGTAGTAGATGTATCCCCTCTCCCTTTAATATAATGTAGAAGCTGTGTCTCCTCTCCCTTTAACATAATGTAATAGCTGTATCTCCTCTCCCTTTAACATATTGTAGTAGCTGTATCTCCACTCCCTTTAACATAATGTAGTAGCTGTATCCCCTCTCCCTTTAACAAAATGTAGTAGCTGTATTTCATCTCTCCCTTTAACATAATGTGGTTGCTGTATCCTCTCTCCCTTTAGCATAATGTAGTAGCTGTATCACCTCTCCCTTTAACATATTGTAGTAGCTGTATCTCCTCTCCCTTTAACAATGTAGTAGCTGTATCCCCTCTCCCTTTAACATAATGTAGAATCTGTATCTCCTCTCCCTTTAACATAATGTAGTAGCTGTATCTCCTCTCCCTTTAACATATTGTAGTAGCTGTATCTCCACTCCCTTTAACATAATGTAGTAGCTGTATCCCCTCTCCCTTTAACAAAATGTAGTAGCTGTATTTCATCTCTCCCTTTAACATAATGTGGTTGCTGTATCCTCTCTCCCTTTAGCATAATGTAGTAGCTGTATCACCTCTCCCTTTAACATATTGTAGTAGCTGTATCTCCTCTCCCTTTAACAATGTAGTAGCTGTATCACCTCTCCCTTTAACATAATGTAGAATCTGTATCTCCTCTCCCTTTAACATAATGTAGTAGCTGTATCTCCTCTCCCTTTAACATAATGTAGAAGCTGTATCTCCTCTCCTTTAACATAATGTAGTCGCTGTATCCCCTCTCCCTTTAACATAATGTAGTATCTGTATCCCCTCTCCCTTTAACATAATGTAGTAGCTGTATTTCATCTCTCCCTTTAACATAATGTGGTTGCTTTATCCTCTCTCCCTTTAGCATAATGTAGTAGCAGTATCACCTCTCCCTTTAACATATTGTAGTAGCTGTATCTCCTCTCCCTTTAACAATGTAGTAGCTGTATCCCCTCTCCCTTTAACATAATGTAGAATCTGTATCTCCTCTCCCTTTAACATAATGTAGTAGCTGTATCTCCTCTCCCTTTAACATAATGTAGAAGCTGTATCTCCTCTCCTTTAACATAATGTAGTCGCTGTATCCCCTCTCCCTTTAACATAATGTAGTATATGTATCCCCTCTCCCTTTAACATAATGTAGTAGCTGTATCTCCTCTCCCTTTAACACAATGTAGTAGCTGTATCTCCTCTCCCTTTAACATAATGTAGTAGCTGTATCACCTCTCCCTTTAACATAATGTAGTAGCTGTATCTCCTCTCCTTTAACATAATGTAGTCGCTGTATCCCCTCTCCCTTTAACATAATGTAGTCGCTGTATCACCTCTCCCTTTAACATAATGTAGTAGCTGTATCTCCTCTCCTTTAACATAATGTAGTAGCTGTATCCCCTCTCCCTTTAACATAATGTAGTCGCTGTATCCCCTCTCCCTTTAACATAATGTAGTAGCTGTATCCCCTCTCCCTTTAACATAATGTAATAGCTGTATCCCCCCTCCCTTTAACATAATGTAGTAGCTGTATCCCCTCTCCCTTTAACATAATGTAATAGCTGTATCCCCCCTCCCTTTAACATAATGTAGTAGCTGTATCTCCTCTCCCTTTAACAGAATGTAGTAGCTGTATCTCATCTCTCCCTTTAACATAATGTAATAGCTGTATCTCCTCTCCCTCTGTCCTTCTATCAAACATAAACTGTCACTTCAGGTTTACGCATATGCTGTCTTTAATTTGCTATAACATTGAGGTTCCTATTACACGCCAGTCAATTTCCTCAGAACATTGTACGTTTAACTCGTAGTTAGACTATGATTTTCTATGTTGCTGGCACTTAAACATAATATGTTAATTTCTAGATATATGTTTTGCGAACATTTCATTTCAGGTATATTTTGGGGTTTTTATATTTGTTTTTATTTGCTTCCGTGTGGTTTAATGTAAGATGCGGAAACATGTAAAAAGCACTCTTCACTTCGAATCATGCTTATGAATGCGCCCACGTATCCACTCAAGATGTTCCGATAACATTATGCGTTTGGGAGCGACCACATCCGGTAATATTTTTTTCCAGTAGGGATAATACTTTGTTTGTTGTGACGTGGGATATCGGATAGCATCAGGTAAAGCGGTCTATGTGTCATTAACATGCATTTAGGTAACAATTGTTTCTTTGTGAGAACAATAGGCCGTTCATTAAATACTCGTAACCTTTTTGTGACACGGATAACCGGACGTACAAAACAACACGGTGAACAATCGTAGAGGAAATGGGCTTCTTTATGCTCTTTTGTCGAGCGCATTGGTGCAGTGACATGTGCTTCGGACTCTCGATCGAGAGAACCTGGGTTCGAATCTTCCGCTGCATTGTCGAACCTTGGTCATGTTCGTTCACTCTAAGTTGCACCAAATTCACTCAGCTGTATGGTTAAGTACCTGGCTATAGACAGTGGTGGGTATTTGTGTACGAACAGTGTTCGCGCATTAATTGCAGCGTCGCTGGATGCTTCCTAGGAAAGTCGAGATGGTGTTTAATTGAACAGGTCAGCCAGGGAGTAAAGTGTAAAGCGCTTTGAGCAGTCATGAGGACTGGATACTGCGCTTAGAACTTACCTTTACATTTTACTATAACATGTGTTTAATCTATTTGACAAAAGGCAACACGGTAAGTGTCATTACAAGGGGAATATCCCCTGATTAACTTCCCCTGATGAGTTTTTAAACGGTGTAGTAATTTGTTTCTGTGTTTCTGCGTGTGTATATATATAAAATAAGGTAAGTTCGTGACACTGCAGTATCCAGACTTTAGGACTGCTCAAAGCGCTTTACATTATACTCCCTGTCACACTTGTTCAATCGACTTTTCTGGGAAACATTCAGTCACGTTGCAATTACTGCGTATATATATACAGCCCTGTATATATGTACACACACACACACACACACACACATATATATATATATATATATATATATATACAGCCCTGTATTATATATCTATATATATATACATATATATATATATATATATATATATAACGGGACTGGATCCTGCACTATTAAGGAAGTGTGTGTTATTATCATCATCATCATCATTATTCAACTTCGTACTCGGTCATGCGTGAAACAGTCGAAAGCACTGACTGCTATGGTGTGTAGATTGAAGCAGCTTACCTAATGTTGCGTGTGTTATATCGTCGATTCATGCGTCAGTATGGACTTGGAAGAATATCAATTTCTTTTAGATAATAACAAATCTCTCAATGAAGCTTGAATCGATTAGATCGAATATATTAATTGTAGCAAATATCATATTATGACTAATAGCAGAACAAGGGTTGAAAACGATATTTCTTACCAAAACAAACATTATGGACAATGAAAAAATGAAATTGAGTGATTAACTCTAGTGATTAGGAATGAAAGCACATTAAAATGGTTTGCATCAAACAAAATATTTATCTATCAAGGCAGTACACAAGACAGGAAGAAAACACACAATTATAATAATAATAATGGCGACATAATGCTTATACACTCAGGTCTAAGGTTGATCAGCTGTATTTAATGCCTCTGAAATCTACACATGCCGTGTAGAAATCCTGTTGCAGCATCGCGACCTTTTGTTCGAAGTTTCTTAGTGTGAAGACTAGGTCTGCAGTCGATCGCGCTGCTTTGAATTCACCGTGAGTGTTAGGAAGTATCGCCTCGCTGACTCGCTGCAGTCGGTTGTATAAGATGTTAGCATATTTGTTCGTTACATAATCAATTATAATTCAGCCACACTGCAATTGCTGAACAACATGTCTGTTTCATATGCACCCACCCACCCACCCACCCACCTACCCACACACACGCACACGGCACGAACACAAACACAAAGACTCGCGAACACACACACAAACAAACACACACACAGAATGTTATTATGTATGTGATGTGTTTCTCGTGTTGAGGTGACAATTTATTGATAACACATTAAAGTGCCATGAAAGAAATACACCGATATGTACAAATATCAACTCCATCAAACGCAGACATTTTCAGCAAAAAACGTTGTATTTTATGTTCACTGAATAACTGGTAGTCTAAAAGATATACTGCCTGATTATGGCTTGACGTACATATTATAAAAAAAGTTTGTAGGTTCCGCCCAAGATCGTTCATCGTGCTGCTTAGGTGAATATAGAGGTTCGTGTGTGTCTTTTTTCTTCGCACACTCGATAAGGCAATCGGACACCAAAGTAAATTATTACACAGCTACATCACTGAGGCCCGCCACAGGTAAATGATGACCTGCCAACCCCGTGTTCGCGACAAAGTATGATAACTTTGAGTTTGATAACATTTCGTGTTAATCTGAATCTGAATCATGCTAATATACCTGCCTACTTTTTTGGAATTCCGGGACATTCTTCAGCGGTTAAGCACGCTGTCTCGTCGCGCTCTCTCGGGTGTTGACATTGGAAAACGACGGGTGCTGTTGAAGAATTATCGCCGGAACTTCAGCGATTCAGCACGTCTCCCGTGGTGGCGCTGTCTCGAAGATCGAGGGTATTGCTGGAGATGTTAACGAAAGTCCGGGAGTTTTGCCTGTATTCCGGGAGACCGGAAGATACACCAAAAATCAAGCAGACTCCTGGAAATTCAGGGATAATTGGCAAGTATATGCTACAGATCAGCAACAGCAAGCGTTCTTTATACACTATTTCACTTTGTCGCCAATATTTATACTTAGGCGCCCGCACGCGAATGGATGCCAAACATTGCTCCACTCTCCATCATTTGGGCGAACAAACTGCGAAGTTCGGTGAAGGTGCCTAAACACGCCATTGTGTGTGTCCTGTCGTGTTTACTGCTCCACAAAACACACATCTACCTGTATATTAATACGTTAATTTGTGAGCGTTGTAACAGAATTTCCTCCAAGGCGCCGAGGTTCTGTCGCTAACAATGGATATTTAGAGTTATGTCATCACGTATTCTGATATGCTATTTTCTGGAGGGCATTTCATTTCTCCCACCTGAGAAAATTGAGTTGATCCACTTACGTTGTTGCTCCATGTGTGTGTGTGTGTGTGTGTGTGTGTGTGTGTGTGTGTGTGTGTGTGTGTGTGTGTGTGTGTGTATGTGTGTGTGTGCGTGTGAGTGTGTATGTGTGTGTGTGTGTGTGTGTGTGTGAGTGTGGTGTGTATGTGTGTGTGTGTGTGTGTGAGTGTGTATGTATGTGTGTGTGAGTGTGTGTGTGTGTAAGTGTGTGTGTGTGTGTGAGTGTGTGTATGTGCGTGTGAGTGTGTGTTTGTGTAAGCTAGTATATACCAATATATTCGAGAGGACTTTGTCACCTGGGAGGAGATGCACTTACGTAAGTGCATCTCCTCCCAGGTGACAAATTCCTCTCGAATATTGTTTACGTTCTTTCGCATCCAGGCCAACTTGCCACAGATCTACCAACTAGCGATGTATTTGAATAGTAAGTTACGTAGAGTTGTTTGTTAGTTCCAGTAAATGAATGGAGTGTTGAAACATTTGCCAGAACCGCCACATTATTACAGGCTACATGGAATTACATAATTGGCATTGGAAACTAAATGGTTGGCAGGAATGTGTGTAAGATCAACATAGTGCAATAGTGATCACTGCTGCCTTAGTTTAGTGGTAACTATACTTACTAACACAAATAGTCTATTGAACATTGACACTTTGGTGTGTAAGCAATTTCCATTGAAATACGTCTAGACTTTTCTGAACAAAAGAAAAAGTGAAAGAAAGAAAGATAGAAAGAAATATGCAACCACTAATTAGAAATTGTATAACAAAAAGAAAAACCTGCTAAGCATGTTATTGCTATCTATTCCTAATCATCAACACGCTATCTACGCGAAGAAATAAAGCTAAAGTACATAGCATATCCTAAAAACTGTATAATAATATGTGTATGTTAAGTGAATGATATGCACACACATGAAACACGCACCCGCCATACGCACGCATGCTCTCTCGCACGCACACACACACACACACACACACACACACACACACACACACACACACACACACACACACACACAAGCATACGGTCGGTTTCGAGCAACACGGAATCGCAAGTTCAAAATGTTCCCAAAGAGTGATTTTCCAAAACAAAGCTACTCACACTTATTTCATGAGATTACGTCGACATGTTGTTTATTAGTGGCCCAAAGTAATAGATGATGATATTCTAAGTAATTCTAGTGACCATATATGTGTGTGTGTGTTTGTGTGTGTGTGTTTGTGTGTGTGTGTGTGTGTGTGTGTGTGTGTGTGTGTGTGTGTGTGTGTGTGTGTGTGTGTGTGTGTGTGTGTGTGTGTGTGTGTGTGTGTGTGTGTGTATTTGTATGTATAAGTAGTATGTGCGGTCCCTTGCGTTGGACGCGTGCGCGGGCGCGAAGAAAATCCATGTTAAAAGATAGGGATTTCCTTCGGGGCGCGCCCAGTTTCGAGATATCATGGTCCCCATGTTAAAAGATAAGACATATTTTCTCCATATTAAAAGATAGGGATGTTTCCTTATGTTAGAAGGTAGGGATGTTTCCTCATGTTAGAAGATAGGGACATTTCTCTATGTTAAACGTCAATTCAATTTATTGTACAGGTATACGACGACTTTTTAGAGTTCGAGGTGTCAATTTACCCTACTTTTAGCCCTACAAATCCTATGTTAAAATATAGGGACTTTTTCCATGTTAAAAGGTAGGCTCGTTTCAAACAAAATACTCTGAACAGCATTTGAACCTGTCACACACGACATTCCTCTGCCCGTAAGCTGAAGCTCTGCCAAAGGACCGAGCCCTTGTTTGGTCGATGACGACGTGTCTAAAATATGGTGTTATAATAAGACGTAATTTATAATAAAAGCATTATAAATTCAACGGATACCTATTTATCTATGTTAAGGAGATAATGAGTGTTATACTCAGTGGAAAATTCCCCGCAAAATTTTATTCTGGACGAGTGCGCGCGAGAACGATGTTTTCATTGCTTCATGAAAAATGACGGGAAATGTGTGAAAATGGCGGTAATTCTGTGAAAATGACGTCGTTAATAAGTACGTCTGATAATTAGGTCGAAATGGTAGTAATTATGTTAGTATACATGTTGATCTTGCGCGCTTGTATCTTGTTTTATTCAATGATGTAATTGAATAAGTACGCGTGGTAAATTGGTCAAACTGGTAGTGATTTGCTTAGCCAACATCTACAAGAACTGTATTGAAGGTCTGCTATCAGCAAAGCGGTAACGAATGCTCTGTGTGTCGGAAGAACATTCGGGTATTTTGTCCCATGTTAACAGGAAACAGGAGCTAATTCCTACTTTAAAAGATAGGAAATTATAAGATAGGAACTTATCTGCTAAATCACTCAAACTGACCGCTATCTGTGTAAGTATGTGTAGTAAATCGTTCAAACTGGTAGTGTTTTGGTCAAAACATTTTACATGTAACATTCTTTGGGATACGACATTTACACTTACACAGTTGATTGCCCGGTTGCAAACTGGTTGCAAACTGTTTTGAAGTGATATTCCTGTCCAAGTCTCATCTGCGCATAGAATCAGAGGCCAACAGTACTGTTTCAATATTTTATCAAGCCAACATTCTGAACTTGCACGTATGAGTATAATTTCGTTCAACGACGTCGTTAAATAAGTAAGCACGCACGATGTCGACTCTTCGTCCTTGAACGGTATTTGACAACAATTGACCAAGTAAAGAATTGGTTGCAAGGCTCTTTATCGAAACAGTCGCGTAACAAAATGAAGGGTTATGATGAACAGTATATGAGTATAATAATCATCCAGATAAGGTGTGCCAGTATTTATATAGTTTACTGTATTAGTGGTCAAGTGTACAAACTGATATTAGATCGCTTTTTTCTGTTTTACATAATGTAGTGTTTAAATTCGTGCTTCTTCGGTAAAAACCTTTCAAGCCTAATTCTATCGTAAAATTCATAACCTGGCATCGGTAACCGAAAACGGACACAAATAAACATTACGCTTGATTGTAACCCTATTTCTGTATCTTTTACAGTATGTCTATGACATTAAACATAAAAGTGTAACATATACGACACGCTATGAATAATACTAAAAATCATAACCTGGCATTGACAATCGAAAATAGGTACTTCTCTATTAAATCAGTCAGGTACTGCGTAGGTACGATTGCTATTTTTTACATTACGTGCTTGCATGCAGTTTTGATTTGTTCATAAAAAAATCTCGATCAGTGACGTTATTAAATAAGCACGCATGGTAGTTTGGTTCAACTTGTAGAGTAATTAGGTTAGCTAGCATTTGAAACTTGCGCGTATGTATGTAATCTCCTTCAGTGACGTCATTAAACAAGTGCGCGTGGTAGTTTGGTTCAAATTGTAGAGTAATTAGGTTAGCAAGCATTTGAAACTTGCGCGTATGTATGTAATCTCCTTCAATGCCGTCATTAAGTAAGTACGCGTGGTAGTTTGGTTCAACTTGTAGAATAATTAGGTTAGCAAGCATTTGGAACTTGCGCGTGTGTAAACAATCTCCACCAGTGACATCATTAAATAAGTACGCGTGTTAGTTTGGTTCAACTTGTAGAATAATTAGGTTAGCAAGTATTTGAAACGTGCGCGTATGTAAACAATCTCCTTCAGTGACGTCATTAAATAAGTACGAGTGATAGTTTGGTTCAACTTGTAATTCGGTTAGCAGGCGTTTTGAACTTGCGCGTATGTATATAATCTTCTTCAACGACGTCATCAGTGTAGGACTGACCAAGTGTACTGGACTAGACACGTGTAACCGACTAAGCAAGAGTATCGCGTGCATCGAAACTGCATTACTTTACAAATAGTCTTAAACTTCATGACTGAAGAGAGACTATCGGTATTGTCAATGGTAGGGTCATCGATTTGCATAAAACAGGTTCGTGTACGATATGCAAGACACAGGAATAGTACCATGGACCAAAAACTTAACCAAACTTAGACCGACAACTTTCATGTACCAAACTTAGATCAACGAGTTGCAAGAACCAAACTTCTACGACACTCTTCAGTCCACCGAATACACTGGTAGATCACCCTGTGTCGGGTACCGTTGTATCTTTCGAGTTGTGGTCCTCGACACTGTGGTTACACTTAGACCAGCGACTTTCACGAACCAAATTTAGACCAGCGAGTACATACAAACACACATTTAAACTTGCAAAGACGGAAACTTACACGTACAAACAAACTATCATTGACAAACGTGCAAACAAACGTAGAAAAGTGTGTGTATATGTGTGCGTGCGTGCGTGCGTGTGTGTGTGTGCGTGCGTGCGTGTGTGTGTGTGTGTGTTGAGTGTGAGTGTGTGTATGTTGTGTGTGTTATGTGTGTGTTGTGTGTGTGTGTGCGTGTGTGTGTGAGTGTGTGTGTGTGTGTGTGTGTGTGTGTGTGTGTGTGTGTGTGTGTGTGTGTGTGTGTGTGTGTGTGTGTGTGTGTGTGTGTGTGTGTGTGTGTGTGTGTGTGAGTGTTGTGTCGTGAACCAAACTTAGACCAACGCGTTGCACGAATCAAACCTAGATCAACGAGTGTCACGATCCAAACTTAGACCAAGTTCAGAGTCCGAAGCTCTAGCCACTGCACCACCACCGCTTCTGTGTGTACTAACTCCTACCACCACCGCCACCACCACCACCACCAACACCACCACCGTTTCTGTGTGTCTGTGTGTGTGTATTATCTAAACTCACCACCACCTACGCCGGATCTCTATTTGTCGACACACTTCTGCCATTCTACCGACTTATAGCAGGTAAACAGTGCTAAGCACTGACCTACAGCACACAAACACTAACCTACAACAAACAAACACCGACCAACAACACATAAACACCGACCAACAACACGTAAACAGTGCAAGTAAACACTGACCTAGAACATACAAACATTGACCTAAAACACAAAAACCATTGACACACAATATACAACCACTAATCTACAAAAAAACAAGCAAAGACCAACAACACAGCAACACCAAACAACAACACGTAAACAGTGCTAAACACTGACCTACATAAAGCAAACATTGACGAACAACACACAAATACCTACATACAACACACAAACACTGAACAACGATACACAAATATTGAACTACAACATACAACTCCTGAGATACAACACGAAAACAGTGCTAAACACTGAACTATAACACAAAAACATCGACCTACAACACACAAACAGCGACCTACAATGCGTAAACAGTGTTAAACACTGTGCTTGTATGTTGTAGGTTTGTGTTTGTAGGTTGTAGTTCAGTGTTTTTGTATTGTAGGTGGGTGTTTTTGTGTTGTGGTTCAGTGTTTATATGTTATAGGTCGGTGTTTGTATGTTGTAGGTCGGTGTTTTTGTGTTGTAGGTCAGCGTTTAGCACTGTTTACGCTTTGTAGGTCGGTGTTTGTATGTTGTAGGTAATAATTATGTTTGTTTTTATTTTCAGAATATTGTACTTTCTTGTTTTATAAATGTGATTTCCTCTAAACAGCCTTCCAAGGTTGTGTAACAGGATTGATTACTTGACGATATATATATATATATATATATATATATATGCTCATAACTAAAATTTTTAGAGGTATGTATATGTCAAAAATGTGACCTTTATTGTCAACTATTATGGAAAGCTATCAGAACGTGGTGGAAACAGTATTTTATCAACTTTTAAGGTGGGGTGTCTCTTCAGCTTAGGACATGCATGAGATCGTAATGCCCACAGTGAGCCTAATTAAGCATACTCGATTGTAACATTTCGCTAACTACATTGCAAGAAAAACACTCACCGAACTAGCCGTTGATACGAACTGCATCTGGAACGACGTCAAAACCCCACGTTGATACAACTTTCAAACCCAACGTGTTTTCAAATTGTTTCGACGTAGGTACCTGACGTCGAAACAACGTAGTTACAACGTCAGTTTGCCCGATGCGAAGAAGGTAAATTTGCAATGAAAGTGAATTTTATCTATTGTCTAAGCTATTTCAAACCATGCTTAAATACAGCAGCGGTGACATAATATGCTATTGTCGTAACATGAAATGTACCTGGAGCACAATGTGTGTCTAATGTTTATTTGTTTTAGTAGAGCTTACATAACAATTAATCCAAATTCTTAAACCGCATCGTTGATCAAATGTTCATTGGCCGCTTGTTTTGAACGAGGTTAGCGAAATGGAAGCACTAATATGACTATTGACACCTGTAGCTAAAGCAGTTAAGCGCCGTTATCGTATGCGGAAACTGGACGGGACGTCAAACTTGAAGTCAACTTCACAACGTCGACGTCTAGCTAAACACCATTAGCTAACCGCTCAGAAAGCGGTTTTCCGTTCTACTCCAATAAAATATAATTGTAAGCCCATTATAGTTGGACATTTGTTTGCATAGGCAGATATGATATTTAGAATATTTACAATTAATAACGAAAGTACACAAAGACTACAACAGATGAGTTCAATACACTCATTTTATTTCACCGCGACATTCTCGGCACAGCGCCTTGCTCTATCACTGTAGCTGTCGACAAGCGACTCGCAGGTCTTTTAAAACCCGTCAAATGTGCTGATTGATATTTCAAACTCAACTTTCTGTATACGTGTGTGTTCCTAAGAGGTCGAGGTATCGCATTGCATAGTTATTTTTCAGTTAATAGAATTAACAACGTACGAAATAATACGGCGTTTTTCATACGCCGAATTTCCAATTCACGTCTACGAACGCCGCGTCGAACTACAGACAATTGCACCGCAAAAGATTTGACGTAGTACCCAATAATTGGAGTAACTTTTTGCCGTCGCATAATTTTTGCCGTCACATTTCCCTTAATTAGGTTAGCTAAAAATGTATAATAATTGACGCTCTATCAAAAAATAGAAGAACACATATCATCCAAATTAACCAAGCAAAAGGGGGTGTCCTCGTATGGTCAAGCGTGCGTATGTGTGTGTCCTGTTGTAAAGCAATATCTTGCTCATTCAGTTCCGCCAAGACTGATATCACTCTTTGGCCTTCACAAATACGTGAACATTTTATCGTTATAGAGTCGGCAGAACTGCTTTTCGTCTAACATCAAACACCTAGGAGACATTGCTTGTGGAAATATACTTCTTGCTTCTCTCTTTCTCGCATCATGCAGATACGACCACATCTGACACTGACTACAATTCTACTCGCTAAGTTCTGAATTTCACACGTGCAATTATACAACACAATTATACAACACAATTATACAACACAATTATACAACACAATCATATACAAATATGAAGACATAAGTATATGTTACTTTAACCAAAAGAAACAGCTCCGGGTGTAAGCAAAATGTAGAAAACTAGGTATCAACGCAATCGGATAAAAACGCCTGATAAATAATAGGTGCGCTCTATGTGCTTGCTGTTTTTATTTGCTTTATGGACTTTGTTGCACCTTCGAAGCCAATTTGTGTCAACAAATGGCGGTCCGTTGAAATATGATAGTGTTTAAAGTAGCTCATGAAATGGTGCACTATAACTGACTTATTCACAACTGTCATACTACCTGATTACTGAATATCCCTTTGGATATTTCATTTTATTGTAGTTTCCACAAGAGGGAACAACATTTTATTGACATCGAAACAGTGGTTGATGTGAAACTTGAGTCAACGTCGTTTATTAACGTTCGTTCAACGTCGTATATATCAACGACGAACCGACGTCAGATAACAACATTAAATCTACGTCGGGAACCAACTTATATGGCCACCTCTATATCAGTATTATTATCATATACCCTGTTATTTTTTAAATTTCACAACGACTTTAGAAACATTAAGTGACTGATGGCTCGTACTATCAATACAAAGTATGATTGATCGGACAGTGTTAACTTGCATAAATCCAAAATGGCCGTCAAAATATCAATGTTTTGATCATAATCCAACTATACTTGGAATTTTGTAATGATTCTAAATTATATTTAGTTGTTGGGAGCTCGAAGCATCGATGATTGTAAATTAAAAATAACAAATGTTATGACTTAGCATTTAGCATATATTTGCATAAATCCAATATGGTCACCACCACAGTGTAATGATCATAACATTCTAATTTTCTAAATGCCAGTTTAGTTTTTAAGGGTTTGATGCATCTTTTGTACACACGCACGCATGTGTGTGTCCGCATATCCATATTCTAGTTGTGCTTCTACTTTGAATTAAACAGTTTGTATGAGGTCGTGATAAATCTATCATAACGATGTTAATTACGGCAGAACTAAACTAAAAACATCCCAAATGACTCATGTTTATTTTTCGTGTCAACCAACAGCGCGGTGCCAGGGTAGTTTCCACTGACCTATAGAGGTCATGCTGCACCGACCTATGACATGACATGTCATACTGTACAAAACGGCGGACCTCAGGGATTTCTGGATTAGCGGCGGTGAAACAAGTTCATCGGTGTATTCAATGAGTATTTCAATGTACCTATTAGAGCGAGCAGAGGGTAAATGAGGGGGAAAGCAATGGTGAAAGTTATGGTGATGAGGGTGGCAATTTTACAAGTGGAAATGGCACCGAAGCGTCTGATCCAGGACTGCCAATTGACGCCCGTGGCTCCAGAAAGTACAGCAAGTTCTTCTCCATTAGAGGACGATTTTGAACGCTGTTAGTCCTTCCAGCTTAACAGTGAATAGTAGCCGTAAAGAACAGAGAATGAGGACTCGGCGCAAAATTTACATTCTTGAACGTAATTATTATTTGTTTTATTCAAGCCTATTTAGTGTTGAGAGGACAAAGAAGATCAAGTTGAATAACGAGAGGAAGAACGAGACGAAGAAGGACAGGAAGAAGGAAGATGAGAGGAAGAACTAGAGGATGGAAGATAGTAAGAAGGAGAGGAAGAATGATAGCACCAGCGAGAGAAAGAACGTGAGAAAGAAAGAGAGGAAGGAGAGGAAGAACGAGAGGAAAAACGAGAGGATGATGGGAGGAAGGAGAGGAAGGAGAGAAAGATGTAGTGGAAGAAGGAGAGTAAGAACAAGAGATGGGATGAGAGGAAGAGCGAGAAGAAGAGGGAAACGAGAGGAAAAGTGGCAAAGAGGAAGAAACTGATTAATGACTGATTAATGAATGTTGGTCGTCAGGCGGAACTATCCTTATTAAGAACAATGTCAACAAAGTTATCGTTGTCAAATCTGTCAATGAACTAAACGACAATACCAAATAAGGTATGGAATTAATACAGCTCCAGTGCTTTTGTACTTGTATACACTAAGCTATGACTGTATACAGTAAGTTCACCAAATACTATGTTATACTGCTATGTTTTTGTTATTGCACAATTTGTTTCTTTTCACAGTGCTTACATAGATTCTATGTTTATGTTTCTTCAAGCATAGTTAAATGATGCCTATACATTGTTATATCTGTAAGAAGTATGCTAACAAGAATACTTCCTTAAATTGTATTTTATGTTCTTGTGCTTACCATGCTAAATGTGTACCTTATTTGCAAACTAATGATGTGAAGCTGGTTAATAGCTGGCATTGCACTAAATGCATGTCTTCTATTCTGCCATTTAATCACTTTGAAAATGACTATGATTTTCTCACTGCCATCGCTAATGACTGGTTTGATCTTACTAGTATATCGTTTTGTGAGTTACAAAATAAGTTACTTAATCCTTTTGATTTAAATAATAATAGTCATAATTTGCCTATGTATAATAATGATCCAGATCTACAATATGTTAATAATGTGTATGCAACTGTACTAAATAACTGTGACTATTTTGTTGAAAACACTTTTATTAAGAAATGTTCTCAATTGTCATCAATGAACAACATGTTTTCCTTACTGCACACTAATATTCGAAGTATTGGCAAGCATCTACATGAATTAGACCAATATCTCCAGGTGCTAGATCGTAAGTTTTCTGTTATTGGTGTTAGTGAAACATGGTGTCAAGACTACAATGTCAACTGTTGTGCATTATCAGGATACAAAGCAGAACATATTTATAGGCATACTAAAACAGGTGGTGGTGTCGCATTGTATGTTAAAGATAATATTGCATACCACACTAGATTAGACATTACTAAATTAAATGAATTCATAGAATGTCAGTTCATAGAGATTCATAAAGATAGTACTGCACATGGTAAAGATATTGTAGTTGGTGTCATATACAGACCACCGAACAATGATATAAATACCTTTATTGATGAAGTGTCTAATATACTAGACATTCTCAACAATGAAGACAAAATATGTTATATCATGGGAGACTTTAATATTAATCTTTTTAATTATGAAGAACATGTACCAACATGCAATTTTTTAAACCTGATGTTTTTGCATTCTTATATTCCATTAATAAATAAACCAACACGAGTAACTAATCAATCAGCAACATTGATTGATAACATTTTCACAAATAACCATAAAAACATGTTCCAAGGCATTATGTACACAGACGTATCTGACCACTTCCCAGTATTTCTCATTGATAATAATTGTAAATTAACCAATTATTCTAAATATATAACAAACATAAACTTTTTGAGGGCAAACATGGATAAATTTTATAATAACATGCAGAACATTGATTGGGAAATTATAACATCCATAAATAATTGTCAAACAGCCTACTCAATATTTTATAAACTACTACTTCGAGAATACAATGATTGCTTTCCATTAAAAACAGTCAAACGTAATTACAAGAATAAGAAACCATGGCTAACTACTGGTTTAAAAAACTCAATAAAAGAGAAGAATAGACTATATATTAAATACATAAGACAAAATACAATATATATAATGAAACTAAATATAAAGTTTACAAAAGTAAATTGAATGGCTTACTACGGAAATTTGAACGTGAACATTATGCAACTCTTTTTGAAGAAAATAAACATAACCTTAAAAAGTCTTGGTCCCTATTAAAAGAAATAATAAATAAGAAACATGAAACCATAACACAGACAAAATTCATTATTAACAAAGTTGAAACATCAGATAAAAAACATATAAGTGAAAGTTTTAATAATTTCTATATAAATGTTGGTTCTAAGCTAGCAACAAACATACCACAGAACCAAACAGATCCTATGTCATACATAAAAAACAGTAATATGAAAACAATATATCTTGAACCGGTAACTGAAAATGAGGTATCAGTAATACTAAACTCTCTCAAAGCATCGTCTCCTGGATGGGATGACATTTCCTCTAAAGTAATAAAACAAACATATAATAGTTTTATTAAACCATTGACATACTTATATAACTTATCTATAAATACTGGAATATTCCCAGATGAACTAAAAATAGCAAAGGTAATACCCATTTATAAAGCCAAAGAAAAAAACTTATTGATTAACTACCGGCCAATTTCAATATTACCTACTTTTTCTAAAATATTGGAAAGACTAATGTATAACAGATTGTTAAATGTTATTAATAAGCATAATATTTTGTATAAATATCAGTTTGGTTTTCGAAAAAATAACTCTACTAACATGGCACTTATAATCATTGTAGACAAAATATCAGAAGCCTTACAAAACAAACAAATTGTGCTAGGAGTGTTCTTAGATTTATCTAAAGCATTCGATACAGTTGACCATGACATACTCTGTCAGAAACTCCAATGTTATGGTATCCGTGGCTTAGCCAATGATTGGATTAAAAGTTATTTATTTAATAGAAGTCAATATGTGTTCTACAATGACACTAGCTCCACGAAGCAAACTATTACTTGTGGTGTACTGCAAGGTTCCATCCTGGGGCCATTGCTTTTTTTATTATATATCAATGATATTGTTAGTGTCTCAGATATTCTTTTTTCCATATTATTTGCTGATGACACTAGTCTGTTTATAAATGGTGATCATTTGGATGATATAACTAACAAAATGAATATTGAATTAAAAAATTTTTTAATTTGGCTAAATGCCAACAAACTATCTTTAAACATTAATAAGATCCAATACATGATATTTAAAACACCTAACAGAAAACATACAAAACCAACAACACTTAAAATTAACAATAATGCTATTAAACTAGTATCTTCTACGACATTTCTTGGTGTGACTATTGATAGCAAACTCAACTGGGCTGAACACATTAACAAAGTCAAATGTAAAATTTCTAAAGGTGTTGGCATTCTCAACAAAGCCAGAAGCTTATTAACTAGATCATGTTTGGTCACCTTGTATTACTCATTTTTATTCCCTCACTTGACATATTGTATTGAAGTATGGGGAGGTGCATTTGACTCATATTGTTCAAGTATTATTAAGATTCAAAAGAAAGTAGTGAGAATGCTTGTCTCAGCTAATAGATTAGCTCATACAAAACCTATCTTTAAATTACTAAATCTATTAACTTTCAGACAATTGTATGTATATTCAATACAAATATTTATGTATAAATACAAGATGGGTCTTTTACCAACAATCTTTGAAAATATGTTTACACTTAATCAAGATGTCCATAGTTATAACACAAGACAATCTGCACAAATTCATATACCCAAGGCTACTTTACAAATAAGACTTCGTGCTATAAGAAATAAGGGTGCTATTATTTTGAATCATTTCAGCACAAGACTTACATTTACGACTTACTCAATAATTAGTTACAAATCTATACTTAAGCAATTTATTTTACACAATGATGTTAATATATAACATAATTTTCAATCACGATTATATATTCTACAACTGCACGCTGTTTTTGTTTTCAATATAATGATATTTACATTGAAATATACCAAAGGGAGTATAACATTATTTAATGTTCTTCCCTTGTTGTGCTCATTATGTTATTATATAGGATTTGTCTTAATTTGATTTGTATTGTATTGTAATGAGTTACAATAAATTTGATTTGATTTGATTTGATTTGAAAAACCCGAGGAAGAACGAGATGATGTTCAAGAGGAAGAATGAGAGGAAAAGGGATAGGAAGTACGAGAGGAAGGATGAGAGGAAAGAGAGGACGTACATCAGATAGATGGATAGGAAGAACTCCAGGAAGAACGAGAGAAAGAAGCAGATGAAGAATAAGAGGAAGAAGGAGATGAAGAATGAGAGCAAAAAGGAGAGAAAGATCGAGAGGAAAAACAAGAGGGAGAAAGAAAGGAAAATCGAGAATGAATGGATGAATAAATGCTTAAAATAGGAATAGAATAATACATAACATAAATGAATAAAGAAGAATATACAATATGTACAATTCCTGGTATGCAGCAGAGCCAACTAGTATATATGCGTATACAATGGTTTGATAAAGAAAAACAAGCAGAGTAACTGGTTGCTGCGAACCTTTGGTAATGGTAAACAGATTGTTGTATATACAGCGTGGAATCAATAATCACGAATGGACAATTAATACACTACCATAGTAACAATTATGACATGGGCGGTTGATAAGAAATGAACAACAATTATTGTGCAGTTATTGTTTCTTCTTCACATATGTAAGATAAGAATGGTTTTATTGCAGATGAACATAGCGAACAAAGAGCTCCAGATCCGAATAGCCCTAGTCAGTACGTTGAAATATGATAGTGGATTAAGTAGCAGATGAAATGGTGCACTATAACTGATTTAATCACAACTATCATACTATCTGATTATTGAGAGTATTCCTTTGGATACTTCATTTTATTGAACACCGTTCTTACTATAATATCCAAAATGTCGAATTACCTATTAAAAGAATTTCGCCTACCTTCTCCTCAACGGGTACAAAACGTTGTAACGACGTTGTTTCCACAAGAGAGGACAACGTTGTACTGACGTCGAAACTGTGGTTGAAGTGAAATTTGAGTCAACGACGTTTACCACCGTTCGTTCAACGTCGGATATATCAACGATGAACCGACGCCAGATACCAACATTAAACCTACGTCGCGTACCAACGTATATGGCCGCCTCTATATCAGTATTATCGTCATATATATCCTGTTATTGTAGGAATTTCACAATTACTTTAGATACATTAAGTGACTGGAGGTTAGTATTATCAATAACAAGTATGATTGAAGGGACAGTTTTAATTTGCATAAATCCAAAATAGCCACCACAATGTAAATGTTTTTATCAAAACCAAACTATAGTTGGAATTTCATGATGATTCTAAATTATATTTAGTTGTTGGGAGCTCGAAGTATCGGTGATTATAAAAACAATGATTGAGCGTTTTTTTAATTTGAATAAATGCAACCTGGCCGTCACTATATCAGTGTTTTATCACATTCGTTATATATCCGAGTATAGTTGCATTGTCCTAATGATTCTAAATAACATTAAGCTTCAAAGTGCCCGAGACCTTCTACGACAGTAACACATTTTATGACTTGGCATTTTATCATATATTTGCATAAATCCAACATGGTCACCAACTCAGTGTAATGATCATAACATTATAATTTTCTAAATGCCAGCTTAATGTTTGAGGGTTCGATGCATATTGTGTGCACACGCACGCGTGTGTGTATCCGCACATCTATCTTCTAGATATGCGTGCACTTTGAATTAAACAGTTTGTATGAGGTCGTGATCAATCTCTATCATAACGATGTTAATAACGGCAGGACAACTACTAAACTAAACACATCTCAAATGACCGTTAATATATGTGTGTGTGTGTGTGTGTGTGTGCGCGCGCGCGCGCGCGTGTGTGTGTGAGAAAGAGAGAGAGAATGAGAGTGCGAGCGTGTATATGTGTCATCTGCTGTTAAAAGAGACCATAAGACGCGAATCGCTAATTTGAATCATTTTCATTTGTTGTATTAGTGTGATGTTTCATCAAATCGATGTCGCTCTTTCTTTTTTGCTTCTTATACAAGTAATCAACGAAATAGTGCGTTGTCAAGCTAGTTTTCACTGACCTATATAAGTCATGCTGCACCAACCTATGACATGATCTGTCATGCTGCACAAAATGGCGGAGGTCAGCGATTTCGGAATTAGCGGCGGCGATGTCCGAAATGAGTTCAACTGTGTGTTCAATAAGTATTTCAATGTACCTATTAGAGCGAGCAGAGGGTAAATGAGGGGGAAAGCAATGGTGAAAGTTATGGTGATGAGGGTGGCAATTTTGCAAGTGGAAATGGCACCGAAGCGTCTGATCCAGAACTGCCAATTGACGCCAGTAGCCCTGCAATGCTTGCGCTCGCGGCTACCACAGATGCGTCGCATCGCACAGCAAATTGTAAGTGTCCGTCGAAAAGAACAAAGAACGAGGACTCGGCGCAAAATTTACCCTCTCGAACGTAATTATTATTTGTTTTATTGAAGCCAGTTTAGTGCTGAGAGGAAGAAGAAGAACAAAAGGAAGTAGGATAGGAAAAACGAGATGAACAAGGACAGGAAGAAGGATTAAGGAGAGGAAGAACTAGATGATGGAGGATAGTAAGAAGGAGAGGAAGTAGGAGACGATGAGAGAGAGGAAGAACGAGAGAAAGAACGGGAGGAACAACGAGAGGAAGGAGAGGAAGAATGAGACAAAAACGAGAGGAAGATGTGAATAAGGAGAGGAATGAAAGGAAGATGAAGTGGAAGAAGGAGAGGAAGAAGGAAGGAGAGGAAGAACGAGAAGTAGGACGAAATGAAGAACGAGAAGGAGATGAAGAACGAGAGGAAGAAGACGAGGAAGAAAGAGAGGAAGAAGAATAGAAAAAATGAGAGGAAGAAGGATAGAAAGAATGAGAGGAAGAAGGATAGAAAAAATGAGAGGAAAAAGAATAGAAAAAATGAGAGGAAGAAGGAAAGGAAGAACGAGAGGAAAAACCAAGAGGAAGAACGAAATTATGGAGAGGAAGAACGAGACGAAAAACGAGAGGTAGATGTGAGGAAGGAGAGGAAAGAGAGGAAGATGGAGTGGAAGAAGGAGAAAAAGAATGAGAGTAAGAAGGAAAGGAATATCGAGAATGAATGGTTGGATGCTTTATTTAGGAATTGAATAATACATAACATAAATGAATAACGAAGAATATACAATAATGTACAATTCCAGACAGACAGCAGAGCCAAAGCTGTTACCAGTTTATATGCGTATGCAATGGTTTGATAAAGAAAAATAAGCTGAGTAACTGATCGCTGCCACCCACTAATAATGGTAAACTGACTGTTATAGACAGCGTGTAATCCATAACTATGAATGGACAATTTATTTTTACACTACCATAAGTATTAAGTAACAGTTGTGAGATGGTTGGTTGATAAGAAATGAAAAAAAATTACTATTGCGCAATTAAAATTATATGTTTTTTCTTCACATATATACAATAAGAATGATTAGATTCCATATAAACATATCCAGTAATGCAAACTTAATATGTAGTATAATTGTTTTCTTATAACCGTTTAAGACTAATGCTATTAACATACAATAGCAAGTCATAGCACTTTTAAAATGGCGTAGTATTTTAATAAACATAGCGCTTTAAGACACATGATTTTAAAGAAGACACAAAACTGGTAATATTACATTATAATAAATAATATTTTGAATATCAAGCGAAATGTTATTCCATGCCACCGCGCCATTACGTAACAGACTACTTGATGATCGCACAGTAGAATTGGACGAATATGTCTAAGTTGCCTAGTGTCGTGATTGTGAACATCGCGGGTTAATGTAAACATATTAGACAACGACACAGGTATGTTGTTAGGGGAATAGTTATACGTAAATTTGAAATTTTTTATTTCATAGATATCCTTTAATTTGAATACATGCAAGCATGTGAACAGGGGGTGAGTGTGCTCGTGGAAACTAGTTCGAAGAATACTACCAACAATTTTGTCTGCGTAATGAACAATTACATTATATGGCTTTATGAGTAGATCCCCAAAGTATTATTCCTATGTCAAATGTGGATTTACTATAGTGCATAGTAAAGTGTCTTTAGGGATGTTACAGGTAGAAAGCCATTCACTTTATTTATAGCATATAAAGCACTTGCAAGTCTGCATACATTTATATGTTCATGCCAAACAAGTTTATCATCAATAAGAAGGCCTAAAAAAATTACACAGTGGTTGGCTGAATTATCACATCGTACATTTTTAACGTACTTCATTCACTATGTAAATGTCGTGATCTAGACAACAACATATATTTTGGTTCGGATACATTTAACGATTATTATTATTAGCGTGAAATCAATCGGCTAATACTTGAAGGTCTTTATTTATGTCATTGTGAAGTTAAGTAATACGATTTCAACTCATATATGCTGTGGTGGCATCAGCAAATAATATTGCTTTAATCTGTTTAAGACAAATAGGAAAATCATTTATATATAAAATAAATAAAAGCGGACCGAGAATGGAGCCCTGCGGCACATCGAGATTAATATAATGTGGAAGCGAGGTACTATTGTTTCAGCTTACACATTGTGTTCTATTAGTAAGATAGCTCCTAATCTAATTAAGAGGGGTAACTCTTATTCCGTAGTAAACTAACTTATGCAATAAAATTTTACGTTCTATGATATCAAATGCCTTATTTAAATCAAGATATACACTGACGATTAAATGTGTTTTTTTTCTAACGCATTTACAACATCAACAAAATGTAGATACAGCATGAATGGTAGAATGTTTCGAGCGGAAACCATATTGATTAGTATTTAAGATGTTGTTATTTATTAAAAAGCACAAGCCTTTTGCATATATCCCTTCCTAGTATTTATGAGGTAGAGGGAAGTAAAGATATAGGTCTATAGTTACAAAATTCATGTTTAGCTATTAATTTGTGGACTGGTATAATTTTAGCAACTCGTAATTAATCTGCTACGGTTCCTTCACTTAAAGACTTATTTATCAGAATCGCTATTGGTAGACATACCTGTTCACCAATTTGTTTTATAAACCATGAACTAAATGTGTCAGACCCACAACTTTTCTTCGGTTGAAGAGAACTTATTATTTGTCTAACTTCATTTGCATCAGTGAGATTCATAAACATACTATTTATAGTTTTTCCTGTGCTTGTGTTAAGATAATCGGTAAAATTGGTTTGAGGCTTTGGGATTGCTTTTGCATAATTTGGTCCATTGTTTGTAAATAAATTACAAAACGTATTCGAAATTTGATCAGGATCATTAATTAAATCAGTGTTGAGTTTGATATGTATAGGAATACCTGATTTATCATTGTATTTCCCAATTATAGTTCGAAATAACTGCCATGTACTTAAGAATCATACCATAGTAAGTTGTTTTAGAAATATGCTTTAGCTTAGAATAAATATTTACGTACGAACGTAAGTGGAATGTGTCCTTCATTTACCTACACATTTGCGATAACGCTTATTGGCTGTCGTGGAAGATTTTAATAGAATTTGGTCATCCATTCTTTCCTGATGATAAATTTTGATTTGATCTTAATACTTTTCTCAGGGGCAAAGGAATCAACAACATTGTGAAGTTGTTGCACAAATTGTTTAAATGCATTATTTATGTCTAACCCTTGTAAGTGAGTCCAATCAATTTCTTTAAGTGCGGAATTTATATGACGGATGGATACCTTGGAAACTGACCTGTGTTTGAAAACAAGCAGCTCATGTAATGGTCTGGGTGACTTCCATATACCTATTAAACAGAATATGGGCAAATGGTCAGACATGTCATAATAAAGGACACCTGAATGGACAACTGAGTTGGTATGTCTTACATAAATATGATCAATGAGAGTTGCAGATGTATGGGTGACACGGGTAGGATTAGTAATGGTAGGTATTTATGTCATGAACTGGTCTCTGTATTGGTAATGCGGCAGTTTTCACCAACAATGGAAACAGAACCATTATCATTGCACTTAATAAAAATGGACTTGTGTTCACCCTGTAAAAAGATGCCAAGATCATTACAAATATTATACTGGATATGTTCACGCGCGCGCGCGCGCACACACACACACACGTACACGTACACGTACACGTACACGTACACGTACACACACACACACACACACACACACACACACATATATATATATATATATATATATATATATATAGCAACACCACCTTTAGTTTTATAGAGACAAGCATTGTTGTCGTTTAAGAAGGTTTCACAGAGTAGGATATAATCAATATCAACATGAGCTTCCGATAAATGAGATGATAATTATTTAAGATTATGAAATGTTGATGCAAGTCCTTGAATGTTTAGATAAAGCACTCTAAATAAATTGAAAGTGAGTATTTCTGAAATTATCAGAAAGTATGTCACTAACATAATTATAATTACTATTTATATTAGCTAAGCTAAAAGGATTTGTATCTTTATCTGTATTCAAGGAATGTCAATCAAATACGTTTCTTAGATCTTGATTGGAATAATTATTTGGAAGAGAATCCATCATTTCACGAATCATTTTGACTGGTAGTAAACTCATAGTACGTTAGTGGCCTGGTAGTAAACTCATTGACGTTGTACTGACCAAGCCTTATATCAATCCGATATTTAATGCATATTGACATACAACAAGCGATTCTATTTCGAAATAATATGCAATCGTGTTTGCAATATAGGTGATATATGATAAGATGGTAGCTATAAATGATATAATTTATACTTATTGTTTCAAGATACATCGTCTTTAACATTGTCATAAACATTATCTTAAACATCGTTTTAAGCATATTTTTTACATATTATCTTAAATGTTGTCTTAAACATAGTATTATACACCGTCTTAAACATCGTTTTCAACATCACCTTAATCGTTGCTTTAGTCATCATCTTAGATAGACAAGAGTAGAAAAAGAATACTGTCGTTGGGTACTGATGTGACATCATGCGTATATCTTCCTCGGTCTGCAGCGTTACATTGCGGTCGTTTTGCAGCAGGCATAGAACACGTCCGTCGGTTGTCCAAACTGTTTTCACAGAGTTCAAGGATCGTGCTTTCTGTAGAATATTCACTCGAAGTTTCGTCAGAAGTTCTGTGATGACCAGTTTGCATCCTTCGAGTTTGCGCTTGGAAGTGAAGATTACCCGACGTGTCTCATACGACACAAACTTGACCAAAATCGGCCGTGGTATCGGGGGTCTGTCATCGTTTGACAATAGGCGGTAGCCTAGCCGGTTGCTCCTGTCGATCTGATCACGTGTTATATTCAAACCTAGTTTGGTGGTGCAAATGTTCAGCACAACTTCACCGGTGTCTTGCGTAGCTTCGGAAATGCCTTGAAACAATAGGCAGTTTCTCTTGTGTAGTGCTCCTGGCGTTGATTGCGTAATTGGAACGGTTTGTCTGTTCCAGATCTAACAATTGTTTCTGGATGGCGTTCAATTTCTTTGCCATTTGTCCATGTTCCATGTCGCAAGAACCATGAATGTCATGTTTGTACCACCCAACACACCAGCTTGAGTGACTTGTTTTAATGGATAGAAAGAACGAGTGAAGAAGGAGAGGAAGAACAAAACGAAGAACGACAGGAAGGAGAGGAAGAACGAGATGAAGAACGAGAGGAAGAGGAAGACGAAGAACGAGTGGAAGAACGAGAGGAAGGAAAGGAAGAACGAGGTAAAGAATGAGAGGAAGTAGGAGAGGAAGAATGGGGGGAGATTGAGAGGAAGAAGGAAAGGAAGAAAGAGAGGAAAAAGCAAGAGGAAGAACCCACCTTCCAACCACTGGATTTCCTTGTATAACGTTAATGTCATGCAACTGCCCTTTGACACAATTTCATATCCCTTTAAACAAAACACGTTCACTGATTGGTTTGAATGGTTGCTAAGGCCGTCTTAGTGTAAACAAAAACACTTAATTAAAAGTTTAAATCACGATTATCTCAGAAAGACTATAGCTAAATGTCTACATAGGGCCTTCAGGGAAATTGGGACTGTGATGCTGTACGATTGGCACCTCGATTGTTGCTGTGGTTGTGTTGTTTGTTGCCTTGCATTATGTAAGTGCATATTGTGTATATGATATGTTTATATATATATACATATATATTTATATAAATTAATTTAATAAAATAAATTAATTAGCAATTTAAATTGTATGTATATTCAATTTTGCATCAACAAGAAATAATGTAATTTCAATGACAGTTGGCCAAAGTGTGGATCATTTGATATGTATGTCTATGTATAAATTCATACCCCATAATTTCCCTGGCAAACATTTTATTTCTTTAGATCACCTCCAAACAACTATATTTGTGTTACACTTCTTCATCACAGCATTATACATAGGTACATTACTTTATGATCCTTTCACATTTGTTTCTTGCTGAGTAATTATATTTCATGTTCAAGTGTCGTAATAACATCACCAAGATATTGACCATCACATTGATGCCGCAGGTGATTAAGTCGCCACAAATTGCCCGGTATCTTCAATTGTCTACCTTGTTTAACACCAATGGATTTGAAGGTATAATTTGTACAGATAATGTTATTTTACTTGCTAAGATACAAGTTATTGAAATAAAAATAAAACCGAAATGTAGTTTAAGTATGGTTCTTCCAAAGAATGCCTAAAGAATTATTAACGTAACTACCTAGGTGTGACAGTATACATTTATTGTTATACAATATAATGACATTAAAACAATAATTATAATATAACTATTTAATTATTAACTGTATATATTGAACATATGAAGTATTCAAAAATGTATGTATGTTTATTAAAATCTACGCACATTCATACTATGGATGAACATGTATAAATTATATATTTGGAACATTTGTCCATCATTAATTAAACTGTATATTTCTTTAATCAATTATGCAATTTTATAACAAATATAATAAATACTTTATTATGTATATTTTTTATGTATTTAATATTTTAATCTCTATTTAAAGGAATTGCTGAATGTATCGACGGCACCGATATAAACATTCCTGCTCCACCTGTAGATGGAGCGTCCTACTTCAACCGAAAGCAGACCCATTCTGTTTTGTTTCAAGCTGTTTGCGATGCTGACCTGTCTTTTACATATGTCATGACAGGTTGGCCAGATCTTGTGCACGACAGTCGTGTTCTGAAGAACTCCGACGTGTGGAATTCTTTAGGACCATCTCTTCCAGTGGGGTATCATCTACTCGGAGATGGTGCCTACCCGCTTTAAACTTGGCTACTTACTCCCTACCGGAACTATGGTCTTTTATCTCGCGTGCAAGTTTGCTTCAACCAGAAACTTTCAGCTAAATGTCAAGTAATCGAGCGAGCTATTTTGGATATTTAAAGGGGCGTTTTCTCAGACTTAAATTTTGTAGTTGCAAAACGGTTAAGTACACCGTTTATGCAGTCACCAGTGCGTGTGTGCTGCATAACATCACGTTGGTCGCTGATGAAGACGTGTGATTTCTTCGATGATGATGACCACGGTGGAAATGGTCCACCAAACCACCAACCAGCACATACAACTGATGATGCTACACACGGGAAACGTTGTGCAATTGCACACACGATTTACCAACCATAAAGTCTTACACACTAATTTTGTTTACTTACACACGAAAAACTTGCTTGGTTCATTTTATTGTAGAAATTTGTTTTCAAATTTATTTCAAGTACATTCGTACTTGTGTTGTGTACTAGATTTCATTGATTGCTATTTCATACTTACTTATGTTGTGTAAGATTTAGCACTTAGCAATTATATTATAACTGTTATTATACAAGAGTTTGCAGTGTGTACTATTTCATACTTACTTGTGTGTGTAAGATGTTACAATTTGCAATTACATTAATTCTGTTGTTGAGGTAGAGTTTGTACAGTGTCATATTTCATAGTTATTTGTGTTGTGTAACATTGTGCCCTTTGCAATTACATTATCAATGTTTATGTTTAATATTTTTGATTTTTTACTAAGTCATACTTACTTGTGATGTGCAAAGAGTTGGTATATCAATCATTTTTTATTTATATTGTATTTTTGACTTACTTTCACACATACTTTTGGCTATTTGTGTAATCATCTTATATATATATCATTATATTAATGGAGACTTTTTTACTAGGTATGCATATCACGTATCACATATGTGTCTATTACCTATTTGATTTTATATTTACTTGTGCTGTGCTTGTGTTGGGATATGATATCACACAGATATCTAAATATTGCCATAGTATGCTCTTTAATAAACCTTTCTTTCATTGTGTCATTATTGTAAAACAAATTGCATACATACAAATTGTTAACATTCACGTTTTATTGCATATTACATGACTGACAAACACATATGGAACTTGTACATGGAACAGTAATGTTACGTCCATGAACTTGGAGAAAAAAAAATTCATATACTCTATGAATACACATGTGCAATAAACATTATTTACTGAGACACATAAAACATCGTTAGTAGCAAAAACGGCATTTGACATAGTAAACAACTGATCATACACATCATAACGTAACTGTAAATGCATTACAACTGTCAAGTATACCTCATTGTAAGTGAAAATTATGATAACATATATACAACATATTGAATGTTTCTAACAATAAATTTCATTGAAAAATGTGTAACAAAAATTACTCTGACTATACAGACAGTAGAAATATCAAGCATGTTTGTAAATGACAGTCACGCATTGGGGAACGGCAACTATGAATTTACGTGCTTGTGACACTATCTAATTGTATAAAGGCCAGCTGTTAGCCGAGAGAAGGGTAAACATTTTGTTATGGTGTTACAGTAATGTACATAACCCATGTTTGTGTTATTTACATCAGAGTAGCTGCGATCGTAATACGTTTTATTAATACACACTTTATTTATTTATTGGTTTGTATAAGGGAAAAAGTGGATATAAGCGCTCGAAAGAAATACGAAAAATTAGTTTCCCAATACATAGGGACAACAATAAATAGATTTACAGAGATTTCCCAAAACATTGGGTCGTTACGGTAGTAATGCTGAATTACTTAATTACTTTTTTTAAACTCTGATAGCAATTTCTCCATCATTCTCATTTTTTCGGCATGATGCCTATCCCTGTGCAGCCTTCTCTCTTCCTGCTCATGACGAACGTATTGTGTCATGTCTCGTAGGTGGTCCATTATATTGCACAACAGCTGGTACCACATCCACAATCTTGTCAAAGAAGGCCTGCTCAGTTGCGAACTCGTGTCGTCTGTTAGATCTACCAGATTTATTGTTATTATCTTTCATTTTTTGTACGAATTCATCAGTATCTTCCACCTCCCTAGAAGTTGGTCTAGAGTGAAACTGTAACCGTTCAAGTCCATTTCCTCCTGGACACGTAGCCATTGCGGCATACAAGTTTTTCGTCGTTTTCATTGTATAGTGTTGTACGTACAACATCGATGAGTAGGCGTTTCGCCGAGCTAGTCCACACTGTGCGTGCATGCAAAAGAAATTACAAATTATTATGCAGAATCACTACACCCTTTACAGAATATGCCACATACGTTAATAACATGTACATAATATTGCATTAAACGATGAAGAGATGGGTTAAGCTAGTTATGTACGATGTTACCAATATTGCATAGCATAATTTTTTTATTTTAAGAACATCCTTATAGAACATGTCATAAGATACTTAGATAATAAGATACGTCTTCACAATTAGTGTGTGTGCTCTGTGTGTTGTATGTGTTGTGTGTGTTGTGTGTGTTGTGTGTGTTGTGTGTGTTGTGTGTGTTGTATGTGTTGTGTGTGTGTGTGTGTGTGTGTGTGTGTGTGTGTGTGTGTGTGTGTGTGTGTGTGTGTGTGTGTGTGTGTGTGTGTGTGTGTGTGTGTGTGTGTGTGTGTGTGTGTGTGTGTGTGTGTGTGTGTGTGTGTGTGTGTGTGTGTGTGTGTGTGCGAAATGATTAATGACATGGCATGCACATCAATCATGAAGTGGATTTAAATAATACATTGTTTTCTAATGAAAACTTAATAACATACTAATTAAGAATCAAAGTAAAGAAGTTAGGAGCAAATAAATTATTTCTTAAACAAATTTACCTTTTTTGCACATTGATGACATTGAAGACACTGATTACCTACAAGTGACATATTATTTCAAAATGAGTTATAATATCCAGTCAGCTTGTGTTTCATAATATCTGGCCATCTGCGTGATGTGATGTAAACCTATATAATTTATATATTTATATATACATATATATATATATATATATATATATATGTATATATATATATATAGATAGATAGATAGATATAGATATATATATGTTTGCCCTACCACATTGGTGCCTGTGTTGTGACGGCAGCTGTTCGAGGTGTTGAAGGTGTTTGTTTTTGTAGAGATGATTGCGTAGAAATTGTTTCCAGTGTCACACGTGGTGATGATATCTCTTCTTGTACCAATGCAACAATGCTTCATCTACATTCAAAATTACAACATTTAATCATGATTACGTATGAGTGTAGTATCACATAAAAAAAATTGCAAAGGAAAATCTTTTTTATTATCCTATATTGCAGGTAATGTTTTAATAGCATAATTTTAATTAAATTGGTACATGTTGTAAAAGTCAAACATATTTATTAAATGTTATGACACACTACATATTGTTTATATTATTTTACATAAAACAGAACATGTGTGACTCTGGTCTACATGGAATAACTACGTAATGATTAGTAAAGGATGCTACATACCATAATTTCCAAATCGTTTAGGTAAATTATGAGCATAAGTTAAACATAAATTATAGTTTAAGCAATGATACACAAAATACTGTTCACACTGTTGTACATGCATGTTCTGTCAACAGAATGTGTATATTTTCAAATCACCTCCATTGAGTAATTTCTCTCCATCTGTGCAGCTCAGTACAATTCTGTGCTTCGTCCCATCAGGCATCGATACAGTGTAACTTCTCCAATATCTGAAACAAAAGAACATGTTCTTTTATACTTTGCAATTGTTTAATAGTTTATGCAATTACTATGACATCACAAATATGTGTTAGCATGTAGTTAAGTGATCAATAAAATTAAGTTATTCCAGTGCCGATGGTTACCTTAATAGCTAGCTATACCATATCTTGCTAGGAATGCATTTTGAGTACAATTAATCCATCATTGATGCGTGTAGAAATTAAACATTATATACATAACTCCGAGACATTAAACGATTGTATAGATAAGCACTCTAACTTTTTAACACAATCAAACACAATAACTTTGATGAAATAATACACAGGATAATATATAATAATACATAACAATGAAATGTTGTTTTACTATATTTGCTGGTTTTGATGTAATTTCTAAGACACTGCCAATAACTTATTTTTGCTGGTTTTGGTGTAATTCCTAAGACACTGACACAAGCATACATGGATAATTATATTTGGACAATTTTGTAATGCTATTGGCAGTGTTTCGTCCTGTTATTGTTAATACAGTATGCCCAAGACTCATCAGTTAAGTGCATACCATGAAACACAGCCAATGTAAAAACGTTAGTACTTATTACAAAAGTAATTATGAAGTGTCATTATTGTGTAACAATGTTTTATTACAATGCATAGTAATATATTCATAACAAAATAATACTTAATACACCGTTGTATATATACATCATGCATATTTAAGTACATTTAAGTTGCTGCTATTAACAATGACACAACTCACAATCCAATAACATGCAATGATGGCATCCATGACATTGCCATATGCTGATGTAAAATGTAGGCATTGAGCATCTTACAAATGAGTTAAAAATAACCAACATAATTATTGTTAGTATTTCTAGCATAATTTAAGTAATAAAATTATACAACTTTACTATACCACTAACATAAAACATGCAATGCATACATAGCTCTGATACCAAAGCGAACAATACCCATTGAGCATCATACACTTGTAAAAAGAAAACACAGAAAAATTCATATTTTTATTATGGTAATGGATGTACAAGTAATTAAGACTGCATAGTATTATGTACAGAGAATATCTCAAGTAAATGGAAGGTATTACCATATACGAAAGAAAAACGAAAGAGCTGTCTATAGACAATCCATCAAGGCTGCAACGTCCGGAAAAGGATAAGCAAACCCAAGAAGAATTACCGTATACAGATATACTGGAATTACACACGTGTAGTCTTACAAATTAGTAATGAAAAAATTGCATCCATAATGAATCCGTTACATGCAGTAACAATATAAATTACTATATGTGTGCATAGTTGGGCAAAATAAAAAAAATTGTTATGTATAATGCATGAGTGTTGTGGTTTGTGAATAACGCCTACGCATGTGTGTATCAGATCGATATGTAATTTTGTGTGTTGTATTTATGTGCATACGTTTATGAAAGTTATCCCTTGACTGTTTCATAAGAAAACAAAACAAAACATTTATTTTCAGCCAAACAGTGAAAGTGGTACATATATGATTGTTATTATGCTTGCCTGTGACTAAGTCACAGAAGCAGGAAAAAAGAACAACATGCACGGAACAATAATATATTAATCATTATGCGACATTATCTACAATCGGTTCTGCAAATAAATAAATAAAATATTAAAAGAAGATACTTTAGTGACGTGATATACTGTAAATAAAGCTGTCAGTGTCACAATCAAACGCCTACCTGCCTGCCTGCCTGCCTGCCTGCCTGCCATATGTTAACAGCAATGCCAAACACCCCAAGGCAAACAACAGCAACAATATAATGATAAAAACGACAACGGCCCAATGCCTGGTTTAAATTAGTGAGCGATAATACATAAAAAAAAACTTTTCTCCACTTAAGGGAGTATTCCAGTGACACAATGTTTCATTGCATATATTTTACTAATAAAATATAGGCTAGTGCGTTGTCACATACACAAAGCAAACAGAAAATGTTATATTTAAATTCATATGTTTTATAAAATACTAGTTTTACTACACACCTTGCATTATATTCCGCCATGTTGAAAGTCACGTGGTCGCCACGTGACCGGAACCTCTCCGCTTGCGACATGCCCCACAGGCGGAGAAATCGGAGCGGTCCGGACAGCCTCTCCGGTCTGTTCTATTTAACGCGGATACCTCTCCGCATTAAATAGAATAGCAAATTTCTCTCCGCGGACGTCCTCGTACAGGTCGGAGAGGCAAAATAATTAGGCCCCTTGTCACCTTGCGTCGCCAAGTCGACTGCGACCATTGGCGACTCACCAGCACAGCCTCCTCCGTTCTCGTCTGATGACACTGTGCCTACCCAGTTGTTAAAGAAGATTGACTCATTGGTATAACAATATTATCCATATCACTGTGGTTATAATTTGTTCTAAGACATAACAATGTCGTGCGTTGAGTGTGTGTGTGTGTGTGTGTGTGTGTGTGTGTGTGTGTGTGTGTGTGTGTGTGTGTGTGTGTGTGTGTGTGTGTGTGCGTGCGTGCGTGTGTGTGTGTGTGTATGTGTGTGTGTGCACGAAGTCCGTCACTACTATAGAAAATCGAACTGGGCGCGTGACGCGATCGGGATAGAGATAGGATGTCGAGATTGGGACGCTTGCAGACACTCTCTAGTAATATACAAGTAACCAACGTTGGTTTATATTTATGTATCTTAATCACAGAAACGTTCCTTTCACCACGTGTGACACGTATGATATTTTACCATGTACATATATGGCATGAGTAACATGTGTACAGGTGTAACATGTGTGACAACTGAGACACGTATGTCACGTGTAACGTGTGTCATACGTGTAACATGACAAGTGAGCCGTATGTGACGAGTGTAGCATGTGTGACAGGTGTATCAAGTGTAATAATACTAATAATGACAAACTTCTATAGCCCCTAAATCAGAGGCGCAACATACAAAAATCATTGGGCAAAGTTGTTAAAGCGATTCTTTGAGAACGTTAATCTCTTTGTAATGTACGCAATTATTAAGTAGCCCTGTTAGTATGATTATTTCATGTAATTGTATGCCTTTATTTCATTAGAATTATGTTTTATTAATCACTAATGACCCTGACAATATATCGAAAAAGAACTGTGCGTATCCGTATATGGCATGCTCATGAATATTCCGGATTGTCCGTCAGACTTCCATTAGCAACGCCGAGTTAATAGATGCAAGAAAAACGTCATCAACATGTGTGTATTTGGAGTAACCAACGCCATGCGAATGAGTCGTGACCGATAACATTATCAAACGGAAACGTGGACCAGCTGCTGTTTATATCTCAGATTCAACAAAGAAAAGAAAGAAAATATAAGGAATAAACGGAGAATGAACACAGCAACAGCTCATGATAGACGGATTGATTTAAAAGAAAAAAAAACACCAGCTCTCCTCGCACGAAGGTCGAAGCCGCCGATGACATCACATATTGAATGTTTGGCATTGTTTTTGTTGGAAAATAAAAACATACGAAATCTCATCGTTCCTTTTTCACTAGGTAAAACTGGCTATACAGTTTTAAGTTTAATCTTAATGAAACGTTTAGATAACAGAAACTTACTAAAGCCGAGAAACATTCAATAATGAAACCATTTTGTTTGCACCATAAATTCAGCTGCTATTTCCATAAGAAGTATAAATGCAACATTATAGATAACATGAAATACTGTACGATATTAAAATAGCATAGGTGGTTATGTACTTTCCTATCTACATACGGTTTAATTTTATTTTGAAAAATGTAGATATATTAAGAGCATAATAACAGTATTGTTGACAAAATATATCACATCAGTGTAACAACATGTTTTATTTTGTACTGAGAATGCAATTATGATTTGTTTTGAATATATATTGAATTTGTTTCTGTCAAACTCCCATTTCGATGACAAATAAAATGGCCATAAAATGGAAATAAAATTATAAAATTTCAAAACTTTAAAAGTAACGCATATTTTAAAACTCTGTTTTCAGTCATCATTGGTGTATTTAATTCAAGAAGATTCCTAAAACATTTTGAATGTTGTGGAACATTTATATTTTATGAATTTTCAAAATTATTGTAAAAGCAACTTTATCGACACCTTTTAATATAATACACCCAGTATAGTTCACTTAACACAAATTTGTTTCAAAAAATAGAAGAATTTGTTATAGAACATCATGCGCATGCGCATGCGCATAATTCAACACTGTGCAGTTTAGATATTAGATTAATTCAGTTTAGATATTAGATTATGGAACTTAACCCCAAGTGTAGAGCTGGCTAAATGGGAAAGAATTACAAGAGAGCCTTGTTATGCTGATTCAGTCAGACTAAAATCCCAATCCATTACTTTGGCCAACTTTTAATTTGCTTCTACATAATTACCTGTATGCATTGGTTATATGCAGATAACTCGAACTCATATAAGTTGATTTTCGCTAAGTTAAGTCAATCTTTTCCCTCGGTCTTGGGCACATATCCCAATAAGGAGACCTTCTGATAACTTTCTATTTACAGAAGTTCCACTTATCAGTATTGTTATGGGTCCCTGGAGGTTTGACGTTATACAGAGTTCACTGTATGTTTACTTTTATTCTTAATTAATGTTGTATATATACATATGGGCCATTCTCGCGAAAAGTGTATAGAATCAGTAAAGTAACAAGTAATTGTCCAAAGTTCGTGTATACATCGCAAAATTCCGTGGCAACACGGTATTGTGTACTGAACCAGCCAGGTTTACTAACAATCGTAGCTGTAGCATTAGAAACAATCTGTGAACGTATGAATCTCACATTTTTATGTTTCGGTTCAAATAAGTGGGGAAACAGGGTCTTTTCAAAAACGGCTGACTGGAAAGGCAAGACCCGTAGACACATAGACCCAGCCCGCACTGACTGCTGCCGTCGCCGTCGCCGTCGCCCCCGCGCGGGGAGTCTGATTGATGGGTCGGATGTTATAATTATACTTAATCAAAAAGTTGCCCAGTGGACGGCATTAGAAGCAGTGTAAACAAACAATGCTTTCGCTTCCTGCATTGTTAAAAGTAGCTGTCAATATACATTATGTCTACGAATTGCTGATTTCGGAAACCATTGCTTGCTACAATTTACCTCGAAATCTGCCATGTTGATTGTGTGTGTGACGTCACCAGTCTCCGTGCGTTTCACTGCACGTGCATGAATATTCATTATACTCGGGCTGCATATTTAATCATCTATGTGGCAGCAAGTTCAAAATAATTCGCGTAAACACAATTATTTATTCAAATTATGCATAAACACGCAAGACATAAGTAGCAGAGAAAGAGTCCAACATTTGAATAATGACAGGTTTTCCCGCGCTTTAGCGTATGAATACAATGAAAAGAAGTCCCGCCGCGCAGGGTATAAAAGGCCAGAGCGGTCCCGGCGGCGGCGGCGGCCATATTCGAATTTCTCGGTTGTACGAACTCGTCAGAATTCGGCATCAATTTTAGTCCACTTCCCTCCCCTCCTACCAGTAATTGGTGTGGGATTCTTTGTTCTTGGCATGATTTGTGAATACATGTATGTGATATGGTATATGTACTTTTTCTGTGACGCTTTTCCCTGCTCTATTGTACACGAGGTTTTGCCTGAAAGCGTTTCTCCTCCTTACTGATAATACAGTAACGGTGTATGCAGGGTTTTTAGTGCGGTAAATAAAGTAGGATAAATTACACGTGGGGCGGAATGGCCCCACCTCTCTTTACTATGTTTTAATAAGTAGTAGTTTTAGTTGTCAAAATGTTTGTGAGACATCTTTTTGAGGTTTTTATGTATTATCTACCACTATTTTATTTATTCTAAAGTCCAGCCACCGTTAAACTAATCAAAATCTAATTACAAAACTATGTTTCGTAAAGTACGCAACATATCTCTAACGGTCATCCTGGCATGAAAATATTTTTTTGCACATAATTTGATAATTTGACACACTGGGTGTTACTACCTGTACCATTGCATTGCACATTGAGTATCGAACTTGTATGTCTATTATTTGTATAGTTGTGTCCTTTGTGGTGTGCATGATATTAAAAAATATATCATATAGTGGACAGATTCAAATATATGTTAGCGATAATGTTGCTAGTCTTCCTTTTGTGTCGCCAAACTCCACCTAGGTATTGAGGTAGTGAACCACGAGACGTGAGCCTCTTTTTTCCAGCTGGCAGCAATGTTCACTTGTGCTTCGTTGAACGTGACCAGTTGTCCGAGAAATTACCACACGAACGTATAATACTCTTACCCATTCCTGCAGGCGAACTTTAATATATGTGACTGCGATTTAGCTGTTTCTATGTTTCGAGATTAATATGTTAAATTTGCCAATTAAACAAGTTTGCTTGAATATAACTTGTTTGAAGATATGCCACTCTATCTACAAGACTGTTATCAATACATGAACATCTATCTTAAATCGGCATTCGATCTCTGGTTTCATGTAATTATGCAACAAAGAGATGCATCGTTGGATAAAACAAACGACGGTAGTGGTTGTGTTCATGTGTTGTAGATATGGTATGAAGCAGTTAATTGATTGGTTAGTTGATTGATTGATCGGTGTGTGGCGACGCTACTGGTAAACACAACATCATCCATACCTAGTAACAAATTACTTGAATGTATCAGTTGTCCGATGGGATGCCTGTCCGATGTGGTATTGTTCCATAAAATTGGAAAAGCATCGGGTTGTGACATATTTATTATAGCTATTGTAGATGCGTTCTTTTTACCATACTGCAGTCAACATGGACAAATGGAATGTAATAGCTCATCCGATATTAACAAAAAATCAACCGATATATTAGCTACATACGAACGATGACTTGACTGTTTTCATACAGTTTATATTTTTACTAGTACATCAGCCAATTTTCACCTGAACAGACTGAACACTCATATCCCACATTTATAGCGAAATTACCACCCACGTTTTTGTTGTTCGTACGTATCGTACGCACGCAAAGTTATTTTTTCTCACGTTTTTAATGGAACAATTAATATCCCCTTAAAATGACAACTTTTGTTGTACAAGTCGAGAACCCTGCAAATGGCAAAGAAAATTGTATCTGACCTTACCCACTTTTTATACGACCATTATGACCTTCTCCCCTCTGGAAGGAGACACGAACTCAGCGTGCCCTGAAATCGTTCTTTCCATCTTCTATCAAGTTCCTGAGCCAGTCATAGATACAACACATTATTGATCAATGTTATAACTTTTAATACTGCCATAGTGTGTTAGAATAATTATTCATACTGTTTTAATGTGTTTAATTTATTTACTATTGTTGGCACGTCATGACCGAATGATTCATGAGTGTACTATTATCTATGTACAACACTCAGTATTACTAATAAGCATTGTCTACATAATTTATTGTATTATGTACATACCGCAATGTGATTTAAATACTGTGTTTAATTATGTTCCCTCCTCAGTACAAATGTATCCCCTCTTTGTGGACAAATAAAGTTATAATTATTATTACTATTTCTTGCTTGTTGTTGCGGTCCGTCTTGAGCGGTCATGTTGTCGATGACGTTACGGCATTACGGCAGATCCTGAATCTCCCCTTGCGACAACACCCTATTGTAGACGCGCAGCTGCAACACGACCAGAAGACCTTCTTATAATATAAGTTGACTCTACTGATATTTGTACTGACGTTATCTATAGTGCCGTCGGTGCAACGGATGAACAAACAAATAAACGTATCATCATAGATTCTACATTTCCGAAATAGATAACGCTAATAGTAGTTATATCTTACTCAAACTGTATATTTAACATGTGTTGCGTTGTGGTGTTCGTTTAAAAGAATTGTATTTTTTACCAAATATCAGGTTTGAGCCCACTTAACAACGGCTAATGTGCTTGTATCGTTAATTGTCGTCTGATTCGTATCAGTCCATAAAATGTATTGTGTCAATAACTGCTTGTTTGGTATATCATCTAAATAATCCTATTAGCAAGGTGTAGTTTCTAGCATTGCGACGTGGTAAAAATAAACATATACGGTAAACTATTGCCCATCTCGAAAAAGAATCTGATGTTGTAATCACTGTGCCAGAATACATTCTGCATGAAGACCCAACTGTCTGTCAAACAAGAAAAGACGGAATCAACAACGTACCAAACTCAAAGTAAACTCTTGCTAATGCTTGCAAGCAAGCAGAAGAGAAATAATACTCTTCTCAGTGAATGTGATCTCTCCGAGAGTCAAGTTGACTCTTGACAAGGTTGGTAAATTATATATCATGTCACTGGCAGAACATTAGCAGCTAAGAGTAGATTAAAAAGCAAACCTCAGAAAAAAGATAAGTCAGAGGAAAAACAACTTTGAGAACTTTCTTGGCACGGCACCGAAAAAACCATAGGGAGTGATTGAAAATGATTTAGATTTCAGCTCTGAAAATGTAACTTTAATCTAACTGGATGAATTTCTCAAGAAAGGCAAACGAGGAAAAAGACCTGAACTAAATGGAATTCCACCGGAACTACTGGAACTTTGTAATCATATCTTCAATAATCTCGTAAAGCCTGATGCTTTCTCAAAACGTGGAATAGTACCCCTTCCAAAGAAAGGTAATCTCGCGATGACAAACCATCTAGGTATCAACCTGATACCAATACCAGCTCAGATTTATAGTCGTCTGTTACTAAGCAGTTGCAAGCCTGCCATAGAACCTCTTCTGAGATGGAATCAAATCCTCAAAGGTACAACTGGCCACACATTAGCTTTATGGAAATTGTCGAAGAAGTAGGTGTCAACAACTTGCTTGCATTTATCGATTTCAAAATGCATTTCATTCTGTTCACCGTGGCCAAATGTTAAAAATATTGTCGTGCCTACGGAATGCCAGAGGCGATTGTGAGTGCTGTTGAAGTCCTATATAAAGACACGACGACATCTGTCATTTCACCCGGCGGAGAAACCGAGTTCTTTGACATCAAGGCCGGTGTTTTGCAGGATGATACATTAGCTCCATACATATTTATTATAATATTGGTCTACGTCATGCGGCAATCAACAAAAGAAACTGGTCTTGGCCTTACCATCAGCGACCAGAAAAGTAGGCGGTTTTCAAAGGGAGAAATTACAGATCTTGCTTTTGCAGATGATATAGTCGTGATAAGTGGTAACATCAAGTTAGCACAGAGATTACTGGAATTGTGTTAAAAATCAAATCAAAAAAGTGTTAAAAGTTCACTGGAGGAATATACTTGCACGAATAATTCTGTGGATATATAGACAAACTCACAAAAAAATCCCAGGTGTCGCCTACAATTAGCTGGCCATTGCTAAATAATACCAAAGAACCAGTGTCAATGCACATCACGGTAAGAAAAACAGAGGGAGCCAAAAGATAACATACTTCAAGATAGTCTGCGAAAACCTTGATATTGAATAGGCAGACTTTCCATCAATGATGAATGATCGACCCATGTGGAAACGACTCATCTATGCTCTGGCCCAGGTCAACCGATAATGACGATGATGAGAGAGAGTAATCAATCCGAACAGTTAATCTCCTATTACGTAGACAACCGACAACCAATGTGTCCTCACCTCGTCCAGACATCCGATGAAGAAGTTTTCTCCGCAGCAGTTGGCGATGTACATTGGTACATCGTTGTTCTCCAGGTAGCCTAATGACAACAATAACAGGAACATTAGCACGTCGTTGTTTGTCAGATAACCTAATAACAACAAAAACAGCAACATTGGCACGACTCTTTTCTTTAGGTAACCTGTTAACAACAAATACAGCAGCAGTGGTACGTCTTTTTTCATCAGGTATCCTAATAACAACATTGACAGCAAAACATTGGCACGTCGTTCGTTTTTCTTCGAATAATCTAATCACAACGATAACAACAACTTTGGCACGTCGTTGATCGTCAGGACACCTAATAACAACAATATCAACAAATTGGTACGTCGTTGTCCATATGGTAGCTTTATAACAACAATACCAATCAAAACATTAAAAACAACGTTTAGCCTTACTAATTAATTTTATTATAAAAGTATTATCTCCATATCAATGATATAGAATAATGAAAACTAAAACGTTGCATCAAAATCGGAACCGGATTTATACATATTTTTAAGTGTCATACGTTTCTAAAATGTGACAGTAAGTAAGTAACAAAGTACTTATTCATATCTTTATTATACCTGAGATTTGGATCATTTCCTTCAGCACGCCATCGAGGTACACCATGACATTCTGGCCGTCATAAACCCAGACCACGTGATACCAAGAGTCGTCCGCTGAAGTCTGCAACAACGAGTAAAAGTGTTTACACGATGAGACAATGACAGTCATAAACCCAGACCACGTGGTACAAAAACTTTTCATAGATACGGTAGCGTTAAGACTGGAATAAACTTCTTTGAAAATGCTCTGATATGGACGAAATAATTTAATTTAAATGCGTGAGGCACTGCAGTATGTTACATACGTATTTTAGACAATGTCAAAATATGTCCAAAACACAGCATCAAAATATTATCATAAATTATAATGAGTAGCAAAATTCCCATCTCCTACTATTTGCGCTGCATACTCACTGAGGCAGAAGACGGTTTCCCATGGTATTCGTAAATAACCTTTGTTACAGCGTCAACGTCAACAATTGTTTTAGCAATAAAGCGAATTACGAAGAACGTCTCCCAACTTCGACACAATCGCAGAAAATACGCGCAACGTTATGGACAATATCGATTTGTGTGTGTGTGTGTGTGTGTGTGTGTGTGTGTGTGTGTGTGTGTGTGTGTGTGTGTGTGTGTGTGTGTGTGTGTGTGTGTGTGTGTGTGTGTGTGTGTGTGTGTGTGTGTGTGTGTGTGAGTGTGTGTGTATGTTTGTATGTGTGTGCGTGTGTACGTGTGTGTGTATGTGCGTGCGTGCGTGCGTGCGTGCGTGCGTGCGTGCGTATGAGTGTGTGGGTGTGTGGGTGTGTTGGTGTGCGTGTGTGTATGTGTGTAGGTGGGTGGGTGGATGTGTTTGGGTGATGGATGTGTTTGGGTGATGGATTGCAGCGTGTGGGTATGGGTGTGGGTATGTGTTCGTGTGCGCACTTGGAAGCGGACTTGCGTACTTGGGTGCGACTATTCGAGTTTGCCTACCTCTGCCACAGGGAAGGCTGCCCTTGCCTCCTCCGTAGTGATGTTGGCCATCACCGTCCCGTCCGCGTGACCGATGAGGAAGCCGGCAGTGTCGATGCAGTCTCCGTTGTTGACAATGCCTACAGGAGACGTTTGCTCTACTTTTCGCTTGAACCTCACCGATACAGTGAATTTGTCCACTTTATTGTTGGCAAACCATGTGCGGAGGTAGGCCACCTGAAAATCATTTGTAGTGTAATAATGTATAATTTACCTAACTGCCAATAATTTATTCTAAGTTAGTAATCGGTAATAATATTGATAGAGATTACAACGTCACATTACCCGTATCATGTTGAAGCGAATGCTTTCAAGCATAGATTACATTTACCTCGAAGTGAGTCTCTCCGGTGAAGCAGGCGACGCTTCCGTTCCGTTCTGCGTCATATTGTAGTGACACCCCGTCACCGTATTGAGTGGCTATAGCTTGGTGACATGTGACATCATTGAAGTGGTCCTCGTAGGGGAAGTAGAGCAGCAGGTCGTCTTCACATTGCGGTATCACTTAAAGCAAATGGTTAAGCTGTATTAAAGTGCAGCCTTTATGCCACTTGAATAATTATTGATATTTTCAATAGTTTCCGGTTCAATAAACAACACTTCCCATATTGACCATAGCATCGTTGTACATATGGAATACCTAGTTGCAGCTTTGACAAAAGCAATACAATTGGCACACATGTACTTCATGATATATAGATTAATTCATAGCTAGGTGTCCATCGCTGTCGAAGTGGTACCTAGCCGCCATCTTGATTTTACAAATGGCCGCCACGGAATCCTATTATTATTATCATCAATATATTATTATCCAAACATCACAACTTCTAAGCAACATAAAGTATGTTATTGGTGTTTAACCCAACATTTCCAGGGTCAAGGAATCTATTTCCGTCATACGCAGTATACAAGGATGATAGCCACATTGAAATTCAAGATGGCCGTCATGGAAATTCGTCACCCAAATATCTCAGCTTCTAAGCAACACATAAACATCTTCTTTATGTTAAAACCAACATTTTCATGTTCAAGCAATCCATATATGTTATATTGCTATGTAAACTATTTCCTGAAACGACGGTCGTATTTACATTCAAGATAGATGCTTAGAAGCTGAGATATGTGGATAATGGATTTCCGTGGCGGCCACGTTAAAAATAATATGGCAGCTAGGTACCTTGTCGATAGCGATGGGTACCCAGTTTTATCATAATCTACATATCATAAACTACATATGTGCCAATATTCGGACTGTTGTGAAAACGTGCACAATTTGTGAAATGTGGTTCTTAGCCACTTTACTAACCACACAATTAAACGAATTGCTCAAATGTATTCGCGCCCGAATATATGCACTTCCATGAAGATAGTAAAGACAAATGCATATACAACTGTATTGGTGTCACACGATGCTTACGTGGTCCGGTTGGGATACAGTCGCAAATGTCACCCATGTTGACAAATTCCATTCCTTCGAGGCAGTTGCTTATTGTCAGCGGATCTCCGCTAACCCAGAACTTGGATGGATCGCCAGGGTAAGACTCGTACGGACATGGCGCTGTAAACATTATATATAATTGGCTTTACAAATTGGCGTCGTACGTTACAATGTGGCAACGAACGTAATAGTGTACAATATAGTGCATTATAAGGTGTTTCCTGATTTATGTCGTACAATCAGTATCGCAATGGCGGTTTCTGTGAATATGTTTAGTATAGCAGAGGTATTTTGTTTGTAACACGCGCGCACGCACGCACGCACGCACATGCACACATAAATGCACACAAACACACACACACACACACACACACACACACACACACACACACACACACACACACACACACACACACACACACAGTGTGAGAACAGGCGCGATTGGTTTACATACATATTATACATTATGATATAGACGGTATACTTTTAAAACATGAATAAATAAATTGTTGAGTGTGTATTCGGATGGTCGTCAAGCGGTGAGAGAAACGCAACCACTGGTGTGCACAAAATAAGTTACATAATACTTGCATATTTTTTATCTACGTATTCAAATGTTCTTATTCAGGAACTGACATTTGTGTTTGTTCAGACATCAACGACGTTGTAGATTTACCTCCTGTAGTTGATGGCTGGGCGTACGGAACAATTGGCCCACTGTCGCAGTTGGCATCTGCCTGCATGACGGGAACACACGTGTGATAGGCTTGGTTCCAGAAGAGTTCTCCACAAGTGACGTGGTGTATCCGATAGTCCTCATTGCCGAGCGGCTCACATATGAAGTACATATGACAGTTGTACCGATCCTCCAACCAAATCTGTCCCTTCGTGTAGTCGCAGCGGGAACAGTCAGGCGCCCCTGTCGACAAATATACACACCTTATTAAACATGTGCAGAACAACAGGAAGTAGAATGTCAAATGTGCGAAAATATTATTAAGTATATAGAATTTCAAACAGCAAACTAACAATAAATAATAATTCTGAACGGTTATGTCCAAATAAATGTAAGATGTTGTTATCTACTGATAACCGTACTACTCCGATATCGTATTTAAAAATATTAGCAATATAGTTTACGCAATAGAATAAAAATTAATACACTCCAGTAACTGAACTCTATCATGAATAGTATACTTTACCAGTCGGACACGGAATGAAGCACGGCGCTTCACAGTCTACAGTGTATCTACTGCCGGGAAGTTCTACACTGGGATCTCCGGTAACAAGCCAGCATTCTTTGTTGCCTTGCATAACGCCGTCCGCTCCACAAGACTCGCTGCACGGTCCGAAGTTTCCACAGACTACGTCGCATACCTCTTCTGTGTAGAGATTGGTGCATGGTTAATGTAATATTGGAATTTTTCAACATGAGTGACATTTGCGACTGTCTCCCAGCCGGACCACGTAAGCACAGTGTGACACTTTTTTGTTTACTTCAGTGTGTATAAACGACGGTTTCCCAGCGTCCGACGTGTTTGGTCATAGACTGCCAGGTTCAACTGAGTTGTTCCTTTATTAAAAATGCTCACACGATGAGCTCGGCGTTTGCACTTAAATTGTAAAGTTAGTTTTGGTACGGTTCGTGGACGTTTTATGCCCACCGAAAAGGGAGCACAATAGTAAATAAGCTCATGTCAAACAGAAAGGTGTTACGTTGATACTGTCACTTTGAAGAAGTGTCCATATTAATATCACGGTAGGTCGTGACCGATTCCTGCACAGAGTGGTGTTTGGTCATTTTGTGTTAATTTACTTATACAGTTGTATATGCATTTGTCATATTGTTTATATTTTATTTCAATACATTGCTTGATGAATTAAGCTGTCACACAATCGTGTATGTTACCAATGTTCCTTCTCTACGTTGCTATTGCCATATCGAGAACATTGATTGTTTAAAACAAACTATATGCTTCAGTTGTGTTGATTTTGGTTAGATAACATATTATGCACTATCACCAAATTTAAACAAGTTAAATATACAATGATAGAAAATCGGCAATGCTCACGCGGTTGTGCCGGGGTCGTAACCACATTGTCCAGAAATTCGGAAGCTGCAGAACATAAAATAAACGGGATATATTGATGTTAACTACATACATGGATACCAAAATTTTATCGTTATGTATAGCATACATTGATTTTTTCAGTAAACAAGCATTAGGTGATTATCATTGTGAAGAACAATTTAATATTAATGATATGCATGTGATTAATGTAATCGATGTGTGTGAGGTACATGAATAGGTTCGTACTTGTTGAGCTAAACGACATCACGGTGCACATATACGTGTAGTTCTTCTGTCGAATTTTGTATAACGCATCCGTAAATATATATATATATTTACAAAATTCTCCACATGACATTTTAAGACATTTTTTAATTGTTTTTAAACAAAGATAACTGTTTATTTATACAAGATCCCCCGCTTAGCAAGCGGTGAGACAATCATTGAATACCTCGGTCTGGCTATCTGGCAATTAGCAATGACAACTGCAAAATATAAAGTGTGGTGGCATCAACACTGGCGACTTACATGCACGGCACGTTTCGTTGTCGATGTATTGCGTGAGGTTCTGTATGGCTGTTACACCCGTTACATTCATTACGAACACATCCGCAGGCGAGCTGGCCAATTCGACCATCATGTCGTAGTCTATTCGACCTGACCCTACAGAGGAACGTAACACATGTACGGACTGATCCATATGAAGTCATACATCAAGTATCATCTAATTGAAAGGAGACCAGTCCGCGAACGTCGTTGAGGTACATCATTACCCATATTCTTTCTCCTCATTTACCTCCAGCATAATTGTAACTGCAGAATATAAGCTAATGTATAATGCCCTTGCAATGTGAACGTCCAAACGACACAGATTTGAAAGGTATTTTACAATATATAACATTATGTTCACAACTAAAATTTCTTAGTAATTGTTATTTAATTGAATGTATTAATGGTGTCACAGTAAACGAACAATCAAGTAGACAGAAGAACAATCTAAGTCGTATTGTTGAATACAAAGCGGTGTAACAGTTGAGGTGTCCACATGGAATTTGAACGAAACACATGCCTGAAGACGGGAAACGTAAAACCATTTAATGTAGTGCAACTCGATGTAGTTTAACATACATAATCTATATTAGGACTACTATTTGAAGACCGCATAACTGTCATCCTTGTAGCAGTGTGCAGATAACTGGTGTTCACGTACCGACAAAGAAGATCGCCACGCCTTCCGCCTTTGCAACGTTCGCCTCCGGGATGGTTTGGTCGAAGTCGACGTTCGGCACGGCATCACTGACGAACACGGCAATGTGTTTAACGCCCTCTCGGCCCGACTCGTTGAACATCGTGCGCATGGCACTCAGCGCCGCTGTCAAACTCGTCAGTCCTCCCTTGTGCGGCGCGTCCCATATCGTAGCCTCGATGTCGTCCACGTCGTACGACTCACCCAAATCCTACAGGTGGCGTTCATCAACAGTAGCGTTACATGCCATATCAGAGTTAGGCGTGGTTGGCAGTCCCACAAACATGTAGCATTACGTATGGGTGGGGGAGGTTTGGTCGTCACCACGTATTGCTGGAGGGGAGAGGTAAAATGTATTGATACAGTATATGTGCGTGTGCGTGTGCGTGTGCGTGTGCGTGTGCGTGCGTTGGCAATCATGTCACATAAGTTGAAAAGTTGAATTAGGCGGCTATTATACATATGTCTCTCTGTATGTATCTCAGTCTTACATGTGCGCGTGTGCCTGGGTGCGTATGTGCGCGTGTGTGCGTGCGTGTGTGCGTGCGTGCGTGCGTGGTTGTGTGTTTCTCCCATATTGTCTCCACCCACCAGGATAGTTTCGACAGTAGTTGAGTAGCTTATAACGCCAACATGTGTTTCGTTGAGGGACACCTTGAGACCCTTGATGACGTCAATGGCGAACTGTTTCTCGATGTACCAGTTGCGCTCTACGATACTGCCCGACGAGTCGAGGATTATAACAATGTCTCCTCGGCAGTCACCATTGTCTGGCAAAGGAGAGACACTGGCCAGGTGAACGTTAATGAATGGCAGACAGTATTGTTCCTCTTCTTTACAAGAAACACGATTTATATTTTTAGTGACAGTTGCTTATACTTATTTAAAACAATTGTCTTTTAAGATCAGTCATATTGTATTTGTCCCAGCAAAAATATGAAGAATCACATAGATCTTTTGTCAGCATTTTGCCTGTGTGTATATATTACAAATCCTTATTCAAATAGTTTAAATATCACGAATCTGGTTCGTTGAGAAGTAATATCTAATAAGAATAGTAATGTAGCGGTTTTGTAGCCTAACCTGCTACATAATACAAAAAATAATACATAAAATAATAAAGTATAAATAAAATAAAAATAAAAAAGTGTGTGCGTGTGTGCGTGTGTGCGTGTGTGCGTGTGTATGCATGCTTGTATGCATGTATGTATGCATGTATGTATGTATGTATGCATGCATGTATGTATGTATGTATGTATGTATGTATGTATGTATGTATGTATGTATGCATGTATGTATGTATGTATGTATATATGCATGTATGCATGTATGTATGTATGCATGTATGTGTACGTATTTCAACTGGAATACTGCTTATGGATTTTTAGATTGGCAAAACCTATTGTCCTGATGCGCCTCTGAGCTTGGTTTCCAAGGATTTAGGCGCAATAGAAGTTAACTTATTATTATTATTATTATCATTATTATTATTATATATGTATGTACGTACTTACCTATGTACGTGTGAACGTATATACGTATGAACGCACATACGCATGTTTGCATGTACGCATGTATGAATGTATACAGGTACGCATGTATGCGCTGCGTGTTTGCACACGCGTTACTATATAAAATGCGTGTCACGATTATGAAAAATCTTCCAACAGTCATATCCAAAAGTGAATTAACTTACATTCATCACAGCTGTGCGTGTTACACCGAATAGCCTGTGTCTCGTTGTCGTAAATATTTGATCTACTCCGTTCACCGGTGTCACATGTCTCGGAGCAGTCGGTCCAGACCCTTCCCTCGTATGGACCTACGACACGGCAAACACGTGTTGACCGTACTGTCTGTACAGACCGCACGGAGGCGATGAAGACACCTTAATGCATTAACAATCATGTATTTTAAGAATCAGTCGACATTAAGCATTACTGTGAGCAGCGGCGGCGGCGGCAACAGTGAGAGAAACAGCTACATCAGTAGCAGCAGCTATGGATGTGGTGTTGGTTGATTGTGGTCGTAGTGGTCGTAGTAATGATGTTTGTAGTAGTAGTGGTAGTAGTAGTAGTGGTGGTAGTAGTAGTAGTAGTAGTAGTAGTAGTAGTAGTAGTAATAGAATTAGTAGTAATGGTAGTAATATTAGTCGTGGTGGTGGTGGTGGTGGTGGTGGTGGTGGTGGTGGTGGTGATGGTGGTGGTGGTGTTGGTGGCGGTGTTGGTGGCGGTGGCAGTGGTGGTGGCGGTGGAGTTGATGGTATTGGTGATGGTGATGGTGGTAGTGTTGGTGGCGGTGGTGGTGGCGGTGGTGGCGGTGATGGCGATGGTGGCGATGGTGGCGGTGATGGCGATGGCGGTGGTGTGGGTGATGGTGGCGGCGGTGACGGCGGCGGCGGCGGCGGTGGTGGTGGCGGCGGCGGCGGCGGCGGCGGCGGCGGCGGTGGTGGTGGTGGCGGTGGTGGTGGTGGTGGTGGTGGTGATGGCGGCGGCGGCGGTGGTGATGGTGTTGGTGGTGGCGGTGGCGGCGGAGGTGGCGGCGGCGGCGGCGGCGGCGGCGGCGACGGTTACAACAGTAGCAGAGGTAGAGAGTGGTTGCGTTTGTTAACATTCATTTTCGAGAGAGCGAGAAATTAACGAACCTTGGCATGGCATTACGCTACAGCTAGCAGTTTGTACAAATGCTAAGCTGCCGTTCACATAGCCGATTCGACTTTGTTCCCCCTTTCCGCAAGTCTTCGTGCATTTCGACCATGAACCCCAAACCACGTCATCTAAGGACACATAGGTAGTTTGATATTTGTGTCCCCACAAGAGAAGGGTAACAGAACCTTCTCAGCAGAAAGAAAGTATCATTTACAACGTTATATCGTTTAGCAAATTCTAATTGAAAATGACAATGCATCTATACAGTTGTTCTTGTGTTGTGTAGCCGCTGACGAAGTTAGATTGGGGCCAGTTCAACGCGTTCATTTGTGCGTTTATCACACAAACTCTATATTGATATTAAGCTAGCTTTAGATTATTAAAAATTCTTTAGGATAGTTCATTTTTTAATGCATTTCTTCTAAGCATTAACAAATATTGAAATTACTGCTCGTATAGACAAGCGAAGTCAACTGTTAATTCTAATATGTGAATACAGAAACAGTAGGTCTAGTCTTAAACATTTACTTTCGTCTTTCAACCAGAATATGGGTATGTTGTTTTCAAGTGTGTGTATGTGTGTGAAACGTTACCTTGGCCTTCGGATGATGGAAGATGTAGCGCAACAGCTGGGAAGAGAAAGTATTCGATTGTTTAGACCGCAGACTGACAACTTCAAGTCAATCAAACTCAGCCCAAAATACCCGCGTACTGCGGTATAGTGCGGTGGTGCTTTCAACCGGGTACTTTTGAAAACACATTAGAAACTATATCAGAACGTATGAACCATAACCTTTTCGTGAACCAATCACCGACGGACAATGTAATCTTACTTGGTGATCGGCATATTAAACACACGTAAGTAAATAATTCTAAATAACAATCGCTGTGTTTCTGAAATGCATCACCAATTGGTAGGTCAGAGGCCAATGGAGGTAGGGAGCGAATAAACGTGTAAAGAGGCGAATGGAACATGTCGCTTTGGAGGAGATGTACTTACTATATGTAAAAGTTACAGTATTTCTAATGCTATTATTTTTTATAAACTGTTTTCCTCACCGACATTATAGACGTCTTTTCCACCACCATCAATAATAATAATAAGTACATTTATAAAGCGCCATAAATCTAGATACAAGTCCATTCGAAGTGCTGAAATACATGAAATACGTAAATGCAAAAACTAAATAAATGATAATAACTCAACCATTTGTTAAAACCATGGCAAATGCGTGTACATATACACATACATAATATGCATACATACATATATGCAGACTAGCGGAATAAATAGTGATACAATTAATTAAAACATAAAAACATACTACAGTGTAAAGCTATTGTGTTCTGTGCAATGCTTTGGCATTAAATATACATCAATTAAGGAAAGAAAAGTGCCCAAAAAAATCAAATAATCGACGCTGCGTGAAGGCAATGCAACTTACCTACGACTACGAACAACGCGTAAAAGGTTCGCGATGAAGAGAACGCCATCTGCAATAAACGGGTAGTCGCACTGCTTACGTACGTCACAAGAGGTCCATGTCATCATGGCATTCTTAAGAGTGTCTACCAAGAAATGATCCCCCAGTATGAACGATGAAGTTGATAACGCTCCACTACATTATGTTTACTGCGAAATACTACGTTATTTATGACTTTTTTTATTATTACTACGATACTGTGTGATAACGAGTTAAAGGAAACAACACAACATATGAACAACATACAAGACGGTGTATAAACCTGCCTGCCTGTACACGTAAAGGAAAAACGTAAAGGTGAATGAATTCTTAGCGCAGTATCCAGTCCTTATGTCAGCTCAAAACGCTTTACACTTTACTCCCTGGCAGACCTGTTCAATCGAATACCATCTCGACTTCTCTTGGAAGAATTCAGCCACGCTGCAATTAATGCGCGAAGATTATTCGTACACAACTATCCATCACTGTCTATAGCCAGGTACTCATTCACACAGCTGGTGAACTGGTGCAACGTAGAGAGAAAGAACTCAACACGGCAGCACACGATTCCCGGGTATCTCGATTGAGAGCCCGATGCTCTACCCACAGCACCAAGGTTCTCCACGTGATGTATATGGAAAGAGGGCTACGACACAAGTAGGATACTTACGTTGTGAAATATCGCTGCAGTTGAGGCGTTTCCGTGAGCTCGCACTACAAAGACTGGTCACTGCAATATACGTATCTCCTTTTAAGCTGACTTTAGAGGCTTCCGAACTGTACAGGAGTGGCTGTGTAGTGATGGATTAGTAAACCTCACTAATCATGCTGACGTCACACATCCGCTCTAGTGGGTGGGAGTATGCATTATCACGTGATACAATGAACTGTTGTAAACGAATTCCTCTCGCTCTCTCTCTCTCTCTCTCTCTCTCTCTCTCTCTCTCTCTCTCTCTCTCTCTCTCTCTCTCTCTCTCTCTCTCTCTCTCTCTCTCTCTCTCTCTCTCTCTCAAGAGCCATTCCCAGGTAGAACACTGTGATTAATGTCATAATGAGGTGAACGTTGCTTGACGTTCATATGTGTGAAAACCAACGGCAAAGTGTTGACCATAATGGCAATCTAACATGTTATTATTATTCATAAAGTCATCTTCAACACTATTGCTCCTCAGTTGGTGGCTTGATGATGACTTTGGCGAGAGTGTGACGCACGCTATCATTAAATACGTGAAACTGTTATTTCCGGAGCAATACCGCTGTTAGCAACCAATCTGGCAGGATAGGTCAACACAGTTCAAATGTGACGAATTCAAAAGACATTCAACTTGCATTAAGAAAACCCGAGATACAGGCACGTAACTAGAGGGTTCGGGGAGTTGCGCAGATAGAACTACGATATCTTTCGGAATGTTCGGACTAACCAATTTGTTATGAACCTTTTCCAAAAACGAGCCATCCCCCTGTCAAAATATATAAAGCTCCCAAATATCCCTTCTCAGCCAAGACTAACTATTTCCCCAGATAATACCGTAATATAAGTTGTGCAGTGAAATATGCACATAATTTCGTGTATGTGTGCATGTCTGTGTATAGTTTATTTCGCCGGGTTCGGACTAATCCCATTAATACGATACCCCTCCAAAAAGTAATGCCCCGGCCAAAATGAAAAACCTCCCAAACGCCGCCTCTCACCAAAAACTCCTCTTCCCCAGAAGCTTCGCCCGTTAGCCATCTATGGAAAGATAATAATGTTCATTAGCGATGCCATTTTAGCATGTTCTTGTTCTCGACATTAGGCCAAGGCGAGTAATTTTTGGACCCTCCTTTTTTACGACTCCCTATCGAAACGAACCCCTTCGGCCTCCGAACCCACAGCTTTAAAGTGAAACTGCAAGAAATTGTTGCTGTAATAATACAATATAAAAAGCTGACTATCTTAACCCACACCAAAATAAAACAATGTACGTTACATCAGATGGTATAGTAGAAACGATGTTTGACATGTAAGAAAATCATGTACTGAAATTTGTGTACATTTAAATAGCTTATAATTACACGGTTCCGAGAGAGAGATATATGGTCATGGCAAAGCTTACACAGAAGATGGTGGAAGCTACGTACGAGAGAACGAATAAAAGATTAGTGGTGGACCTTTGCTACACCACATTGTTCGCTCAATCAACAACACGGGTGGCCATAGTGAGCGATTTATTCAGGTGCTGGCCATGACACAAGCTTACACCAACAGCTTTTTCAACAGAACTATAAAGAATTAGAACGATCTATCAAAAACAGTTGTGTCTGCAGCCACGCTGAACACTTTTGAAATTAGTCTGGGCAGACACATATAAAGTTCCTGCAGTGCTGTTGCACATACCCCATATTGGCGTAATGACATTAGGGTTTTTGCCAATTAATATAAAGACATAGACTTGGTATGGCGGATTTGTTTCAAGTTATCATCGGTTTGTATCAAGGAAATGCACAAATTATGCAACTGTTCATCGTGGTGATGGACTTAATCAACATGAAGATTAATACGAAATATGTTACTAAGAAGATAATGTATGCAGACGATATGACCATAGTAACAAAACACAGACATAATGTATAGGCTTATATAATAATAACGATGCTTAATCAGATGTAATATCTACATGTTTGAATCATCCCCAATATTCACCATTCAAATGGCAAGTTAAATTTCGGGCCTTTAGGGTTCACCGTTCAAGTCTCAAGTCAAGTTCCACAAGACACAAATCATGTAGGTTCTCCGTTCAAGTCGCAAGTCACTAGCGTTACACCTTGAATCCCCACGTTACTAGGGTTAGCCGCTCAAGTTACAAGTCACTAAGGTTAGCCGTTCAAGTTACAAGTCGTGTCGTACTCACACGTATGGTTGCGGCCCATACGTTGTGAAATACCATGTGAAAATGGTCGATTTATGAACGATATTATTTATTACGCCTATTATTAATATGAGTCACATAGATTCATGCACTATATATTTTCGTTGTTACGTTTCCGCTGGGCATTGCTCACTCTATATTAGGAATGGGTTCAAGTACTCGAGTACTTAAGTACTTGAGTACTTGTCTACTTAAGTACAGCAAACACTGTGTTTGGACTTGGACTTGTACTTGTCATTTTGCTGAGTGCAGTACTTGGACTTGGACTTGTATTTGACCGTCAAAATACTTGACCTTGGCAAGTACTTTACCAAGTACTTTTTTATGTTTCGTTAAGTATTTGGCTCTATCTGAAGGATTTAAAAAATTGGCTAGATGAAAATTACTGTATATTTGTTCTTGTTTTGCACAAAGCTTCATAACATGAAACATAAATGATGGTGCTTGACTAGATGTTGATTGGTTATATGCATAAAGGGGAGGAGAAGCACAGGCACTTACAGGCAGGTCAGCTGAGATTTGAAGCCATGAGTCAATTACATGGGATAAACTAACACTAACTGATCTGTTGATCAGCTATAGTAGCTTCAGATATTCGGAAACCACCATTTCACTTGTATTGACTTTTGTGGTAGGCATAATGTAATGACTGAATAGTAGTCAATTGCAATCTGTTCAGAACCTCAGATATGTTGAAATGTAGCATGCAATGTACTTGACTGTACGTGAATAAAATTTTCAGAGTACTTTGTACTTGTTCTTGACTTTTTCATAAAGTACTTTTACTTGTACTTGCCTATATTGTTAGACGAGTACTTGTTCTTGTACATGGACTTGGCAAAATTGAAAGTACTTATACTTGTACTTAAGTACATTGTGCATGTACTTGACCCATCCCTGCTCTATATAGACCTTTTCATTATCAGACAACAGATAATTGAGGTGTTTTATTACACCTGAGAAAGAAGCTGACTTGAGTCGCAATCAGAACAAGCCCAGTTCAAGTCTATGACATCAAAGTCTAGAGTAATCTCTTTGAATTCCAAATCAAATAGCAAGTCATGAAAATAAGCGCACCGAGTGCGACTCCTGTCAGCCCCTAAAGACTTGAGTCAGCATGTTAGCATGCAAATTGCTTCCGAACTCGGTTACATTCATAGTTTTGAAAATATGTTAAGTTACCTTTCTGACGTCTTCACGATGCCTTCGTCACTGGCAGACCGGCGCTGATGAAGACGTCGAAAGCTCCGTTCAGAGCAACATAGGATTCGGAAAGGTAACTTACCATATTTTCATGACTGATGTTATTCTACACTCGCCCACACCCTCTTCCTTTGGGGGATCTAAGTTACATACCTTCCTGTAATAAGGGGTCGTTTCATCACATCGCAAAGTTCAGAAGAAAAAAGCCTTTCATGTTGGTTCAAACAATCAACTACCCCCTACAACTAATACGTGGTTGCCAAGGCAATCCCCATCCCTTTTTCCGGTTTTGCTATCCATAATAACGACACTGTGCATTTGTATATGTTCCACTCTGTAGGTGGGGCCATTGTTTGAATTGTGTTTCCCCGCGATATTTGGTGGCGGCAAAAAGTTAAAGTAAAGGTAAGTTCATATACAGCGCAGTATCCAGTCCTCAGAACTGTTCAACGCGCTTTACACTTTACTCCCTGACAGACATGTTCAATCGAACACCATCTCGACTTCTCTGGGAAGCATCCAGCCATGCTGCAATTAATGCACGAAGACTATTCGTACACAAATATCCACCACTGTTTATAGCCATATACTCATTCATAGAGTGAGTGAACTGAAGCAACGTAGAGTGAATGAACTTGCCCAAGGTTCGACACCGCAACACAGGATTCGAATCCGGGTTCTCTCGGTCGAGAGTCCGAAGCTCTAGCTACCGCGCCACTGCGCCCCAAAGCCACCACCCGCTCCCATACGTAAAACCATACATGTATGGGACTTTGCGAAATCCTGTGATCACTGAGTTTGAGTGATCACCCCACTCCTCCATCACGGTCAACTTGAACAACTTCACGGCGTACAATGTTCGTCTATTCCGTTTCGTCTTTGCAAAATCTAGTTTCATGCTCGAAGTTCAAGTAGCTTTCAACGTAACGTTGCAGCACAAACAAAACAGCCATAATCAACTTCAGTGATCGTTTTTGAAGTAGAAAGTACGTATATATTAGCCCACTGAATATAATAATGTCGTCGGCGGAACGCACAGGTTAATCTAATTATTAGTGTTGCTATTCTAAACAAAAGGGGTCGAACTTGTTTCGACACATAGACGCATTGCTCAAGTACTTTTCTTTTCTCCAAATTCTACAAATTATTTTTTTCCTAGGCAAACGTCACATAGGTCACCTTACTAATTACACTGTTGTAAAATAAAACTTGATCTGCTTGATATTGATAACAGACGTATGAATGCAGGCTGCCAACATTTTTATAACATTACTCCACGTATGAGTTCTACCCGTCTGATGTTATAGTCTGCAAGCAGTTAGTTGATGTCATGTTAAATACATATATCATGATCATTAATTGACAGTGATGATGTACTGTAAATGGTCATATACGTTGCAACGCAACTTGTTGATAACATATATTTTACTGGTATGCGCTACATTCTCTATAGCTTGAAAACAAGGGCAACAGAATTTCCCAGTTCTTTCTAAATACAAAATAAATGTCAAGGTATAATAACAATAAGGTACCTTCTTTTTCACAAAAATCGCCTGAAACCAGCCCAGAGGCGCATTAATACAAAAGTGTTAATTAGTCTTATTAATCGATAAGCCACATTAAAGGGACGTAGTCTGTTCATCTCCCCGTAATTAGCGGGAGTAGTAATTTCTAATTGGAAGTCTGCTGTGTTGACCGTGGGAAAGTGAGCATCGGTGAACATCAAAGGGTATAGCAGTTAACTCAGCCCGACTCGACCGTATTATCAATAAAGCTTGTTTTGAAACTGGGTGTTTTGTTTACTGTTTGAACATGCACCCGTGATCGTGCCTTAAAATTGCAACCATTGTTACGGGCTTACTAAACACAATATGGCGGGCTGTCTACCTTCAACATAGTCAGTATGGTCTTATGAACATTATATTAATTAATACATGAACAATTTTGAACAGACTACGTCCTTTTAAAGTCGTCAACAGATCGATCGATACGCCAGGGAGTTAAAGTGGATACGCAAGGTTATTAAAGTACGTTTGTAATAGATAATTCATTCAATCAGTTACATTAGACGATATATATACTAGGTTAACAAAACCTGGATTGAATGTACGTTAATAATTCCAGGAATCAGCTGATTACATGTTGACGAAGGGTTGACGGGAACTGCTGGCAAATCACTGTTTTATAACACTACCTGTGTTCAAGTTTAGTTCAGAACACCTATATTAAATACCGTGTTGATCCATATTGGGCGTTATATATGCACCAGTTGTATTATAATATTGTATAAAGTAACCCACTCTCTTTCAATAAATGAATAATATACTCGAATAGTTTGAGCTGTTATACTTAAATGGTCGGTCAGCTGTAATTTACTATGATTGATACGTGTCTACTAAACAAACGTAGTGGTATGATCCGCATCTTGAGCATACTCGTTCTTTGCAGCCAGGAAGAGTTCTTCTCTTGAGTATGATTGAGATGGGATACATCGTGTTGGACACAATATACGGACGTGAAATGTGAGCATTGTAGTGTTTTAGCATTATGCGTATTTAATGTAAGATTATTTTAGAAAACCTTGCGGGAAAGCATTAATACCCATCACATTTCGTAATAAGAATATTCGCCAGATGGCGCGCGTAAGCATCTCGGATATTTGGAAAAAGTGATTTCGCAAGAAAAAACATTCTGTTTAATGGTTTTAATTATCTTAATAGTCTTAATAGTCGACGAAATTTCTGCTCGCCTTGGAAAGACAAGCGCATCTTTTGGTACGCTAACAAGCTCTTCTTGAATGTACGTAGTATATAAGCATAAAAATCAACGTGTATTGTGCCGTCGTAGTGCCGACACTGTTGTATGGATGTGAGGCGTGGACCCCATATCAACACCATATCAGACGATTAGAGCAATTCCACATGCACTATCTTCGGCAGATTGCGGGCATCAAACGGCAAGACATAGTGCCAAACACTGAGGTGCTGAACAAATGCAAAATGTGCGGAATCCAGTTTCACATCCAGCGCGCACAACTACGATGATCCAGTCAATCGGTCTGCATAATGGATGACCGCATACCAAAGGCGCTCTTCTATGGTCAACCGAAGACTGGTCTGCGCTCCCGAGGTGGGCAACGAAATCGCTACAAAGACGTCTTGAAGGGAACGCTAAAGTCATGCTCCATCCCCCACGACACATGGGAAGAGACTGAAGACGTCTGCATGACTGGCCTGCAGGACTTTGAATAGAAACGGCGTCAGCAGCCTAAAGACAAAGGTATGCAGTGGAAAAAATGGTCAACCTCCACCGGGACCTAGGACCACATGTGACTGCCATCTGTGGTCACCAATGCGCTTCGCGCGTTGGCCTATACATTCATCAAAGGACGCACAACCGACTCGGGTCGAGGTCCGTCGTTCGATGGCTCACTCCATTCATTCATTCACACAAAAATACAGATGACTGAACAATTCAAAGGACATGAAGGTGCTACGCACTCTCAGTTGCGCCGAACGGCATCAGTCTGATGGCGAAAGTGAACGAAATTGAATAAGAATAACCTGCATAGTTTGTAACGCGCATATGTTTACTGCACACATACCGACATCACATCATTGACTTATAGCCGAACCCATACAAGAGGTGATTGTTGAACCCACACATGCGGTCTTTAACTCTAACCTTCTTATTTTTGCTCCGTGGGGCCGGAGCTGCTTGGCGGTTAAGCGTGTGTGAGGCAATGTTTACGACACCAATGTCATCGAATTGGTATGTCATGTGTATTAGAACGATTGCCTGCACTGCCTGCCTGCCTGCCTGCCTGCCTGCCTGCCTGCCTGCCTGCCTGCCTGCCTGCCTGCCTGCCTGCCTGCCTGCCTGCCTGCCTGCCTGCCTGCCTGCCTGCCTGCCTGCCTGCCTGCCTGCCTGCCTGCCTGCCTGCCTGCCTGCCTGCCTGCCTGCCTGCCTGCCTGCCTGCCTGCCTGCCTGCCTGCCTGCCTGCCTGCCTGGGCCGCCCGCCCGCTCGGCCGTCGCACTTGGCAGAGCGCTACTTACCACCAACGCCAACATAACTACACAGACGAAAATTACGCACCCGTTCGCGCACTGTGTACGACAGCTTGTCTCCACCACCTTCCACAGACGTCCGTGAAACAGTAGACCAATTCAATGTAGGCTGAACCATTGGTATCCACCACTGTTAGCATCCACCACCCTCAAATCAAACTGTACCATTCTTACCCAAAAGTACTTTGCCCGAAATCCTGATATTCTAGATGTTGATACAAATTGGAATTTCTTTCACCAAAACTACACTAAACTGGTAAAACAATATATCCCTAGCCGCAGGACAAAATCAAAACCGCATTTACCTTGGATCACAAAGAATATAGCAGACTACAAAGAAAACGGGACAAAACGCATGCTAGTGCTAAGAAAACAAAGAAAAACAAACACTGGGAACACTTCAGGAACCTAAGAAACAAGTCAACAAAGAAATAACCAAATCTTACAACAGCAACATCAATAACATCATAGGCGAAAGCCTCACCACAAACCTAAGCGATTCTGGTCCTTCACTAAACAAACAAAAACTGAAAACCTTGGCATCCCAACATTAAAAGCAAATGGCAAGATGCAAAAAACTGATCACGACAAAGCAAACCCACTAAATACCACTTCAAATCAGTTTCACCAGAGAACAACTTTCTATCCCAACTAAAGTCCCATCACCATTCCCTTCAAGCCAAACACTTAATATCGGAATAAATGGCATCATAAAACAGCTTGAAGCTCTAAAACCAAACAAGGCATCAGGACCAGATGAAATCCCAGCAAAAGTATTAAAGGAGACAGACTGCCAGAGAAATATCCACAATAATTCAACACATCTTCTAGCAATCATACACTACCAGCAAACTCCCACAAGCCTGGACTACAACTCTTGTCACTCCGGTATACAAGAAAGGCAGCAAAAGCGATCCTGTAAATTATAGACCAATTTCCCTGACATGCATTCTGCCAAGGTGATGGAGCATATCGTTTTTAGCCATATGTGGAAACACCTCAGTGCTAACAACGTTATCCTCCATCACCAGCGTGGATTCCAAACTGGACTATCCTGCCACACACAGCTTGTGGAAGCAGTCCATGACTGGGCTTCCTCTATGAACGACCAGAAACAAATAGACGTCATCCTCCTCGATTTTTCCAAAGCTTTCGACAAGGTTCGCCACAAACGACTTCTCAATAAATTAAACTACTATGGTATCACAGGTCACACAGTACAATGAATTAAGTAATTTCTATCAAACGCCACCCAGATTGTATCAGTAAATGGTTCCCACTCAGTCCTTGCAAATGTCATCTCCGGCGTACCCCAGAGGCTCAGTCCTTGGCCGTGTCCTTTTCTTATTATACATAAATGACATCACCGATTCAATCAACTCAAATATCAGACTCTTCGTCGATGATTCGATTCTATATAGAGAAATTCAAACACCTGCAGACCATAGCATCCTTCAAACATACCTAACAAAATTAGCCGACTGGACAGTCAAGTGGCAAATGAATTTCAATATCCCAAAGTGTCAACTTCTCAGAATTACCCATAAACGCAAACCAAGCCACTTCACCTAATTCAAAATTATGCTATAATTATATATAACCATAATCCTCCATAACTGACTCCAACCATAATAAATTATAATAACCTTTGTCATAATGAATACTTATTTATTCCTCTCGTCTGATTTTCACACTAAATATTTATTCCCGTCGTATGACTGCTTTCAATGGTGTTTCAATGGCGGGATAGTGTTTTGAGCGTCCCACACACTGATCTCTAATTATAACTGGATGGCTGATGCCCACCTCTTATCATTGGGCTGGTTGAGGGGAGCGGAAGTTAGATGTGGCCATCTTGAGTGAGACCACTAATGACCAGTCCTACTGCTGCACTCATACAACTTGGCCGTGTTTCTGGTCGTCCTGTACGGATAACCAGAGAAAATGCCATGTCGTTGTGCATTCGGATGTTCAAATCGAACATCTGGAAAAAAGGACAAAGATGCTGGGATCTCATTCCATTCGTATTTCCTGAGCTGTACTTGTTTTATATCATAGTGTTAATAAAGCCTTAAACTTTAAGGGAAGCGTGCTACAGTGCTACAGTGTTTTGCTAGGCACCACAACTAGGAATAGAGTGAGTGAGTGAGTGAGTGAGTGAGTGAGTGAGTGAGTGAGTGAGTGAGTGAGTGAGTGAGTGAGTGAGTGAGTGAGTGAGTGAGTGAGTGAGTGAGTGAGTGAGTGAGTGAGTGAGTGAGTGAGTGAGTGAGTGAGTGAGTGAGTGAGTGAGTAATTTATGACTATACTAGTAATAGTGTGATTTGAGCAGTTAGAGTTGGTACACGGAACCTGCAAAGGTGTGACTATACTTCTATATATAATGTAAACTAAGTATAGGTATGATGCCATTTATATATATATATATATATATATAATTATATGCACAGTATTACTATTTCAGAAGGGACTATAGGTGGTGGTGGTGTTGCTTTGTTATGTCACTAATGTTTTGGTTTCTTTCCAGATACAATTATAAATAGAGATCAGTGGTCCTACACCGGTGTATCTTTTGATCACTGGTCGCCTCTCTCGAATCTCAGTGGGTTCGCTTATCTTTCTTCGCTTATCTTTGTTCTCTCTGACGATAACTGCGACATATTTGGCCGTAACGTTATGGTCCTGTAGTTCACGCGGTGTTCACCTACAGCTGCGATTGGGACCCTCGAGTTCTTGTTTTCTTTGAGTTAGTCTCCCAGTGTTCTGCTAGTTTCGCCAACATATGGACAGGTACTATTTTGTATATCACCACGCACATGTTGTTCTTAGGGGCTTTGTCCTTGGAGTTCATAACTATGGATCTTACGGTGTTGTATGGTTTGTGGTATGTTCCTACTTCGAGTTCCCAGAAGACCGCGATAGTAGTATAACTGCTGCAATGTACAATATCAACAACAACGTCACATATTTATAGAGCGCGGCGCATTACAGTACTGACGAGGACACCGTTGAGCCAGCAAATGATTCAGACAGGTAACTATTCAAAATAAATCTTACTGAATCCAGAAGCAATATACATGCTGAAACAATGCATGTTATTTGTCTGAGGAAACTATAACTGCTCACTCAACTGAGGTGGACACACGAAGGTGTTAGCTTCACTAGCAAAATTGTCAGTTTCATAAGGAGACAGAACGTTGAGTTGACGGTAAACGACACGTACACCTCTTGCACCCACGCACTTTCAGCTTCCACAAGTGAACTTAACCGCATTTACCAGTGCGACACCAACGAAGAACAACACTACATAACATGAAAACAAAAACGTTGGAGAATTTGTGTGGGCCAAATTTTCTTTACTGATTTTGTATTCAAAAACGTCCACATTGACAGCTTTCTTTATCTTGTTATTTAATTTGCGAATCTATTCTACTTGTTTTCTCTTTGCAGTATGTATGTTCGGTGATGACATAACAGTAAAGATTAGGATGTGTCTAGGAACTCCACTGATAGTTCAGATACACATTTGGGGATAGCAGACATGTTGTACGAATTTCCCGTGTACAATAAGGATTTCTTTAATGTTGGGAGGAATTTGATCGTGTCTTGTTTAAATACGCATTTGATTCAAGTTAGAAAATCTTCGTAAAGTACACATGTTCTTGTGTTCATCGCGCCATTATACAATCAAATGACAAACGGATAGTAGTCGAAGAGAAAATACATTTGATGCTTTAGAGATTATCGACAAAAGCAATAGGATTTCATTTGATTTATGTATATTTCATAGCAAATCTCGATTACTCGTATACCGATTTATTTAACGTAAATTAGCATACGCACTATACGGTTTTATTCAGAATTTCAAATCACAGATACGGATTTCAGTCCATACAATGTGGCAAGTAGTAAGCGTTTCAACATAGATATTTGTCCGTTGTGTTGATATTGAAAGGCGGTGATTGTCTACATTTCACAGGGTTTACAAAACAGTGTATTGAATATGGATGAAACATTAATTTATGGATAGTGGAAGTGACCTTTGTTCCCTACTATTCAGAAACTAGTAGGTATAATTGTCCACTAGCGAAATTGCTCTCTTCACATCGTGTCCCGTTTATCATCGGTCGCCTACTGCCACGTGACGACCAAAGGTATGACAATCAGCTTGTCAACGCAAATATATGACTGTCGCTGGAGTGTATTTGAAATGTGACATGATGTTAAAGATTTATATGCATCTGAGCGATGACAATTAGCGGCTCTACAGTGGGCCTTGACCATCTATATACTTGGTCAAGGTGCCAAGCATAATTGTAGGGAGATTTATTTCTTATCTATGTTTGGTGTCAAGACACCTACATAAAGATGGCGACCGTTCTATTTTGATGACCGTTTCTAAAGTGTCGTTAGGGTAATGATATATCACATAAGAGCAATGCTTTCAGTTGAGACTCTGTGTTGCACTGCTGGTACGAGCATCCTCTTCTTACGTACATTCTCACACATTCAACCCTACAGCAAAGTACACATACTCTCGCTGGCTGTCACAGGGGATAAGGCAGAATATGCTGTAACAAAAGGATCAGTGTAATAATCAGACTTCGCTATTTCTTGAGTACCGCCAGCCTCCATGTATAAATTTATATCAAATATTCTATTCGTTTGTTATAGTATTTCCCAATGTATCAGACACATTTCTTCATACGGAAAATAAACAAGTATTCTTATGTGGTTGTATATTACATAGTATTCGATGTGCTGTTTCTTGTCCGCACACTGTTGTAACATTTTGTTTACAACGTTTGGGCTTCGTCGTTGTGTTAGCCGTTTGGTGACACTGCTTCAGCATACAAATATTGAAGTAACGTCACCTCAGGTCATTTAATCGTACCATAGCTGTGATCCATCAAGTGAGGCGTGTTACCTTGACCAACGGACATTGTCATATCCGTGTGCTGGATGAGTGATCAGTTGAATCAACACTCTCTCCACCCACGGGTTTTCTTCTTTGCCAGGTCAATTAAGAGGACACCATCAATGAAAAGTCTTATTAATTAAAATAACTTTAGCAGGCTTTTTCTTCTTCCTGGTACAAAACCTGCTGCATTCCGTTGTTCCTTATTTAGTTTCCCAACCTTCCCGCATCACTGACATTCTGCTCCCAGTGTTCCTGCATTCCTGCTCTTCATTTCCTCATTTCCCATATGTTTTCTTCTATCCCCTGTCCATATGATGCCACCCCTGATTCCTCCTACACGCTTCCCGAAAGACTTCACTGCTGGCTGTTCTGAGTCTTATGCATGCCGTCAGTCATTTTAATTACACCCTGAGAAAATAACGTAAAGCATACATGCAAAAAGTGGCATTAAGCTATAGCATTAAATATTACAGTTTTATACCTGTCTTGGTATACCAGTGTTGAAAAACCTGCGCTGGTTACCTGTTAACTATCGTGTGTAATTTCAAATCCTGATGCACACATATAAAGCCCGACAGGCTCCAGGATATACCTCGGACAAGCTGAATGTGTACCAACCAAGAAGAACGCTACGATCCATGGATTCAGTGACACTAGAAGTTCCAAAGGCTAGAACGGTTACATACGGCGAACGAAAATGTCAGTGTTGAGCAGCCAAGTTGTGGAATGCGCTACCGGCTCACATTCGTGAAGCAAAAACACTGAACACTTTCAAGAAGCTGCTAAAAACGCATTTGTTCCTGGCCCATTTTGGTGCTTAACTCTTTCTAGTAAGTTTTTATTTCATTTTAAAACCGTGTATATATATATATATTCATCTTATTATATCCAGTCTTCCATAATATTTTGTTATCTTGTTATCTTTTTTTTCTTTGTTTTTACTGTCTATGATTAATCTATTTATTGTGTACAACGCTTTTGGGCAGGCTTTTATGTATGAAAGGAGCGCTTTATAAGTTCGGTATAATAATTATAATAATAATAATAAATACCTTTGGAGTACCTGTTCATATTCGCTTCTGTATTCTTATCGAATGTGCATTGCCAAATCATTACGCAGTATTATGATCAACACAATTATAAAGCTGGCTTATATGTATATATTTTCATAAGTTTTTGCATAATGTCGACATGTGTGGTTCGAATTTTCTATGGTCATACAAAAGAATAGAGATATTCAATACTAGTGTAGTAGTGGCGGATGTCCTTGAATTGCCACAATATCGGCGCTAATTTATGCTACCACGTGATTTGGCAATCACCTATAATTCACGATACGTCCTTTGTTGACAGCAGTTCGATTAAGGTAGCTCCCAAGCGTCTATGAAACGGTCAGTATTTTGCATTTTATAACCTCAAATGTTCATTTATTAAGCCTGTCTTATTTGTAATCACTATCGTGTGGCATTTATTATAAATAATTAATCGTTGGTTGTTATTACTTTCAGTTGTCATTAATTGGTAAAGCAGAACTTGTGGAATGGCAAGTGGACGGCTCACGTTTATTTTCATTGGTATGTATGTGTAATGGTATGATACTTAGTTTGCTAACACGTGTATAGACCAGTCAATATGTGGTTTGACCTAAACAAAAATGCAACACTAAAATGTTTTTAAGTAATCAAGACTCAAGCATCTGCGGAACAACATGTCCAAAGTTGGTCAACATTTACGTGGGTGAAATATTAAATTTGCATAAATCAAAAATTGCCGTTCTAACGAATACGTTTTGTTAGTGTGACTACCGATTTGGGAGAACTGATTAAATTAAGTAAATATTATATAAACATTTACTTCGTTTGGTGTAACATAACACTATTACTATACCACATGCTTTGGATAACTGGATTTTATAACTCCCGGACTGTGCAATTATTGATTATTTGGCCAAAACATAACACTATTATGCTTGACCCTCACCTCTGTATGAGAGGGAACAGAGAGGAAGAACAGTTACCTCCCCCTGTATGATCGCAACGGCCTTTCTTTTTTCAAACAAATATATTAAGATAACAGTGTTAACTTTTACCCATAAGAAATTGGGAGTTGAATTATAGTAACACCCACTGGTTTTTCCTCTGGTCTCTTCTATTCAATCGCTATCTCTCTGTGGATGCATGTAAGATATTCCCCCTTCCGTCCTTCTTTCCTGAATTATAATGTGTTTACTATTGGTCCACCTATTTGCAATACATCTGGTTATTTTGAGCTACCGTGCACATATCGGTGGGTGCAGGCGTTTACGTTCTGGCCAAACCTTTACCCTATAAGTTTGACAAACAAATACATACCGGGATTACGATAACATTGCTACCCTTTAATTACTTACGTGGTTTGCTATTGTGACACCTACCGGTATCCCTAGTAGTTTGACCCACTTGTCACATCTTTTAATCGACGCTTGTATTGATTTCCTGGCCTAAATATACATTTCCGCGTAAAGACGCAAATGTCTTTTGTTAAAAAGATACAATAAACTAGTAATGTTTTTACCCAAATAAAATTGATGTTTGATATGGTCACATCTATTTACATTACTTCCGGTCATGCTTAGTTATTGAACACCTCTGCAGGTACTCACATTCTGGTATTGATATCTTGGCCAAACACTTCCTCCACCCTCTGAAATTGTGAGTGCCTTTTCTGTCAAAAGCGGGGAATGTTTGTGATCATAAGGTCAACTGCACTCACAGAGAGATGACTGGTGGCACAAAATGACCAGAAATAATGCCAACAGATGTCATTTTAACAAACGCAAATATAATATTTTATATGGGTAAAGCGTTAAAAGTGTGTATTGTTTTAAAGAGTAAAGGCACTCGCATCTTCTTGCACACACAGAGACGTGAAACATCATCAACATCGAAAGAACTAAGCAAAAACATTCAATTCTGTTAGGTTAAAGGGTTCTTCACCTTGCATGATAGCGTTCCCGTATAACAGGAAGTCGAGTAGCAGTTATTGTTTCGGGCATGCGCTGAATAATATAACCCCGATAAACTGTTGAGTGGCAGCCAGGTTGTCAAGGTCTACGAGTATTCAAATTACACTCCTTTATCCATTCTTGTACTGATGGTGCATATTTGCGGACTAATTTGGTGGCCATCTTAAAAATGGCATCCATCTTGGCTTTCCAGTTGACTAAGGCATGTGTAATAACATCAACGTGATCATCTGCGTTAGATTTGTTATCTCATATTTACTTCAAATGATTAGTTCTCTCTTAAATATGAAGTTACATTTATATAAAATATTGGTTTGATTTATGCAAATTACGTATGTTCTCCAACTAGATTTTGGCTCATTTTTGATATAATGTTCAGCAGCTGTTGGATATGTTTACCGCACAAACATTTCTTTTGCAATGTTGTCTAGGTTACGCGACATGTTCATGATGTCTTAGATTGACTAGACTACCACGTAGTCTGACAACAAAACATGACGCGACTTACACACTCGCACGCGCGCACAGGCACACGCACCCGCACACACACACACACACACACACACACACACACACACACACACACACACACACACACACACACACACAATAAAGTAGTACTATATTATCATGCATAAAATAAAGAGGGTTTGCTTTTATAAGGCATATGCGACATTCAGTTTTCAATACGATGTATTAACGTTAACTAAAAGTGACCACAAACATAGTCAATTATGGATTAAATTAAATTGAAATGAATGTCGTAGAAGGTGGCTCCATCGATACAACCGAGTTGTTTTAGTAGTTGGATATTCTCCTGGTGAACACATCAAGTGAATGTTCTTAATGTTTCAGCCGTCTTGTCCGTCGCAGTGCCGATAGCTGCGGCTGATGGTGGTGAGTATATGAGTTGTTGGTATCGTTTCTTATTCTAATCGTCGCAAGATCAGACTGGTTCATACGGTAAATGTAATCGGATCGAAATGTTAGATATATTGAACCTGTCACATCAGGAGTAACTGATCAACTTATCGTACAATATATATATATATATATATATATATATTGTACGATAAGTTGACTGAAAGCGCGTTGCACTAACTGGCTTTTAGACCTGTTCATTTGAACACAAAAGGAACTTCTCAGTGAAGTAATTAACAACGCTGCAATTACTGTGCGAAGGTTGTTCGTTTACATAACATTATATATATATATATATATTTATATAATATAGTATAACGTTATGTAAACGCGAACATATAAATTAAACGATTATATAAATATATATATATATATATATATATATATTTATATAATATAGTTTCAGAAAACCTTTTCTATATATATATATATATATATATATATTATGCTGTTTAAGAAAATCGTTTATATATATATATTGATCTCATGGTCCATTGCACCTTGGTTATTGATGAAACTTCATAGGTAGGTAAAGTCCTTCGTGTAATCTAGGTGGCGGCCAATATGGCTACACATAATATGTCATCGTTTAGATTACCCAAGTGTAAGAAACGTTTATATAAGCAATGACAGTCTTCCAAGTCCTACTAGAGTAGTATCTTCCCTGTCTGAGTCCAGTGTTTATTATTCATTATTACTAATTATTTCAGTAATTATCAAGACCGTCATATACGGTTTGTTGTGTGATTTGTGAGGGGTGTGTAGCAGGAAGTGGGAGAAGGGAAATGGGAGGTGGAAGAAGGGAGGTGGGAGACGGGAGGTGGGAGACGGGAGGTGGGAGACGGGAGGTGGGAGGTGAGAGACAGGGGTGGAAGACGGGAGGTGGGAGACGGGAGGTGGGAGACGGGAGGTGGAGGTGAGAGACGGGGGGTGGGTGTCACGGATTAGCGACGTCTCCGTACACTAGATGGCTCAGTCTTGTAGGGTTCTTATATATCAAGGTCAACGCATATGAGAAAGAACGGTTATCGCGAACAAGCAACAAAGAACGAGGAAAATTTAATAAACTTTATTACAAGATGTCTTCCTTTTGGTATATATCTCGATTAACAAAAATAAACAGAATAAAGAAATCCCGTAACCAAACCTTAATAGAACATAATAAACAATAACACTGAATCTTTCAATTATCAAATCGAGCTCAGAATACAACTAGAACGGTGTATCTCGGACGCACGAGTGATGATGCCGGGCAATTGACGATTGCCGTCGTATGCCGCGAATTCTCGAGTCGCGTCCGTTCAATGATCGCACGGTCGCAAACGATTGCGAAGTCAGTTGAATACGTTCAACTGAAAGACGAAGCCGGGCAGTAGACGTTTACCGCCGACCGCTACGAATTCGATCGAGAGGTCTTGCCCTGTCGCAAACGATCCAGAAGTCGGATGAACGGGTTCGCGCGAATGACGACGCCTGGCAGTATACGTTTACCACCGGCCGCTACGAGTCGCATTCGGTTAAGCTTTTTGACGATGTCGCTGAGAGACCGCTGTTCGAGGATGGCCCTAGCTGGGTGACCTCGTCGCGATTATCGCTCATTGACGGAACGTTGTCTCAATATACCGCTGACGTGGCGGCATGGCTTTTTCGAAGCTCAAACAGTCACTCTGGACACTGAATATTACACACACACTCACACACACACACAGAAGCTTGGGAACGTAACCCACGTTAACGATTCCCACCACGCTTCACGACTTGACTTGTCATTCTCTTGGCAGCAGGGCAACCTGTCTCGTTCAACCCTGGATCTGTCCCAGTCCTTCGCCAGCGCCCAGATGGCGAAATGCGTATACTAGACGTTTATATAAGCGCAAATTGTTACACATCATATCACAGGTTTCCATCATTTCTATTGACTAAACAATATACAAGTCAAGCTGCGCCTTGTGGAACACCCTCTAATATACGGTGAAACCACCTGCTTGCCTAGAAACGCTAGCAACAGAATACCACGCCCCACTGAGCGCGTCTGCAACCGAGGTGCTGTAATTACGTAACTAAAGCGGTTGGTTAACAATATCTCTATCTACTGGCTTGACCTTCCTCATTTATAAAATTATCCCTCAGGAAAGTAGATTTAAACATCCAGAAATAGCAGAAATGCTACAGTGGGCGGTGGAAGATGGGAGGTGGGAGGTGGAAGACGGGAGGTGGGAAGTGGGAGATGGGATACTGGAGGTGGGAGATGGTAGTTGGGAGGTGGGAGGTGGGAGGTGGGAGGTGGAAGACGGGAGGTGGGAAGTGGGAGATGGGATACGGGATACGGGAGGTGGAGGTGGGAGGCGGGAGGTGGGAGGTGGGAGGTGGAAGACGGGAGGTGGAAGACGGGAGGTGGAAGACGGGATGTGGGAGATGGGAGGTGGGAGACGGGATGTGGGAGGTGAGAGATGGGAGGTGGGCGGTGGGAGTCGGGAGGTTGGAGGTAGGAGACGGGAGGTAGGAAGTGGGAGATGGGAGACGGGAAACGGGGGATGGGAGGTGGGAGGTGAGAGGTGGGAGGTGGGAGGTGGGAGGTGGGAGGTGGGAAGTGGGAGGTGGGAGGTGGGTGGTGGGAGGTGGGTGGTGGGAAGTGGGAGGTGGGAAGTGGGAGATGAATGGTTGAAGGCGGGAGATTGGAAGTGGGAGGTGGGAGATGGGAGGCGGGAGATGCCAATATATTCTTTAGAATTCACCACGGAATTGTGTGTATCAGTTTCCCTACCATGACTGCCACAGATGACAGCACCAGACGAAAACACAATCATAAACTGCGAACACTGCCTGCCTCCTGCACGACCAGAAGTCGTTCAACGAACGCTCTATCCCACTGCGGATCTCATACAGGAAGCAGCTACAGTGGCTACTGCAGAAGTATTCCAGAGAGCCGCTTTCCCAGTCATCCACACCCAGTCACTGATATTATAGATGCCTGTTTCGTGTCAATCGTGGGCTGTTTTTTATTTAGTTTTATTTATTTATTTAATTCTCTTATGTAATTATTGTTTTAGCCCACAATGACGGTACAAACTGCAGGATAGTGAATTTCACTGTTAGCAGTATATTATTGAAGACTTAAGACATATGACATTGTGTGGAATAAACGTTGACCACAGTAAACGGGAAACGTTGTCATGCAGGAATGGACGGCTACGACAAGGACTCTGAGGCGACGTCGATCGCCAGCGAATCAGATGGTGTCATTGCGGTCAACACTATCGACAGCGGCAATGCGAACAACATGACACAACTCATTCTTAACCTCACGTTCAGCATGGGTAAGCGTCCACTGGTGCCTTACACCACGTGCTAGATGGAGGCATGCGCTGAGATTCACGGTATTGTGAATTCAGTCATGCAAATGCTCATTAATGACAGATCTATCTAATGAAACGTTCGAGATGGTTCACCAATTGTTTCGATATTATTGGTGTGTCATTAGTAATATATATATATATATATATATATATATATATATATATGTATGTATGTATGTATGTATATATATATGTGGGCAAGGCCAGCGAAAACGAGACACTTTTTTAAAAAGTGCTGTCGCCGGCCATTTTCGTGGTTTTTATAGGTGCCTATTAAAGCAACACTGACTACAATCACTCTTTAAATTATTTATTAAATTATTTATTATAAAAGTGCCTCATGCGGGTTTCCTTTATCTAATACAAAGCATAGATTATTTTGTGGCATAAATAAAACACCTGCAGTACAAAATCATGTCTATGTGTTCTTGAGTAACTTGTCGCCGAAATCATGCGATTTACGTCACGCTGTTTCCTTTGATTGTTCTCCAACTTTAAATTCACACCATACATAGTTACAAACTGCTATTGAAATATAATATATATATATATATATATATATGACCTACTACAAATATTTACAGCTGTTATCTTAATGCGATAGTCACAGGACAAACCTATTAACATTTTCAGTTTTCAACTTTAAGGATTCGATTTATGTTACGGTGATACTGAAGAAAGTATGTAGGGGCATGCCACAAGAAATGCTTCACTGTTATTCAACAGAGGTCACTACCTACACCACAATGTACATTCGCTCCGGCGTTCCTTGAAACACTGCAGAGAGTTTGAGTCGTGAATTTGCCCAATTTATGTTACACTGAGTTACGTGACACCATTTCGTTTACACTGATAAACAACTGTATAAACGCGTAACAAACTGCCATGCAATTTTACCGTGTCCATGGTTGAATGATTAGGTACGTTTAGTCGTAGCGTTAGTGTGGTGAATAAATCGTTCATAATTTCTCTGAAAATGTTTACCGAGTGTAAACTAATAGGAGACTTGAAGCATAATTCACTCAGGTTAACGGAAGAAACATAGCGATAGCAAATGTATTATGCATTTCTAGTGTGGAAGTACTTATTCTTCGATGGGTGATATTAAACTGAATGAAATGTGAACACGTGCCGCTCAATGGACCTGTAAAGAATACGTAACGTAATATAAATCGAAATTCGTAAACACGACGTGCGACTTCGATATATATATATATATAGAAGTCCTAGAAGGCAAAGTGGACATCCGGGCAGCTATGTCTCGCAGAGATATGCTGAACTGAAGAAGAAGAAGAAGATATATATATATATATATATAAGCTATTTAAACTGGAAGGGTTGTAGGAGTGGATGAACTCTCAGTGGAAATGGTGAAAGCAAACAGACTAGTTGGAATCAAATGGCTGACGAGGCTGTTTAATATGTTTCACAACAGGAGAGATACCAGCAAAGTGGCGAAGAGGAGTGATTGTGTCGATATGGAAGGGGAAAGGGGACATCCATGACCCAGGGAGATACAGAGGCATCACATTACTGAGTCAAGCCCTGAAATTGTTGGAAAGGATACTGGATACTATGGTGAGGCTTTCAGTGGAGAGCAAATCGGAGAGAATCAGCTGGGATTTAGGAAAGGGAGAGGAACAGATGGTGGATTGTTTGCCATCAGACAAATCATCGAGAAGAAGAGAAAATGTAAAAAGGATGTAGCGGTTTTTTTTGTAGACCTGGAAAAGGCATTTAACACCGTGCCAAGAGAACTCGCATTTGCAGTCATGAGGTGGTTGGAGAAGCAGAAGCCAGAATGGTGGAGGAAATGTACAAGGAGACAACAGCAGTAGTGAGAGTCGAAGGAAAAACATCGGAACAATTTGGAGTGGAAGTAGGTCTCAGACAGGGAAGTGCCTTGAATCCCCATCTTTTCATTATGGTGATGAACCTGATCAGTGGAAAGATATCGGAGCAGGAAGAACTTAAGAAGATACTGTATGCAAACGACCTAGCAGTGGTGGCTGATAACAAAGAGGAACTACAGAAAGCTTTGCAAGAATGGAGTGACACCTTCAGAAAACACGGCTTCCGAATGAATCTGGAGAAGACTGAAGTAATGTGGATAGGAGAACAGGAGGTATATATGCATGTAGTTATTGACGGAAAGACCATTAAACAATTGAACAGCTTTGTATATCTGGGCGGTACAGTGTGTGAGGATGGAAGAAGTAGTAAAGAAAAACAGAGGAGGGTGCAAGCAGGAGCAGCACCATGGAAGGGTAGAGGGCATTATGTGGAACAGAAAACTGAAGAAACGACTGAAAGGAAAAGTGTTAGAAGCCTGCGTTGTACCAGCCTGTATATATGGGTTGGGAACACTGCCACTGACAGAGAGACAGGAGGAGAAACTACAGGTGGCAGAAAACAACTGGGTCAGAAGAATATGTAGAGTAACACGAGAGGATAGAAGGAAGATGAAGGAATTGAGAGAGGAGATTGGAATGAAAAAACATCTAAAGAGGAAAGTAGCCGGTAACAGAATGAGATGGGCGGGACATGTACGTAGAATGGGTGAAGACAGACTGGCGAAAAGAGCGTGGAAAGTAGAAGAGGGTGGCAGACGAAGGAGAGGAAGACCAAGGCTGAGATGGAACGACAGCATCAAACGAGACCTGGGAAAGGCTGGCGTGAACAGCCATGAATGGATGGCAATTGCGGACGAGAGAGAGAGAGGTGGAAAGAACTGACAAGAAAAGTAGAAGAAGCTACCAAGTGACGTGGACCCCACCCCGCAAAGGAGCAGCAAGGGGAAGAAGAAGAAGAGAGAGATATATATATATATATAAGGTTTTCTTTAAACAGCGCGGTGTCTAGTTCTTACGAAGAATGAAAGCGCTTTGCACTACCTGGCTTTTAGACCTGTTCATTTGAATACAAAAGGGACTTCTCAGTGAAGTAATTAACAACGCTGCAGTTACTGTGCGAAGGTTGTTCGTTTACATAACATTATACTCAACACTGTATGTAGACTCAGTCATACAGCACTCATTTATACAGCTGAATAGACACATTGGAGTAAAGGAAAGAGTCCTATCTTCGAAACGGCAGCAAGCGAATATGATAGTGCTTGTGGTGTTTCAGAGTGGGGGAATTGGACAGAGTGTACTCGGTCGTGCGACGGGGGAGAGCAGGAGAGAATAAAGACGTGTGCTGTGGCTGGAAGCTCTGTCCAGTGCGGCAACGAGACGGCGTCGTGCAACAGGCAGGCTTGTGACGGTAAGAAATGACACAGATCGCTGATTACTGAACATCTTCAGGGTAACTCATTCTCTTGGTTTTTTTTTATATATTCATTATTATCACTGGTCGACCGGAGTCGGAGCACTGACGACTTGTTTGTATGTGGGTCGAGAATATCAAGGTGAAACGCACGCACGCACGCACACACACTTACTCATGCATACACACACGCGCGCAAACACGCGGACACACACATATACACACGCACACACACACACACACACACACACACACACACACGCATACACACACACACACACACACATACACACACACACACACACACACACTCACACACACACACATATATATATCTATATTATATGTAATATGTATGTATATATATATTCTTATATATATGTGTGTGTGTGTGTGTGTGTGTGTGTGTGTGTGTGTGTGTGTGTGTGTGTGTGTGTGTGTGTGTGTGTGTGTGTGTGTGTGTGTGTGTGTGTGTGTATCTGTGTGTGTACTACGTAACAGGTAGTGATTGTATTATAATGTATTGTGTTGACGTGTCTCACAGATCCGTTCGCTAACGCCACCTGGACCAAATGCAGTGCCAAGTGCGGAACAGGCAACAGAAGCCGCCGTGGCCTCGGCGGAGAAACACAATCAATCAAATGTCACACCCAATCGTGTGTGCCAGGTTAATGTCGAATCCTATTTCGATGCAACACCTTTTATCTCAATACATCACCCATACCGGACATAACACGCAAGCTGAATAACAACGTTAATGAACATAATTATGATTAATCGATTCCGACTCATAACCAAGTACACAGTATCTGTCCATTTAAATGTTGTCCTTTGTTAACGTACATTTTGACGGAGATAAACATGTTTTTTTCTGAAAACGCACGTTCTTTCCTTGTACCTTATTCTTCATTAGTTGGAACACCGCATTGTGTTGACGGCATCGGGGATATAACGAACTAACCGTTTTCCTAAATTGTATCAACCGTGTAAAAGTGAGTGCGTGAGTAGTGTTTTGAACTAATATCAAATGCTAATATATTATGTAATAGGTCTAGTGCTGCGGTTCTTAACACCTGGGTCGCGACCCAAAAAGCCATTTTCAGTGGGACGCCAATACTTTCCAATGGTTGTCCAATATTCCCTTTATTGTCCCGTTTGCTCGTACCATAATTTTGACATAATGTATGTCAACATTTGTATTATTATGAACGGACGTGTTATGTGATTTCTAGTTCTCACGACATTAGGTCTAAATTTTTCATTTTGCATGCATTTGGCATGGGCCAGTCAAATTCTATAAGACGCCACCGAAAATCGGCCACACGCGCTTGCGCTGGGTTAAATAGGTGACGTTTTCGGTTCACTCCTTATCAAAGACTTGAAAGTACACTTTCACGTATAAATATTGCCTTAATCAATTACTTTAATATTTATCGGGTGTTCTGCCTCCTTATTATCACCAGCATGAAGTAAATTAACTTAATACCCTTAAACATTGCCGAACTCACACGATTGTTTTATTTTTCGTCATCTACCTTTTCCTTCGATTTACAACGGGTGCCTCTTTTTAAATATATTATGCCCATTAATTTTACAATTTTATAATGTTATCATTATTTACGAATTCACTGTTTGAAGGCATGGTTCGCCAAAGATGTCCCCTGACCGGAATTTAGGTCGCGGCCTGAAAAGGTTAAAAACCGCTGATCTAGGGCGTATAAGGTGATCACACTGGAACAAGTGATGGCTAACAGAATGCAATTGTAATGGATGTAGATTGCTGCATTCGGGAGTGAGAGATTCTTACAGTACGCTCGTTGTAGTGATGAACTGCACGGTGGATGTGATCTTCATCATCGACTCGTCTGGCAGTATTGGTGAGCGGCAGTGGCATGTCGTCAAACAGTTTGTCGTCGACGTCATCCTTGGTCTGAACATCAAGGCGAGCAGCTCGCGTGTCGGCGTCGTCGTGTTCTCAACGCTAGTCAACGTCGTCTTCGACATTGGCGAGTACGATAACCCCGACAACATGACGCGGGCTGTATGGACGACGCCGTACATGGCGGGCGCTACCAGCACGGCCGACGGCCTGAAAACGATGCAAGAGATGTTCGCGAGGACCGAACGTCCAGATGTTCGGCAGATCGCCATCCTGCTTGCCGCCGATGCATCGAACGTCGACAGCGCCAGAACAGTGCCAGAGGCAACGTCAGCCAAGAACGATGACGTCTACATTCTGGTTCTAGGTAAGACGTCGTGGTCTGGGAGAACAGGGGACAAGTGAGGGTATGTGACATGGATCTTATATTCCTATGTATATTGGGGGATAGCCTTTCATCGATTCCTGTGTGGTGATGACCAGCCATCCATTTTTGTGTGGGCATGACCTCCCATTATTCTTTAGAGCCCACCTCATGTGTCCCACACATTCTTGTATATAAAGTGCTCCATTTTAGGTTAGCGCACATAGCGCACATAGCCGCACATAGCGCACATAGCGCACAGAGCCGTTACGCTTGAGGTGCTGCGGTAATCGCCAATAACAAAGCGATCTGCGGAACGCTGTACATGCTCTATTGTCTGAATACCAGTCTTGGTATGGGATGCCCAGGCACAAGCACAAGTTCTCCATGTAGTAATCATAGATCGATGACGCAGCCACAGAGTAAGGTGGACAAGGCATTGGAGCTGTAGAGAGTGAGTGTGAACTTCTTGCTTGTCCAGATCTTGTTTAGTTGGTTGAAGGCTGCGGAGGCTTTTTCTATTCTGCAGTTGATCGCATGGTCCATTGCACCATTGGGTATTGATGGCACTGTGCAGGTAGGTGGGAGGTGGAAGCTGGGAGGTGGGAGGTGGGAGATGGGAGATGAATGGTTGAAGGCGGGAGATTGGAAGTGGGAGGTGGGAGATGGGAGGCGGGAGATGCCAATATATTCTTTAGAATTCACCACGGAATTGTGTGTATCAGCTTCCCTACCATCACTGCCACATCAGATCACCGCACCAGACGAAAACACAAGCATAAACTGCGAACACTGCCAGTCTCCTGCACGACCAGAAGTCGTTCAACGAACGCTCTATCCCACTGTGGATCTCACACTGGAAGCAGCTGCAGTGGCTACTGCAGAAGTATTCCAGAGAGCCGCTTTCCCAGTCATCCACACCCAGTCATTGATATTATAGATGCCTGTTTCGTGTCAATCCTTGGCTGCTAGTTTTTTATTTAGTTTTATTTATTTATTTCATTCACTGGTGTAATTATTGTTTTAGCCCACAATAAGGGTACAAACTGCAGGATAGTGAATTTCACTTTTAGCAGTATATTATTGAAGACCTAAGACATATGACATTGTGTGGAATAAACGTTGACCACAGTAAAAGGGAAACATGTTGCCATGCAGGAATGGACGGCTACGACGAGGACCCTGAGGCGAAGTCGATCGCCAGCGAATCAGATGGTGTCATTGCGTTCAACACCAGCGACAACGGCAACGCGAACGACATGACACAACTCATTGCAAACCTCACGTGCAGCATAGGTAAGCGTCCACTGGTGCCTTACACCACGTGCTAGATGGGAGCATGCGCTGAGATTCACGGTATCGTGAATTCAGTAATGCAAATGCTCATTAATGACAGATCTATCTAATGAAACGTTCGACACACACGCGTGCGTGCGTGCGTGCGTGCGTGCGTGCTTGCGTGTGTGCGTGCGTGTGTGTGGGCAAGGCCAGCGAAAACGAGACACTTTTGAAAAAATATGTCGCCGGCCGTTTTCATGGTTGTTATAGGTGCCTATTACAAAATGCATACAAATTTCAGACTCCAATGGTTAGAAGACATCATAAGAATTATAATGATGTATAGTTTTATGTAGTTAACTGTAAAATTGCAGAATTACGAATACATATATATATATATATATACATATATATATATATATATGACCTACTACAAATATTTGCAGCTGTTATCTTAATGCGACAGCCACAGGACAAACCTACTAACATTAACAGTTTTCAACTTTAAGGATTCGATTTATGTTACGGCGATATTGAAGAAAGTATGCCAAAGGAAATGCTTCACTGTTATTCAACAGAGGTCACTACCTACACCACAATGTACATTCGCTCCGGCGATCCTTGAAACAATGCAGGGAGTTTGAGTCGTGAATTTGCCCAATTTATGTTACACTGAGTTACGTGACACCTTTTCGTTTACACTGATAAACAATTGTATAAACGCGTAACAAACTGCCATGCAATTTTACCACGTCCATGGTTGAGTGACTAGGTAAGTTTAGTCGTAGCGTTATTGTGGTGAACTAATCGTTCATAATTTATCTTAGAATGTTTACCGAGTGTAAACTAATAGGAGACTTGAAGCATAACTCACTCATGTTAACGCAGGAAACATAGCGATAGCAATTGTATTATGCATTTCTAGTGTGGGAGTACTTATTCTTCGATTAAATTGAATGAAATGTGAACACGTGCCGCTCAATGGACCTGTAAACAATACGTAACATAAATTGTAACGTAAATCGAAACGTGTGACTTCGATAAATATTAAAATGCTTTACATTATGTATTGTTTTAGATTGAAAGGACAGGAGGTAATATTGCACGACATGATTAACATCATTATTATTAATAGTGTGTCAATTTTTGACAAACTTTGATGACATAGGGTCATGGGTTTTTGAAGCATTTTTATAGTTTGCGTTTGTAGGTACCGTTGCAAAAACATCAACTGAACGCCAGAAAGCTTACCGAGATAGAATAAAGACAACAGATCCACATTACGGAAGAAAGGAGACAGATCGTGTTATGAAATATTACGTGCCAAGAAACAACCTATCAATGTCAAAACTGCAGGAAAGAGAAGAAAAGGGTGTATCTACGACAAAACATATCGGAGAAAGCTCAAGGCATTATCAAATGCTACTACACGACCAGAAGATTGAGAGGTGACAGAAGAAAATGGCGGGCCATGCGACAGCACAACAACATTCTTGCCGCCCGATACAACGCTTACTGTGAAATTGCCATTTCAAAATTAAAGGAAGAGGAATCGCATTAGCACTATTGTGTCTATGCAAAACAAGACAATCCACCTAAAAGAGACAAGAAACAAGCTGGTGGAACTGAAGCTGAACACTTCACCGAAAACTCTCCACAAACTAAAGAACATCAAACATGCTGGTGAAGATATTACCCACAAACAAGGAGAAACTGCTGAAGATTCAAGTCCGAAAAACAGGCAAATGAGGACACAAGGAATGCTGGCTTCACTCCGACGAAAGTACCGAAAATCAAGGAAATTCTCGTGCAACAAGGTGGAGAAAACACTCAGCAGTTCGCAGAAGAAAGCACTTGTCCGCTCTTCACATGAAAGTGTGCAAGGAAAGAAAACCAAGTTTTTATTATTAATGTTCGTGGTTACGTTATTAAATAACTGGTTAACATGATGGCACGTGCCGTGCAATCTGTTCACCTTTTAATTGTATCTCGCAGTGAATAAATAATATACAGCAACTTTTATTATATCGTAAACAAATGTTGTGTTTTTTACATTTTTATTGTCATTTTCCACTTTCTCCCGATTTACCTTACGAAAACGTGGAGCATGTTTGAAGGAGAAACACATTTTAGTACATTCCAATTATGTCTGATATATTGGGAACCTCCAAATAAGGCAAATCAATGGTTTGTGCAAACACAGCTGCATTCTTCTTCATGTGATGGACATTGGAACAACCTGATATGTGGAACTTTCTCAAAAATGATGGAATGCAAAAAATTCTTGCACGAACGTTGGTCAGATCAACAAACACTTAATTATGATGAACATGTAAATGACATTCTACCAATACTGCCAGGTCCTCTTCTTCAATATACATCAAATCGGGGAAATTAATTCTTAAAATAATAAGTGCAGGTAATTCACTAGGCGTCATTGTGTAACGTAAATCGGTGGACGTTTAAACTACTCATATTAAAGTTAACAAAATATACAAACATTCAACTCTGAAACCATTTTTAGTAATACACATCGTAGAATAGGTGATCAAATAAAGCGTCTACAAATTAGATTCTGTAAAAAAATGTTGACCAGTTCATCAAGTGAAATTGTCTCGTTTTCGCTGGCCTTGTCCATATAAATATATGTGTGTGTATATATATATATATATATATATATATATACTAGGTAGAGTGTAGTGATTGCATTATACTGTTTGCGTTGACGTGTCTCACAGATCCGTTCGCTAACGCCACCTGGACCAAATGCAGTGCCAAGTGCGGAACAGGCAACAGAAGCCGTCATGGCCTTGACGGAGAAACACAATCAATCAAATGTCACACCCAATCGTGTGTGCCAGGTTAATATGGACTCCTATTTCGATGCAACACCTTTTATCTCAATTCATCACAAGTCCCGGAAGTAATATCCAAGCTAAATAATAACGTGAATGAACCTAATTACGATTCACCGAATCTAACTCATAGTCATGCAAGTAAACAGTGTCTGTCCATTTAATTGTTGCCCATTGATAATGCACAATTTGACGGAGATAAAAATTTTATTCTAAAACCCACGTTCTTTTCCCTGTAATTTATTCCTCATTAGTTGGAACACCGTGTGGTGTTGACAGCATCGAGGATATATAACGAACTAACCGCTTTCCTCAATTGTATAAACCGTATAAAAGTGGGTGGGTGAGTGGTGTTTTGAACTAATACCAAACGCTAATATATATTATGTAGTAGGTCTAGTGCTGCGGTTCTTAACATCTGGGTCGCGACCCAAAATACCATTGTCGGTGTGTCCGTCATGCGCGCATGCGCTGAGTAAAAATAGGTGACGTTTTTGGTTCACTTCATATCAAAGCCTACAAAGTACAATATCACATACAAATATTGCCTTAATCAATTAATGATTTAATGTTTATCGGGTGATCTGCCTCCTTATTATCACCAACATGAAGTAAATTAACATAATACCCTTCAACATTGCCGAACTCATACAATTGTTTTATTTCCTCAGCCACCTTTGCCTCTTTTTAATTATGTCATGCCAATTAAGTTTACAATTTTATAATGTTATCATGTTTTACAAGTTCACTGTTTGAAGACATTGTTTGCCAAGCATATTCACTATCCAGAATTTAGGTCGCGACCAGAAAAGATTAAGAACCGCTAGTCTAGGGTGTATAAGGTGATCACACTGGAACAAGTGATGGCTAACAGAATGCAATTGTAATGGATGTAGATTGCTGCATTCAGGAGTGAGGGATTCTTACATTATGTTCGTTGTAGTGATGAACTGCACGGTGGATGTGATCTTCATCATCGACTCGTCTGGCAGTATTGGTGAGCGGCAGTGGCATGTCGTCAAACAGTTTGTCGTCGACGTCATCCTTGGTCTGAACATCAAGGCGAGCAGCTCGCGTGTCGGCGTCGTCGTGTTCTCAACGCTAGTCAACGTCGTCTTCGACATTGGCGAGTACGATAACCCCGACAACATGACGCGGGCTGTATGGACGACGCCGTACATGGCGGGCGCTACCAACACGGCCGACGGCCTGAAAACGATGCAAGAGATGTTCGCGAGGACCCAACGTCCAGGTGTTCAGCAGATCGCCATCCTGCTTGCCGCCGACCCATCGAACGTCGACAGCGCCAGAACAGTGCCAGAGGCGACGTCAGCCAAGGACGATGACGTCTACATTCTGGTTCTAGGTAAGACGTCGTGGTCTGGGAGAACATGGGACAAGTGAGGGTATGTGGCATGGATCTTATATTCCTATGTATATTGGGATCCAGCCCTTCACCGACTCATGTGTCGGGGATGACCAGCCATCCACTTTTGTGTGGAGATGACCTCCCATTATTCTTTAGAGCCCACCTCACGCGTCCCACACATTCCTGAGACAATCCTCCCATCCCCACCTCCCGCCTCCCATCTCCTACTTCCCATTCCAATCTCCCATCTCCCATCTCCCACCTCCCACCTCCCACCTCCCACCTCCCACTTCCCAGATCCCGTCTCCAGCCTCCCGCCTCCCGCCTCCCGCCTCCCGCCTCCCGCCTCCCGCCTCCCGCCTCCCGCCTCCCGCCTCCCGCCTCCCGCCTCCCGCCTCCCGCCTCCCGCCTCCCGCCTCCCGCCTCCCGCCTCCCGCCTCCCGCCTCCCGCCTCCCGCCTCCCGCCTTCCGCCTCCCGCCTCCCGCCTCCCGTCTCCCACTTCCCACCTTCCCACCTTCCTTCTCACACTTCCTGCTACGCACCCCTCACAAATTACACAACAAACCGTACATGCTTCGCAGAGAAGTTGTGATGGTGTTAAATTGAACAGGTCTACCAGGGAGTAAAGTGTAAAGCGCTTTGAGCAGTCTTGAGGACTGGATACTGTGCTATGTTAGAACTTACCTTTACTTTTACTTTATATGACAATCTGAGTAATTACTGAGATAGTTAATAATAATAATTAATAAACACTATACTCAGACAGAGAGGATACTACTCCAGTAAGACTTGGAAGACAGCTATTGCTTATATGAACGTTTCTTTCTCTTGGGTGAACTAAACGATGACATTTTATGTGTAGCCATATTGGTCCCCACCTAGATTACAACATATTGCATCCGACTGAACATGGCTTCATGAAGGGCCTGTCTTGTGAGACTTAACTTGCTGTACCATAAATTGGAATACTCTATCAACCAAAAGAAACAAACATTTCCTCTTCCTGAACTGTATTAAAACATTCGAAAAAGTGTTACACAACAAACTTCACCACAAAATCCAGTACTACGGGATCAGTGGAAAAACAAATTCTTGGATCAGTGCATTTCTCAGTTCTCGCAGTCAACTGGTTGTCGCCAATGGACAGACATTGCAGTCAACTGACGTCCTCTCTGGAGTCCCACAAGCAACAGTCTTGGAGAGATTGCTCTTTTCGTTGTAGGCCCACATTAACGACAACACAAAAGGAGTGGACTCACAAATACGCATGTTTGCTGATGACAGTATCGTTTACTGTCAAATACACACTCCAGCTGACCACTTGACACATGAATCTGACCTGAACAAAATTGTATACTGGGCAAAGACATGACAGATGGACTTTAATGTGTCAAAGTGCGCCATTCTCTCAGTTACTACTGTGGTAGTCACCAGATGGCAGCACTGCTCATCACCACCCACTCACCTACTACGCCTTGCATACACCACTGCACACTAATAACCCAGCCCTGTATATAAAATCCAACCGCACCTATACCAAGATCGCCACTCCGATCCACCCGAGCAAGACATCCGACATCCGATGCACAGGTCAGGCCGTAACGGCGGCCGCATATAGAAACACAGCTACCGAACGCAAAGAGCGAGCCACGTAAGTTACCACTCATTAACCGTTCGCTCCTTACCACACTACCAAGAGGAAGTCATCGATCTGTGATTACTACATGGAGAACCAACATATCCCACGGACTGACAATCGGGACTACCTAGTTGTTACAATCGACACAAAGTTATCATGGCAGCCATACATGAACATAGTGCAGAACAACGCCAGAAAGAAACTTGGCTTAGTCCAAAGAACACTGCATGCGGCGCCACCTCAAATGAGGAAAATAGCATAAGAGGTACTCGACCAAAAACGTTTGGGCATGCTACTTGTTCCTGGGCACCCCACACCAAGACTGGTAGTCAATCAACAGAGCATGTGCAGCGTTCCGCAGCTCGCTTTGTCACTGGCGATTACCGCAGCACCTCAAACGTAACGGCTCTGTGCGCTAACCTGAAGTTGAACACTTTATATACAAGACGTCGGTTAAGAGATGCCACTATATTCTTTAGAATTCACCACGGAATAGTGTGTATCAGCTTCCCTGCCATCATTACCACAGCAGATGACCGCACCACACGAAAACACAAACATAAACTATGAACACAGCCATCCTCCTGCACGACCTATCAGCAGTCGTTCTATGTACGCTCTATCCCACTGTGGATCTCATACAGGAAGCAGCAACAGTGGCTACTGCAGAAGTATTCCAGAGAGCCGCTTTCCCAGTCATCCACACCCAGTCACTGATATTATAGATGCCTGTTTTGTTTCAATCGTGGGCTGCTAGTTTTTATTTAGTTTTATTTATTTATTTATTTTATTCACTTATGTAATTATTGTTTTAGCCCACAATGACGGTACAAACTGCAGGAAAGTGAATTTCACTTTTAGCAGTATATTATTGAAGACTTAAGACATGTGACATTGTGTGGAATAAACGTTGACCACAGTAAACGGGAAACATGTTGTCATGCAGGAATGGACGGCTACGACAAGGACCCTGAGGCGAAGTCGATCGCCAGCGAATCAGATGGTGTCATTGCGTTCAACACCAGCGACAACGGCAATGCGAACGATTTGACACAACTCATTGTCAACCTCACATGCGGCATAGGTAAGCGTCCACCGGTGCATTACACCACGTGCTAGATGGGGGCATGCGATGAGATTCAGAGAGAGAGAGAGAGAGAGAGAGAGAGAGAGAGAGAGAGAGAGAGAGAGAGAGAGAGAGAGAGAGAGAGAGAGAGAGAGAGAGAGAGAGAGAGAGAGAGAGAGAGAGAGAGAGATTCACATCACTGTGTGTTATGCACTAAAAAGTCGTATTTTACTAACGCAGACAGGTTTCTAGTGGGTTACAAGACATAATGCAATGAAGAACCAAGAAAAACTTTTAAAAAAGTGGTGTCGTTACTTATGTTTCGTCAAGTTCAGTGTTTGGCATTTCACCATCATGACTGCTATGTGTTTATATAATTAATAATAAAGAAGTTAATATTGATTCAGACATTTCTGAGAGAGCCTGCAAATGTATATTGCAAATACATTCACCGAGTATGAGTATCCTCTGCTATTTAAGATACATTTTAAAGTATGTTTTTCTTTGTTGACCATGTCTGTTTTATCTGTTACTCTCTATGATGATGAGGGTGAATGATGTTATCATTATGTAGCTCAACTGCGGCTGTGTGACGAATGCGTTTGGTCAGCGTGCAGCGAGACGTGTGGGGAAACAGGAACAAGAGCGGGTCTAAGAGCATGCTGGGAAATCGACCCCGATACCCTACTCGAGAAGAATGGATCACGCATTGAAAATGTAAAGTGTCGATCCAAACAATGCTACATACCATGTCCGACCACTGAATTAATTACTGAACAAACAACATCCACTGAACCATTGACAACTAGCTCCGAAATATATACAACAACCAAAGAATCAACAACAACATCCGATGCAACAACAACAACACGATCGAGTACGCCAGCAAATGACATAACAACAAAGGAAGTTGACACCACGACCACTGAATTAACAACTGAGCAAACAACATCCACTGAACCATTGACAACTAGCTCCGAAATATATACAACAACCAAAGAATCAACAACAACATCCGATGCAACAACAACAACACGATCGAGTACGCCAGCAAATGAAATAACAACAACGGAAGTTGACACCACGACCACTGAATTAACAACTGAGCAAACAACATCCACTGAACCATTGACAACTAGCTCCGAAATATATACAACAACCAAAGAATCAACAACAACATCCGATGCAACAACAACTACACGATCGAGTACGCCAGCAAATGAAATAACAACAACCGAAGTTGACACCACGACCACTGAATTAACAACTGAGCAAACAACATCCACTGAACCATTGACAACTAGCTCCGAAATATATACAACAACCAAAGAATCAACAACAACATCCGATGCAAAAACAACACGATCGAGTACGCCAGCAAATGACATAACAACAACGGAAGTTGACACCACGACCACTGAATTAACAACTGAGCAAACAACATCCACTGAACCATTGACAACTAGCTCCGAAATATATACAACAACCAAAGAATCAACAACAACATCCGATGCAACAACAACACGATCGAGTACGCCAGCAAATGACATAACAACAACGGAAGTTGACACCACGACCACTGAATTAACAACTGAGCAAACAACATCCACTGAACCATTGACAACTAGCTCCGAAATATATACAACAACCAAAGAATCAACAACAACATCCGATGCAACAACAACAACACGATCGAGTACGCCAGCAAATGACATAACAACAACGGAAGTTGACACCACGACCACTGAATTAACAACTGATCAAACAACATCCACTGAACCATTGACAACTAGCTCCGAAATATATACAACTACCAAAGAATCAACAACAACATCCGATGCAACAACAACAACCGAACTTGCAACTACGGCCACTGAACAAACAAGTTCAGTCGAGCCTACAAATCATCAAACAACAACAACCGATTCAGATTCTACGACTACGCCTAAATGTAAGTATGACTTGCATTGAACTTAAACCGACCTTGCATGTTCCTCACCTATTGACAACATGTTATAATAATATAATAAAAATAAGCATGTTCGCGTTTCGAACTACCGAAGTGTGTAACATTCTCTTATGCCATTTTAACGAGATGCCCCGCCAGTCCTCGCCATTCGACGCGGCTGAGGGCACGCAGCATCTCAACATCCCTGCAATTGTTCTTAATACAAGAATAAATGTGTTCACGGTATGATGCCTGCCAAGTAGCAGTAAATAAGCCCGAAACAATATCCACAATTTGAAAAAGAACAAACATAATCACCTTCATCGTATGTCACCATTATTATTATGATATCGATATAGGCATATTTTACAGCAGTAAGTCACACATATTACTCCATACTGACTAATTAATAATCAGTCCCATCTGCAGGCTTTGCATAATATGCAATGGACATTTTATGTTTTCATGTTCACCCTATCTTGACGATGATCTATCTCTAATCTGCAACGCATAGCAGATTTGATTTTCTATACTTTTGTCTGGTTGAAAGGCAAAAGGTTCAAAATTTGTATGAAGAATGGACCATCACGAGTTTTGAACCTTCTTCTCAGCCACTGCCATCAAGGCACTGATCTGCTAAAGTTTCGTTAACATCACATAGCTTTAGCTCGGTCAAGACGCACTGAATGTACGAAACCTAAACCTATTTACAACACAATAGTCAAGTATAACAGTGCCCATGTGATATGTTAGAAATAAATGCCAAAATCAGTGCGCCTGTTAATCTCTTCAAACAATGCATCATGTCACTGTTTATACTTATCCTGCTAACATGCAGGAATAGTTGTATTCGGTCGACATCAAAGTTCGGTCAAATATAACAGGAATGTTAAATAACCTTTGACACTTATAGGGCATGTTGACTGCTTCCGGTGTAACCTGGAGATGGGTCAGTTATGGCGGCCCGACCCCTTCAACTGTCACATGTTCTACATCTGTGACCTGCTGCCCGGTGGCGACTACAGGGCTCATCACATGACGTGCGGACACCTCTTCTGGGACCAGAATCTGCTGACTTGCAGGGCCGTGAAGACGGGGGACTGTGTCGTCGGTGACGTGAGCATGCGCACCACCACCCCAGGAGCTGCTGCTAAAGGTTTGCACTGTTTTATTGGAATGTCGTATCCGACGTAAACTGACATGCCAACAGATGGTGTGAAGTTAAAGAAGTAATTTGTACGTTGTTAAGATTTATTTGGCCATAGCCACCACTGTTATAATGCGTTGCGCCACCACAGGCTGAACATTAGAGTGTTCCGTGTGTTCTAATATTAGAAAAGACGGAAGCCTCTTCGAAAGATTCGTATTAATGAATATATGTTTTCACCTGTGTCGATGGCGCAATTCAACAAACATTTATAAACAACTGAGTGGCGCACCCAGTACGAATGGTAGCACCACAAACGAACCTATACGATTAGCCTTATCCACTGGTTAGCTCAAAAGGAGCTCGCCGATTTTCAAGAACTATATAGCTCACCTCTATAATGACGTCACTTCTCGGAGTTTCCTATCCGATTCATATGCGGATAGATTCGAATCTAAACTGTGGAATATTCTTCTAGATAGAAGTAACCACAAGACTGTGAAGAAGAAGAAGAATCGCTACATTGAGCGATTTGATCCGTATCCGTGTGAAAAATGCACCCCCATCTACATATGGAATCACTGCTATTAATTTCCACTAGCCACTATATCCATGTTTTGTCGTATACCACATCCGCATGCCGTATCCTGGAATCTTAGTGATACAACTAAATGTGTTTAGAACCCACAAAACCACAATAAAATCTCCATACGCCAAGACCTTAACATTTAAGAAAAACCCTCAAGATGTATCGGTAAACCGTAAGAGTTGGAACATGTGATGCCCTTGCACTTTCTTAGTTGGGTCACAAGTTGCCGCATGACAACCCGTGTAACGATGTTGCAGCGTCTTGTCCACTGAGTCCGTATCCTGGAGACTCGCGCAAGTTCTGGATCAAGGGAGACCCAACCAGCGTTCAGTGGTGCATCGAAGGGATGGAGTTTACGAATGCTGGCAAACTGTGTGACTGCATTTTTATGAACACTCCCGGTAAATATACCCTTTTTACTTCTCTACAGACATATTTCGAATTAGGCCTACTCACCGTTTTAATTTGTATGACTGAAAAATCGATAGCTGCGTATAAAAAATACTCCGATTTTTGCAGTGCCGGTCATAATGGTGTGTAGTTACGAAGAACGTTATGCATTTTCAAAATATCATCAACATGTAGTTTTTGTCACGCGTTTCAAAAACAAAATATGGCTATTGTACTGTACACTTTCGTGATGAAACTCTATCAATTCCGTTCATCCTTTGTCTAGGTTGGTCGTTGGAGTGTCATATCCACGGCACGTCAACGCCATCTTAGTGTATCTCCTGTTGTGCGTAGTAGGGCCAATGGGCTTAGACTGGTTCATTCTTTAAGTCGCCCAGCCAATTTGAGGTAATATTATAAACAACGATTTATGTTGGTTGTTTATTAGACATCTCATAAAGACTTTGCGGTTGATTCTGTCCCAGAGCATCCTAGCTGTTCCGGTGATCTACTCCTTCATTTACCCTTTGATCACCATTTCAACGATGTCACATGTAACAAAGCTATCGCTAACCGTTACGGCAAGGGTGTGTCCATTATCAACGATCCAGATAGAGGACATGTCGCATTCTTCAACGGTCGCGGTTATTTGGACGTAAGTATCGCCACGTGGTATAGATGTTAGAACATGGCACTCTTAATCTGTAAATCTGGATTCGAATTAGTTTGCAGCATTAATAGCAATAGGCAGATGTTTAACTCCACGTAGGTTTCATACTCATGCAACATTTTACAAATGATTTGTCTCGCATGCAGCTGGTAGGTCTACGGGCAAGCGGGACATTAAAGTTAAGTTCGGAGTCACTAGAGACTCTTCGCGCCCCACTCAAAATAGCTTGCGACGCAATTTTGGATCGCTACCCAGGGATTATAAACCACTGCTCTGCGTACACATAGGCATACACCTAAATTATCCGTAACCATTGTCCACGATTGAAGCTCCATTGTCGGGTATTTGTCACTGCTCTTACTTGGTTTCAGGTATCCTTCATGCGATCTTGGTTCTCGGCCAGTGACGTCGACGAGTTCACAATCACGCTGTGGTTCAAGTTATTGGATAACACTGCCGGCAGAGGCGCCATCATCAACAATGGTGACTGCTTCAGTTCGCCTAACTTCCAAATGACAGTCAACGACGGCGCCATCTTTGCCGGAATCACGACCGATGGTAGCGGAGAGGTCATCACCTCTGCTCAAACGGTATGTGTACACTTTTTAGTGCCTATGTTTGTCTGTGTAAATTAGTTGTTCACGTTTACCATCGTTAGTTTGCTGTAGTCGTGTATACCAACAATAAATAATTAAAATAAATAATATCCAGCGTTTCCCAAAATTAATACACCAAAAATGTCGTTACAACATGCTGTTACAAAGTGAATGACGAATTATCAACATATCGTAATTTTACTTATTGATCGACGCTTTGTTAGTAGTATATATAACTATCTTGGTGTGTATTTGTTAGTAGTAGATATAACTATCTTGGTGTGTATTTGTGCGTCGTCATTTATTAGATCAGAAGACAGTAGCCCAAGGAAGCAAATTAACATAAAAAGTGGCGGGTGAATCTTGGCACCTGGGGGGAGATCCTTCAACACTGCCCCCAAAGTTACCATACTAACACATTGTTTATTATGTATAGGTGAACACAAACCAGTGGTATAAAGCCAAGTGGATGTATGACGGCACCTTGTTGAAGTTCTATCTCAATGGGCAACTAGTGAAGTCGGCGTTTGCGCAAGGTAGGCCTTAAGAGCGTGTCCACGCTTAAAGACAGCTCGTTGTGTAGTGTTTGTTTCGTCACAATCGTATACACTGTTCGCATTGGATAGAGGGAATGTCGCATGAGTAGTCAATATAATTATACATTAACCAGCATAGTACGTAGGTCCACACGTAGAAGTGTTCAACTATGTGCAGATCAGATCTATTGTATAATGGTGGAATGTCTCCTTTACCACAGGGTTCATGTCCAACACCCACGTCCCAATGCACATCGGGTCCGTCTGTGGCGCCGATCATTTCGTTGGTTACTTGGATGACGTACGTACGCCAAAGTTTCTTCTCATTCTTGCCAAATACACATTGTAATGTAAACATTGTCACCTCTATCAGCATGCAATAATGTGAACATTTCAATCAGATAGTTTTTATGCCAAGCAACAAAACAATCAGTCTTTTAATGGACACTATGGGGGATGTGTGAGTGTGTGTCTGAGTGTGTGTGTGTGTGTGTGTGTGTGTGTGTGTGTGTGTGTGTGTGTGTGTGTGTGTGTGTGTGTGTGTGTGTGTGTGTGTGTGTGTGTGTGTGTGTGTGTGTGTGTGTGTGTGTGAGAGTGTGTGTGTGTGTGTGTGTGTGTGTGCGTGCGTGTGTGAATGTGTGGGTGTGAATGTGTGTGTGTGTCTGTTTGTGTGTATGTGTGTGTGTGTGTGTGTGTGTGTGTGTGTGTGTGTGTGTGTGTGTGTGTGTGTGTGTGTGTGTGTGTGTGTGTGTGTGTGTGTGTGTGTGTGTGTGTGTGTGTGTGTGTGTGTGTGTGTGTGTGTGTGTGTGTGAGAGAGTGTGCTTGTGCGTGTGCTTGTGTGCATAAGTGTGCGTGCGTGCGTGCGTGCGTGTGTGCGTATGTGTGTGTAACTGTATATGTGTGTGTTTATGTAAGTGTATACAAACGTTGTGTAGAAGTGAGTGCGTGCGTTTATATATACATATATATATATATATATATATATATATGTGTGTAAATATACATATATATATATGCAAACACGCACACACGCACACACGCACACACGCACAGACACGCGCGCGGACACACACATATATATATATGCATATATATATATATGTATGTGTGTGTGTGTCCGCGCGCGTGTCTGTGCGTGTGTGCGTGTGTGCGTGTGTGCGTGTTTGCATGCGTTTGTGAATGCGCTCGTTTTGTTATATACAGCATTATGGTGCACGTGTAAGATGTGTCTTTATGTGCAATGCGTTTGCAGGTCCGTGTGTACAAGGGAATTATGAATTGATGCACCATCAGCGATGAGCAGGACAGGCAATACAAACAACGGTACACTGAAATCGGCTACAGAACACTTTGAGCAGAACATTAATATTATTTTGGAATATCGCAGTTAAGCTTATTTGTATGACGCAACAGTTACGTGTAACTCGTTACGTCGTTTAATAAATCAATAGATTCACGACGGATGTGTCCAATGCTTGTTTCTGTGTTTCTTCCTGGTATTGTGCTGTGTGTTAATCTCATTTGAATATATCTACACTTGTTATATATTCTGTAAACACGCATTTCTCGAGCCACAACACCAGGTTCACAGTTCGCGTACCGTTGTTTGTTAAACCAATGCCACCTCCCCTATCTCACGCTCACACAGGCATATTGAAATAGGCACAAGGTTAGATGTGACGAATTTCATTTATCTTGGAAGCATCATCTCCGGTGACATAGAATTGGAAAACATACCACAGTTAATCCCATGTTCTTCCACAAATGTGCGTTTATACAGGAATTAATCCGGTTAGTCTCCATATAACTAGATCCATATAGCTAGATCCAGATAGCTGCTTTGTTTAGCTGCCATTCTTCAACACTCATTGCTGTCGCTGTTTTTTCCCTCCACTTTTGAACCTTCTCTGCCAGTACACATACGCACACACACACGTACACACACGCACACACACACACACACAGACACACACACGCACACACACACACACAGACACACACACGCGCACACACTCACACACACATACACAGACACACACACACATACACACATATACACGCACACGCACACGCACACGCATACACAGACACAGACACACAAACACCGACACATACACACACGCACACACAAACACCGACACATACACACACGCACACACACACATACACACATACACACATACAGACACACACACGCACACACACACAGACACACACGCGCACACACACACACACACACACCGACACAGACACACATACGCACGCACACACTCACACACACATACACACACAGACACACACGCACACGCACACATACACACACAGACACACACACACACACACACATACACACGTACACACATATACACGCACACGCATACACAGACACACACATACACACACACACACACACAAACACACGCAGACACGCAGACACGCAGACACGCAGACACGCAGACACGTAGACACGTAGACACGCAGACACGCAGACACACAGAAACACAGACACACATACAGACACACACACACACACACACACACACACACACACACACACACACACACACACACACACACACACACACACACACACACAGACAGACACACACGCACGCACACGCACACATACACACACAGACACCACAGACACCACAGACACACACGCACGCACGCACGCACGTACACACACACATACACACATACACACACACAGACACAGACACACAGACACACACACACACACACACACACAGACACAGACTCACACACATACACACACATACACACACAGACACACACAGACACACACAGACACACACAACACACACATAGACACACACGCACACGAACACGCGCGCACACACACACACACACACACACATTTTAAAGCCGTACTCTCAATTCCCATATTCATTATGGTATGACTCTATATTCGCTGTTTCATCGCCACTTTCGTTATTTCTGTGATTAATTATCCAAACCTACTTGTTCTCACATTACTTTCAATCTCAATCCGTTACTGCTGTTCTTAGTCCAGCTTTTAACACTTGATTGTATTCACTCTTTCGTGATCTCGTAATTATATCTACCTTCATCCGTGCATTCGTACCCACTAACCCCAAGAACGGTCACCAGTTGCCCATGACTGCGCATTGACAGCGTTCAAAGGTTTTGTTTTCTGTAATTGTTTTCCAATTTAAGTTCCCAATTCCTTGCTTGACTTAGAGCACTTTTTCCCTCCAACCCGATGTCCAAATTCTTGCTTTGCTATCCAAGCCCATATCACTTCATATCTTCATGGCATACTTCTCGGACAATTCCTACTTTTCCAGGGCCTCACGTCATACATATATGTGATTTCTGCAATATTGGTCATATCGTCTGCCCACGTAATCTGGTAACATATTTGCTAATCTTGTTGCTGGTTAACTTCATCAAAATCCATCACTGCCCGTACTTAAACAGTTACACTAGCTTCCAATTGCTTTCTACACAACACCCATCCTATTTGTTTAATCTCATTCGTTTTTATTTTTTGTCCCGAAAACCCAGCTTAATATTGGCAAACGCGCTTTTTCTGTAGCTCACCCATAATTCAGGAATCAACACCCAACACTTTAAAATCATCTGTAGCTACCTTTCCCTTACCTTCGGTGATCCCTTGCTCTAATGACGATTCTTGCTTGTCCCTGTTAACGATTTTACCCAATGATTCTTGTATATTGCGCCTCTGAGCTCAGATTCCTGGGGAACATGAGCTATAGAAGTTTATTATTACTATTATTATTATTATTATTATTATTGATTTAATGCACTTCAGCACTTGTGCAGAATCCGGACCCACCTCGATGTTACCGTTACAACTGTACTGTTGCGTAAAAGTGATAACTCAGTGAGTTAATTCCATCTGTCCACATATCCCAGGCATATTTACATTTAAAAAAATATTGCGTCTTAACGCACCTTTGAAGCAGACTGTCTGGTGCGCATCAACATGCGCTGGGTTTCGTTCATTTTCAAGGTGGCAGCACAATAACGCACGGGTGCTGTTTGGGCTTCAAAATGTGCTAAGACATAATATGTTGATATCTTAAATATGTCTGACATTGTGTGGAATCGTTGAAATAACGCATCGCCGTATCGAATTTAGGCAAACATACAGTTTAACGACAAAAATCGAGGCGGGTTTAGATTCTACACAAGTGCCTGCTCTTCTTTCCAAAAAACGATGTTAACTTGAAATTCATCCGACATAACATCCCATCCAGGTAGTATCTGGCGTATTACCACAGGGGCTAGCTTGCCGTGCGATCAACAACTGTGGCTGCACGAAAGCTGCAGGGGATTTGTTTCAAAGCCAACCTGCGCTGTACAATTCTCTGCCAATGCGGCGGATGTCAGTGAGATGTGTGAAATGTTTTGAAATAGTTGCTGTAGATTTAGAAGGTATATGCATCATAATTTAACGTTTGAAGTGACATTGCCCGTTTTAGAGAATATCTAAGTAACACTCTTAACTTCGTCGCATCCCAAGACATGTTTTGACACCAACTTCAAGGTTCAATGATATGTAAATATTAACAGGCTTTGTCTGCTGGCATCTTTTAAAATAGCGGATATATCAAAATGCAGGTATATTTAAAGTCAAAAAGATAAAACGTAATGTATTTGAAATCATCGCATATAAAAAACATACATTTTGACATCACCTTTGTGGCTCTATGTTGTGTAGTTCTTGAGATATGGGAATAATATGCTTTGAAGGGCGCCATATGTAAGAATGGCAGAAAATAGGCATATCTACTAAGGCAAAACGTTAGTTTTTGAAATCGCTATCCTCCAGGCTATTCAAAAAACGTAACGCAATTATTAAGATATCGTTACATTTATATTGACGACCGCCATCTTTAAAAATGGCGTATGTGAATATCGGAGAAGTCCAAAGTAACAAATGTGAAATATTTGACCCCTAAAACCTACATCTAGATACAAATATTATTGCTATATGTAACTCAGTTTTTAAGATATGGGGACATTTAATTTGGCGGTCATTTTTAAAAATGGCTGCCATTTCTGACCGCAGCAAAATCTGGAATGCCTCCAATCTTTAAAATGGAGTATAAAACAGATGAGCAAAATATCATGCTTTTTATCAAAAAGTGCACATTCCGTAATTATTTTCTGCACATATCCGCAGGACTATTAGGGTAGGCCTATCCGCCTTGGATAAACTGCGTGTGTGCTATAACCATGCGTTTGCAATAGTTTCGTAATTAGATTTTAATTAGTTTGACGGTGGCGGGACTGCAGAAGGTCAGTCTGGTACAACTTACATAAAGAGTTGTTATGCAACAAGTCAGGTGCAGCGGCTAAGAATAGACTGGGCGCGGCAGTTTGATATTTTGGAGCTCTGCGTTGGGAGTAGACAGCGGCAGCTGTTATGTGCTGCTCGGCGAGGCCGGAACGGGAGTTGGTGGCCTGTGGCTGAGCCACGGTGTTGGCTTGCAGTGACGTGTGTAGCAGCATAGATGGCTGCCAGAGAGTGTAGTGCTGAATAAAAACGTGTTGTTGCCACACGTTGCCACACCTCAGAGTGGAATGGCCCACGTAAATATTGAGTGGCGGCTAATAACGGAGGTTAATAACGAACCTGCGATTTCGTTACACAAACATAGCAGAATGAACTCGGCCAATGCGTCTACAAGTCTACCATCGATAACCTCGAGTTTCACTAGGATAATTATCGAGGAATTATCTTGTCTTCGTTGCACAGAGCAGGCCTCTTGGTATGCTGGTACCAGCGCAAAGTATTTTTGATAGTAGGTCGTGTATGATATTAACCAAGTGAGCATGTCGATTATTGTGTCCAGCATAGACTTTTGTTGAAATAATCACACACAAATGCAGTGGCTGTTCATTTCAACACGGGTCTCTGTATTACAATCTGATCAGACCCTTTCTCGAACACTGTGGTGTTGGAAACAACATGCAAAAGGTACAGAGGTTTACGATGGATCATCAAACTGCACATATCCTACACATCCAAAGGGGCTGAACATTAGTGGACTCCTTTCATATTTCAGGGAATGTTCGGCGCGGATCATTTCGGTAACAGTTAACCACGAACAGTGTGTGTATATCTATTCTCTATTATCTAGCATACCCCTCCTTTATATGGATATTGTCATGGGGATGTCAATAGCTTCGATCATTTATATTATCTACCCCTCCGTTTGACTACACAACTGTGTGAAACAAACAATGCAACACGTCTTTCGTTTTCAATTTTATTTGTTTACGAAATGGTACATCGATTGACGAGAAAGGCATCGTCAGCAATCAGCCAATAATGTTCTTTAGATCCGGTTAACATGACTGACAACCGAAGACGGCGGTTAAGGCATAGAAGGAATCTGCAAGCCGGGCACCCAGCCTCAAACCCCTGTCTAGGAATAGGAGGTGTGATTTGCTAAACGGTGCTTCAACAGCGAAAGGAGTTTACTCTTCTCCGAACCATGGTTACATAAAATAAATAACAATAATCCAAGCTAGTTAACACCGTAATATTTAACGTCCGATAGGTATTAGTAACGTAACAGTCCCTAAGGCTAAGCTGTCGCTTCTTCAACTTGAACGGTACCTGACGTCTCGTCTCAAATCAAATTTTCAAATCAAATTTTATTTTGCAACAACAACAACCACCAACATAATCGAGTACACAAAACAATCGTTTAAAAAAAAGTAACGTTGTATAGCATGGGGTCACATGGCATGTTAGATGCCGTCTTCCTTTGACCGCACAATGATAAATGTAAACTACTACACACATATACACGTGTACGAAAACTATATTACAACGATGACCGTGTAACAGGGTATGATGGAATGAATAACAATGCTAAAAAACATATTATAGAAAATAATTGTATAAAATGTATCTCTTTAGGTCGACATTCGTGAACAATCCTTCCTCGAGTTCCTGTATGTCGCCGTGTCGCACGCGTTGTAGAGATTGTAGTCCACGTTTCAAAGTCATCGTGGCCGGCTACTGTAATAAGAATTAAGCGATGTAATAACAACAATAGTAATAATACTAATAATAATAATAAGAAGAAGAAGACTAAGACGAAGAAATGAGGAAACATATCCTCCCGAGGATGCACTTCGACTTCATACGCCTCTGTATACAACTGCTGGTTGTGGAAAAAAATTACGTCATCATCAATTGTCTACGTCAATACGCAGCTGCACAATGCACAACTTCCTGGCAGTATCCGCATGCGCCAATTTCATGATGCAAGTTCATGATTGGTTTACGACAAGCGACTATCCTCGTTCGCCAGGGACGCCAGAAACGTATTATCGTAGGGGTATTGTTCTAGGGCACGTGCCCCATGGCCCCGAGCTCCCGGGGCCTCTGAAAAAATCTAAGGACCAGAGTTCCCGGAGCCCCACTCAAATAGAACAAATACGAAGGTCCAGAGCCCCCGGGGCCTCACCCATGTGATAACAAAATGCATATCAGTGCCCAAAGCTCCCGGGGCCAGTTCAAGGGAGACAGAAATAATTCCAGGATCCCGAGCTCTAGGGGGCCCCACTCAAGGGAAAAAATTATTCCAGGGTCCCGAGCTCTTGGGGGCCCCACTCAAGGGAGAACAAATAATTCCAGGATCCCGAGCTCTTGGGGGCCCACTGAAGGGAGAAAAAATCATTCCATGGCCAAAACCTCTCGAACCGGGCCCCACTCAAGAAACAAAATAATTCCCGGGCCCAAAGCTCCCTGGGACCCCTACGTACTCAAGGGAGAAGAACTATTTCCAGGGCGCCGAGCTTGTGGAGCGTAGTGGCGCAGTGTCTAGAGCATCAGACTCTCAGTCGAGAGAACCCGGGTTCGAATCCCATGCTGTCGTGTCGAACTTTGGGCAAGTTCTTTCACTCTACCTTCCTTCAGTTCACTCAGTTGTATGAATGAGTACCTGGCCATACACCAGTGGCATGAACAGGCTCCAGCAGGAAATGGTAAGAGTTTCAATCTTCTCAACTTTCAAGAAACAGAATGCCAAATGTGTCTCTCTGTTGAACAGTCACACTCTACATCTCATGGAAGAGTTTAGCAGCAGGGTTCGATTGATCGTAGGTATTCTAAAATAGATTTTCCTGTGTAGCAAATCAGTGACAATGTAAAACGTTATGAGCGCCGTCGTGAAAACCATGTACCACGTTCTCGCTCGTGGCTTAAATCTTCAGCAGTTCAGTCGCCTTCTGGTAGAGACGAATGCACAATATCAATATATCCTATATACTACTGGGAAGTGCGCTGACTGGGTCGAGCTGCCTGTATGCAGGGTATGAGATGAGCTGATACATGGAATAAGCTTGTTCGTGGAGCAGATATTTTCAGACATCGCTGACCCTCAGGTGCATCATAGTTTTCAATTCTTGTCGACATTGTGGCACATCTCAATCTGCTTAATGTTTAATTAAATGTTGAGAACATCTAACCAATGAACTCTTCTAGTTCGTTTCTTCCAGATCGTTTCCGCTTTCTAGATCAAGTTGCAATTGTGTAGGAAACACAACTATTGCATTTTCCACATTTCTGAAAACGAACCGGAAAGGCCGAACACGTACAATGTATTCTTTGAGCTGTTGAGACGGGAGTTTGCAAAGTGTTTTGTACATCTTTCAGCTCGTAATTGTTCTTATTGTTCAGCCCGTTATAGTCACCGACGCACCGGAAGCTGTGTAGATGAAGTTCACCAAAATGTAATGTGGCTCTGTGGCACTCTAAGTGACAATCAATTAGGTGTATCTTGCAACCGAAAGCACTTGCCGTCGGAACAGTTTCTTAAACTGATCGCACACGGCAAGCTTACTTGGACATGGAGCATTTGATCAAAATATAAGTTGCATGACGACAACGCGGACCTTGAATAATGTGAATTTTTAGTAGTAAATTGTAAAAAAACCTTTGATGTTTCATAATAATAACAACTCTTAATTTATACACTGCCAAAATGTGTAAGATAAGCTTCAACATATATGAGCTAGAATGCCTATTTAAATGCTATACATGCATCACAATATAACCTACCAGTTTCCACAAAGATTGGATTAGTGATAACAATTATTAAGAAATAAACGTGTGGCCCGCTGACCAAGCCCAAGTCACTTATTTGGCCATCCATTCAAAACGTTTGCCGGCCCCTGACGTAGAGATCTGCGACTGTGCAATATGCTCATTAAAACACACTTATCGTAGGGCCTACCATACCGTACCATACGTTGTTGATATGTTATTCCTGAAACAGTTGATTATATCTACAACACTGAAGTATTGCTGTAGCACTTTCCACGATGTCCGGCGACGTCCTGACATGCTTTCGAATTTGACGTCGCGTTCGTAGAGCGTTTCTGCAAGATAATCCACAATGTCTTCCACGGTACGGCCACATTCTCGAGTGTCTTCATAGGTGACGCGTGAGACTTGCACATCGTGATGACAGCGACTGGTTAACGACGTCAGAGGTTGCTCGGTACTGACGATTACTGGCGATTGGTTGCTCTATGTCGTAAGAGAGAGCGCTGCGCCTGCGAGGTATGCCGTAAACGATGCGTCGCTCTGGGGAGACTCCACAGAACTGTCGATGTCCCGGTGTTGTCCCAGTCCGCTTGTACGGGCACATAAGCAAGCGGAGTTGCCGACAACAGAAGTATTGGGACCATTGACGCTGTTTGTGATTGAGTATTATGTGAGTCCATATACCGGCGTGCGTCGAATGGACATTTTGTTGCAGTTGGTTTGAGTGTGAGATGACTTGCTTGCAGTGGTCGCAAGACAGATGTTTGTCCTCATTATTGGCCGTCCTCGATAGTTCATCGGGACTCACCCGGGACGAAGCGTCGTCGACCACAGCCGGATGGTGACCGTTTCCTGTCTAGGGCAATGCAGTGTCAACAATGGACGAACCGCGATCAGGGAGGTGGTATAGGGCCACCATGTCAACGACATCGAGAGCACTAACGTCACATCCGGCGTCGAGCATCTGTTTCACAACGCGCTCGTTGTTGTCAGTGGCTGCTGAGACGAAGGCTTTATTTGATGCTGTTGTTTCTCATGCAGTGGCTGACCTACAAACATAGTCTCGACAATCGTTAAACGACACCACATTTGCCTAGATAGGAATCACTGAGGGTGGAAGCCGACGATGAAACTGCTCTGTGTTCTTGCAGTAGCTGGACGCTGTAGTCCGACTCACCACCACAATCACATATGTCCTGTCCGTGCGCTTCTACGACGTCTCCTACGGGTTGTTGTCATCGGAACTACAACAGAAACTCGACAATCGTTAAATGACGTCACGGTAGTCAAGTCCCTATCGGAGTCGCTGAAGCTGGAATCCGATGATGTAGCCCTAGCTGCACGACTTTCATGCAGTAGCTGGATGGTGTAGACCAAGTCGTCATGGCAATCGCACTCAATCGCACCGTGTATTGGTATTGCATTTGCAGTGACGATGCTGGACGGTGTCTCGATCCCTCACTTTGGCATTAGACATTAGATGATGCCACATTGATCACAGTTTGTGACCGCCAGGGGCGACTTAAGCTATGTATCAATAGGAGCCGACATCTGCAATTTACAGGTGTAGCCGGCCTCGGACGCCGAGCTGTGTCTTCACCACCGTCTGTCTGCTGCATACAGTTTTTTCCTACTATTGCCATGTCGATGTTTGTCTGTGTGCGCTTGGCTGGTCCGGGATCACTCTTAACGGATCTCGCCGGAGAGTGTCTCCGTACAACCTGTAGGGATCGGAAGACACTTCTGCTACAGCGAGAACGTTTCCATGATGATGTGCAACGCAGGCGGTTTGAACATTCAACAAGTAATGCCTAATCCCACCACAACTATAACATGTAGTTGTATCCCTGGTCCTCGTTGCACAATCCTACAACAGCCGATGGAGACTGTTGTGCAAACGAACAATATTATAGAAGAGCTTATGGAGGCTGCTGTACAAACAGACAACAGAACTGTCGTCGAAAGTTGGCACAGGTGGATATCTAAAGCAGCCTACGGAATCTGCTGTCGTCGAAAGAAACGACAGCTGGCACAGTTCTGTTGACAAGAAATACACGCGTCGCAGGTTTACCTTGTGAAGACATAACCAGCGAGTCGCACCTCAATTGTCGCAAGCCGCAACTAATCTCCGGAAAGTCACACCGAGTGCAGAAGGCGTGGCAAGTTGCAAACAACAGCTTGCGTAGACCTTCCTTGGCGTAACGTAAAGAATTGTAATTTCGGCATTTACGCCCGATAAAATTTGGCTGCGAAAAGTTAACAAAACACAAGCAAATGATTAATACATTATTAAGGCTACACATTTTGATAGGTTATAACGTTACAATTAAAAAGTTGTAAACAATTCGGGTGTATGTTCTCTGTGACAATTATGTCTTTGCAAATGGCAGAAAGACAAGTGCAAAATTTGGAAGAAACTGGAAACCTCGTGTAACAAACATGAAATCAATAGGCGTAGCTGTTGTCAGGAACGTTTCAGAAGTCTCGTTAGGAGCACGTCTTTACCTCTCAGGTTAACCCTAGTTTAACTAAAGACGACCACTGCCTTATGTAACAACCACGACCAGCGTTGTCAAATACATGTAAATTATTTGATCAACCTTCACGACTGTCCAGGCGTGGACACGATCATTCTGACACCAATGCACACAGTAAGAATGTAACTTGCGTTTATTGCATCCTGTGGGCGTCAGTGTAGTCGCGAATTATAAGAGTGACTGCGCCACATGGAAGATGTGAATCAGGTGTGTTGTTCCATCGAAGTCTCAGGGGCGCAGCGACGCTATACGTTCGTGTAGGGGGCTTATTTAAGGGTGTCATTGCGCACCCCTACATGGATTACAGCATCACGCAACAGATAGCACATATCAAGACCTGGCCCCGCCACATTATAGTAACACTCTTACTATCGAGGCAGGAACATCCTCTCCATCTACCAGTACCTGAAACGATGACGATGAAAACTAAATGACACGAAAACGGTCTCTGTCGTTTTCCAACTGTACAACAAAGAAGATAAACGCGAAATGTATGTGTTTGTGAACAGTACACGTCTCGTCTGTCAGGATATCAAACTAGACAGGTCACTGACTTACAGGCAACACCTGGGAAACTTAAGTGCAAAGGTAGCATCGCGTGGAGTGCTGATACGCCGACTTGCTTTGATCATTTGTGGAGCAAGTAGGATGACACCATGCACCTCCACCTTGGCGTTAGTGTATGCGCCGGCAGAATACTGTGCATCAATGTGGTGCAGGAGTGCATACACATCAAAAGTGGACTCCAGCATCAACAATTCCCTACGAGTCGTCACTGGATGTCTAAGACCAACCAAAGTAGAACACCTATCTGCGCTCGCAGGCATTGCGCCACCGACAAAAATAACACAATGAACAAGCGTGCAAAAAACACTGGCCATCTGCTTGGAAAGAGTTACGACACCCTTTCAACAGCCAGACACACGAATAAAATGAAACAAGAGCACACTGTGTATCAGCAAAATAGAGAGAGGAGTGGCTGTTAAAATCAAACTCCCTGCATAGGTTCATTCCAGAGCCACGTGTGCACTGACCTCTCGCGAAAGGCATGGACGAAACTGAACCGTCTGCGAACGGAAGTTGAAAGCGTGAAACCATATGTGTATAGTAGGGGACTATGTGAAAGTGCTGCATGCGAATGTGGTGCAGACCAATAATCAGACCACATTATCAGCCACTGCACTCACTACGGTGTTCTAAACGGTGAGACTGGTATCGCAAAGCTGGACCTGGAGACACGCAAGTTGCTCGACTACACACTGCAACTTTAGGCTGTAGACACACGCGAGAAGAAGAAGAACCAGATTTGGAAAAATTGAAGATTAGGAAGAAAACGAGGTATGTCGTTTTCACGAATTTACACACGAGGTCAGTTAATTAATGTTTCATGTGCAGACAGAGTTTAAAGAAAACCTGTCGTTAATTCTCCATCCAGCGTAGGATAGGTTATAGTGACCGTGTATATATGTAAAACCAGGGGAGAGAATGTGTTAGACATAGTTTTGTCCTCACAAAATGAATTAGTTGACAATGTCAGGGTATGTGAGCCACTGGGGAATAGTGATCACAACCAGATACATTTTACCATCAAAGTAAAATCAGAAAGGAATAGTAAAAAGCAGTATAGGAGAAATTTCCACAAAGGAAAATATAAGGAAATTGAATGCATCATCGTCAAATTTGTTCCCTTAAAAAAACCACGGGAAACGGTCCAAAAAGAAACACTTATCGAAAGAAGCCATTAGAAAAATTAAGTATAAACAAATGATGTGGAAGTCATATAGACGTATTGGAAATGACGAAGACTACAACATTTATAAAGAAGCACTAAACCAAGCTACAGCTGAAATTATAAATTCAAAGAGAAGCTATGAACATAAATTAGCTTGTAATATAAAACATGATAACAAGAGTTTTTATGCATATGTTCGAAGCAAACAGAAAGTTCAGGATAAGGTCGGTCCTCTAGAAGATAGTGCTGGAAATATAATATCTGAAGGATTCTTAATGGCAGAAGACCTGAATGAGTATTTTAGTTCAGTGTTTACCAGAGAAGACACTAGTTCACTGCCAGTACCAGAGGCTAAGTTCAAGGGGGCAGAATCAGACTATTTAAGACAGTTAATTGTAACCCCAGAAATGGTAGCTAAGAAAATCAGGGCTATGAAGGATAATAAATCACCTGGAGTGGATGGTATTCCACCCAAACTACTTTTGGAAATTGTAGAACAAATTAGCATACCGCTTGCAACAGTTTTCAACTTGTCATTAGAAGAGGGAGTGGTTCCTTTAGAATGGAAAGAAACAAACATTATACCGTTATTCAAAAAAGGTTCGAGAAACAAGTCAAATAATTATAGACCAGTTAGTTTAACATCGGTGATTTGTAAATTATTAGAAAGACTAATTAAAGATCACATGGTGGATTTTCTTGTTAAACATAACTTGATAAACCCATCTCAACGTGGGTTTCTAAAAGCGAGGTCATGCTTAACAAATGTGTTATGTTTTTTGGAAGATATCACTAAGTGGGTAGATGATGGATCACCAGTAGATATCATCTACTTAGATTTTCAAAAAGCTTTTGACAAAGTGCCACATCAGAGATTACTGCTTAAACTAAAGGCCCATGGCATAGGAAATGGTATAATTAACTGGATAAAAAAATGGCTGATTGACAGAAGACAGCGGGTAGTTGTTGATGGGGAGGCTTCAAACTGGAAATAAGTTTTGAGTGGGGTTCCACAGGGATCAGAACTGGGACCTATATTATTCTTAATATATATAAACGATTTGGACGATGATATAGCTAGCAAGGTGTTGACATTTGCAGATGGTACAAAAGTGTTTAGAAGGATTAAAAGTGATGGAGATAGACAGCATTTACAAGATGATATTGACAGGTTGATCAAATGGTCTGAAAAGTGGCAAATGTTGTTCAATTTTGGGAAATGTAAATGTCTTCACACATGACATGGGAACGAATATTTAGAATATACAATGGGGGGAACTGTACTAAATACTACTGTAAAAGAAAAAGACTTAGGGCTGACAATTAGTGCTGACATGAAGGTTTCAGAGCAGTGTGGAATTGCAGCTTCAAAAGGAAATCAAATCCTTGGATTGATTAGGCGAAATATAGCATATAAAGAAAAAGAACTAATAATACCACTGTACAAAACAATAGTTAGGCCTTGTCATATTATTCGACTATAATATTGTTGACCTAATCTTGTCGTGTGACACCTTTACGAAATACAGAACTTCCTGTTACGATCACATGCTGTTTGTTGTATCTTACATGGTGGCAGCGTATCTTGATGAATTCACGCGCATAAACCGGTAGATCATGAATGAATTGTGATGAACATTAAACCATGAACGTTTATGCAAGTCCCCTTTACGCGATTTCAAACAAAATGCGTATATCGGGGCACTCAGACACGATTCTCCGCGTGAGCGATAATAGGTGGCTTTGACGTATGCCTTAGCAACGGCGATCGTAAGAAGAAGAAGATAGGCACACATAATGGAGACTCTTTCGCCCCCTGGGCCGATGTCCTTTTCCGGCAACGTATCAGAAACGTGGAAAAGATGGATCCAGCGATGGACGCTTTATGCAAGAGCGTCCGGGGTTGATGTCAAAGACGACCCAGTGAAGTGTGCAATCTTTCTTCATGTGATCGGGGAAGAGGGACTGGAGATCTACAACACCTTCCAGTTCACCGAAGAAGAGGCGGATAAGCTCGACCCGTTGAAGGAGAAATTCGAAAGTTATTGCATTCCTAAGACAAATGTGACTTTCGAACGCTATAAACTCAACACTCGAACACAACATGAAGGAGAGTCTATCGACCAGTACGTCACCGAACTCAAACATCTCGCAGCGACGTGTGATTACCGCGAACTACGAGATGAGCTAATCCGGGACAGGATTGTCCTAGGGTTGCGCGATAATGCGGTGAGAGGACGGCTTCTGCGCGAAGCTGACCTCACTCTCGGGCGTGCTGTTGAAATGTGTCGGGCGGATGAGGCGTCTAGACAGCAAATCAAGTCGCTCGAAACTAGACCGGCAGCAGGCGTCATCAACGAGGTGAAGCGGAGTCCGGGTGGTAGACGTGGAAAACCGCCATTCAAGCCATCTACACCACAGAACGCTCCTCACAGGCATGCAAAGTCAGTCGTCCAGACATGTGACGCGTGTGGCTACCATCAGCACACACGATCGGAGTGCCCGGCGCTGAACGCCTACTGTAAACTGTGCCACAAGAAGGGTCACTTCGCGAAACGGTGTTCGACGAGAAGAAACGTACACGAAATCACTTCGGCAGTCGGGGTAGAGCCGTTTGAGTTCTTCCTTGGGTCCGTCGAGTCCGAGGAACACGACGAGCCACCCTGGCACACATCAGTGGAGATGAATGGCACGGTAGTGGATTTCAAGATTGACTGCGGCGCAGATGTCACCGTCATTTCGTCTGAAACCTATCGTCAACTCCACGAGCGACCGAAGCTGAAGTCGGCCAACGTTTCGCTAGATTCACCGGGTGGTAAACTATCCTGTGATGGTCACTTCATAGCGAAGATGTTGCGAAAACGAAAGGTGACGAACGTCCACTGTTACGTCATACCAGGTTTGAAGGAAAACCTGCTCAGCAGAGCTGCGGCGGTCCATCTAAGCTTGATAGCGCGGCTCGACAACGTTCACACGTCCGACCTCTATGACCTTGACGTGTTTGGAGAGCTTGGTGAGCTGAAGACCCGGCGCGTACACATCAAACTGAAACCTGATGCACAGCCGTACAGCTGCAGCACGTCTAGACGCGTGCCACTGCCGATGCTCGACAAGGTGGCTGCAGAACTCGCTCGAATGGAACGCTTGGGGGTAATCGTCAAAGTGACAGAACCTACCGAGTGGTGCAGTCCCATAGTCGTCGTGCCGAAATCAGGAGGGAACATTCGCCTCTGTGTTGACTTGAAACGTCTCAACGTCGCCATCAGACGCGAGCGATATGTGTTGCCAACCGTTGAAGACGTCATCCACAACATGGCTGGGGCCGAGGTGTTCTCGTCTTTGGACGCCTCGTGCGGCTACTGGCAGTTGGGTCTTCATGACGACAGCAGCATACTGACGACCTTCATCACACCATTCGGTCGATAACGTTTTCTACGGCTACCGTTCGGAATAAGTAGCGCGAGCGAGATATTCCAGCGTGAAATGAGCGACATTCTCCGCGACGTCCCCGGTGTGTCGGTGTATCAGGACGACATTCTGGTATGCGGGAAGAATATCGCAGAACACGACCAACGACTCGAGACGGTGTTCAACATCATCGAGAAGTCAGGACTGAAGCTGAACAAGGCCAAGTGTACCTTGCGACAACCTGGGCTCGAGTTCCTGGGTCATTGGATCAGCAAAGACGGAGTCAGCGTCCATAGAGACAAGGTGAAGGCCATCCAGGAGATGAAATCGCCCGAAAACATACATCAACTTCGTCGTTTCCTCGGAATGGTGAACTACCTTGGACGTTTCGTGAAAGACCTCGCCCGATTCACGAAGCCACTCAACGAACTCCTCTGCAAGGACATCGTGTGGGCGTGGGGAAGCGTGCATGAGAAGGCGTTCGCTGAATTGAAACAGATGATATCGTCTACTCCTGTACTCACATTCTACGACGTGAAACTACCCACAGTCGTATGTGCAGACGCAAGTGGATACGGCCTCGGTGCCGTTCTGATGCAAGTCCATGACCACCAGATGATGCCTGTGGCGTATTGTTCCAGAACGTTGACGAAAGCGGAGATGGGATATGCGGCCATTGAGAAAGAATGTCTGGCGTGTACGTGGGCGTGCGAAAAGTTTGACCGATATCTGATGGGGTTGGAGAAGATCAAATTGTTGACTGACCACAAACCTCTCATCCCGTTGATCAACTCTCGTGATATCGACCAGACACCGATTCGGTGTCAGCTCTTGTTGCTTCGCCTGATGCGATTCAACATCGTCGCAGAGCATGTGCCTGGTAAAGACCAGGTGATCGCAGATACTCTGTCACGACAACCTCTACAGTGCGACCAGCGACCGGACTCTGTGGATGCCGTGCAGTCGTACGTCGAGGGTATGCTATCGACAGTGCCCGTGCTTGACTCAATGCTACGACGCATTCGCGACGCCACGGAAAGCGACGACGCATTTCGGAGAGTCATCGCGTACACGTCTGGGGGTTGGCCACGACACATCTCGCAGGCAGACGAATGCTTGCGCGATCTGTACCACGTTCGGTCAGAGTTGAGTGTCGTGAAGGGAATCCTCGTGCGTGCTCGCAGGATCGTCGTCCCGCAGTCGTTGCGCAGCGAGATCCCCGAGAAGATCCACAGTGGTCACCAAGGGATCACGAAGTGTCGCGCGCGAGCTAACGAGACAGTTTGGTGGCCGGGCTTGTCGAAGTCGATTGAGAGCCTGGTAGCGCGTTGTGCTGTCTGTCAAACGAAGATATCCTCACAGTCGAGAGAGCCTCTCAAGAGCACCCCGATGCCCGACCGTCCATGGCAGAAAGTCGTTGCAGACTTGTTCGACTTCCGGGGTAAAACCTACATCGTCATGATCGACTATTACAGTCGATACACCGAAGTCGCACATCTTAGCAACACATCTTCATCAGCCGTGATTGCGAAGATAAAAGATGTGAATGCACGATGGGGCCATCCAGATATCCTATTTACAGACAACGGACCGCAGTTCAAGTCCCGCGAGTTCGCAGCGTTTACGAATGATGCGCTCATCAACCACGTGACCAGCAGTCCCTACTTCGCTCAGTCGAACGGGGAAGCGGAGAGGGCTGTACAGGTCGCGAAGAAACAGCTCGCGCAGGACGATCCGACGAAGGCGTTGATGGTGTACCGCGCGACACCTATTGCCGCAACAGGGTACAGCCCTGCAGAACTCATGATGGGCAGGCGTATGAAAACGACCGTACCGATACTGCCTGAGTTACTACAACCGAACTGGCCGGACTACGTGTCCGCCTTCAACAACGACGAGGCGACGAAGCGGGTGTACGGACACCACTACGACCGTCACCACGGCGCGAAGCAGCTACCACCTCTTCAGCCGGGCGACGCCGTCCGCCTCAAACGAGACGACGAACGCAGATGGTCAGCAAACGGCACAGTACTCGCACGTGCCGATGCTCCGCGTTCCTTCATCGTCGAGACAAGCGACGGGGGCGTGTACCGACGGAACAGGAGGCACCTCCTCAAAGTGCCACCTGAACCGCCACGCACTTCCGAGACGACAGACGACCACCGAGACGAGCCTGATGACGTCGAGACGACGCCGACTCTTCCGGGCGATGAGCATCCTCAAGATGCAACTGAAGACGTGCCTAGTTCGCCGCGTCGCCCTGGATACGTGACGAGATCGGGGCGCGCAGTGCGAAAGCCCGACAGAATGGACGTTTAGTTTAGTTTGCCCATTCATGTCAAAATTGAAGTGCACAGTAGGCCAGAATAATGCCGATGATCTGTTGTCGCTTACAGGGAAAGCTGTCTAGCTACCCTCGTATTGATTTTGTAGTTTACATGTGTTTTATAATAGTTTGTCATACGTCATGCGATTCGACTTCACGATTATTATGGAACTCTATCCTAGATGTGTTGATATCTTTGGGGGGAGATGTCATATTATTCGACTATAATATTGTTGACCTAATCTTGTCGTGTGACACCTTTACGAAATACAGAACTTCCTGTTACGATCACATGCTGTTTGTTGTATCTTACAGGCCTTATTTAGAATATTGTATACAAGCGTGGAGGCCATACCGCAAGAAGGACATAGATATGCTAGAAAGAGTACAGAGGAGAGCGACTAAAATGATACCAAAACTGAGGGATCTTAGTTATAAAAAACGCCTAAAAGAATGTGGTTTAACAACACTAGAGACCAGGAGATTGAGAGGAGATCAGATAGAAGCGTTTAAAATATTGAATGGTTATGAAAATATTGATAGAAATATGTTTTTTTCAGTTAAGAAAGATAGAAAGACTAGAGGACATGAAGTTACATTAGTAAAGGAACAGTGTAGATTAGACGTAAGAAAGTTTTCATTTTCACAAAGGACTGTGAATGTATGGAACAGATTATCTGATGATTGTGTGGGTGCTAGTAGTGTGAATATGTTTAAAAATAAAATCGACACATACCTCAGATGGGCTGGATATATGTAGATAAAAGGGTTGGACTCTCGATAAGCCAAAGGACTTCTTTGTCCACCTGCCATCTAGAGTTAATTCTCTGGATGGCAATCTTGTTAAATCTTGTTAAATATGATATGGTCTCGCCTCAGTTATAGGCGCTATGGCCCACTGCTCGTTAGGCCTACGCGAATTTGTACGGTATATTTAGTGTAGAGGTTGACGGGGCCATTGCCAGATTTATTCAGGAGGGTGTATATATATTAATTTTAGGGGCGTACGTAGGTGTCAAACAAACGTGTCGAAGTTTTGTAAGATAGACTTCATTACATCTTCAATAGCGCTCCCCAAAACTCCAAATACTCATCTTGAGTAGTAATATAGGTACAAAATCAAGGCACCGAATGCGTTTTGTGTCAGTGGAATGTGGAAATTACGTCGCAGGTGGTGAACTGTGTAATAAGGTCAAGTAGCGCCCCCATGTGGGAAACCGGTGAAACAATACAGCTTAAATTCGTGCACCTGATGATAGACAAAAATAAGTCAATCGTGTCGTTAAATAAATCATTGCACATACGTGATGGTGTCTTTTGTTATGTCGGATAGGTGGTGGACTGTTTTCACGTATAGCGCCCCGTAACGTCTACATTTAGAACTATAAAATGCCTTCTTCCTTAAAATACGCATTCATGTCAATCGGCAAATGACGTCACATGTAGGTCAAACTTAGGTCAAACTTCTATCAAGGTCAAAAACGATGTTTGTTGTCATTAATAGTACACTTGACCTGATTCCTAGACAATACGAAAGATGTAGATGTGATCTGATTCCTGGACAATATGAAACATGTAGAAGTAAACTCATTCTTGGACAATGCCATGTGATGTATAAGCTTTACCACGAGTCTATGACTATGTGTACAACCTGTAGTCTTTCCATACTAAATACCGACAGGATTTGAACCAGCCACACACAACACTGGGACATCTTTATCGAGAAAATCAAGGTCTCCCTATCTCTTAACATGTATCAATGCTATAGAGTATAGTCTTTACATACCACAGTTGCACTTACCCCAGTTGGTCGCCTGTTTGCAAATTGGTTTGAACTGGTATTCTCTGTCCAAGTCTGAACTTGTGTAGAACCGACAATGTAACTATAATGTATTACATTGTAATCATGCTGTCTGAACTCGTCTGAGACGTACAATATCATTATGACTACACCTCGTCATGTTTTGTCTATGTGACGTAAGTGCTATTAATAGTACCGCGTGTCTCGAAGCAGGTTCAACTAGAATAGATATAGTTTGGTGACGTGTTCGACGGTGATTGCTTGATAGGTACATGGCCACGTTATTCTCATAAATCGTACATAAGTCCGGTACTACAGGCATCCAGGTCGTCATTTGTACGACTACGGTTTTATGGCAACATCATGGTGACAATAATCTACTACAGATCTCTTGCAACCCTCTCAAAACTAGTATATCACCTATAAAGGCTAGTACATATAGTTCTAATGATTATTCTTATCACCGACGAAGATACGACGGAGGTTCACTTGGAAAACAGTTGGAACATGCCGCAAGTACCAGCAGACGTTGGGTTTTGTTTAGAAATTCAAGTCCGAAATCGGAAATCGTCTTCTTCTGTCCAATCATCGTGTTATACACCGCTATAGTGGTCAGTATCTACAATCTGACTAAACTAGACGGTAATTCCAATCTTTGGAAGGTATTGTTGACTAGCTGACTGGGTTACCTCTTACCTAATCCGTCTATGAAACGTGGTGACCATGTAGTCTGATTTTGTACATTACCCAACAACGCGTCAATGAAGTTACACCCCGATAACACATTGACTCACTATGTCACGGCACTGCCGCAATGCAACAATCTAGCTGGTCAGTGGGACTGTGGCTTGGAGAGACTCAATACCCACACAGTTGGTCTAATGCCAGAGGAGAGAATACATATTTCGGCGTCTTTGTCAACGGTGAGGTTACTGTGGAGAACATCGAGACAGGCTACTACGATAGTCAGGCTACTACGATAGTCCCCAAGCGCCCATTCGTGCAATTAACAGAAGCATAAAGTCACCGATAAAAGAAAAGAAGGTAAAATTGAGCTACATTGATATCACACAAAACGTTACTATACACATGATAGAAAACATCTCATTCTCCGTGTAGTCGTCGAACCTACGGCGTTTGTTAGGCTTAAGCCGTGAAAATTACAACAGTTGGGAAGTGGAAGAAAAAGAAAGTTTCACCTCGACCATAAAAGCCGAATTGGTGGTAGATATGGCGCAGGGCTTCACTTGCTCTATCTCTATACAAGTATCGTGGAACCATTCGCTGTGGGGGACAGCGTCGTCCCTCTCTTGAGGGTTGTACTCTTAGAAGGCAAACACGGAGACACGGTGCCAAACACTTCGACAACATTCGAGCGAGGTAGAATGACGGCGACGCTTCACTTTCGACGACGCAAACCGTCATTTTGTTTAAACATTAGTCGCCTGTCGCTTTAATGGAGGGTGATCTGTAAATAACTCTGTCATGACTTTTTCATGAGGCCATTGAGGACATTAATTCAACCGCAGTGATTAAAGACTGCTTTACTCTTTTTCTAGAGGCAGGTGTGAAGCTATCCGACCTGACATCCGAACACTTGTGTTTCATGGCCGCGCAAAGTTTTTGTATTAACGGAAATCGTGCATCCGAAAGTGAATCGTTTGAAAGCTGGCCACTTCCTAATAGTAGGAAGTGTCGTAATACCCGAAGTCACGTGATGTACGTTCGGTCTGGATGGTTATGTAAATGACGTGACGCTAGAAACTAGTTTAAGTACCTTGATTCAGACGATTATGGAAATTCTCTTTGCGAATCTCGAGAAGTAAATATCGTGTCTAGTCGCTCCCACTATTTGTAAATAGTGTGTCGTCTGGTGTTTTGGACAGAGTTATTTTTCGAAAATAGCCTTTTTGAAAGTTACATATGCGAACTGCTCCAAACTTCTTTTAGGTCAATAGGTCAAACTATGATATGAAACTCGCCGGACGCCTCGTGCCGGCGCGACCATGTTTCCGACGATCACAAATCGATACGTAGAACGTTACCCAACACAACCTGATCCCCCTGTGAAGTTGGGTATTCGGCGGACCGTGCTTCAAGAAGTAGGCATAAGAGTGCTTCAACCTATGGTCGACGAAGGTGGTTGTGGTCGGCTGTTCCGGCTCCTCCGGGGACGGCAAGGTATCCTCTGGAGACGGCAACGGGCGCACGGTGCACGCCATGTAGCAGCATGTGACGCCGATAGCCACGGCGAGAAGGAAGAAAAACGCGGCAACGAAGTAGCTTGTGGCCCATACGTGTGGCGAGAAGTTCAGAAACAAGGCATCATCTGTCAGCGCAAGAAAAAACGTTATGGTCAGTTACTAGTTGATACGTTCCCAGTGCCAAACTTTGGTGCAACATACATATTCGTATTATTATTATTCATGGTTTAAAAAGTTGAGAAAACGTTTCGTATTTCTTCCGAACACAATTTAATTTACTGATTTACATTTACAATTGATTAGGAAGACTTAATTCTTCTTTTACTTGACATATGGTATGGCAAAAATAGATAAGCGAGCGAAAAATGAACAATTCGGAACACATCCAAAACAGGAAATTCTACGGTCGCTAGCCCCCTAATTGCTCGTCCTATCCCGACGATCTTGGTATCATTTGAAAGGATGCACGTTTTGTTATTTTAGCGTCATCTAGATTTCCCGGTAACCGCTCATAGAACACCTATAAACGGATCTACAATCATGCCGTTTCCGGTGTTCTGTACGGTTCCGAACGATGTTGGCGGCAGGTACTCAGTACGCTAAACTTCCGATTGCGGCGCTGTTTTCCTCATTTACATAAGTTCAGACATGCGCACTTCATCATCTTTTGATTTCATGTTATAAGCTCCAGGGCCCGTATTCTCTAAGAAACAGATTTCGTACGTACGAAGTTGCGCAAATATGGAAGATAATTACTTAGCTGCGAAATTTCGCAAATTGGCATCTCAAAACGCTTGCGAATTTTCGCAACTAAGAAATTCGCAACTTGCGTACGAAAATCTCGCGAGGTTTTGCTAGCGTTTCAACGGTTGCGATCACTGATATTTTGCTATATTTTACCGTTTTAGCTCTACTCGCGTGTTTCTGGCGTTGACTAAAAAAGAATAACATCGACAAATATTCAAGGAAACTGGTGCTTAATATATATAGCTACTATACAAAACATAATGTAGCACTGCCATTGAAAAATGGTGATGCATAGGTAATAATGGGCTTAACCGTTAACGCCAGCGAAGCATTTGAACGGAAATGACAAACAAAACGCAAGCAAGGGCAAGCCGCAAGGAATGCCAAGCCAAGCAAGGCCAAGCCAAGCCCAATCCCAATCTAGTCAAAGTTTACATTAGAGAATTAGGATTGTCTAGGCTACGCATACGTATCCTGACTACAATGTTACAGAGTACAGTTACAGGACACCACTTTTGTATGTGCATATAATATAATAATATACTATATCGGCGTATGCTCACTCGGCTTTCCTGTCTGGTTACATCCATCAATCGTCCATGATACTAGTCTAACACGACTCTAACTTGTCTTAGACTAAGTCTACTCTAAATTGTAACTATTATTATTTTGTAGATGCTCAACCTATAAAAATGGACACCCCTGTATGTTTCTCATCATTTTATGGTGCCAATGATATTATCATCATCATAAACATAGTTGCTTCAGTTCTTACACATAGCATGTATGTGTTGAATGGTTTTAGATACACAGATATAATTATAACACAGGTGCGCCTCATGCAGTTATATGAAAAAAAACTATGTTTTAGTTATTTATTCTTTTAATGCAGAATACTGTAAGCTATAAAACAGAAACATTTAAAAGCTGTTACATCTAATAATGAAATTACTGATACATTTTATAATGTTTTGCCTCGTCCATGTATCATATTTGGAGACTAAACATATAGTACTGCGGCTAAGGGATATGATTGTGCACTTTTTTGACAAAAGCATGAAAATTGGTACACAAGTAGTTTATGATGTATATATTCATGTAAAGTTAGGAACCCATCGCCACCGACATGGTATTTAGCCGCCATCTTGATTTTAATAATGGCCGCCATCGTAATCCATTACCCAAGTTTCTCGGCATCTAAACAACATAGAAACACGTTCTTGGTTTCTAAACCATCATTTTTAGGGTCAAGGAATGTATTTCTGCCACATTCCGAATCCTCAGATGACCGCCATATTGGAAGTCAAGATGGCCGCCATGGAAATTTATTAACCAAGTCGCTCAACTTCTAAGCAACATAGAAACATGTTCTTTGTGTCTAAACCTTCATTTTCAGGGTCAAGGAATCCATTTTTACCACATGCCATTTCCTCAGATGACCGCCATATTTAAATTCAAGATGGCAGCCATGGAAATCTATTAACCAAGTCGCTCAACTTCTAAGCAACATAGAAACATTACTTTTTTGCGTCTAAACCAACATTGTCAGGGTCCCTGTCACATACTGTATCCTACGATGACGGCCATAATAAAATTCAAGATGGCCGGCATGCAAAATTCAATATGTCTAGTTAGTTTGGTAAAACGTGTCGACGATGGTGTCAACAATTGAAAACATGGGCAACCCATTCCTTGAAGATAGCGGTGATATGCTGACATTTGATACAAAGGTCGTCATGAACAAAGACGTGGTGCAAACAGTCTACACAGCTGAGGATATCGGGAAAAGACAATGCAAAAGCTAGGTGGAGGACAGACTAAAAGGCACACCTAACAAACCACTCAGTGATATTATATCGAAAAACAAATTGCTTCTCTTTAGTACGCCTCGGGCAAAGCAAACATCAAGTAGCAAAGAGCAATTTGAAGACAAACTGCAATCTGTTTGCAAGGCTCTGCATAGCTTGCCAGAACACACAAGGAGATCTGGACCGTTTCTTCCGTCTATTTCTGATATGGGACAACTCCGACATGGATTGAAATCTGACTTACAGGAATGCCTAACAAAATTTGATTCCTCAACAGAGTATGCTCCAGATGTCGATGCAAAGGTTTTGGATGGTGCTGCCATCATACACATGCTCAGGCCAAGGGCTAGTCGGACATATGACGATTATGCTCAGCAAATAATTGATTCCATATATTACCTCCCGGCTAGCAACTGTCAGTAGGCTCGACATTGCATGGAATAGGTATTATGTTGACAGTCTCAAACAATCAACAAGAAAACGCCGAGTGCATAACAGAATAACACACCGGCAGATAGTTCTTGCAGGAACTCCTATTACAGCAAACTGGGAGAGTTTCCTGGGGATTGAGCAGAACAACGTTCAACGTTATTTGTCAGAATGTATCAGGTCATACGATGCCGGTGGAATGATACTCTTCAGCACAAAAGATGACACACTTGTGACCGCAGACCAGAATTACATTGGAGACACAGAGTACCTTCAGCTGTGCACACACGAGCAGGCGGACACGCGCATGTTACTCCATGTTTCACATTGCGTGAAACTAGGACTTTCCAAAGTGGCCATCCGGACAGTGGATACAGATGTGGTTGTTTTGGCGGTAGGCCATTTCCAAGCTCTTGGGATTGATGAACTGTGGGTCAACTTCGGCGTTGGTACTCACTTTCGTCATAGTGCAATGCATGCTATTATTATGTTTGACGACATATGCCTTCCTCAGACTCTCATCACAACCGGAAGAAGTCGACCCACCTACTCCAGATGAGATCGAATTTTCGCCGTCGTCATATACAACAGGACGTGTACACTTAGTAAGGTGGACGAGGCAAGAAAGTACATCTTCTCCCAGGGAACCCGTACCATTGAGAATGTCCCGCCAACCGAAGCTGCATTGTTTCAGCATGTCAGACGGGCTGTGTACCAGGCCGGATATGTGTGGTCACAAGCTCTTGTGCCAGCTCCCCACCTGCCAAGTCCTGGACACTGGGGTTGGTGTCTAAGTGACACGGGATGGAAAAAACCTCTGGACTGACCTACCAGAGGCATCAATGTCGTGCTATGAGCTAGTGTGCACTGTGGATGCAAGAAGGGGTGTAAAAGCAAGTGTAAATGCCGGTTGTCTAGTCTGCAATGCACCGAGCCGGGTAGCTGCAGTGGAGCATGTGGCGACCCTTGACATCTCTGACTATACGATGGCTTGCTTATACTGCAAGCGGTGAGTAAAATGTGACTGTTATTTTAACGTGTGTATGATTATAGTCCATTGTTAAACGCATAAGAGTCATGATCATCATTCAATAGCCATATCTATGGATGTCCATGGCATATCTAGATTTTTTTTTTTTTTTTTTGTAAACAGCACGGGAACCTAGCTAGTACCTAGTTAGGTGAATTAAAATATAAGATCTTGTATGTCGGCCATTTTGAATTCTAATATGGCGGTCATCTCAGGATACAGCATGTGGCGAAAATGGATTCCTTGACCCTGAAAATTACAGTGTAGACACCAAGAACATGTTTCTATGTTGCTTAGAAGTTGAGCATCTTGGATAATAAATTTCCATCGAGGCCATCTTGAATTTAAATATGGCGGTCATCTGAGGATACGGCCTGTGGCAGATATGAATTCATTGACCCTGAAAATTATGGTTTAGATACCAAGAACACGTTTCTATGTTGCTTAGAAGCTGAGCGTGCTTAATAGATTTTCATGGCGGCCATCTTGAATTCCAATATGGCGGTCATCTGAAGATACGGAGTGTGGCAGAAATTAATTCATTGACCGTAAAAATGATGGTTTAGACACCAAGACCGTGTTTCTATGTTGTTTAGATGCCAAGAAACTTGGGTAATAGATCGTCATGGCGGCCATTTTTAAATTCAAAATGGCGGCTAGATACCATGTCGATGACGATGGGTACCTAGCTTTATATTAATATATATATATCATAAACTACATGTGTGTAAATGTTCATGCTTTTGTCAAAAAGTGCACAATTCGTCAAATGTGTGGCTCTTAGCCGCTGTACTATTATGCCTACGGTCCATTGAAAATAGTAGCACTTCGGTAAAAGTAAAATATAAATTAACAAAAGTGTCGGGGCGTGTCCAGTGGCGTATGTAGAGCCTAGGAGTGAATCGTGTCATGACACCCCTTTAGCCTTAGGCAACCTGTTTGTATGTTTTCCTACAATCCCACAACGCACATGTCCACAAAATAATATCGACATTCTACACCATGCAAGTATTACTATATTTTACAGAACCATGATTAAGTAAGAATATACTTCCAATCGGCACCGCTAGCACTATTCACAAAGTCGTCAAAATAATACTGAAAAAACACCTGTTCTCGAAAATCGAATACGTACAGCGATTGACATAAATCACTAACTGTGGCATTACAGCTGCGTGCTGGGTAACTGAATGTCGGTACTATCAATAGGACATCGATAAAACAGTATAACAATTATACCAAGCTAAGACCCACTGATGCCCAGTGGCGTAGTGACCCGAGGGCAGGGGGTGCACTCACACCCAGGCGACGGTTCTGGAGCTTATCCACGAAGACGAAAACATATGTACATGGACAACACCCGAGGGCGGACAGGTCTACACCCAAGGGAGTTATGCGTTGCAGCCCACAACATTTCCAGCACAAGATCGCTGTGGAAGCCTCCAAAACGCGCACCGCTACGACTGGCCCGGTCAAAAAAGTTGTGCTGATCACAGTTTGAACTTGGCTGGTGTTCATTCTTCCACTCAGGAACCACTTGCTGTGACCTTTTTGAGTCCATTGAAACCGTATTAATATCTTTTTCGCACTTTCAACTATGTGATTGGCGAAATTAAGGCAGGTGGCGCCCGTCACTTTCAAACGGGAGTCCAAAGCGCGTTGAGATGTCATGGTAGAGACTGCCAAACCTATTAACGATGGTGTCGGTGACATTGTATAGGGCTGTTTCAGAAGCTGTCAGGGATCCGATTGTTTGAGAACAGCATGACGTTCAACTTATTTACACTTCATATTTTCTGGCACGACATCCTGGGAAAATGCGCTGTGTGCTAAAGGGACTACAATCCTAGCGTGACCTTCCTAGAAGCCTCCCGCCTCGACTTGTGCCAAATAAATTAGGAGATACGTTCAGAGAAAGGTACGACGACACAAAGGAATGTCCGGAGATCTAGGCTGAGACGAAGGACTCTCGCCCGAGCAGGAACTATTGCGTGTCATGGACCGACTCCATCTTGAAACGGTCGTGATGTTTACTCGTCTCAGATAACAGAACAACAAATTTGGCTTTCCGCTGGACTCGCGCATGCACATATCATGGGAGCTCAGCACCAGGGTTCGACTACTCCACAGTCCGTCGAAACTGTATGGATCTTGGAACAGTCTATTTTATACACCGACTTTGATGGAACCAAACTCCATGCAGATATCTGCGATTGCAGAATGCTCATTAAAACGCACTTATCGCATTTTCCAGTGAAGATGCATTATTGAACCTGCGCATCATGCTTCAAAATCAGCCAAAGATAACGGTGTTTACTGCTAACTGTGCACACTTGTTCAGCCAGTTGAACTAAATTCTAGAGTCTACATATCTGCAAGAGTCTATGGAGCAAGATGTCGCCTCGGGATTTGGCCGTTCATAGCAGTAAAACCTTCTTAGCGTGTAGCGGGCTACTACAAAACAGGTAAAATTCGAGCAAGTACGTAAGTATTGATCAGTTTGCAACAATCAAAGCGAGGAAACCAGTTTTACTGTGAAGTTGATCTTGGGTGTGCGTAGACCTACTTGTTTATATATGTTTACAACGACTGCAGAAAGTGCAGGACTGGGCGGCCCGCCTCGTCGATGGCGCCAAGAAATTTGGTGACATCACACCGCTGTGCGAAGAGCGTTTAAGATCCTTCTAAGTTACTCATTGAGCACTGACTGGCTGAGCACCACACTACATCACACATTGTGTAGATCGACGCCAGCCAACTAGATCGCTCCGCTCTAGTGAAGACAATCAACTATGTGTCACACGTGCAAGGCGTCACCGGGGCGACCGATCATTTCGCGTGGCAGCCACAACACTGTGGAATTTGCTGAATTCTCACATCAACAACAGTGTCGTATACTGTGTTTAAATCTAACCTTAAGATTTACTTGTTTTCTAGAACATTTTGTACGGCGCTGTGAGCAATGATTGTTGGAACGGCGCATTATAAATGTCACGATTTGACTTAACTGCGTTCATTTATTTTTGTTCATTCATTATGGTTTTACCATGAACAGTTCACAGTTCAATTGATCATAGGCAAGTCATATAAGTCATTTTCTATTTATCTGGTTTTGGGAAGAAACGTGTAGATACAATATGTGCGGGGGAATTGAGGGCGCCAAATTGTTTTTTGCACCTGGGCGCCGACAACCCTTACTACGCCATTGCTATAGACAGTGGTGGGAATTTGTGTATGAATAGTCTTCGCACATTAGTCGCAACGTGACTGAATGCTTCCCGGAGAAATCGAGATGGTGTTCGATTGAACATGTCTGCCAGGGAGTAAAGTGTAAAGCGCTTTGAACAGTCCTAAGGACTGGATACTGCGCTATATAAGAATTTACCAATTACCTTTAGCTCCGGGGTCCTACTCAAGTGGCCAAAAATGTACAGTGAAAATACCACGGCAAATTGAGTGAAATTTATACAAGACAATTCATTAACGTGTCCGGACTTTCGACCATAAACAGGCCTCTGTGTCTAGCTTGTCAGTAAACATGATATTCAAAGTAGCACCTTTCGTGATTATTTCAGCGAGCGACACAGTCGTGGAATATTGAGGGAAAGTCAACTTTCCTCATCTGGAACGTCACACTCTGTTAACGCCAACGAAAGGAAGTTCATCATGTTCCGTCCCATTGTTGAGCGCAACTCATCCTCGATCCGTTTCAGCTGCAAGAATATGCGTTCTCCTCGGCAGTTACACATCAACAGGAAAAAAGTAAAGGTAAATTCTTATAGGTATTGTGGAGTATCCAGTCCTCAGGACTGCTCAAAGCGCTTTACACTTTACTCCTTGGCAGACCGGTTCAACAGAACATCATCTCGACTTCTCTGGGAAGCATCCAGCCATGCTGCAATTAATACGCGAAGATTATTCGTATACAAATATCCACCACTGTCTATAGCCAGGTACCCATTCATACAGCTAAGTGAACTGGAGCAACGTAGAGTGGACGAACATACCCAAGGTTCGACATCGCAGCACAGGATTCGGACCCGGGTTCTCTCGAGCGAGAGTGAGTCCGAACCTCTAGCGACAGCACCACTGCGCTCCACAAAGGCAGAGGTAGAGACATAGTGCGATCTCGAAGTTATATAATAAATAATGTTTAACGTTGTCATAACGGCAACATTACGAACAGGTTGTGTTTGCTGTTAAGATAAAGTAAAATGTTATATTTCAAAAAAGTTGTCGTTACAAATTTATTAAAATGTACACTTTGTGCTTGGCTTTCGATGTGGGCTTCACAATCCAAACTAGTCTTATGTCCACATTACCCCTTAATCCGCCTCTTTATCCGCTTCCACCACAATTATTTTTGATCTGTCATACATAACTTCCACCATTCTGACATTGCACCTCCTGAACGTCGGTAGTCTCGCTTAACCAGCCATGAGAGCTGCCACCTAGTGAATATGCATGTGATTAAAAGGCACTAAACTACAAAAAAAGTGTAATGTCGGTTTATTTTGTGTGTGACATGTTTCAATATCAGTTTAATGTTGAATATTAATGTTATAGTATAGTATTATCTGATAAAAGTGTATCCTTATTTAATTTGTTATTTCACAGTTGACCTGAGAACCAAGCATCGTCTCTTCCCGAATCTGAGGTAAAGCCCCCTAACGGCATCACTGGCAGGGAATTAATATTCGAGGCCGTAGTGAGGGGCCAATGCTGCCACCTCACGGCGCCTGGGTAATCGAGGCTAGACCGTCGGGTGCGTCTTTGCGATTAATTTATGAAAAGCTAACATTAGTTCGCTAGCACTTATAAATATTTCCACATATATCCTTCTTCCAAATGAACAACATTCTAATAATTTTATACCCATCCCATCGCAAATATTCATAATAAAGCTTGAAGACCGCGATTACATTATTGAGAATAGTCTTCCCTGATGCGCTAGCTCGATTAAAATCAAATTAATTAGTTTTGTGCATATTCTAGAATTGTATTATATAAATGCAAAGGTAATTGCTGTTCCACGTTGCACCTATTTGCTTCGTGTTTAAAATGTGTTAAAATAACAGTATGACAACATTTACAGTTAATGGATTTCGCGACTGTCCTAATCAGTATCAGTCTAAATTGAACGCTAAATAATATATTATGGATGAACGTACATTTACGTAGGGCCCTGCCTACCTGTTCGTAAAATTAGTTTGTGTACCTGTTCGTAAAATGTGTTTGTGTACGTATAGCCCCTTGCTAACATATAACAAGTCCTGACGTTTCCCCGCGAAAAACAAATTGATACGTGCGTGTCAAACGCTCCTTGCCCTAGCGACCAATCACGAGCACGCTGGGCGTGGCTTAAAAGCGCATGTTGGTTTTTCATAAGTGAATCGCAAAGTTAAATAATATCCGGGTGACGTTTCTGCGCGTGCGCGTATTTAGGGGAATGCATTTAGCACCAGCTACGACTGTCGAGTTTTCATTTATGCGGGCGTTATGTATGTTTGTATGTATATATATATTTACATATATGTCTATATATATACATAAATTATAAAATGTTTGCTTCCCACAGACATAAACAATTTCTGTCATAAAACTGTTTCATCTCCACGCACACGTCACGTGACTTACTCTTATACTTGGTCACAAATCTGAAACAGCAAATTATAATTATGTACTCTAACTATAACGCTCGTATTACGACAATAAACGAAACATATTAAACTACTGGATATTATTTATCACTATGTGATCTACTGGTGCTAAATAGTATCCCTAACATATGCACATAAACATCACCCGGATAAAATTTAACGCCCGGATAAAACGCCCGTCGGGTACCCAACGTGGTGCCATCTAACGGTGCCCATATAGTCTAGTAGAGTGTGCTTAATTCTGCTAATAGTCAGTTGGTGGCGTACGTGAGGCAAATGTCTTTCTCGGCCCTAGCTCGATACGTGAGCCGAAGAACGTTCGCCAGTGTTGGCGTTGCTATGAATTATGATTCTTTTTGTGCTGGCTGATCGCAGGGGCTACGGCATGGGTAATACCCACGGTATGTGACAACGTGTCACTCACTGTTTACAATCATGGCATCTCGCGTTTCAACCTGCGTCTTGTTCTTGGCGATATTGACCGTAGTTTGCCTAACGATCGACGTTGTTTCCGGCGGAAGATTCGGCGAGGGTCTACCGACGCTGGAAGTTGACGAGATCGAGGGATGGCCAGACATCCGTACCTTTATGGAGCAGTATGTTCTGCCGATGAAGCCGGTCACCATACGGGGTGCCGTTGCCGCATCGAGAGCTGCCAGGCTTTGGCGAACCGACGAATACTTCCTCAATTTGCAGATCGGTAATGAAGTCGACTCTATCATGGTGGAAACCAAGAAGAAGGAGAGCCGACAACAACGTACAGAAACATTAAGTTTCGCGGAATTTATCCGAACTTACAACAAGTCGGGGTACTACATGGTCAATGCTGTGCCACCTTTCCTTCGGTATGTACACACTTGCACTGAAATGCCAGCTGTGATTTCTAGAAATAGAAATCACGATAAAATAGAACCTTATTTCGGACACAATACAAATTTCTGAATATATTTACAATTTTGTTCACTCTACGTTGCTCCAGTTTACTCAGCTGTATGAATGAGTACCTGGCTATAAACAGTGGTGGATATTTGTATACGAATAGTTTTTGTGCATTAATTACTGCATGGCTGGATGTTTTCCAGAGAAGTCACGATGGTGTTCGATTGAATAGGTCTGCCAGTGAGTAAAGTGTAAAGTGTTTTAGTAGTCCTGAGGACTGGATACTGTGCTATATAGAACTTACCATTTTTGTCTTTCTCGTGTTATTGACTCATCCTACATGGCAGGCCTAACTGGAGCTATCGCACAGGGTTACGGAAGTTTTGTACAAACTTTGGGAATATCCAGATTACATATTTTTTTAATAATGAAAACAATTATCTAAACATATATATCTGTATGTATGGAGGAACTTTGAGCATTAATCCAGACCCCAATAATCTGGAAACCTCCAGTTCCGGTATCATTTCATTATGTACATGGGACACCCAATTGTGTTTATCCAGAAAAAACATTAATCCGTACTTACAAACATACACTACACATGCATCAAAGAATCTAGATTAGTAAGATTCCATCTGCAGAATGCATCATGTACGGGTGCACGATAGTAGAACTATGGATCCAGGAATCATAACACACCTATCTGACTGTGCTATGATGTGTTGTTTGTGTAGGTCCATACTGTGCAGTGTAGATTGTATTTGAAATTGTTCCAGACTTTGCGTTCATTGGCATAAAGCTCGTTTAAATTGATAATGTCAATGTTATCTGTGATTTTTCAGACAAGATGTTCCTCTCCCGGGACCTCTCCAATGTGACCAGCTCTACGAAAACAATCTAGTTGAGAATGTAAGTTAAAGTACTGACCTGTTCACACACACACACACACACACACACACACACACACACACACACACACACACACACACATAATTATATATATATATCCAATTCAGTCTTAGACCTTTTTTACAGTTATTCATTTAGGGCCGGGGTTAATTTTGTTTTTAAAATTGATTTCTTTCACACAGTCAATTTCCATAGACAAATTCTTTAAAAAAAAATTATGAGCCCCCTGTTTTGTATGCAGGCAAGTACATAATTCTTCTGAGAAAAAACATTACAATGTGTCCATCGTTGTACATGCAGTAATATATAAAATTAAAAATACAGTTTTGAACAAAATTACGCATGTATGTGTTCGAGTCTTTGACAACAGCTACAAAACGATCATGGCACTACTTGAAACCATGGATATAAAGTGTCTAGAGGTTTGTTACCTGGGGAAAGTTTATTCCTTGACATTGAACGGAACTTGTGGAAGCCTCTGTAGCTTAAGCTATGTCATCAGTGTGCAGAAACTTCATATTTAAGTATAAAAAACTTTGCATTTCACCTGGTGACTTATAAATTATAACTGATAATATATGACTGATAATCAGTTTTAGGACTTTTCCTGCAAAACATTTTGAGATTTGAGAATTCATAAGTGACTTTTGTTATAGAGTGTGATGTGTGTGTGTGATGTGTTTGTGTGTGTGTGTGTGTGCGCCCGCACGCACACGTGTGTGTGTGTGTGGTGTGCATGTGTAACACAATATACTGAGTTCGATGTGTGTGTTGCGTAGGTGATGTGTGATGTGCAGGTGGTGTGTGTGTTGTGCAGGTGATGTGTGTTGTGCAGGTGATGTGTGTATTGTGCAGGTGATGTGTGTATTGTGCAGGTGATGTGTGTATTGTGCAGGTGATGTGTGTGTTGTGCAGGTTATGTGGATCAGCAGTGGAGGAACGAGGTCAGTTGTACACACGGACGCCGCTGACAACATCAACTGTCAGTATGTCGGAGAGAAGATGTATGTCATAGTTGACCCGGAGAAATATGGTGCACAGGTGAATACATACCTCAATTGTCACATAGGAATCATCTACAAGTTACGTAGACATAAAATCCTGGACAAATGACGTCCCCGTTTGCAATACTCATCAGGTCTGACTGGCGACTGCCTTGTACACAACATGCCAACCCTCAATATGAAGAACACATCACCCATATTCTCACAACACATGCAATTATGTTACCCTGCCCTTGCATACGTAATTTCTAAATGGTCATACGTCAAATATATGTGTGTCAATGAGCGATTACAGTCATCAAATGATATGATGGCAATACCACTTGTAGTATGTGTATTGAGAACCTTATCCAAGATATCCCTGGGCTGTATTCCAATTTCCATTACAGAATTTTGGATATAATAATGCATATATGACAACACAACATTTTAGTTGTGAACTTATGATTCGATTGTCCAAATAAAATGGCATTTCATTACTGTAAGATTCTATGCATTCCCCCTAATTTATCTCTGATTTTGTATGGAATTGAAATCCCACAAGAAATTGTCCTAGACACGTGGCTTGCAGTTTCAATGGCTCAGTTCCTGTTGAGACAATAGCAATGTTTCTTGTAATAATATTCATACGTGTTATATTTCAGGTGGACATTGACCACCCTGAGGGAGCCTATAGTGCAGTGGATGTGGACAAGTGAGTGAGAACAATCTAACCAACTTCCTCCCACACCAACTCCCAGATGCACCAACTCCCACACATGCCAATTCCCACCCGGGCCAACTCCTTCCTATACCAACTTCCAATTGCACCAACTCCCACCCGCACAAAATCCCTCCCACGCCAACTCCTTCCCATACCAACTCCCTCCCGTACCAACTCCCACTCATACCAACTCACTCCAAATATCGCCCTCGCAAGCCATGTCTCACTATAACCAACCCTCATACCAACCACATTCCACACCAAGCATCTCCCAAACCAATCCTCTCCAACACCATTAATCTAGCTCAGATTTACTGTAAGTTTTATGAGATGTCCAATATATCAAATGCAATTTACATTTTGTAACCTATATATTGAAGCATAGTGTTTATCACTGTGCAGGGTTTATGCCAGAACAACAACAACAAGTCACTGCAGGGTCAAATGACTGCATAAGGTCATTCCTCTGCAGGGGGTGGCTAGCTAATCACAACATTGGCACCCTCTGAAACTCACCCTCTACCTCCTATATGCAGGGGGTAGCTGCCCAATCATAACATATACCCTGGGGCATGGGAAGTAAAGCTATCCGATCATCTACATTTGCCCAGGGTTATAGGAAGAACAACTTACATGCTCAATGCCATCTTTGTCTTTAGCATGAACAAAGAAGCACGTCATCCACCAACCAGCCCCATTTCTCCTTTGTAAATGATAGGAGGGTCAGTATCTCCGAGGGGTTGGGTTGACACCCAGATGGGTTCAGACCCAGGATTCTGGTCATGTGGCCACAGTCACATAACCATTGATCAAGTAGCTGGCCCAGGATCACATCCGGTCACGTGAAGTATCCTGGCTTGACACCCAGAGGGATGCAGACCCAGGATTCTGGTCATGTGGCCGCAGTCACATGATCAAGTGACTGACCCAGGATCACGTCTGGTCATGTGAAATATCCTGGTCTTGCATCCTGTTCTCAGGCTGTCACAGGTGGCCCCAAAGAGATCTAGCCGGACTGTCCCATTTTGTCATAATAAATTTGATGCATTTATTAAATGAGTTGTGTTGTCCTGTCATAAATAATGTATTTTCATAACACTAATGGCCCGTGTTTTGTGGCAGTGTCAACTATACCAAGTACCCGGGCTTGGCCAATGTGGAATACTACATTGTCAATGTGAGTGCGGGGGATTGTCTTTTCCTTCCCTACAAATGGTGAGTTGTCTTTTTTTGTTTCTCTATTCTGTCTTTTTGTATTTTTTTTGATTGCCTGATAAAGGCAGATGTCAACTTGACATCTTTTTAATGTGAGTTATACTTACTGGCGCGACAGAATGTTGGTTGGTTGTTTTAATAACTCATCACTTGAGTCTTGGCGGGCCAATCGTAGCGGTGCGCATTTGGAAGCTTCCACAGTGATCTTCTTCTGGAACAGTTGTGGGCTGCATCGCATAACTCCCTTGGGTGTAGACCTGTCCACTCTCGGATGTTGTCCATGTACATTTTTGTGCGGTGTTTGACCGTGGCTTGTAATATTTCTTTTGAAAATGTGTTGTCTGGTTGTATAGCCAAACCATTGGAGTTTTCAGCAATTCCAGCAAAAGCACATAGCATTATCAGATTGTTCCATACCACAACATCCTCACAAGCATCTACTAAAATATCCATTATATTTACCAAAATATGGATGTTACCATAATTGTTAGCGTTTAGTTTCACAACATACTACGCAGCAAATGCATAGACCCAGAAGTTGACTTTATATTTTCATGTGCATTGATCAGATGCTACAGTCATAGTTAATATTAAATAACATGAAGCTCAAGTGACTTTGTGTTTGCAGGATTCATCAAGTCCGGTCCTTTGGTCGCAACATTGCTGTCAACCTATGGTTTGACCACTTCAAGAATAAGAATGTTGATGTGGACCAGTGTCCACCTGCACCTGAGTCACAGATGACGTTTGAAGGTCTGAAGTTCACAGGATTCAATACGATGACTGAGGACCCTGACGCCATAAAGTGAGAGAACATCGGGCAACTTAAGAAATGCCACTTTTCTCATTGAAATCCATATTTTGAACTTGAAATCCTGTGTAAATTCATACAATATTTTTGCATTGGTAAATTGGTCTATAGTATTCATTTTGCAATTGAGATTTGTCACCAGGAATCCAACAATATAAAATAGACCTACATAAAACATAGCTGGTGGGTGTTGTTAGGAATCCAACAATATAAAACACACCTACATAAAACATAGCTGGTGGGTGTTGTTAGGAATCCAACAATATAAAACACACCTACATAAAACATAGCTGATGGGTGTTGTTAGGAATCCAACAATATAAAATGTTTGCTGTTTGACTGCTCTAAGTTTGTCAGTCAGTCTTATAGTTATTTGATTGAAATTTAAAATTGTGATAAATTAAGTATTTTGTTATTGTGTACATCACGTTTGTTACTGTTCCCTGTGTCTGTATCATCAACTCTTCTTCCCTTTCATCCCCTGTAAGGAGGGGCTACATCATCAACTCTTCTTCCCTTTCATCCCCTGTAAGGAGGGGCTACATCACTATCTCTTACCTTTCATCCCTTGCAGAATGGTGCTACATCACTAACTCTTCCCTTTCATCCCCTGCAGAGTGGGGCTACATCACTATCTCTTCCCTTTCATCCCTTGCAGAGTGGTGCTACATCACTAACTCTTCCCTTTCATCCCCTGCAGAGTGGGGCTACATCACTAACTCTACCCTTTCATCCCCTGCAGAGTGGGTCTACATCATTAACTCTTCCCTTTCATCCCTTGCAGAGTGGGTCTACATCAATAACTCTTCCCTTTCATCCCCTGCAGAGTGGGGCTACATCACTATCTCTTCCCTTCCATCCCCTGCAGAGTGGGGCTACATCATTAACTCTTCCCTTTCATCCCCTGCAGAGTGGGTCTACATCATTAACTCTTCCCTTTCATCCCCTGCAGAGTGGGTCTACATCATTAACTCTTCCCTTTCATCCCTTGCAGAGTGGGGCTACATCAATAACTCTTCCCTTTCATCCCCTGCAGAGTGGGTCTACATCATTAACTCTTCCCTTTCATCCCTTGCAGAGTGGGTCTACATCAATAACTCTTCCCTTTCATCCCCTGTAGAGTGGGGCTACATCATTAACTCTTCCCTTTCATCCTTTGCAGAGTGGGGCTACATCACTAACTCTTCCCTTTCACCCCCTGCAGAGTGGGGCTACATCACTAACTCTTTCCTTTCATCCCCTGCAGAGTGGGGCTACATCACTATCTCTTCCCTTTCATCCCCTTGCAGAGTGGGGGGGCTACATCATCAACTCTTCTTCCCTTTCATCCCCTTGCAGAGTGGGTCTACATCACTAACTCTTCCTTTTCATCCCTTGCAGAGTGGGTCTACATCATTAACTCTTCCCTTTCATCCCTTGCAGAGTGGGGCTACATCAATAACTCTTCCCTTTCATCCCCAGCAGAGTGGAGCTACTTCACTATCTATTCCCTTTCATCCCCTGCAGAGTGGGGCTACATCATTAATTCTTCCCTTTCATCCCTTGCAGAGTGGTGCTACATCACTAACTCTTCCCTTTCATCCCCTGCAGAGTGGGGCTACATCACTAACTCTTCCCTTTCATCCCCTGCAGAGTGGGGCTACATCACTATCTCTTACCTTTCATCCCTTGCAGAATGGTGCTACATCACTAACTCTTCCCTTTCATCCCCTGCAGAGTGGGGCTACATCACTATCTCTTCCCTTTCATCCCTTGCAGAGTGGTGCTACATCACTAACTCTTCCCTTTCATCCCCTGCAGAGTGGGGCTACATCACTAACTCTACCCTTTCATCCCCTGCAGAGTGGGTCTACATCATTAACTCTTCCCTTTCATCCCTTGCAGAGTGGGTCTACATCAATAACTCTTCCCTTTCATCCCCTGTAGAGTGGGGCTACATCATTAACTCTTCCCTTTCATCCCTTGCAGAGTGGGGCTACATCACTAACTCTTCCCTTTCACCCCCTGCAGAGTGGGGGGGGCTACATCATCAACTCTTCTTCCCTTTCATCCCCTTGCAGAGTGGGTCTACATCACTAACTCTTCCTTTTCATCCCTTGCAGAGTGGGTCTACATCATTAACTCTTCCATTTCATCCCCTGCAGAGTGGGGCTACATCACTAACTCTTCCCTTTCATCCCCTGCAGAGTGGGGCTACATCACTAACTCTTCCCTGTCATCCCTTGCAGAGTGGGGCTACATCACTAACTCTTCCGATTCATCCCCTGCAGAGTGGGGCTACATCACTATCTCTTCCCTTTCATCCCTTGCAGAGTGGTGCTACATCACTAACTCTTCCCTTTCATCCCCTGCAGAGTGGGGCTACATCACTAACTCTACCCTTTCATCCCCTGCAGAGTGGGTCTACATCATTAACTCTTCCCTTTCATCCCTTGCAGAGTGGGTCTACATCAATAACTCTTCCCTTTCATCCCCTGTAGAGTGGGGCTACATCATTAACTCTTCCCTTTAATCCCTTGCAGAGTGGGGCTACATCACTAACTCTTCCCTTTCACCCCCTGCAGAGTGGGGGGGGGGCTACATCATCAACTCTTCTTCCCTTTCATCCCCTTGCAGAGTGGGTCTACATCACTAACTCTTCCTTTTCATCCCTTGCAGAGTGGGTCTACATCATTAACTCTTCCATTTCATCCCCTGCAGAGTGGGGCTACATCACTAACTCTTCCCTTTCATCCCCTGCAGAGTGGGGCTACATCACTAACTCTTCCCTTTCATCCCTTGCAGAGTGGGGCTACATCACTAACTCTTCCGATTCATCCCCTGCAGAGTGGGGCTACATCATTAACTCTTCCCTTTCATCCCTTGCAGAGTGGGGCTACATCACTAACTCTTCCCTTTCATCCCCTGCAGAGTGGGTCTACATCATTAACTATTCCCTTTCATCCCCTGCAGAGTGGGGCTACATCACTAACTCTTCCCTTTTACCCCCTGCAGAGTGGGGCTACATCATTCACTCTTGTGCTCTCTTAATCATTAATTTTGTCTTCATCTTCTACAATTTTCTGCCACTCTCTCTTGTCCATACCTGTCGTACCTAACTGTTTGTCTTTGTTACAGGGATCACATGATAATCTCATGTGTATGTTACATGGATCACATGATGATCTCATGTGTATGTTTCAGGGATCGTATGATGATCTCGTGTATGTTTCTGGAATCACATGATGATTTCATGTGTATGTTTCACGGATTGCATGATGATCTTTTGTGTATGTTTCACGGATCTCATGATGATCTCATGTGTCTGTTACAGGGATCACTTGATGGATCTCACCAAACACCGTGAAGATCTCAGTCTAGAGAAGCTGATGGAACTCCTAATAGGGGTATTTATTTTATTGTTGTAATATATCTATAATGTATTTTATAATATATTTGTTTTATTTTAATGTGCTTTTGTTGATGGGTATTTTTAAAAGAGCATAATTATTATAACAAACACGTGCACAACACACAGTCTGTCTTCATGGTAGTTAGCATATAGACTTAGTCCAACAATGTTTGTCTTCCTTAAAAGGATGCGTTGCCGTTTCTACAGTTGTTGCATTAGACATGTTATTTACCTCATCCATTTTCATATTGTTGATTCTTAGTGACCTTTCTTCAGTAGCAAGTTATAATAATAATAAGACGTTTTATTTTCTAACATAACGATAATATATATATACAATGTTTGTGGTGCATAAATACGTATTATGTCAGAAAAAGGGGTATACTGAAGAAAGTTCTTATAGTTGTATATCCCTGAACAAGTTTCTTTAGGTATTACATAGTATACAATTTAGTATGTGACAGTACAGCATAATCTTCATATTTATTTTTGGTATGAAATATTGCATGAATACCCGGTACGTGAAGACAAGTACTGGCATTATTAGTGTATAAATTAATATTAAACATTCAAATACAGTACATTATAATACAATCATACATTCATCAGGACATTTCCCTAGCCAATTGTCTAGGAAGAAAAATGCATATTTAAGTTTAGTGTGCAATTTGTTTAAAGTTTTTATTATAAATATCTTTTGAACATATCAGTTTTTAATTTGTTAACGAATGTATAAAAGGTTGGCATCATTGTAGTGTGGCCTGGTAGTGAATTCCAGCACTTTACACCATAAATTGATAAGCATTGTGATTTAATATTTGTTCGGATACTTTGAAGTACATATTGACATTGGACTCGAGAAGGACGTAAATTAGTTTGCTTCACAAAGAGGCACTGAATGTTGATAGGTACTGGCATATTATTGTATGTTTTATACATTATTGAACAAATGTTCACATCTACTAAGTCTTTCAATTTAAGTACCTATAAAATAGTGGGTTTGTGTGATGTAGTCTACCAACACCAAGTCTGACCACCTTTTTCTGCACCACTGTAATACAGTGTACGTTAGTAATACATGCATTTCCCAAAATTTCACAGCAGTAGCGCAGTATTGGTAAGAACAGTGAGTAATATAGGGTAAGTAAGCTTGTGGTTCCTAGGACATGACTTGCCTTGTACATCACACCGTTTATTCTAAACAGGTTTTTCTTGACATCATTTATGTGATCTTTCCAAGTCAACTTTTCATCAATCAGAACTCCAAGGAATTTGGTCTTACTGACTCTAGTAATTTGGTTATTGTGGACGTTTATGTCCATATCACAATTTATTGTGCGGTTGCCAAAGACCATATAATTTGTTTTTGATACATTCAATGACAATTTGTTCACACTGAATACAAAATATTGGTGTCGTCTGCAAATAGAACAAATTTGAAGAGTTGTGATACATTACAAATATCATTAATATGCAGGATAAATAGTTTAGGTCCTAGCACTGAACCTTGCGGTACACCGCATGAGACATTTATTAAATCAGATGAACATTCACCTATTTTGACAAGTTGCTTTCTGTCACACAGATAGCTCTTGATCCATTTCTCTGCCACACCACGAACACCATAGTAATTGAGTTTTTCGATTAGTACAGAATGGTTTACTGTATCAAAAGCTTTTTTTAAGTCGATGAAGACACCCTGTGTATATTTCTTTCTATCTAGTGATGCACTAATTTCTTCTACCAAGTCAAGCAGTGCATATGAGGTAAACATTGAGGAACGAAACCCATACTGGCTGTTTGATAGGACATCAATAAATTGTTCTAGTCTTTTATTATAGTGCTTTTCAAGTATTTTGGAGAACTGACACAGTAGAGATATTGGTCTATAGTTATTGAAATCTGCTTTTGAACCTTTTTTAAATATGGGGATAATTTTTGATACTTTCATGCTAGATGGAAAAATTCCACTTTCAAAGGACATGTTAAATATTGCTGTCAGTTAAACATACACACGAGATAGAATATCAGTAACCCCTACAGCCGAGTCGTTCTGGCACCAGTTGTCTTTCAGACAATATACATATTTAATGAAGCATTGCAGGCATAGCTACATATGAAGGAATTCAAAAAACAATTGTTTTTTATAAAGAAAAGTCTGCAAGGTTCTACAGAAATCCAGTAGTGGGAGTTTTTATTGCATACATCTTTGTTGCTGTTTCATCAAATAGATATCACTGGGAATACCATTGTTTGGGAAGGTCACTTACTTGTGTAGTTTAATTCTCTAACTGATTGTAACTCACTGAGGGTCACAAGTCACTGACTCGTTAAATAACTCAGGCATATGTGCATATGATAAACTTGTGTTGTCATTTGTAGACTGTGGAATCTATTGATTATGTTCTGCCGGCAAAAGAGAAACTATTGAAGGTACAGTGTTCTATTTGTCAACAACTTTATTAACACTTATTTGATTGAACTAAAACAACAATATTCTTTGGCAGAAATGTTGTTAAATGTGCATAATAACCATAGATATAATAATAGTGACCCATCTTAACAAAATGAGACGCATGTCAGATTTTTTCAATATTGAGTTATTAGTACCGTTGGAAAGAACAGAGTCTCAGCTTTCATATGCTGTATCATACAGGAAGATATTTCAATTATAACTAAAGTGATGGCTCGACACTGGTCACTGGAGCAAAACAAGTGCTGGGTGTTTGGGAGGAGTATTTCAAGAAACTACTAAATCCAGAGGAAGAATATGAGATAGAGATACATCATACCGTAAGGAGAGAGCTGGAGGGGTGAGGACAATAACAGAAGAAGAGGTGGAGAAAGCAGTAAAGAAGATGAAAACTGGAAAGGCTGTAGGAGTGGATGAACTCTCAGTGGAAATGGTGAAAGCAAACAGACTAGTTGGAATCAAGTGGCTAACGAGGCTGTTTAATGTGTCTTCACAGCAGGAGAGATACCAGCAGAGTGGCGAAGAGGAGTGATTGTGCCGATATGGAAGGGGAAAGGGGACATCCATGACCCAGGGAGATACAGGGGCATCACATTACTGAGTCAAGCCCTGAAATTGTTGGAAAGGATACTAGATGCTAGGGTGAGGCTTTCAGTGGAGAGCAAAATCGGAGAGAATCAGCTGGGATTTAGGAAAGGGAGAGGAACAGATGATGGATTGTTTGCCATCAGACAAATTATCGAGAAGAAGAGAGAATTTAAAAAGGATGTAGCGTTCGGTTTTGTAGATCTGGAAAAGGCATTTGACACCGTGCCGAGAGAACTCGCATTTGCAGTCATGAGATGGATGGAGGTTGGAGAAGCAGAAGCCAGAATGGTGGAGGAAATGTACAAGGAGACAACAGCAGTAGTGAGAGTCGAAGGAGAAACATCGGAACAATTTGGAGTGGAAGTAGGACTCAGACAGGGAAGTGCCTTGAGTCCCCTGCTTTTCATTATGGTGATGAACCTGATCAGTGGAAAGATATCGGAGCAGGAAGAATTTAAGAAGATACTGTATGCAGACGACCTAGCAGTGGTGGCTGATAACAAAGAGGAACTACAGAAAGCTTTACAAGAATGGAGTGACACCTTCAGAAAACACGGCCTCCGAATGAATCTGGAGAAGACTGAAGTAATGTGGATAGGAGAACAGGAGGTAGATCTGCATGTAGTTATTGATGGAAAGACCATTAAACAAGTGAACGGCTTTGTTTATCTGGGCGGTACAGTGTGTGAGGATGGAAGGAGTAGTAAAGAAATACAGAGGAGGGTGCAAGCAGGAGCAGCAGCATGGAAGAGGGTAGAAGGCAGTATGTGGGACAGAAAACTGAAGAAACAACTGAAAGAAAAAGTGTTAGAAGCCTGCATTGTACCAGCCTGTATATATGGGTTGGGAACACTGCCACTGACAGAGAGACAGGAGGAGAAACTACAGGTGGCAGAAAACAACTGGGTCAGAAGAATATGTAGAGTAACACGAGAGGATAGAAGGAAGATGAAGGAATTGAGAGAGGAGATTGAAATGAAAAAACATCTAAAGAGGAAAGTAGCAGAATGAGATGGGCGGGACATGTACATAGAATGGGTGAAGACAGACTGGCGAAGAGAGCATGGAAAGTAGAAGAGGGTGGCAGACGAAGGAGAGGAAGACTAAGGCTGAGATGGAATGACAGCATGAAACGAGACCTGGGGAGGTCTGGCGTGAACAGCCATGAATGGATGGCAATTGCGGACGAGAGAGAGAGGTGGAAAGAACTGACAAGAAAAGTAGAAGCTACCAAGTGACGTGGACCCCACCCCGCAAGGGAGCAAGGGGAAGAAGAAGAAGAAGAACTAAAGTTATGGCTCGCCAAACATGTGGGGTTGAAACCTTTAAACCCAGAAAATGACCTTCAAAGTTTAAGCAACATATTTGTTATGTTTCAGGTAATGTACCTTAGTTACCATGGATAAATCTTGCTGAAATTTGGACCACTCAAAGATAATGGCATTATGAAGAGATTCTGTTAATGTGTTTGGAAAAAAATAGAAATACAATTAATTGTTTTTGTAATTACCACCATTGTTAAGAAAAGCTAAAACTCTGCAGCACTGCTATATACATTATGCCTTAGTTAGCATTGTCATATCTGGATGGTATTTGGATCACTCGAAGATAATGACATCCTCGTGATACTACATTAATATACAAACAAAACCTTTGTCAGAAATAAATTAGCAGCAAATTAATTGGTTGTGTAATTACTGACATTGTTAAGAAAAGCAAAAACCGGCAGCTCTTTTATAACATTATACCTTAAATTTCGTACAGGTAATTGTAACTAGTGGGTCAATATGAATTGTGTTATTTTTATTATTAATTTTATATTATTTTTATTGAAAAAAGAACTTATTCAGATTTATTAAAATATAAATATGATGATAATTTTCGTAATCTTCATAGTAAAAATACAAGAGATTGTCATATTTAACAAGAATTTTAATCCCATAGAACAATGTAACTACATAACGACAGATCAGTGATAATGTCCAGTAAGTAAAGTGTTGCTTCCAGACCAGCCACATCCTGGCTTGCATGGTGTCGGCACAGTGCGCATGGCCACGGGTGCAGGTAACGGGTTCCCTGGACCCTGGCCCTGCCTGCCCAAGTGCAGCAGCAGTAGTTTCTCGTTGTGGCTCCTGTCCACCAGACGGTCCAACAACAGGGTCAGTCTCCGGCAATGCCCAGACTCCTACTAACCAGGCGGTCCTGTAATAGAGGCAACCTCCTCGGCTGGTCTTAGACAGAGCACATTGTCGAAGCCACGCCGAACGTCATTGTTAGCTTTTTTATTTACTATCTGGATCACCAGTGACAGCAGTGATGGTGAAAATACACAGTGGCCTGCGTGCATAAAGAACTATTCAAATGACCTCTTCACTGAACCAATGCGTGAAACCACCTGGGTCACGCCGTCACACTTCGCACAGCTCCTGAAGAATTACATTAAAATACATAAAACAGAATTAATTATACATTAGCAGTGGTGGCAACTGATGAAATGAATATTAAGGAATCATTTTAAGGGGAAATCTCAAAATCTGTAGATTCGCAATTTTTTTTACATAAACAGCATTTATAGAAAATCAGTTTTGCCGACATCCGACTCATTTCATTAAGATGTAATATAACTAGTAGTTTGGATTAACTATCTTACTATGACCGTGCTGTGTGTTCTAGAATTTTATTTTACTGCAGTATTACCCTCCTTGAAAAGCCTCCCCTTCTGCAGAGGTTCTTTGGTCATATAAGAAAGGTGACCCCTGTACAGGGGAACACATGATCAGCCTCTGTCCTTCACACAAGACATCATACAAAAAATATACTAATTTATATGGATACATAAACAGCAAATCTTACTGGACATGGACAAAGTCTGTTACTACAACATTGCGGAAATCAAGTGTATAGTCACGCCGAATCAGACTGTGTGTCCCACACAGATGAGACTTACAGAGTGCAGTGGTGCAGTGGCTAGAGCTTCGGACTCTCGCCAAGAGAACCACGGTTTGAATCCTGTGCTGTGGTGTTGAACCTTGAACAAGTTTGTTCACTCTACGTTGCTCCAATTCACTCAGCCGTATGAATGAGTACCTGGTGACAGACAGTGGTGGATATTTGTGTGTGAATAGAGTTCGTGCATTAATTGCAGCGTGCCTGGATGCTTCCCAGAGAAGTCGAGATGGTGTTTGATTGAACAGGTCTGCCAGGGAGTAAAGTGTAAAGCGCTTTGCGCAGTCCCAAGGACTGGATACTGCTCTATATAAGAACTTACATGACAAACATTATGGAACACCATGGTGCCAAGACAGTGTAAAACATCCTGAAAAGTCAGCCGCTGGTTGTGTTAGGCGGGTAGGCACCTTAGTTATTAATAAAAACACTTAATGCCACAGGAATCTGACATTTGTGGGTGGGTGGTCATTGGCCCGTTCAAGAAGAGAATACTGTGTTATGATTATAAATATACCTGTTCAAAAGTGGTCAGCAAATTGTTTGTTGTGCTACAGCGTCATAGTATTGTGTGATTTTAAATGAACTAAACCATGATACAGTCCAGCACATTTTTGACCAAAACCATACAGGTTATAAACCAGTTTTTTTTATAATATCATTTGCAATCATTACAACAGTCACGTTGGAAGGATCTCCTGAATGTATGATTTCTAGATTCTTATACAGCACCATCTGACATGTCATCCAGCTTTTGTGTCTTTTTTTAATCTGTTGGTAGATATTTGAGAAGTTGGATGCTAATTCTGATGGCTTGCTGAGTCACGCTGAGGTGAAAGAGTCACCAGATGAGGTACGTGGTAGAACCAGATAAGTTGCAGCTGTGTAGACGATTACGCAGTATAGATGACATCAAATTCCAAGTGTGTAAAATAAATTTTCCAAATTTCAAACAGTGCCATGAATCTAACTGTAACTTTGTCTACATGGATGGAGTTTTAACTCTTTACTGTGCAACCGTGCCAAAATCATCCACTGCTTCTACTGGGCCTTTCGTTTACCGCGATCAGATCCTTCTTTTACACTAACTAGCCAGGTCAGATTGGTGACCAAATTCTATAAAGGTCAAGAATACATGTGCTTTCGCCATCTTGCGAAAGCAGTTTGCGTTTGTGAATTAAGAGAGTTTAATTGGAAGGAAATTGAGTTGCATTCGTCAAAATTGCGCTGCATTTGGTGGATTTTATTGAGATTGTTTTCTGTTAATTTGAGTAAGAAATCTATGTATACAGCATCAGTAGTTGTATATAATTATAGCAATTAATGGGGTAAAACACCAAAACCCCAAATGTTCTGTAACCACACCAGAATTTTCCTTAGGAGGTAATAAGTTATTCTAAAAAAATGTAGAAAATAATGAAGGAAGGGGTGTTATATAATATACGTGTTAAATTCCCTACATGCAGAACATATAAACCTGGTCATAACTTTCAAAGAATGCAAACTTCTTTTTGCATGCATGTAGAGAAGCGATGGGGGATCTGAAGAAAATAACGTAAAACTTCTTAAAAAAACCTAGTCTTTTGCAAATATTATAAATTCAAAACTACAATTAAACAAGGAATTGGGATTTGAACATAACCAACAAACCCAAAATCTCAAACAACAAATGAAGATGAAGAAAAAGCAAATATTCTTGCCGACTACTTCTCCAGTGTTTTCACCACAGAACAGCCAGGGCCTATACCAACCATACCTGAGTAAACAATAAACATGCAATGGACAAGCTATAAGTAACCAAAAATTTAATATTACTGACCTTAACCATTTCAGTACGACAGGCCGGTTTTCTGGCCGCACTGTCTGTGGCGCTTCAGTACGACAGGCCGGTTTTCCGGCATTGACGATGTCTGCTATTCAAATCGTTTTTATTCATAATAATCCACTGCGTGGAGCCACTTGTTGTGTACGGTTGTCAAGGCGAATAAATTAGATATTCAGCAGTGGTCATCGTTTATTATCGCTCAATAATAGTTTACGGCGATTTTCACGGTTTTTAATGATGGATTATCAAAATCTGCGGCGGCCACAATGGCGGACCGCATTACTTCAACTAATGTTTTACCACCGTATGTTTTGGACAGATTATTTGATAGTTTTAACAAAGAATCTTTGTCGGATGTTGACGATCGACATAATAACGATGTCGGCGAACTTAGTATACAACTGAGTTCAGTAACTGCAAAAACGTTGAAATCTTGGCGGCCATCTTGGATTGTTGGTTACCATGACTACGGAATGTAAAATGATATGGCTCATTTTATTCGCTGATTATCATACTTTCCGAAAATATATAACATTCCTATTCATAAAATGCATTTTTGTTGCTCAAATCTTGACTTGAAGTGAGGTAGTCCATTATGTTGCATATTCACTGGGAATGCAGTATTCAGTGGTCACAGCTGATCAGAGCTGTAGTACTGAAATGGTTAAGGTAGCTGGGGCGGGTATCATGTCAGTTAATTTCTTTATTTTTTTCTTCATAGACCATTAGTAGCTGTCAGTATGGACATGTGTACTATTAAAAAAACCAAGGCACTAGCACCAATCCGTCCTTTAAAAAGTAGTATTTTTAGTGTGTCTGTGGAAAGTCCCTTTCCATAGTGACGATCACGTGTGCGTCAGCCCAGTTCAAACGTAAATTTGTTCACCATGAATGCAGATCATATAGTCTGGTTATTCTCATGCCACTATGCTGTTGTATTATAATTACCTAAATGCATGACACTGTTAAATCACCAAATACTGGGGGTAGTTTTGTTTATTCTCCGATAATGCCCGACCTCCACCGCCAGTGGCAATGACATGTGACTGACCCCAGCAGGTGTCAGTCAATCTTGTCTACCACAACAAGTTCAACACATGGCCCTTCGTAACACCAGCGTTCGAAATAGCACTTGTCCGTTTGTCCGGGACAAGTGATTTTTGGCCCGGACAAGTAAAATGACTCAACATGGTTATCCGGTGGACAAGTGAAAATTTACAGTAAATAGTAACCAGTACAACATTGCAAACTTTTTATTTGAGGAAATTCAAACATAGATGGAATTCGCTAGCAGTCGAGCACGTACGTTGCAGTTTTGTTAGCGTCTTGTCGATCCACCGCCAGTGTGTTGTACGTCAGTGTTCGACCGAGTTTAGTGCCAGCGTTAACCGGGTCATCTGCTGAGCGCACCGACCTAACTCTGTTATACGCGTAGGACAGACTCCGCATCAGCCATCGTTGATCTTGCTTCCATTCACGGATCATATTTGACGAACTTTGAAAATAGTAGACTTTGTATCGCTACCTGTTATTTGAATACTTGTATAGTTTTAACCATTATTACGCCTAACTCACGCGGACTCGGCAGTTTTCCCAAGACAAGTCATCGAACGTTAGTCGATCCAGATCGGTAACAATTTTCAAAACTTGTAACTGGCTCTCCAGTAAATCTATGGTGGTGGTTGATAACCGGAATATTAATGAAATTTAAGAAGTGTTGTTGTATCTATGTCACATTTATTTTTACCATAAATTTTGATTTCTCAAAGCCGAATTATGTAAGACGCACGGCCGGGGCGCCAACGCAAGAGACTGATATTTGAAAATTGTGTTCTACACATTGCGCGCGCACCGCGTATGAATACCGGTAACTTTCTGCTAATCACTGGATCTTGGAAAATATACATTACCCCTGCGGGGGCACAGTATTGGCAGTCGGCCGGAAGGGAGATTACCGGTGCAAAAGGTCGTTAAGAAAGACCGCGACGTTTACCCTAGCATTACATCTATATACTATCTAGCAATAGGACAATATCTGCATAGATCGGCTGATACAACTTGCCTCAATTTATAAAGGAACACTGGCCAAATTCTTTGGCTTTGCCGATTTTGTACTCAAAATCGTAAAGTTTACTCCACTGAAATTCACTCCAATGCGTAGGCCTACAATTCGAAAAAAAATGATTTAAAAAATAATTCATTGCCATTAGATTCAACATGTGGCGAAACGATTTATTGATAGCTTGTATAAAGAAACACTGCAAAGGAAACAATTGTCATGATAACCGTAAGAAATAAATTCCTTATGTTTTTTTTAATATGCACGTAGACGTAGATTAAAAGTGTGGGCGCATATACGAAGGAAGGAAATATACGTGGTGCTTCCTGCCTACCCTGCGCACGCACATCAAAGTGTCCTTCCGTTATAGAGGTAATGTCTAAATCCGTTAATGGGGTAAGACCACATTAAGGATTCGTCCGCCATTACCCTCCGAGAGAGTTCCCAATAGAAATGGCATTATGCAGGTTGTGTGAATTTCTGAGAGTACTTGTATAGTGTTGATTGAGTAGAAATTATGTTTTTCTGCAGCGTGGTACCAGAGCTGTCAAATTATGACAGTTGTCAAATTGTGCTTTTCTGCGTATAGACACAGGTGTCATTTGGCTATATGATGTCATTAGGGCAAATCACTGTCTGGTTCTAACAGAAATGAAGGGGTGTCAGGTTTGAAAGTGGTTTATGGAAAATTGAGGTATGAGAATTTTACGAATTTTGCACAGCATGTGTATGAATAGAGGGTAAATATGGTGTAGAAATTTAAAGAAAACTGTTGGGTAAAATTTACAGGAAATGAAGGAAACGTTATAATGGCCGCCTATGGTGAAATCTAATGTGGTCTCACCCCATTTTCAAGTATAAGAGTTTTGCGGTGCCAACCGCCGTTTACATGTCGGCTTCCGCCAACTACAGCGGTCTGCGCGCGGCAGCAACGTTACGACAACTAAATCTACAAATGTAATTCGGGCACTGTTATACTGTTTTAACATAATTGAAATGGTAATACAAAATTTAGGAAAAATATGCGCTTGTCTGCTGGTGATCAATTTAATATTATCTTCGTTTGTAAAATACAGAACTTTGTTAATAGCTGTATTAAAGTTCATAGAGGTTGAACAAAATAATATCAGATTATTGTGATTTTTGTGACATTTCCTGGCTTTGCATTGGACGTGTTCCTGATGGTTGAAGTGCATCTTCAATGACAAACTGATGCAACATTTTTATAGCAGTGTTATATACCATATTAAACATAAACAATTTTTGCAACATTATAACCAATAGCAAGGAAAACAATTGTCTCATTCCTAGCATCGTAATAAGGATTTGTTATTAATAAAAGCGTTCACATCAGCATCACTACAATATTGGTATACATCATGTAACGTGTCCACTTTTAATATCCATGATGAATAATAATGATAATGGACTAGAAAATAGTTGCAAATATAATTTAGCAATTTATAAATTTGTCTTTGATCACAAGATGTATATGCAACGAAACAGCAGGAACATTGTGTTGTTGTCATAAAAATAAGACAGACTTTTTTACGTTTTTTCCGATTCCCCTTGACAACCACTCGGACAAGTTAAAATTTTGGCGGACAAGTAGATTTCAAAACTTACTTGTCCGGCGGACAAGTAAATATTCTGGCTTATTTCTATCGCTGAACACAATATCATTGGCGGGAAAACGTTGGCGGGAAATCTCAGTAATAGAAGTGTCTGTCAAATCATGTTGAAATAAACCACATGCCAGTGAAAAAGCCACATTTCTAAGCAAAAAACAAGCATCTGGTGACACTTGTATTATCAGCAACAACCAGGAAGAATTACTTAAAGTAACTTTTTTATAAAAACTACAGTACTCACAAAGCCATAACTTGGCATATGAACACGACTAGTGTTTACCCAATATTGCACGGGATGGTTTTATATTTAGTGAAGGAGTCATGCCAAAAAATGCAGTTTGCATTTTTTGTGTCTTTCAACATTGTAGCAAAATGTTTATGAAGCTGTATCAAACTTAACATGCATTTGTTTACAAAAAAAACCCATAAGAATGTCAATAACATATTTATGCAAGCACCAACACAAGTCATGAATAGTGATGAAAGAAGGCCAAATGAATGACGTTTATTAAGAGATTAAGTTAGAGAGAGAAATGTGGGCTCTACATCCCAAGGCCAGGCCTGTGACTGAGCCCATACTAGTCTCCTGTCCCTCAGGTTGACAGAGCCCACATTTCGGCATATACAACATTAGCAGTATTGTTATAGATATATACAACATCATTACTACTGTAATCACAGTAGACCTTAGGCACCGTACCGTACTAACCAAGCACACCATTCATTCACCTAACTATAATCCCAACTACCTGCTGAAGACTTACATTGTATCAAGATTTAGCCTAAACCTATAAGTGGGGCCATTACGCCCCACTTACTAAAATCACCGGTGGAAGAGAAGCGAGCTGTCTCGGCGTTAAAACCCCGTGAACACATTGTCCACCTGCACTAAGAAAACGGGGAAAGCTTTGAGATATGCTATCAACCCCTCTTCCACCAATGATGTACATGGTAGTCCCTAACACTATCAAAAATTTGGGAGGGATGGGAGGGCCAAAATTTGTTGATGCGACCACTCCGTCTGCTTTCACAAAACGAAGTGACCAAGAGCTCGTTGTAATCTGTGACTGCGCGCCACATTGTCTGAGAAATTGTTTTTACTTTATCTTCAAAACATTTATTAATTTGATTTAAATCAAAACAAGCATTTCATAGGCATCCTTACCACCTTAAAACAACTTAATACAAGCAAATTGCCTGGCCCAGATGGAATAGGCGGCAGGCTACTAAATGAATTGTCTGAAAGTATTTATCAACCTTTAAAACTAATTTTTTTTAAACATTGATTAAAATGTCTTGCATTCCCGTAATTTCCCGATGACTGGAAAGAGGCTAAAAATAGGAAATATGAACATAGCTAGTAACTACCGCCCAATAAGTTTAACAAGTATAGTATGTAAATGTATGGAAAAAATTATTAGAAACCACATTATAAACTACTTTAATTGAAAGTCAATAACCTATTCAGTAAAAACACTGGATTTATATCTGGCTGATCAACAGTTTTACCATTAATCAAAATAATAGACAACTGGACTAAAGAAATGGATATGGGCAACCACACCGATGTTTTATATATATATGGATTTCCAAAAAGCCTTTGATACCATGCCACATAAAAGACTAATTAGTAAATTAAAAGCTTCAAAATTCCAGAAGAACTGATTAACTGGATAGAATCATTCACCACAAATAGAAAACAAAAAGTTTCAGTAAATGGAGATGAGTCTAGCTGGAAAGAGGTAATATCAGGGATACCCCAGGGTTCCGTCCTAGGACCCTTACTTTTTGTTCTATATATTAATGACCTCTCAGATCTAACAAATTCAAGTTCATTTCTATTTGCCGATGACATCAATATATTTAGAGCCATAACAAATAAAGATGACCAAGATATGCTACAACATGATTTAAGCATCCTACAAAAATGGAGCGACAAGTGGTTGTTAAAATTCCATCCCGATAAATGTCTACACATGGAAATTAGGAAAAGTAATATAGGTGAAAACAAATATTTCATGACAACAAATAATGTTAAACATGCTCTTGTTACCACAAATAAACAAAAAGAATTAGGAGTAATTATTGATTCAAAACTTTCATTTGACGATCACATCAACCAAGTGGTTAGTTAATAAAGCAACCAGAATGACAAAAAAATCAGAAGAACTTTTCAATTCTTAGATACATACACTTTCTTACCACTATACAAGACTATGGTTAGATCCCACCTAGATTATGCAATAGCAGTATGGTATCCATGTAAGACGAAACATAAAATAGCCATAGAAAATTTCCAGAGAAGAGCCGCAAAAGAACTACCTGGTATGAGGGACTTATCATATATTGAAAGACTTAAGTTACCCACATTAGCATATCGAAGACTAAGAGGAGACATGATTGAAGTCTATAAAATAAGGCATAACCTATATGATAATAAATCCGCACCAAACTTCCTTAAATGGGACGATGTGGCATTACAATCAGGTAACAGGACACTCCCCCAAACTATTCAACCAAAGAGCAAAACTAAACTTAAGAAAAAATGCGTTCCCGCTTAGAGTGGCTGAACCGTGGAATAGTTTACCTGATCACAGACTTCTATTATCATCCAACTATGATGTCAGTGCGACTTTTAGACACAGATATCCAGCAGATGACCTGGCATCCGCGTTTCATTTCGCAGTATATGTGCAGCCATCTGTCTTTCAACATTTTGGGTGTTGATTTTATATTGGGAAAAAAAGAACATTCCATTCAATAATATGATTGGTAGACAGCCATTTTGTAAATTATGATTTTTACTTTTTCACACCCGTTGATGTTGTTTACAAAATAATGCGTAATTTGAATACTAACCATCAAAATTGGATAAATGTTTTACTAGGGCAAAACTAACCTGCCTGGCTACATTTGTTTCACTGGAGCATGTATGGTAGGTCCTGTGAATTTTTTGGTATAGCATGATGAAATTACGTTTTATTTTGTCATCGTAATTGTTGAACTTCGTTTCAAGATCTGAAACTTCATTGAAATCAACACAGCAATTTTAACAACATATTTTATTCAAACAGTCATTTCTATAAACAATGTAATTAATTTCATGTATTTTCATGCACTGGTTGTCGAGATATCCATATTTTAATGCAAGCAACACACACGACAATTCACAATTGGCCGCCATCTTCAAATTGCCTGCCCACAGCAAGGTGTAAAATAAGAAGGCTGTCTACCCAATAAAGAGTTAACCCAGGGTAAAGATAACCTGGATTAATTTTGTTATTTTTATTGTCATGGGTGGCATACAGCAAGAGATCCAGTGGTACAGACAGACAAAAAAGTCATGGATGTAAAAGGTTAACTAACATTATGAAATTAATTATGTTCTTGTTTCTTACATATACCAGTATATGCAGTCTCTGCGTTGTAATAGATCAGCATGATAAATATGATTTTTCTTTCCATGTGCAGATATGGCAGACAATAGGACCGATGTTTGATGAGATGATGACTACATTGGATGGCATAGAGGAGATGGAGGGACATCCAGAAGATGAGCTCACTGGAGATGTAGACGTGCTCGGTGGAGACGAGATAGGTAATAATATGATCATATAATAATAGTTTATATACAAATATTATAGAATTAAAAATAATGGTTATATGTTTACATTGAGAGACTGAGAGATAATTAATACATGGGATGCATAAATAGTGACAAATGGCAAAACATATTTGCATTTGAAGTAGAAATGTATACATAAAATGTCTACATAATTACAACATAGTAGTACACACTGTCATGTATAAATATTTACAGCTAACTAATTACAACACACAGTAATACACAATAGCATATATAAACACAACTGAGTATTAATATCTAAATATTTATTAGACATCATAATACAGTATGCCTAATTATTACATATGTCTGCAATACATGCCCTGCCATTCAGATTTCATGGTCAGACATGTTAAATTATGACCAAAACAATTTTGTTACATCATCCCATTCAAGATTCATATTTTAAACATGCATGACAATCAACTGCAGCGATAGAGAACGTAGTCCCTTATGTTGATTTGGAATTGGTTAAAGACTAAGCGAAATTAACCTATTTTATTCCCAATCTGAATTAAATATAATCTAAAAATATTGTCCTGATATTTACCTAATTTTTTGTCCCTCCGTCACCCTTTTCAAGGCCCCTTTTTGGTCGCGCTTTTCGTTACATTTTCTGCACAGTTTGTTGCGACACTTAGCAGCCGTTGTGACGTCACTGCAGGTAGCACTGCTAGGATTTAGCATGACATGTGGGTTGGTGTTTTAGGCCGTACCTAAAATTGTAAACGCGGAATTTTATATCACCGTAAAGATAATAATCTTTTCCACAAATGTGTCACTGGATGCACACAGGAATTTTGTTTACGTTTGATCTATTGCCGTTCAAACATTGCGAATGTTCAAACTTGCAATGGGATTTAATATTTTTATATCCCAGTAGAAATAATAATCTTATCTACAAGTTTGTTGCTGGATGTACCCATGATTTGTTTTTGTGTTATTGCCGTTTGAACATCGCGAATGCTTAATCCTGCAATGTATACATGCCAGCAGATATAATGTGATGTTCAAATGGCAATAACTCAAAAAGTTAACACAATTCCTGTGTACATCCAACAACAAACTTGTAGATAAGAATATTATCTTTACGGTGATATTAAAAAATATTTAATTCCGCAATTGCAATTTCATGTACAGTCTGAAACAACAAGCCACACTGCCGCTTGCCATGGTAAAGGATAGGGCTTGCTCAGCAGCCCTGCCTGTGGTGATGTCAGCAACATCTGATGGGCTGTGACACACAAATGACCAAGTTTGAGCAGGATTAGTGACATGAGTTCACAATGAACAGGCATCATATCTGGTACATTACTTCACAAGAATATTAAGTTTATGTATACAAAATTTCAAAGACATTTCATTTCACTTAGTCTTTAAGATCATTCAATAGGAGAGTAAAATAAATATAAAATGTAGTTTTGCGATGGGCTTTCCACTGTAAATGTACTCAGCAGTGGCATACTAAAACACGTAATCAGCCATGTGCGATTACTTGTGTTACTATACCACCATCTCATTCAGTTCCAGCTCAGCTATTTACTACTAAATATAGCTCAGTCATTTCTACTGATAATAAGGAATTAACTCATTTTTCATGTACTGAGTGAATGTTTCAGAGGGAGCCAGATATGAAGAGACTGATGAGGAACTGAAGGAAGATGGTAAAGATGCCGAAGAAAGAGACACACAAAATGAACGAGATGAACTGTGATTTTATCACAAGGACCATTTTTTTGTATTCTCAAAAACTTACAGGAACAAACGGGGCAATTTAATTACTTCCAACCCACCCGAAAATCATGTTCACTGGAATCGTACCTTCCATTTTTTTACATTGTTAAACAATATTATTGTTGATAAAATATTGTGCACTGGAAATTGAGCAAACGTCAGAATCCAACCAACCCCCAAATACTATGCACTGAAAACTGAGTCTATCCTTTATTTAAGTAAATTATTGTTAGTAAAACAAAACAAATGATTGTCCATTAACACATTGTTACAATCACATAATTTTTGTGAAGCCCGTTAATGTTTGCAATGCTGTGTGTTCTTACAGGTGACATCAGTTGTTAACAGTCTCACTAGATGAGATGTTTGGTAAAATAATAATGTTTTATTGTCTTGTAATAATATTTATGTTGTGCTTGATAAGCACTAACATAAATGGTTGCTGGAAGTGTCACAGTGATGTAATGGTGCTAGCTTATAGGACTAACTTTTCATTCATTACAACGATATTAAAGGGACATTCTCCATTTGTTTTTATTGTAAAATAATTTTATTCAGTATAAACTTTGTATTCTAACATAATTACCAAAATATTTTTAATGAAGTAGAAACTTTTGAATTCAACGGTTTAATAAAAAGTTTAATTTAAAAAAGCAGCACTCACTCAAATAGTGAATGAAAGGCTTGGTTGATTCCGAGAAAGGTTGTGACCCCACAGGAGTGTGTTGACATCATGTGATACATATATTCATCTCATTTGTAATCAGACGTGAGGCCAAGCCTTCAAACGTGGCATGCTGCCATGTAGACAAACTGTTTCCTCCCAAAACATTTAAGTTTTGACAAAAAATCGTTCATTAAAACACGTTTTGGCAGTCAGCATGTTATTTTAGATTATAATGTTTTCTGTTTACGTAATTTTATGATAAATACGAATGGACATCGTCCCTTTAAGTTGCTATTACACAGATTTGTAGTTACATATATATATATATTGCTATTATACATATTTGTACTTTTATATATTTTATTCATGAGTTTACATACTAGGATGGGAGTGGTCTACAATATGAATTAGACATATTTTACTGCTACTTAATCAGATTGGTCAACTTGGTGGATATATATATAGTCTGTGTGAATCTTTGTAGTTTGTCTGTTATTCTGGAAACTGTTGACACAATAAAGAAAATTCGAGATTATAGTAATTTGCTGTGTTGTGTTTTATTCTCGTATTGTAATACTGAAAACTAAAGACTGCATTTTGTATTCACTTAGATGTACCAGCATAATATTTGTATTTCCAGTTACCTCATTAAATGTAGCCAAGCCTAGAAGTTCTTACAACATAACAGTGAAAGTCCATCATTTACCAAGCAAAAGAACAGTATAAATTAATGCCACAAAATTCTACTGTCAAAATACCGGAAGTATGTTCTCATCTGTCTGAAAAATTGTAGGTAACAAAACAACCAACAAAATAATTCCAAAAAGAATACTCAAATGATAAAACAAAACTGCTAAAAGAGAAAGTGTCTTACCTACCTACCACCCCTAACATTTGAGAGCATGTTACAAAACAAATAATACTTTAATTGTAGGCCTTATCTAAGGTTTGACATGACAGAGTTTCTAACTTTTATTAGCTGGTAACTGTTAAATTTTAGATGCACCATATATATATATAAACTCAGTTTATTCTCTTTCGGCCTTCATACCAATACCTGTAAGTTTCCTATTTTGCTCACGCTTTCTACATCGTTTGTTCCCACATACGTGTCTCTATGTCTGCCACATGACCGCTGCCTTCCTTCCTGTCCATGTGTACTTAGCCCCTGTTACTTTATGTCACGATAGAAGAAAATGTGCTCCCTGGGTAAATTCCAGTGAGGAATGAGTTGACTTTTTCCATACAAAATACAATAAACAAACGTGCAGATATATTCAGGACTCCTGACTCAAACTATTTGATATTCCCTATAAAACTACAGAGGATAAGCTACGGACCATTGTTAATTTTGTGTAACAGCAGAAAGCAAGTTGTTGAAAAGTAACTGAGAATTAAATGCAGTTGAACAGAAGGAAGATGAGGGAGTTAAGAGAAGAGATCATGATGAAAAGAACCTGACTTTTAAAATAGTATACATGTAGGCCTACGTTGTGAGAAAGTTGTAATTTATAGTCATGAGAGACAATATATAGAGAATGGATGAGGAGAGATTGACAGAAAGTGCATGGAAAAGAAGATCATAATGAATTAACATAAAGAGAAAGATCTCGTAAGGGTAGGCAAGCTAGAACAGCCAAGAGTGAGACAAAACGACAGAGAGAGCAGAATAAATGATGTGATGTGGCTTCCTCCATCCCACAAGGGATTAATGGGAAGAAGAGGAACATTTGGACTGATGTTTAGCAAGGCATGTATTATTTGTCACGCGTTTGGTTCGTAAAATATTTGAATCCTAACTTGTTCTACATAACTCAGCACTATTTGATTTTTTACAGGAATGTAGTATTATATAATTATAGTCTGAAGTAACAAGTATATAATTTGAGACCGACCTACAAAGTGCTACTGTTTACATATTGTGCTTTGAATGGTCTAGCGTCGGACTACTTAAGTGAGCTAATTAGCTACCTTCCCAATAACAGAACTCTATGATCTGTCTCGCAACCTTTTGTTCGTACAGGCCTCACAAACTGTTACTCATGGTGATCACCGTTTCGCGGTTTGCTCGGTAGTTCTACGGAACAATTTGCTTTCTATGCTCAGGACAGCAACATCATTACAAGTGTTTAAAACTCCTTTGAAGACTCACCTTTTTAAAGAAGCGACGATGACATTTTATGTGCTTTCTTTAGATAAATACATTTTGTTTTATTAGCATCTTAGCAAATTTATGGTTATTCTTCTTGTATAAATGAGTGTATTTAAAGTAGTTTTTAAGAGTGTCTTAGTCTATGTATTTATTTAACAGTTGTTTAATGATCTCTCTTTTTAAATTGTTTTAGTAACTATATTTAAGGTAATGTTATATTTTTACATGTTTATTTCTTAGTTAGCATTTCTTTTTATGTAAAATACATACATATATAAATTATATATGTATAACCTGTGCGGTTGTAATTTTATTATTACACACATTGAATTATGCCAAAAAATGCTGGTATGTTATGACGCGACCATTCCGTTCAATATTCGATAAGCCTAAGACCTCCTAGTCCACATGTCATTTGGAGCATGTAGTTTTGGGTGGCAGTCTTGTTAAATATTTTTTTATATTTAAACATTGAGTTTGAACTATCAAATGGTATCTTTGCGACACAGCTTCTGCTGTAAACGAAATCAACAGTGGCGTAGTAACGCACTTAATGGTATGCGGAAGGCGGCCTCATCCGATTACGTCGAAAAGTGGCGCCATCTCCTAGATATACAAAGAACGATTATAAGATTAGAAGTTAGCAAAATTAGTGATGTCAGATACTAATTTGGCGAATACGTTAATCTCAAAAGTTGAATGCAAGCAAGGAGCAGTGCGTGCCGTCAGATTTAATGGTAGTTCATGACTCTATCAATTAACATCCTAAAATATATAAATATTGATTGTAATAAGAGTTAGATAAAAACGCGTGTGGGCGATAATATACATATTTAAGGTATTTTGTGGCAACGATGAGATAAAGAGAAGAATTGCTCAAGCCAAAACAGCTTTTCACCACATGAAAAACATTTTAACAAATAAAAATATATCAATTGAAGTGAGAAAACGTGTACTGCAATGTTACATAGAGCCCATATTGCTATACGGATGTGAATTCTGGACAATAACCAAAAGATCAAAAAAAAACATAGAAGCCACTGAAATGTGGTTCTTAAGAAGAATGCTGCGAGTGCCATGGACTGCAAAGCAAAGCAATGAAGTCATCCTTAGGACAGCCAAATCAAAAAGAAAGATCATCAACAAAGTTAGAACACAACAAGCACGATTTATAGGCCATGTCATGAGAATGAAAAAGTTAGAACAACTAGTAACAAGGCCGTTGCTATTGGTCCGGACCCGGACATACTGTAAAGTAGCTATAGCTCCAGCACTTCATTTGCGCATGCGCAATGCAAAACTACCGGTAAACAATAGCAACAGTGCCGACTACCGGACAGTGATTGTAGCTCCAGCAGACTGCCGGAAACCGTATAAATCGACTACAGCTCCGGCACTGATTGTCGGACGTCGTACGAACCTGCTATAGCTTAGGCACTAATTGACTGCCGGACGCCATGCGAATCTACTATAGGTCCGTCACTGATTGACTGCCGGACGTATCTACTATACAGTACAGGACGCTAGTACAGTTCAGGCACTGCCTGCCGGACGCCGTTTGGTTTGGCTATAGCTCCGGCGATGACTATAATATAATTAACAGTAACAGTGGCTCTGCTACTACTAAGTCTAAGAGGACACCGTAAGATAATTCGCTATATGGGTGATTCCATCTGAACGCAACAAAAGTTCCTGAAATTTGTTCCCCTCATCTCTTAGATTTTTGAATAAATCAGTTTGGTGAAAGTCTTTGGTAAGAAAAGCAAGAATCCGAAATTAAAAAAAAATCACTCCAAGTTAAGACACATCTCACGAGGCCTCGAAGCGACTACAAAACCTGTAGGTAACAAGTAGTAAAGCAACATCATCGTATATTATAACGGTATAACATTCGTAAAATAAACGTATATTATAGGCCAAAAGTTCAGAATCACAATGACTACTAAATGCGTCCCCGACAGCAACCTTACAAGACATTGCCGTTACCATTACCGCTTACTGCGCATACATTGCGGAAAAGTGCCGGACCAATAGCTGAGAAATTACGCTTACGGATCCGGAGCGCTAGCCACTTCGTAGTAACAACAGGAAAGATAGAAGGAAAAAGATCCAGAGGACGCCAGAGAATAAAAATAATAGATAGTCTCTCAACATGGTGTGGAAGGAGCACAACAGAACTGCTACAAACTACACACGACCGTGCAGTATGGAGGGCCATGATCGCCAACGCCTGTGACAGACATGGCACATAGAAGAAGAAGTGGCACGTCTATGATGGCTGCAATGCAAGCCTAATCAGTAATGTGTACCCAGTAACACGATAGACAAACAAATTCTCAGGCGATCTCGGCCAACCTAGGATTTCCTGATTTGTTGAATTATAAATAATTTTGTGTGATCTGCTTGGCCTTGGATTTGGTTGTGGCCAAAATACGTGTTCGGCAGCTTTTGTTTCCCCTTGAATCTTTAACGTTTGTTAATTTATATTTTATAAACTTTGTACATTATTAAATTTTATTTTATCCAGTTTGTAAATTTTATTAAAAGTATACCACCAGTTTGATTTCTTGCTGTTCGCATTTCATGAGGATGCATTTAAAAAAGACTATGGCGCAATGGACAGAAGTGTTGCACATACTGATACTGTCAAGCACATGGGTTTCGGTTTTCATTGTAGTCTCAAAACTAGCAAGTTCAATGGAATGGGATTAAATGTTAGCAAGTCAATTGATTTGCAAGCTATCAGATGTAACAACCAAAATAATTTCTTTAGATTTAAAAAGACTGCTTTTTAACTAAACAGACTGCACACATTACTTAAACTATTAACACACTGCATAGGAGGTTCTTTTATGTCCACATGACATCTGAACATAAAAGAACTGAATTTGTAATAAATAAATAAAAGTACTTATATAGTGCTCGATCAATTGAAATTGCTCTCGGGCGCTTTACATACATACACACATACTAGCATTTTACATAAAAAGAAATGCTAAGAAAATAAACATGTAAAAAATATATAACATTACTTTAAATATAGTTACTAAAAATAAGTTAAAAAGAGATAATTAAAAACTGATAAACAAATACACTAAGACATTCATAAAAAAACTACTTTAAATACATTAATTTATCAGATGAAGCAAATACTGGGCAAAAAAGAGGACTGGACACCAAAAACAAAAGTGCAAAAAAATAAAAAAGTGCTTAAAATAAATGAAAAAAACTGTTTTTTATGGTAGCCAAGATACATCTACACCTAAAATTAAAGAAGATGATAAGATAGATTTACTCACTGTTATGTTGTGCAAATCCAAGGGAAGTTCATGATGTAAGGTACAAGGTGTCTTTTAACAAAACTATGAGAATGTGAAACCCTTCAGAAATCAAAATTTGATTGACCGATGTATGCTAGTACCTCATCAGAATCCAACCAAGACTTTTAAAATGTCCACAACCACAATTTTTTTCAAACAACAATAAACAGGCAGGATGTTTTTTTTATCACTTCTTTCCGTACAAACAAAAGGCGAGGCAGCAAGGCAGATCATAGAGTTCAGTTGATGGGGCGGTAGCTAATTAACTCGCTCAAGTAGTCTGGTGCTACACCATTCAAGGCACAATACGTAAACAGCAGCACTTTGTAGGTCAGTCTCAAATGAACAGGCAGCCAGTGTAAACGCTGCAACACGGGCATAATATGTTCGTATTTCTTCGTGTGAGTAATGAGGCGAGTGGCACAGTTCTGCACCCTTTGTAGATGTTGCATCACCATGTGTGGGAGACCATAGAGAAGTGCATTCCCATAATCTAAACGGGATGTCACCTGTGCGTGAACAAGTGTCTTGTATGATTCTTCGGTCAGATGTGGCCGAATTCATAATGAGCAAATGAGCCAAGGAAACAGCTTTAAAAAGATGTTGTCTGTTCCAAGTTTTTCATGTATTAATATAATGTTCTTAAGATTATATTAACTTTGTTGCAGGTATACTACCCGCCAAATTGTGTTTAGTAAACCCGTAGCAATGGTCACAATTTGAAGGCTAAACCATGGGTGCATGTTCAAATAGTAAACAACACATCCAGTTTCAAAACAGCCTTTATTGGCAATACGGCCAAATCGGGCTGAGTTGTACCCTTTGATGTTCAACGATGCTCATTTTCCCATGGTTAGGACAGCAGACTTCCTGTTAGAAATTATTACTCCTGCTAATTCCAGGTAGATGAACATACTATGTCCCTTTAAATAAACTTGTGAATATTAAAATGTTGCCTCTGTTACCCCAGCTGATGGCAACTACTGTCTGACCTGTGGAAGCAACAAGAGTCTGCGACTGTGGAACCCATACACTGGTTCACTCATCAAGGAGTACAATGGACATGGCTATGAGGTACTTGATGCAGACGCATCATTTGACAGTGCCAACTTGTGCTCAGGCGGCATGGATAAGTGTGTGATCTACTGGGACGTCGCACAGGGCAAGGTTCTCAGGAAATTGCGGGGACATGCAGGTAGAACATGATTGTGGTCTCTATTTCTTCTAGGTTGCACTTACACATTCCTGTGCAAGAAACTGCTGCTTAATGGGCTCTTGGCCAGAAGTATTGTTTGCCAGTCTTGAATTAATCAAAATGTTCCTTTTAGCGCGTGAACAGCTTACATGAAAGCCATTCACGTCAGTCAGTTTAGTTTTTTCAGTGACAAACCAGTGTCATTTGAGCCATTTATTTAATTAATACTGATCCATTTGATTTGTTTCACTACCAGTTGTGCCAGTGATAGTCATAGGCCCCTAGACATGGAACTATAAGTTAATCCAAAGGACAGCAGGCCCCTCTGAATCAGGCGTATCAATTGTAAATTTACCCATCTTGGCCAATCATCTGCCAGTCTTGAAGACGGGCAGACTGGTCTCTGGCTAAGCCCCTGCTGCTTAATAAGAAGTAAGGAATAGCTTTAGAAGACCCATTCTGGCTTGCACTGTATTAAATACCAATGGAATAAGATCTACCAGGGGGTATATGGAATGGTTTGACCAAGTCCCAGCATGGTCCTTGCATCAAGCAATCACTGCATCTTGTACAGTCTACACCACCCTCTGTCCAAAGCATGGTTGTTATATTGTCATTATATTTTGCTCAAATATGGTGTTTTAATCAGCTTTGCTAACACTAGTTGTCTATCTTAGAGTCATAACATCAAGTGTAGTAAACTACATCAGATATAAAATATTTAAAATTGTAAACTTAAAAGTAATATGACTTTAAATAATTTATAGTCTTAGTAGTTTAATTTCAGAATTTAATTATGTGTTTGTTTCAACTTAAGACCAGACACCTCGGTGAAATGGTGTTTGTGACAAAAAATACTTGGTTTTCTACCAGGTTATTATACCTTTGTATGCATACTATCAATAAAGTTCACTTCTATGACAATTACATACCTCTAAGTGAGTTTTAGTCATGGATCAAGCATGTCGATATCATGTAATCAAATCCATTATGCAATTTTTGACTGCCATTTTCTTAAAAACATTTTTCTTCAAATTTCTGCATTTGAAACGGGATATCTCTGGGAGTAATTACACTATATAAATAATGTTTTTAGTGTTGCATTCAGCATACTATGCTGTGTGCAATGGTCAGACACATTTTTAAAATCATCAATAGTTTGAAAGATATAGCCATATTTGTTGCCAATTTTTTTTTTTTTTTTACCAAAAAAATATTAAAAAAATAAAAACAACATAAAAAAATGCTCTGATCGTTGCACAATAGAATGTATAGAGAACAAGGATTTGCAAGAATTATAACTATATATGGGTTCAATAAAAATGGCAGTGTTTCCAAATTTGCCAATATATGCTCAAATGGTGACCATTTTGTTTGTTACCATGGAAACGGGGGGTCTGGCTGGAAAAAGTTCAATATATATTTTACTCAGTAAGACCCATTTCATGCATTGGGCAGACAAAATTGAACTGTTTGCACAAATTAAAAAATAATCATATCTACCTGCCGTGTCTGGCCTACAAGAACTATTATAGGTAGTGAGATTACTGACAGACTATGTTAGTGTTTCTTCTGTTGCAGCTCAGGTTAACTGCGTATGCTTCAGTGAAGAGGCAACTGTGATTTTTTCTGGCTCTGTCGATACAACAGTGAGAGCATGGGACGCAAGGAGTCACAGTCAACAGCCCATACAGGTGAGAGAGAGCGAGAGAGTGGGGGGGGGCGAGGGAGCCAGAGATAGATTGAAAGAGAGAGGGGGGGCATGGGACGCAAGGAGTCACAGTCAACAGCCCATACAGGTGAGACCGTGAGAGAGAGAGAGAGAATGGGGGGGCGAGGGAGCCAGAGATAGATTGAAAGAGAGAGGGGGGGCATGGAACGCAAGGAGTCACAGTCAACAGCCATACAGGTGAGACCGTGAGAGAGAGAGCGAGAGAGTGGGGGGGCAAGGGAGCCAGAGATAGATTGAAAGAGATAGGGGGGAATGGGATGCAAGGAATCACAGTCAACAGCCCATACAGGTGAGACCATGAGAGAGAGCGAGAGAGTGGGGAAGCAAGGGAGCCAGAGATAGATTGAAAGAGAGAAGGGGAGCATGGGACACAAGGAGTCGCAGTCAACAGCCCATACCTGTGAGACCGTGAGAGAGAGAGAGGTGGGGCGAGGGAGCCAGGTATAGATTGAAA
>CM034542.1:42893044-43150321 GCA_020002185.1 Paraescarpia echinospica
TGACATGAGGCAAGTGGGTATCGGGGTCAAAGGTTATGGCCTGATATCCGGAGTCGGCACAAGTCATGTAGCACTTCCCGCAGTTGATACACATATCCTGTTAACAACACACCAGTGGCAACATCATGTGACAAGAACTAACATGACAACATTGTATTTCGTACTACATTTGGCTGTGTCAAACTACCATCATCTTTTCTTTTTTGTGAAAATGTTCATAAAGTTGGAATTATGATTTAGTATGGATTTTTCTATTTTCTACAACTATGAAAATTCGAACTCACTTCAACATTTTGACAACTGTCAGCAGTCTTCATCAGGCTCTACTGATGAAAACTGCCGACAATAGTCAAAATGTTGGAGTTTTTTTCATAGAGAATTTTCATAGTTGCGAAAAAGAAAAATCAATACTAAGCGAAAAAGAAAAATCAATACTAAACTATATCATCACCTTTCCTAAGTAAGTCACCATCAAGTTATCGTGATTTTGCCATAATAATTCAAAATTATATATATATACATATAAACCGTATTTGACCGTATTATCGCCCATGGACTATTAGGTCGAGATTTTCTAAAAGTGGGACTGGGCAGTTATGCAGACATGGGCGCTAACGTAGATCCACATAATCATCCCCCATGCAAAAATTATCCAAGCAACATAAATCTAAAGCGGGTGTACGTGATAACAACTGGACATCATTCAGCGCTAGGTTTCACAAAGCATTGTTATTATATGAAGTGATAACTGAAATAGGAAATTCCCGATAACGCGAATTCGCATAAGCAGATTTTCACTTAGTTTAGTCGATTTTTTTCCTCGGTCCCGGGCCTATCTATAACACAGTCAAATACGGTATATGAAACTTAAAAACATTTGTATAGTATATAGTTATTCAATATATATGAAACAGAAACATTTGTAAATATTCAAAAATACATAGAAGGTCACAAGTATGTATTATTTCAGTATGGTAGACATTTATAAACTTACCTCATCAATCATTGCCACCACCTGGGATTTTAAATCCAGCTGTCCAAAAGCCCCAATCTTTGCAAGAGACTTCCCTATCACATCCTGAAATGTTATTACACACAACTGCATATGTGATCAATATAACACTCAATTAAATAACGTCTGAGTATATGCAATACTACAGAAACACAACTATTTCTCAAACAACAAATCTTTCACATGTTGCTATCCAGGTGAGTACATTTTTAGTGTATGGTAGATTATGGAAGAAATCTATTAAGATATCAATAGTCAATGGGACATAATGTAATGCACCATGCCACAATCTGTGGAATGATGTACAATGTCACAGTGATACTCCCTGGCAGACCTGTTCAATCGAACACCATCTTGACTTTTCTGGGAAGCATCCAACCACACTGCAATTAATGTGTGACTGTTCGTACACAAATATCCACCACTGTCTACAGCCAGGTACTCATTCATACAATTGAGTGAACTGGAGTAACGTAGAGTGAAAAAATTTGCCCATACAAATTATTATACACCACCATTCTAATGCCCTCATGTATACACTGTTACAACTAGTCTCTCACCATGAGTTGGGGCACTGGTTTCTTTGGGGTGTTGAAGACACGATGGTCAGGAGGACACAACTCCGCTGCCAACAGATCCTGTTCTTCTTTCTGCTGTGTAATCAGTCTCTCCCTCTCCTCCTTGTATTCACCAAAGTTGGGCAGATGCTGCAGGGTTAGGGTCAAGAAATGTTAATGTCAAATTAATTGGTTCACATTTGTCAAGTTAATTTTATTTCTGACACACCTCTGGCACATTTTACATTTTTGTATTGGTACATTACGCACTCTTGACGGAAGACAAATATCTAGAGGGTAATTGTGGTTTATCACACAGATAGTAATCAACATGTGAACAATACTCACAGACAGCAAGTTTTTATTTACAACAACCACCAGATCTGAATTTATTCGAATCAATTTTTTAAGTAAAACATTATCATACTTTAGATTTGATTCAAGTTATTAAAACCTTTAGGAACCTGATTCCATTTGCAAGTAAATTTTCAAGGATTAATCTATGACACATGACAACTCTGATTCCAAACCTGGGTAGATCCAGCTCATTACCCTTGGCAGGCAGTGGTTCTAGGAGAAGGAAAACTCTGATTTCAAAACCATGGATGCTGAGCAGTGGACTGGTCCATTTAACCTGTATGGGATGGAATAAGATGCTCCCACCCCCCACGAGTCTACCATCTATGGGTAACATACGGTGATGCTAGCACGACATCACAGCGCGGTTGTCTTCCTCGACAAAGTCAACGGCCAGGGCGGAAGGGCTCCAGGAAGAGTCAAACGACCACGTGTTCGGGATCAAGGCGTACCACATCTTCTGGTGGATACTGGCTGTGGTCAACAAGCCTGGAGAGGGATGGGCTCCACTAGGTTGTAAATCTGCCCAAGACACCATGATAATGAAAACCAGTTCAAATCACATACCGGATTGGTCAAAGCCCGGGTCAACAATGACCGCACTTTCTGCCATATACCAGGACAGAGGTGACAAGTATGATACTGGTGCCCCTACCAAGAAGATCCGTGGAAGAGACAATATCACCATCATGAAACTGAAAGAACTCACACATGAGATGGAGAGATACCGATGGAAACTGCTTCGACTCTCCGAGATGCATTGGAAAAACTTTGGCAAAACATCAATCGAAGAAAGACACAAGGTCTACTTCAGTGGCAAGAAGGACAAACACGAACATGGCGTTGGGTTTCTTGTACGCAAAGTCATCGTGAACACTGTCGTGGGTTGTCGCACCATCTCCAGAAGGCTCATCACCATCCGCCTGAGGGCAACTCCCTTCAACATCACTGTCATACAAGTTTGTGTCCCAATGTCTGACTACCATCGGTTGAGAATCTGTTGTTCTTCTTTCAAATTACAAAAAAGGTAGTTAGATTTATAACATCACCTGACTCATGGTAGTTAGAATTATAACATCACCTGGCTCATGGTAGTTAGAATTATAACATCACCTGGCTCATGGTAGTTAGAATTATAACATCACCTGGCTCATGGTAGTTAGAATTATAACATCACCTGGCTCATGGTAGTTAGAATTATAACATCTAGTAATCACCTGGCTCATGGTGAACCAATTTTTAAGAGACTTTACCTATTAAAGCTTGATGACATAATTATATAGAATTCAACTACCCAAATTTATTTACAAATTAATCACCAAGCAACTGCCTGATTATTTCAATCAAAACCCCCTCTTATACAATAACCAGCGCCATCAACATGCTACTTGGGCATGCACAAATGTAATAATCCCTACAGTCAATCATGAATTCTCCAAAAGAAACATCACGTTCAGCAGAGCAAAGATATACAATAATCCTCCTGATTAATAAAATATTCACCCACAGTATCCATGGATTCTCCACCTATTTTAAAAGATACATTATTGAAAGATATAAAAATGCTTGTACTATTATTAACTGTTATATATGTGGAAGATAATTAACTTACACCCCTGTGTATATGTCGCCTTGTAGTTACTAGTTAATTATATCTTGGCAGATTTAACGTTGTCTTTTAAAATAAAATTTATTGTCATGTCTATTGATGCATTTAGTGGTTTTATGCTCATTATATGCATACATGTATTCATGTATATGTCAGTTACTGTATGAACTTTTGATTATAATCTCTACTATGGCATGATCATGTATTATTAGCTAAATTACTCTTTAAATATCTTATTATTATTATATTATAATTATTATTCAAGGTGGCTCTTGTGGTAGCAGCATTTAAATGCCTTAATGGGAATCTCCTGACCTATTATATATATTCAATTATAATATGTACTTGTAATTATTGGTCAAATAAATTTCATTCAGTCATTCATTCATTCATTACCTTGCCAACAACGACTTGAGGCACGGGTTTGCCGAGTTGGTGGCGTGGGGTGGGTGCACTCTGTCCATCCCACCCTGGCAGACCAAGGGACTCGAGGTATAGCAAGGCCTTCAACCCCGTCACGTAGTCCTCTATCACCGTGAAATCCTGGTTCTGCACAGCACTGCCAACCTAAAGAAACAGTACTGCCAGTCTATACCTGCCAACTTTCCTGTGACATCTGGGAGTTTCCCACATTTTGGGTATATCTCCCAGACTACAGAGAAATCTCATGGATTTTCTATGAAAATCTCCAACAGCAACCCCCCCGTCTTCGAGACAGCGTGGCACCAATGGGAGATGTGCTGAACCGCTGAATTTCTGACAAAAAATCTCCAACATCATACCCCAATCGTCCGATCTCAAGATCCTAGACAGCGAGATGAGACAACACGACAGGGGAAGCGTGCTGAACCACTGATGAATCTCCCGGATTTAAACAAAAAAAGTTTGCAGGTATACCAGTCTAGGAGAAACGACAACACTGCCAATCTAAGAAATAAAACAGCAGTTACATGGAGACTCATTGTCATTAGTTGACAGCACCAAACATCTACAATTTATTATGAAAACAATCATTACATTTAGAAGATGTTGTTAAAATTTGTTACTGTTTTATAGTAGAGTACTGCTTTTACAGAGCTGATACATGGCCCCTCACAATAGAAATGGAAAGGAAGCTCGATGAGAGTTACATCAGACTACCGAGCATGTGCTTAAATATCCATAGGCGCTGTGGGCTGACAAAAAGCAAACTTTATGGGGAAATATTGCACAAGACACCTCCAACTGGCTGGTCTCTGCTATTCAAACACAGAAGGACCAGTGTCAATATTCATCTGATGGACACCCACACATGGGCATCCAAAGTAAAGTAAAGGTAAGTTCTTATATTATAAAATTTTTATATATAAAATAATTATTGTATTAAAGCTAGCGCCTTTGAACAGATTTTTACTATTATTATTATTACTGTATGACCTAACACAGTGACTGTGTGAGACTCACCTGCAGCACTGAGGCCCCTGCATGCAGGAACTGTAGGCCAACGTCTGCTGAATCAATCCCACCAGTCGCAAGAATCGGGAATCCAGGCAACGCCCTGGCAATGGCTGACACAGCTCGGAGGGCGATAGGGCGGATAGCATTGCCTGACACCCCTCCATATGTGGTTTTCTGCTCCTGTCCGACCCGTGGCCACGCCGTCCCATCACAGCTGAGCTTCATGAGACCAGACACTGTGTTGGTGGCAGTCACACCATCTGCCTTCCCTGATAACACGCAACGTTTAATAATACTGTAAACCTTGGATATAATGAGTTCGCTTATAATAAAGTTTAAAGTTTATTATTATAACAAATACTCACTAATACCGAGTAGATGATTGGTTCCAATTTTTTCCCATTGAATTTCTGTACATATACTGGATATTTATAACAGATTTTTAGACATAACAAACAAATCCATTAAAATATAATTGGATATCTAAGGTTGTTTGTGACGCTTTCCTTGAATAAATATTTTTAAGGAATCTGTCCACCAAATTTTGTTCAACATGCATGCAACATTGTTTACAATTAGAATCATTGCGTTCGCACAATGTTCAGATTGTATGTAAAACGTAATTTGTAAAAAGCCATGGTTTGCACTTATTGTCCTAACACCGTCCTGCTCCTATGTAGCAAGACTGCCTTCTGTAGCGACATGGCAAGTGGACAAAGAAGCAATGTTTGTCTTATGTGTGGCGAGCTATTGTCAAGTCTTCAAACATTGCTTACCCTCATAAGCTGCCCTGGCTATGGTGACAATGTCCGTGACATTGCTTACCCTCATAAGCTGCCCTGGCTATGGTGACAATGTCCGTGACATTGCTTACCCTTATAGGCTGCCCTGGCTATGGTGACAATGTCCGTGACATTGCTTACCCTTATAGGCTGCCCTGGCTATGGTGACAATGTCCGTGACATTGCTTACACTCATAGGCTGCCCTGGCTATGGTGACAATGTCCGTGACATTGCTTACACTCATAGGCTGCCCTGGCTATGGTGACAATGTCCGTGACATTGCTTACCCTTATAGGCTGCCCTGTCTATGGTGACAATGTCCGTGACATTGCTTACCCTCATAGGCTGCCCTGGCTATGGTGACAATGTCCGTGACATTGCTTACACTCATAGGCTGCCCTGGCTATGGTGACAATGTCCGTGACATTGCTTACCCTCATAAGCTGCCCTGGCTATGGTGACAATGTCCGTGACATTGCTTACCCTCATAGGCTGCCCTGGCTATGGTGACAATGTCCGTGACATTGCTTACCCTCATAAGCTGCCCTGGCTATGGTGACAATGTCCGTGACATTGCTTACCCTCATAAGCTGCCCTGGCTATGGTGACAATGTCCGTGACATTGGGGGTGAGCTTGGCAAAGAATGGCACTTTCACTGCAGCTCTCACCCACTGGCAAATGTCTCGCACCAACTCTGGCTTCTGGCAACACAAATAATAATAAACTTCTACAGCGCCTATTATCACCAGGAATTTGAGCTCAGAGGCGCAACATACAAGAATCATTGGGCAAAATAGAAACAAGCAAGACTCGTGATTAGAGCAAAGGACCACCGAAGGTTAGGGTGGGAATGCAATTTCAAATAAATAAGTCACTAGATGGCAGCACAACTCGACATTAGTTGGTAGATTTCCACAAGCAAGGTAAGCAAATAGTTCCCACTTTCAAAACAGTCATTTGCTTTTTATTATCCATACCCTCTATGTTATGTCATTGAGTGTCACCTCCATTCATACAATATCGCACAGAATCGCACAGAAAAACACAATGTATGCTTATAAATCACCCAATACACTTTCAAATTTAAACGGGAAGGGCGAAAATGCACATTAACCAGCATTTAAATTATGAATTCTAAAGTGGAAACGTCTCCATTCCATCAGCTCTATTATGATTTGGAAATCCGCTCCGATTTGATTTAAAGTGTCGGCTCCGTTGTAATTTGGGATGTCGGTTCCGTTAAGTAATACTGTCAAATGTGTGTACGAATGTACTATATATACTGTCATAACATAAGTAAAAGTGGGAAACAAAAGCCAATCAAAGAGCATAGTACACGAAAAAGATGGAGAAAGTGGTAGGATGAAATAAAGGAAGCAACATTCTGAACTACAGCTGTATCAGTGAAAGCAGGCTTATAAAATAATATTCATATTAATGTAATGTAATAGCCAATAGAAACAAGAACTACAAAACATTATGCAGGAGCTAGCTGATGAAAGTGATAAACAAGGTAGCAAGATGAACATCTCGAAGACAAAAGTGATGCTAGTAAATGACACATCAATATATATCAACACGCCGCAGATAGAGAACGTTGAAAGCTATGTCTATTTGGGACAGCGATACAGTATCAGAGACAAAAACCAAGACAAGAAGATTCAAAGAAGGATCACTGCCGGCTGGACAGCATTCGCCAAACACCGCGACATCTTCAAAGGTAACTTTGGAACCTGCTTGAAGAGACAAGTCTTCAACTCATGTGTACTTCCAGCGATGACAAGACGGTGCGGAAACATGGGCACTCACCATCCAGGCAAAGAACAAGCTAACAGCCGCACAAACAAAGATGGAAAGAAGTATGTTAAACATCACATATCGGGAGAGAAAAACAAACATCTGGGTAAGGCAGAAGACAAAGGTCATAGATGTGATAGAACAAATCAGAAGACAGAAGTGGACCTGGGCAGACTACAAGATAACTGATGGACATCACGTATCACAACCTGGAGACCTTACGAAGGGAAACAATCTAGAGGAAGACCGGCAAGACGGTGGAGAAACAAACGAGATGAGTACTGGAAGGGCACCATCTGGCAGAGGATAGCGCAAGACAGGCAGATTTGGAAACAACATGCTGAGGCCTTCGCCCAACCACGGGACACTACGGCTGCTCGATGATGATGATGATGATGAATAGCCATTGGGCCCTGTCATGCAGTATTTTGTGCAAGATACTGAAACAATACAAAAAAGATTGTCGACTTACACATATATATGATAATTTCTGTAAATTACATTTTCAGAAACATAAGCACACTCACACTCACATACACGCACACACACACGCACACATACACATTTTCTTGCGACTATCCTATACCGACACCTAGTAATGTTCTGTGAAGAAAGAAGTAAGGAAATCAACTGGCATGTTACCTGAAATGAAAGTTTAAAATGAATAACAAACTCGAAACATTTACAGAATGCTACCCATGAGCCATATGAGAAGTAGAGAGAGAGGGAGAGGGTACATACCTGCCCACACATTAAAATACTAGTTAAGGGTAGCCACTACCTGAAAACGGCCATATAATCAATATGCTATATCTCTATTAATACTGAACATTACTTAAACAAAAATTAGTGTACTAGTTAGATAAATGAATGGTATATGATGTTTGAAATATGGGCTCATTTGCTTTTGTATTATCATGGCAATGAATGAAAATTATTCTGAGCTAACAACTGTATGTGTAATCATGCAACTGTCAAGAATCATCAGCTAGAATACTCCTTTGTGCAATACGTGGTTTTGGGCAAGGATATCTGACTTCACTGACTGTTGTTCAGGTATTAGCATTTTTTAAGACGCTTTGAAAAATGCTTAAACCTAAAGTCCCATCTCACAAAAGTCATTGCAGTCAGATTTCCATGCCCAAAACCACCTTATTGCACAAAGGAGTATTCTAGCTGATGATTCTTGACAACTACATGATCACACATAGTTGTTAACTCAGAATAATTTTCAAGGATGCATGCCCCTCTGTCACACTAGAAACGTTCATTGCCATGGTAATACATAAGCCCATATTCCACATATCAAATACTATTCATTTAACTAATCAGTACTCCAAATTTTGGTAAGATACGTTCGGTATTAACAGAGATATGGCCTATGGCCGTTTTCTGGTAGTAGCTACCCTTAAACATAATGCAACAAAATGAAAGTTTAAAATGAATAACAACCTCGACACATTTACAGAATGCTACCCATGAGCCATATGAGAAGCTGCTGTAGGTTGAGAGAGAGTGAGAGGGTACATACCTGCCCACAGGCCAGGCCCATCCCCCGTTCCCCCATCCCATGAGGGCAGGACAGGTTCAGCTCCAGGGCGTCCGCTCCACAGCTCTACAAACACATCCAGAGCTCAAACATGTCACAGTTTCACTTTCAGGGTAAATTATTAAACTGTAATGAAAGTATGTGTTTGGATACTGTATGTTTTGGCCACCCAAGAAATTGAAAAAATTTATTATTTTGTGAACGTTTTTGGACACCTCTGTAAAATTATTTATTTTTATTCCCATGTAATTGGATATCGATGCACAAGGTAACTGTAATAAAGTTAAAAAGCCCTGTTAATACTAGGATAATAAAACAGGGATGACATGACATCGGGACTCGTTCGCTTACATATGTATTCAGACAATAACTCTGAGGATTATTTTTGTGCGATGTATGTTTTCTGAAAGCTGATAATTTAATTTCTCCCAATAAATACAGTGATTATGGTAAATGTGATATGACATGCCACTGGTCCGACCTGAGTTCTTATGGTAAATGTGATATGACATGCCACTGGTCCGACCTGAGTTCTTATGGTAAATGTGATATGACATGCCATTGGTATGACCTGAGTTCTTATGGTAAATGTGATATGACATGCCACTTGTCTGACCTGAGTTCTTATGGTAAATGTGATATGACATGCCATTGGTATGACCTGAGTTCTTATGGTAAATGTGATATGACATGCCACTGGTCTGACCTGAGTTCTTATGGTAAATGTGATATGACATGCCACTTGTCTGACCTGAGTTCTTATGGTAAATGTGATATGACATGCCACTTGTCTGACCTGAGTTCTTATGGTAAATGTGATATGACATGCCACTTGTCTGACCTGAGTTATTTTGGTAAATGTGATATGACATGCCACTGGTCCGACCTGAGTTCTTATGGTAAATATGATATGACATGCCACTGGTCCGACCTGAGTTCTTATGGTAAATGTGATATGACATGCCACTGGTACAACCTGAGTTATTTTGGTAAATGTGATATGACATGCCACTTGTCTGACCTGAGTTCTTATGGTAAATGTGATATGACATGCCACTGGTCCGACCTGAGTTCTTATGGTAAATATGATATGACATGCCACTGGTCCGACCTGAGTTCTTATGGTAAATGTGATATGACATGCCACTGGTACAACCCGAGTTATTTTGGTAAATGTGATATGACATGCCACTTGTCTGACCTGAGTTCTTATGGTAAATGTGATATGACATGCCACTGGTCCGACCTGAGTTCTTATGGTAAATATGATATGACATGCCACTGGTCCGACCTGAGTTCTTAAGGTGACTTACCGCTGACATCAAAGGACATGGTTCCACTTAGTAGATACTCAATATTGATGGAAAAACTATATAGAGCAAACTGGTTTAGAACTTGAAAGCAAGTTATTCTACCAATGTATTGAAGGATTTGCATTGTTACATGTTAAACACGAACAGATTGACTGACAGTGCATGACTATTATTTGTTCAAATAATGCAGCCTCTTTTCTCAACAAACATGCCAAGGTTGTTCTTATTAAATAAAAATATACGTTACTTTTACTTTAAGATCTAATGTCCAACACAAGTTTGTAAAAAATCTGAATATAATGCTGATGCGTGGAGAGTTTGTTACAGACTGCAGACGAGTGAGTCACAGTAGGCACAAAGAATGATACAATGGAATGAATGACATACTGGCCCACCATTGGCATCAAGGCCCAATATTGGCACATAGGCCCACCATTGGCATATTGGGACCATTAGTCGTACGTCATTGCCCTTATTTGGTGTCCGGTCGTCAAGGTGATCCACCATCTTGGCTATACACAACCCAAATGATGCACCAGTATGTTTAACAAGATTTAACAAGATTGCCATCCAGAGAATTAACTCTAGATGGCAGGTGGACAAGGAAGCCCTTTGGCTTATCGAGAGTCCAACCCTTTTATCTACATATATCCAGCCCTTCTGAGGTATGTGTCTGATTTTATTTTTACACATATTCACATTACTAACACCCACACAATCATCAGATAATCTGTTCCATTCATTCACAGTCCTTTGTGAAAATGAAAACTTTCTTACGTCTAATCTACACTGCTCCTTTACTAATGTAACTTCATGTCCTCTAGTCTTTCTATCTTTCTTAACTGAAAAAAAACATATTTCTATCAATATTTTCATAACCATTCAATATTTTAAACACTTCTATCTGATCTCCTCTCAATCTCCTGGTCTGTAGTGTTGTTAAACCACATTCTTTTAGGCGTTTTTCATAACTAAGATCCCTCAGTTTTGGTATCATTTTAGTCGCTCTCCTCTGTACTCTTTCTAGCATATCTATGTCCTTCTTGCGGTATGGCCTCCATGCTTGTATACAATATTCTAAATGAGGCCTAACTATTGTTTTGTACAGCGGTATTATTAGATCTTTTTCTTTATATGCTATATTTCGCCTAATCAATCCAAGGATTTGATTTCCTTTTGAAGCTACAATTCCACACTGCTCTGAAACCTTCATGTCAGCACTAATTGTCAGCCCTAAGTCTTTTTCTTTTATAGTAGTACTTAGTACAGTTCCCCCCATTGTATATTCTACATATTCGTTCCCATGTCCTGTGTGAAGGCATTTACATTTCCCAAAATTGAACAACATTTGCCACTTTTCAGACCATTTGATCAACCTGTCAAGATCATCTTGTAAATGCTTTCTATCTCCATCACTTTTAATCCTTCTAAACACTTTTGTATAATCTGCAAATTTCAACACCTTGCTAGCTATATCATCGTCCAAATCGTTTATATATATTAAGAATAATATAGGTCCCAGTACTGATCCCTGTGGAACCCCACTCAAAACTGATTTCCAGTTTGAAGCCTCCCCATCAACAACTACCCGTTGTCTTCTGTCAATCAGCCATTTTTCTATCCAGTTAATTCTACCATTTCCTATGCCATTGGCCTTTAGTTTAAGCAGTAATCTTTTATGTGGCACTTTGTCGAAAGCTTTTTGAAAATATAAGTAGATGATATCTACTGGTGATCCATCATCTACCCACTTAATGATATCTTCCAAAAAACATAACATATTTGTTAAGCATGACCTCGCTTTTAGAAACCCATGTTGAGATGGGTTTATCAAGTTATATTTAACAAGAAAATCCACCATGTGATCTTTAATTAGTCTTTCTAATAATTTACAAATCACCAATGTTAAACTAACTGGTGTATAATTATTTGACTTGTTTCTCGAACCTTTTTTAAATAACGGTATAATGTTTGCTTCTTTCCATTCTAAAGGAACCACTCCCTGTTCTAATGACAAGCTGAAAACTGTTGCAAGCAGTTTGCTAATTTGTTCTACAATTTCCAATAGTAGTTTGGGTGGAACCATCCACTCCAGGTGATTTATTATCCTTCATAGCCCTAATTTTCTTAGCTACCATTTCTGGGGTTACAATTAACTGTCTTAAATAGTCTGATTCTGCCCCCTTGAACTTAACCTCTGGTACTGGCAGTGAACTAGTGTCTTCTCTGGTAAACACTGAACTAAAATACTCATTCAGGTCTTCTACCATTAAGAATCCTTCTGATATTATATTTCCAGCACTATCTTCTAGAGGACCGACCTTATCCTGAACTTTCTGTTTGCTTCGAACATACGCATAAAACTCTTGCAGTCATGTTTTATATTACAAGCTAATTTATATTCATAGCTTCTCTTTGAATTTCTAATTTCAGCTGTAGCTTGGTTTAGTGCTTCTTTATAAATGTTGTAGTCTTCGTCATTTCCAGTACGTCTATATGACTTCCACATTATTTGTTTATACTTAATTTTTCTAATGCCTTCTTTCGATAAGTGTTTCTTTTTGGACCGTTTCCCGTGTTTTTTAAGGGAACAAATTTGACGATGATGCATTCAATTTCACTCTTTAAGATATGACAGCATTCTGTTGCTGTCTTATTCTTCAGTGTGTTATTCCAGTCTATCTTTGCTAAATATTTCCTTAAGTCCTTATATTTTCCTTTGTGGAAATTTCTCCTGTACTGCTTTTTACTATTCCTTTCTGATTTTACTTTGATGGTAAAATGTATCTGGTTGTGATCACTATTCCCCAGTGGCTCACATATCCTGACATTGTCAACTAATTCATTCTGTGAGGACAAAACTATGTCTAACACATTCTCTCCCCTGGTTGGTTCTAGCACATGTTGAGAAAGGAAACTATCTTGTACTAAAACTAAAAACTTGTGGTCCTCACTACCCATACTCTCTAGAGATTTCCATTTTATATGCCCATGGTTAAAATCCCCCATAATAACACAGTCCCGTTTGCTCACTTCCCTTATAGCGTTTTGTATTTTTTCATTCTCTTCTATGCTTATGTTTGGACTTCGATAAACTAATCCAACCGTTAACGTTGAGTTTCCTGTAACTATGTTACACCAAACAGCTTCTTCGCAATCTGCTTCTCTGTCTAATTTTATTTCATAAGCCTGGATAGATTCTTTAATATATAAAATAACTCCACCTCCCCTTCTTCCTATTCTATCTTTCCTAAACATTACATATCCTGTCAGTCCCAATTCGGCATCTGATATATCGGTGGTTGCCCATGATTCAGTTATACCTATTATGTGAGGGTCAATATCTTCTACCATAATGTTTAGTTCATTTCTTTTGTTTACTATACTCCTTGCATTTAAACAAACACATTTATATCCAGCTTCAGAACAGTTTTCCAGACTGTTCTTTGCTGAATTATTTTTGCTGTCTTTATCTATGCCTCCAGTTTCAGGCTTCTCTGCGAGTCCCCCCTGCGAATCTAGTTTAAATAGATGCAACCTGTCCCACTGTCAACAGATCGCAGCAGATTCTCTGAGAATACTGCTGCCCCCTTTCCACTTAGATGGAGGCCATCTCTCATGTACATATCTTCTCTCCCAACAAAGTACCCCCATAAATCTATGAATCCCACGCCCTCTTCTTCACACATCTGCTCAACTAGTGCGTTGATCGCCATCCTCTTACAGTTTCTATATGTTGCCCCACTTCCTCCCATTACTGACAAAATTCCTGAGAGAACCTGTTCCACTCTTGTCTTCTTTAGCTTCCTCACTAGATGTCTGTACTTCTGAACTATCCCAGTTGTTCCATCCTTGTCTGCATTGTTTGTCCCTACGTGTACTAGTATAGACCCTCCCTTGCCATGCCCCAATATCTTCTCTACCCTTTCGGTCACATTCTCTATCCTAGCCCCCGGTAGACATACAACAACGTCCTTCCCCTCGCATATAGTCTTGTCTGTTTTTCTCAGAATTGAATCGTCCATAAACACTCTCTCTTTTCTCCTTGCCCCCTCAATCACTGCCTCGGAGTAGCTCCTCCAGTTTGCATATGTCTGGTTGTTGTCTTTTCCTCTTGCCGTCTTCTCTCCTGTCACATTCTCTTCCATTCCCTTCTTTCCTGTCGCGTTTTCTCTTGTCCCCTTTCCTCCTGTCATCTTCTCTTCTAGCACATTTACTCTCACTTCCTTTCGTCCCTTCATCTTTCCTCCCATCACATTTTCTTCTGTCCTCTCTCGTCCCTTTTCCCCGGCTACCTCCTTCACTACGGTCACTTTCTCCCCTGTCACCTTCACGCCTGTCATGTTTTCTGTTTTTTGCTGAACACTCTGTCTTCTTCCATCAGTCTTCTGTCTCACAGTCTTACCAACTGCCTCTGTGGTATCTACCTCTTCACCACCTGTATCGCTGTCGTGTCTCTCCTCGTTCTCTACAGTCTGACTACCTGCTGATCTATCCCCACTGGCCCGTTTTCTTTTCCTCTGCCGAACACTTTTCCTCCGTCCCTCTGTTTTCTCAATGTCTTGTTCCTTCACACCGGTCACCTTCCTTCCTCTCAGTCTCCTTTCTTCAGTCTCCGTGTCACAACTCTGCTCCTTCTGTGTTGTAGAATTCTCAACTCTCTCTGCGTCATCCCTCTCTGCTCCATCTATTTCTATGTTGAGTCTCGCCTCCATCTCCTTCACTATATCCGTCAACTTACACACCTCCTTCATCAGACATTCCACCCTCAAACACCCCATACACCGAAAGGTGAATCCGTCATCTTTGGTCTCTGCCCACGATTTTGGACAGCCAGACAACGCAAAATTCACCCAGCTCTGGCAGTCGTTGCAAACTAAGTGTCGTTTTGCCCTGAGTTGCTGCTTGCAAGGTGCCATACCAGAATTTATTTATGTTCAAAATAGTTTGTATATAGTCTTTGAAAAGACTTTTCTGTGTATAATTTACACCAGATTGTTTAGGTTATAGTTAGTTATATTTGTTAACACAGTGACACACCGTGCCTTACCTAGTTACGATGTCGATGACAATGTATTCAAGTTAGGCTTAGATACAAGGTAGTCTTTACAAAGACTGTTTCCTGTGTACTAATATACACTTTAAAAGGTTGTTATTTCAGGTTTTAATTACTCATCTAACTACATCGATTATCTCAAATAACGCTATTCTATTGTCGTTCACGTTACGTTAACTTCGCCAGTGACCTACTTTGTAAACAACGTTCCCAATTATCGCTCGCAAATCGCCTACTTTTAATCTACCCTAGATTACTCCCTCTAGCTAACTTTTAACAAAAAATATTGCTTAACATATATCTATAATTACGTTATGTATGCTATACACTCAATAATATCACTTATTTTGATCAAATATCCTTATATTTTCGCAAGTTTGCTGCACCAAATTCAAACCAATTCACCACCAGAAGTTCCCCTGCATGTTAATGGATAATGCCACCTCTAATGCTTGAAAGTAACATATCAGTTCTTCAGATGACCAGCCAAATATGTGCAGTTTCCCTTGTTTCATTGCAATAGATGCTGACGTGCCTTCTTGCAGTTGTGTATAGCCTACGAAAGGCCGTTGCTAGGATAAGAGACTGGATATCATGACGTAATCGCTAATAGTCCCAACATGGAATGTTGGCTCCCCACAGGCATAATGGCCCACCACTGGCTACAAAATCATGGACTAACCTCAGCCATCTGAGCCAGTTCAGTCCAGTCTTCCTTGTTATTGCTGCACATGATGCTCGCAATGATGATCTGAAAGACACACGATTTTAGTGAAATATCACCAGACATTACCAAAGTACCACATTAGCTGAGCAACTTAACACAAAACTCTCTCTTGATTTAGCCAACATGAATAATTTATGTTGATATTCAAATGTGTGGTGTGTGACTAGTCTTGAAAAGTGATGTACGCAGTGAGATTAAAAGAAGGTTGTCTGTTTCGTTACATGGTAACATCCATTGTGGTAATTAAGTTCACTGAATTTGTTGTCTTCAATGTGGGAACCACAGGAACGTGCCAAACATCAGAGGATCGTGTGATTAAACCACTCTTGTCTACTGCCAATAGAATATATTTATAATCTTAATGTTTTCTTTACAATTTGAACATTTGAAAAAATTCAAATTCCAAACATTGTTTTGGGTTTATTTACTGCAATTTCAAGATGAGTATATCATCACCATATTTATTGTATTATTAAGAACATTATATCAAAAAGTGAGCAACAGGCAGAAACTGATCATTAGATTACGTCACTTGCCAACAAAATCAATGTACACAAAGAACAAATCCAATAACAACCCTACAACTTACCACTTTCACGTTGCTCCAAATGGTGGACAACCAAATATATTCATCCTACCTTTGTGGGAAAGTCGCGCTTGAGTTCGGTGACACTCTGACACCAGTACGCTGCAGTCTTCTCACTGATGAGTTCTATGTTGAGGAAGGCACCCTGACCTGGGCCGTACAAGTGACCCGAGGTCGTACCCCGTACAATTCGGGGTGACACGTTTGTTACCAAGTCCTACCGTGACACACAGGATAATTGTAATCAATTACATTACCAGCTGTAACTGTAAACAATGTTTGTTTAACTCCTTAATTGTAGTGATGTAGTTTTAATGGTTGAGTTTAAATGTTTATATTTTACTAGCAGCTATACTTAATTTATAACGATAAGATGACATAATAAATATTGTAATTACATTTCTGGAGAGGATTAGAAGTGTTGTTATTTTAGTAATTTTAATTACGACATGTAACCATGGACTACAGCAAGAGATTATTGTCGGAAATATTTTTTTGGATTACATTTCATTGTGAATTTAATGTTCCACTGATTCTCATACATGAAATCTAACTAATTCTGGCACAAGAACCATGGAATATGACAACTAATGAACATTTTACTGGCAGATTTGCTTTATATAGACAATAATGCAGTAATAGTATTAAATACAACTGATATTTGTTAAGTTTATATCATGTAACTGTGTCCATGTAACAGGAGACCATGCCAGCTATGAAAAGAAAATAGAATAAATAAAAATGTTTCAAGAACTTAAAACAAGTTAGACTGAACAATAAAATATACACGTTAATAGCGACATAGTGTACATCAATTACATTAATTCAAAATTTGCTTTAAAAGTAAGATAGGTTAAGATTAAAATCAAACTAACTAACTGGCTAACATGTTACAATGTGCGCCAACATGAGTAGTCACTCCTGGTAGGTTTCTTTCCTTCCAACAAAACAAGTTGCAAGTTTGTGAGAATAACTTAGAGGAATAACAAGAACAAAGAGGGTAGACAGAAGAAGGATTAATGACCTAAGAAAAGAGGTCAGAATGCAATGCAGCCCAACAGCAGTATTATTGAGATGCCGGATGAGATGGGCAGGCCACTGGGCAAGGATGGATTCCGAAAAAAATAACAAAGAGACCAGAGACAGAACAACATAAAGAACACAGGAAAAGGGGAAGGCCACAGCTGAGATGGGAAGACTGTATGATCAGGGGAGGATGAAAGATGGAAAGAGGGACCTATGGATAGAAAACGTTGGAAAGAAAAAACACACTGAGTGGTTCGGCATTACTGTACCTGACCCTCACACCTGTACAGCAGGGAACAAGGAGGAGATCAACCATGCAGCACCATACCTTGTCGAGAGAGAAGGTCTTTGTGAGCGCGAAGCCCCAGCCGGCCTGGAAGGAGCGTCTGATCATGGCACTGCTGGTGCTGGGCGGGGCGCTCGCCAGACCAAACGGGTTCTCAAACCTCAGTCCGCACACACTCACACTCGTGTCGACTTCATCTATCGGGGTGTAGAAGCGTGGAAGACAGGGCTTATTTGGAACACCCAGCCCCTTTAACCCCTGCAAGCAGCAGCATTCAGGAACCCATAATGAATTAATTAAAGTTTATTCTAAAACATGATATATTTATACATTCATTACAGTCATACTAGTGATTTTAACACATTAACTTAATTCTTAGCATCACTTCCATTTAAAAGTATAAAAAATTACGCAACATTTGTGGAGAACAACAAAATATGTGGTTCAACAAACATATAGTGCAGAGTCACAAAAATGGGCCAAGAGGCCCTGAAGTCCTTTGGACTAATACGTCTATATGTGACCCCAGCAAACCAAATGAGTGATAAGTCAGAAAAATTGTAACATTGTTTTCTTACATTCTTATAAAGGTTGGGTAGGGTGCTTTACATGGTTTCAAAAATTGTCAAGTTGATTAGCTCAACTCACCAACTAAGACAATACATAACACTGTGAGTGACATTGTCCAGAGTGAGGCCTAAGCAGTGTCCTCCAATTGCTGAATAGATCAATTAAACCTGCCCCTCAGTCCCAAATGGGTGGCATTGTGCACAAGTGTTCATTAATCCTTAGTGATTGTTCAGAAATGCTACATAGTTCTAGGAATAGTTTAACCCGGATTTAACCCAGTTTAGCCCAAAATGGAGGTTTAGCCCAACCCGGGTTTAACCCTGGGACGGGTTAAACTTGCCAACGTTGTTCACTATCCAGTTATCAAAAGACATCAGTGGCGGAAGCAAATCTAATACACAAGCTTACAGCTACCCAGTGCAGTAGGGAAATACTAGGAAAATTTAGCATTTTGGGCGGCCCTAAACAGCCCCACAAAACTAATTATAGTTATTGTTAAGATGTTTAACCTAGTTCTATTATCTGGCATTGTGCCAACAGATTGGTGTATTGGTATCATTAAGCCTATATACAAAAAGCAGGGGTCAATAGATGACCCAGACAACTATCGTGGCCTTACACTATTAAGCTGCATAGGCAAGTTGGTTACAGCCTCCATTATCGCGAGACTGACCACATACCTAAACGAAGCGAATGTAATAGGCGAAGAACAGGCAGGGTTCAGATTCCACTCTTGATCATATATTTGTTTTGCACTCGTTGGTTGAATTGTATTTGTCTCAATGCAAAAGGCTTTATTGTGCCTACATCAATTATAAGAAAGCATTTGATTTAGTAGACCGGTCCTCACTGTGGTCTAAGATAATTTCATGTAGTATTAATGATAATGTGTTGAAAGTTGTATACAACATGTAAAAAAATGCTAAATCATGTATAAAACAGGGCCAGGCTGTGTCAGCCTTCTTCTCATGTCATGTAGAGGTACTTGTCTCCTTTGTTATTTGCTATTTACCTGAATAATTTTGAACACTCTGTTAGTCATAATTATAAGGGACTTGACATGGCGGCTGGTGAAATTACAGATTAGTCACAGTTTCCATCAAACAATAGCAGGCAGAGAATCTTAGCTCCACAGCTGTGTGTCATACACAACAAGTTATAAATATAGCTACTCTGAGGTAGACAATTAATTTTAGTTAGCAAATTTTGCATTTTAGGGGACCTTTGGTGCCCTTAGAATGAATCAATCAAATACAGATTTATTGTGTATAGTGGCACTACCACATGAAATGTCTATGAAAAATTAAAGAAAAAGTTACTGAAAAGTGTTTGAAAAAATAAAAAATGGGTCAGCTGGACGGTGATAGACCGTTTGAAATTGAAGCCTTTGTAAAACTTTTGTCTCGACTTCACCGAAGGCGGTGTCCTGTTGTCAGAACTTTGAAGGTGTTACTCACCTAACTTACAAATATATAGGGAGCTAATGGAAAGGCCCATCATAACCCATAGCATTACAAAATGAAGTATCTGAAAGTCACACTTCATATACTGAGTGACACATCTCGTACTGTCTCTCTGCACTGTTGCAATGTCCAATAGTTTCCTATCACAACCCTTGTGTACAATATACCAATATCCAACACCACAACACATGTATTATCATTGGATAGGTAATTGAATAATCTTTCAGATGAATGCAACTTGTAGCAGCAGAAAATGAAGCATACAAAAGTTACACCGCAAACAATGACATGCATTCTCAAAATGTGATTCATTCAAAAATTAGTGCTATATAATAGTAGTTTGTCAAAATGTAAACAAACTCAAAGACAGTTGCAGCTTACTGTCCACCAAGCAGTAGCAGAGCAGTTTTATAATAATAATAATCCACAAGTTAAGTGGCAGTGATCTTCCTTTTATCATTCATGTGATGTTTATTGTGAGCAGGGCGGACAAATGGTTATCATACGTAGACAGGTACAGAAAGAAACTGAAATTTTCTATAAAAAGAACACGTTTGCCTATCAATGGCATGTATTTCCTATTGTTGCTGTTTCTGCCGGGCAGAAACAGTTTCTGCCCGGCATATATCAAACAACCCTGTAGGTAATTATTAATCAAATGTTTTTTGGTGAATCATAGTTACAGATCATTAAGGGTTATGATGGAAGTAAAATGTTTACATGTTTACTGTTCAATGAAAAAAAACAGCTCCACAGAACTAATTATAGTTATTGTTAAGATGTTTAACCTAGTTCCATTGACATTGTGCCAACAGATTGGTGTATTGGGATCATTAAGCCTATATAATTATTATATAAATATAGCAACAGACACTGGGACAGTGTAACTGCTACCTGGCTAAATGGATGCAATGGTGCTTTGAAGTTAGTTCTTCTGCCAACTACCCTTTTCACACAAGCCTATAGGTTTAGTAGCTGCCAGCACACTACTGAGCCTAAACTACCATGCAGGTGTGAAAAACGTGCTGATGTATTTAAACTTGATCCACTAATTAACTGTCCACCAAGCAGTAGCAGAGCAGTTTTATAATAATAATAATCCACAAGTTAAGTGGTAGTGATCTTCCTTTTATCATTCATGTGATGTTTATTGAGCAGGGCGGACAAATGGTTATCATATGTAGACAGGTACAGAAAGAAACTAAAATTTTCTATAAAAAAGAACCACATACCTAAACAAAGCAAATGTAATAGGTGAAGAACAGGCAGTGTTCAGATAGGGGTATTGGTTGAATTGTATTTGTCTTGACACAAAAGGCTTTATTGTGCCTTAACTATGTCAACTCTTCTAATGGTTGACATTTGGTTGTTTCAGGTGTCAACTATATTGTGAATCTGTAATTATTAGTCTATATTGATACAATTGATTTACACAGTACCGTGTCTACACAAGGCATGGCAAGCGTAAACAGAACAGTAGAATGCATTTGATATCAATAAAGTGTAGGATATTTCACTCTATAGTGCCCAGAATATTAATTTTCTATGTTTGTCACCTACAGGTGACAATACATCTTTAAACCAATAGACACCACAGTCACACCATTTTATAATAATTAAATGAACATCAAAATAAACACAACTTGCAATTATAGAAAATCAATAGTTTTGAAGATAGTTTACAAGCTGCAGGCAACTGTTCAGTTTAACAGGGGTCAAATGTGTCTGCTCTGCCTGTAACCAATTAAAGATTAGTCAAGGTCTCAATGGAACAATAGCAACCTGGATGCTAGGCTGTAGAGTGGAGTGAGGCAGGGCACTGTTTCTGGCACAATACACAAAATCTACTGTTGGGGGTGGTCTCAAGGGCCCTTCTCAAAACCACATCACTAGATAATATAACACTTTTAGCACTTTAGGGGCCCCTGAGGTGCCCTTAGAATGATTCAATCAAATACAGATGTCTTGTGTACAGTGACACTACCACATGAAATGTATATGCAAAATTAGAGAAAAAGTTACTGAACAGTTTTTGAAAAAATAGGCACAATGTACAAATTTTACCAGTTTTGGGGCCCTTGGAGGCCCTAGGTAGCCCTTAGAACGATTCAATCAAATACAAATTTCTCGTGCATAGTGGCAGTGCCCTAAGATGTCTATGCAAAATTAGAGATAAAGTTGCTGAACGGTTTCTGATATGGCAGCTAACGGCGGACAGCGGACGCAGAGTGATGGCAATAGTCCGTTGGACCTTCGGCCCAAAGGACTAAAAAGGCCAATATATGCAGGATGTTCAGCAAAAATACTGAATTGAGGAATTATCTTTAACATCATATTTTGATACATACAAAATCTTCTTTTTTTAGGACACACTCTGTAGGTACTTTCCAACTACACTTACCTGTAAGTACTCTCCATCTAAACTGTAAGTACACTTACATGTAGGTATTTTCTAGCTACACATACCTGTACTTTCCACCTACACTTATCTGTATATACTTTCCACCTACACTTACCTGTATGCACTTTCCACCTACAATTACATGTAGGTACTTTCCAGCTACACTAACCTGTTGATACTTTCCATCTACTCCTACCTGTAGGACTTTCCACCTACACCTACCTGTAGGTACTGGTGTATGTGCCAGGATGCCTGTTTGCCGTCGTTCACTGCCTCAACGCTGGTCTGAGCTATCCCCGCCATGTCACCCCCACAGAACACCCCAGGCTCACTTGACTGCATCATGTCAGGGTCAATCTCAGGCAGACTCCAACGATTCAACTTGAGGGGCTCCAGTGCAGTGATGACTGAAACATCATTGCCTTCTATACAAGGGGCAGTTTCATGAAGAGTTCTTACGCAATTACTTAGCACGTGCTTGCATAAACTCATATGTTCGCCTACATAAAAATCATGTCATTTACTAAAACAATCATCTTGGCATTAAGAACATTCTTAGTCGCTTCATGAAACCGATCCCAGGTGTTGAGCTCTAAGTTCTACATAAATTTGTAACATAACACAATATAATTTTGTTGTACCTATAACCCACACAACAGAGTAGTAGCACTAGTATAACAAAGACTTTGTTATAATCTATGGCACACGCTTGTGCAAATAATGGCACTAGTATAACAAAGACTGTTATAATCTATGGCAAACTCTTGTTCAAATAATGGCACTAGTATAACAAAAAAACTTTGTTATAATCTGTGGCACTCTTGTGCAAATAATGACACTAGTATAACAAAGACTTTGTTATAATCTATGGCACACGCTTGTGCAAATAATGACACTAGTATAACAAAGACTTTGTTATAATCTATGGCACACTCTTGTGCAAATAATGACACTAGTATAACAAAGACTTTGTTATAATCTATGGCATGCTCTTGTGCAAATAATGACACTAGTATAACAAAGACTTTGTTATAATCTATGGCACACGCTTATGCAAATAATGACACTAGTATAACAAAGACTTTGTTATAATCTGTGGCACACTCTTGTGCAATATAAATGACACTAGTAGTATAACAAAGACTTGTTATAATCTATGGCACACTCTTGTGCAAATAATGACTCTAGTATAACAAAGACTTTGTAATAATCTATGGCACACTCTTGTGCAAATAATGACACTAGTATAACAAAGACTTTGTTATAATCTGTGGCACACTCTTGTGCAAATAATGACACTAGTATAACAAAGACTTTGTTATAATCTGTGGCACACTCTTGTGCAAATAATGACACTAGTATAACAAAGACTTTGTTATAATCTATGGCATGCTCTTATGCAAATAATGACACTAGTATAACAAAGACTTTGTTATAATCTATGGCACACGCTTATGCAAATAATGCCACTAGTATAACAAAGACGTTGTTATAATCTATGGCACACGCTCGTGCAAATAATGACACTAGAATAACAAACACTTTCTTATAATCTATGGCACACGCTTGTGCAAATAATGACACTAGTATAACAAAGACTTTGTTATAATCTATGGCACACGCTCGTGCAAATAATGACACTAGTATAACAAAGACTTTGTTATAATCTATGGCACACGCTTGTGCAAATAATGACACTAGTATAACAGACTTTCTTATAATCTATGGCACACGCTTGTGCAAATAATGACACTAGTATAACAAAGACTGTTATAATCTATGGCACACGCTTGAGCAAATGATGGCACTAGTATAACAAAGACTTTGTTATAATCTATGTCACACTCTTGTACAAATAATGACACTAGTATAACGAAGACTTTGTTATAAGTTATCACACACTTGTGCAAATAATGACACTAGTATAACAAAGACTTTGTTATAATCTGTGGCACGGTCTTGTGCAAATAATGACACTAGTATAAGAAAGACTTTGTTATAATCTGTGGCACACTCTTGTGCAAATAATGACACTAGTATAACAAAGACTTTGTTATAATCTGTGGCACGGTCTTGTGCAAATAATGACACTAGTATAACAAAGACTTTGTTATAATCTGTGGCACACTCTTGTGCAAATAATGACACTAGTATAACAAAGACTTTGTTATAATCTGTGGCACACTCTTGTGCAAATAATGGCACTAGTATAACAAAGACATTGTTATAATCTATGGCACACTCTTGTGCAAATAATGACACTAGTATAACAAAGACTTTGTTATAATCTGTGGCACACTCTTGTGCAAATAACGACACTAGTATAACAAAGACTTTGTTATAATCTATGGCACGCTCTTGTGCAAATAATGGCACTAGTATAACAGACTTTGTTATAATCTATGGCACACTCTTCTGCAAATAATGACACTAGTATAACAAACACTTGGATATAATCTATGGCACACACTTATGCAAATAATGACACTAGTATAACAAAGATTGTTATAATCTATGGCACACTCTTGGGCAAATAATGGCACTTGTATGACAGACTTTGTTATAATCTACGGCACACGCTTGTGCAAATAATGGCACTAGTATAACAAAGACTGTTATAATCTATGGCAAACTCTTGTTCAAATAATGGCACCAGTATAACAAAAAAACTTTGTTATAATCTGTGGCACTCTTGTGCAAATAATGACACTAGTATAACAAAGACTTTGTTATAATCTATGGCACACGCTTGTGCAAATAATGGCACTAGTATAACAAAGACTTTGTTATAATCTATGGCACACGCTCATGCAAATAATGACACTAGTATAACAAAGACTTTCTTATAATCTATGGCACACGCTTATGCAAATAATGACACTAGTATAACAAAGACTTTGTTATAATCTATGGCACACGCTTGTGCAAATAATGGCACTAGTATAACAAAGACTGTTATAATCTATGGCAAACTCTTGTTCAAATAATGGCACTAGTATAACAAAAAAACTTTGTTATAATCTGTGGCACTCTTGTGCAAATAATGACACTAGTATAACAAAGACTTTGTTATAATCTATGGCACACGCTTGTGCAAATAATGGCACTAGTATAACAAAGACTTTGTTATAATCTATGGCACAGTCTTGTGCAAATAATGACACTAGTATAACAAAGACTTTGTTATAATCTATGGCACACTCTTGTGCAAATAATGACACTAGTATAACAAAGACTTTGTTATAATCTGTGGCACACTCTTGTGCAAATAATGACACTAGTATAACAAAGACTTTGTTATAATCTGTGGCACACGCTTATGCAAATAATGACACTAGTATAACAAAGACTTTGTTATAATCTGTGGCACACTCTTGTGCAAATAATGACACTAGTATAACAAAGACTTTGTTATAATCTGTGGTACACTCTTGTGCAAATAATGACACTAGTATAACAAAGACTTTGTTATAATTTATGGCACGCTCTTGTGCAAAAAATGACACTAGCATAACAAAGACTTTGTTATAATCTATGGCACACTCTTGTGGAAATAATGACACTAGTATAACAAAGTCTTTGTTATAATCTGTGGCACACTCTTGTGCAAATAATGACACTAGTATAACAAAGACTTTGTTATAATCTATGGCATGCTCTTATGCAAATAATGACACTAGTATAACAAAGACTTTGTTATAATCTATGGCACACGCTTATGCAAATAATGCCACTAGTATAACAAAGACGTTGTTATAATCTATGGCACACGCTCGTGCAAATAATGACACTAGAATAACAAACACTTTCTTGTAATCTATGGCACACGCTTGTGCAAATAATGACACTAGTATAACAAAGACTTTGTTATAATCTATGGCACACGCTCGTGCAAATAATGACACTAGTATAACAAAGACTTTGTTATAATCTATGGCACACGCTTGTGCAAATAATGACACTAGTATAACAAAGACTGTTATAATCTATGGCACATGCTTGAGCAAATGATGGCACTAGTATAACAAAGACTTTGTTATAATCTATGTCACACTCTTGTACAAATAATGACACTAGTATAACGAAGACTTTGTTATAAGTTATCACACACTTGTGCAAATAATGACACTAGTATAACAAAGACTTTGTTATAATCTGTGGCACGGTCTTGTGCAAATAATGACACTAGTATAAGAAAGACTTTGTTATAATCTGTGGCACACTCTTGTGCAAATAATGACACTAGTATAACAAAGACTTTGTTATAATCTGTGGCACGGTCTTGTGCAAATAATGACACTAGTATAACAAAGACTTTGTTATAATCTGTGGCACACTCTTGTGCAAATAATGACACTAGTATAACAAAGACTTTGTTATAATCTGTGGCACACTCTTGTACAAATAATGGCACTAGTATAACAAAGACATTGTTATAATCTATGGCACACTCTTGTGCAAATAATGACACTAGTATAACAAAGACTTTGTTATAATCTGTGGCACACTCTTGTGCAAATAACGACACTAGTATAACAAAGACTTTGTTATAATCTATGGCACGCTCTTATGCAAATAATGGCACTAGTATAACAGACTTTGTTATAATCTATGGCACACTCTTCTGCAAATAATGACACTAGTATAACAAACACTTGGATATAATCTATGGCACACACTTATGCAAATAATGACACTAGTATAACAAAGATTGTTATAATCTATGGCACACTCTTGGGCAAATAATGGCACTTGTATGACAGACTTTGTTATAATCTATGGCACACGCTTGTGCAAATAATGGCACTAGTATAACAAAGACTGTTATAATCTATGGCAAACTCTTGTTCAAATAATGGCACCAGTATAACAAAAAAACTTTGTTATAATCTGTGGCACTCTTGTGCAAATAATGACACTAGTATAACAAAGACTTTGTTATAATCTATGGCACACGCTTGTGCAAATAATGGCACTAGTATAACAAAGACTTTGTTATAATCTATGGCACACGCTCATGCAAATAATGACACTAGTATAACAAAGACTTTCTTATAATCTATGGCACACGCTTATGCAAATAATGACACTAGTATAACAAAGACTGTTATAATCTATGGCACACGCTTGTGCAAATAATGACACTAGTATAACAAAGACTTTGTTATAATCTATGGCACACGCTTGTGCAAATAATGGCACTAGTATAACAAAGACTTTGTTATAATCTATGGCACACTCTAGTGCAAATAATGCCACTAGTATAACAAAGACTTTGTTATAATCTATGGCATGCTCTTGTACAAATAATAACACTAGTATAACAAAGACTTTGTTATAATCTATGGCACACGCTTATGCAAATAATGCCACTAGTATAACAAAGACGTTGTTATAATCTATGGCACACGCTCGTGCAAATAATGACACTAGTATAACAGACTTTCTTATAATCTATGGCACACGCTTGTGCAAATAATGACACTAGTATAACAAAGGCTTTGTTATAATCTATGGCACTCTTGTGCAAATAATGACACTAATATAACAAAGACTTCGTTATAATCTATGGCACACTCTTGTGCAAATAATGACACTAGTATAACAAAGACTTTGTTATAATCTATGGCACACGCTTGTGCAAATAATGACATTAGTATAACAAAGACTTTGTTATAATCTATGGCACACTCTTGTGCAAATAATGACACTAGTATAACAAAGACTTTGTTATAATTTATGGCATGCTCTTGTGCAAATAATGGCACTAGTATAACAAAGACTTTGTTATAATCTATGGCACACGCTTATGCAAATAATGACACTAGTATAACAAAGTCTTTGTTATAATCTGTGGCACACTCTTGTGCAAATAATGACACTAGTATAACAAAGACTTTGTTATAATCTATGGCATGCTCTTGTGCAAATAATGACACTAGTATAACAAAGACTTTGTTATAATCTATGGCACACGCTCGTGCAAATAATGACACTAGTATAACAAAGACTTTGTTATAATCTATGGCACACGCTTGTGCAAATAATGACACTAGTATAACACAGACTGTTATAACCTATGGCACACGCTTGTGCAAATAATGGCACTAGTATAACAAAGACTTTTTTATAATCTATGTCACACTCTTGTACAAATAATGACACTAGTATAACGAAGACTTTGTTATAAGTTATCACACACTTGTGCAAATAATGACACTAGTATAACAAAGACTTTGTTATAATCTGTGGCACGGTCTTGTGCAAATAATGACACTAGTATAAGAAAGACTTTGTTATAATCTGTGGCACACTCTTGTGCAAATAATGACACTAGTATAACAAAGACTTTGTTATAATCTGTGGCACGGTCTTGTGCAAATAATGACACTAGTATAACAAAGACTTTGTTATAATCTGTGGCACACTCTTGTGCAAATAATGACACTAGTATAACAAAGACTTTGTTATAATCTGTGGCACACTCTTGTGCAAATAATGGCACTAGTATAACAAAGACATTGTTATAATCTATGGCACACTCTTGTGCAAATAATGACACTAGTATAACAAAGACTTTGTTATAATCTGTGGCACACTCTTGTGCAAATAACGACACTAGTATAACAAAGACTTTGTTATAATCTATGGCACGCTCTTGTGCAAATAATGGCACTAGTATAACAGACTTTGTTATAATCTATGGCACACTCTTCTGCAAATAATGACACTAGTATAACAAACACTTTGATATAATCTATGGCACACACTTATGCAAATAATGACACTAGTATAACAAAGATTGTTATAATCTATGGCACACTCTTGGGCAAATAATGGCACTTGTATGACAGACTTTGTTATAATCTATGGCACACGCTTGTGCAAATAATGGCACTAGTATAACAAAGACTGTTATAATCTATGGCAAACTCTTGTTCAAATAATGGCACCAGTATAACAAAAAAACTTTGTTATAATCTGTGGCACTCTTGTGCAAATAATGACACTAGTATAACAAAGACTTTGTTATAATCTATGGCACACGCTTGTGCAAATAATGGCACTAGTATAACAAAGACTTTGTTATAAATCTATGGCACACGCTCATGCAAATAATGACACTAGTATAACAAAGACTTTCTTATAATCATTGGCACACGCTTATGCAGATAATGCCACTAGTATAACAAAGACTTTGTTATAATCTATGGCATGCTCTTGTGCAAATAATAACACTAGTATAACAAAGACTTTGTTATAATCTATGGCATACGCTTATGCAAATAATGCCACTAGTATAACAAAGACGTTGTTATAATCTATGGCACACGCTCGTGCAAATAATGACACTAGTATAACAGACTTTCTTATAATCTATGGCACACGCTTGTGCAAATAATGACACTAGTATAACAAAGGCTTTGTTATAATCTATGGCACTCTTGTGCAAATAATGACACTAGTATAACAAAGACTTCGTTATAATCTATGGCACACGCTTGTGCAAATAATGACACTAGTATAACAAAGACTTTGTTATAATCTATGGCACACGCTTGTGCAAATAATGACACTAGTATAACAAAGACTTTGTTATAATCTATGGCACACTCTTGTGCAAATAATGACACTAGTATAACAAAGACTTTGTTATAATCTATGGCATGCTCTTGTGCAAATAATGGCACTAGTATAACAAAGACTTTGTTATAATCTATGGCACACGCTTATGCAAATAATGCCACTAGTATAACAAAGACTTTCTTATAATCTATGGCACACTCTTGTGAAAATAATGACACTGGTATAACAGACTTTCTTATAATCTATGGCACACGCTTGTGCAAATAATGACACTAGTATAACAAAGACTTCGTTATAATCTATGACACACTCTTGTGCAAATAATGACACTAGTATAACAAAGACTTTGTTATAATCTATGGCACACGCTTGTGCAAATAATGACACTAGTATAACAAAGACTTTGTTATAATCTATGGCACACTCTTGTGCAAATAATGACACTAATATAACAAAGACTTTGTTATAATTTATGGCATGCTCTTGTGCAAATAATGGCACTAGTATAACAAAGACTTTGTTATAATCTATGGCACACGCTTATGCAAATAATGCCACTAGTATAACAAAGACTTTGTTATAATCTGTGGCACACTCTTGTGAAAATAATGACACTGGTATAACAGACTTTCTTATAATCTATGGCACACGCTTGTGCAAATAATGACACTAGTATAACAAAGACATTGTTATAATCTATGGCACACTCTTGTGCAAATAATGACTCTAGTATAACAAAGACTTTGTAATAATCTATGGCACACTCTTGTGCAAATAATGACTCTAGTATAACAAAGACTTTGTAATAATCTGTGGCACACTCTTGTGCAAATAATGACACTAGTATAACAAAGACTTTGTTATAATCTGTGGCACACTCTTGTGCAAATAATGACACTAGTATAACAAAGACTTTGTTATAATCTATGGCACACTCTTGTGCAAATAATGACACTAGTATAACAAAGACTTTGTTATAATCTATGGCACACTCTTGTGCAAATAATGACACTAGTATAACAAAGACTTTGTTATAATCTGTGGCACACTCTTGTGCAAATAATGACACTAGTATAACAAAGACTTTGTTATAATCTATGGCACACTCTTGTGCAAATAATGACACTAGTATAACAAAGACTTTGTTATAATCTATGGCACACGCTTATGCAAATAATGCCACTAGTATAACAAAGACTTTGTTATAATCTGTGGCACTCTTGTGCAAATAATGACACTGGTATAACAAAGACATTGTTATAATCTGTGGCACACTCTTGTGCAAATAATGACACTAGTATAACAAAGACTTTGTTATAATCTGTGGCACACTCTTGTGCAAATAATGACACTAGTATAACAAAGACTTTGTTATAATTTGTGGTACACTCTTGTGCAAATAATGACACTAGTATAACAAAGACTTTGTTATAATCTATGGCACGCTCTTGTGCAAAAAATGACACTAGCATAACAAAGACTTTGTTATAATTTATGGCACACTCTTGTGCAAATAATGACACTAGTATAACAAAGTCTTTGTTATAATCTGTGGCACACTCATGTGCAAATAATGACACTAGTATAACAAAGACTTTGTTATAATCTATGGCACGCCCTTGTGCAAATAATGACACTAGTATAACAAAGACTTTGTTATAATCTATGGCACACTCTTGTGCAAATAATGACACTAGTATAACAAAGTCTTTGTTATAATCTGTGGCACACTCTTGTGCAAATAATGACACTAGTATAACAAAGACTTTGTTATAATTTATGGCACACGCCTGTGCAAATAATGACAGTAGTATAACACATACTTTATTATTATCTATGGCACACGCTTGTGCAAATAATGACACTAGTATAACAAAGACTTTGGTATAATCTATGGCACACTCTTTGTGCAAATAATGGCACTAGTATAACAAAGGCTTTGGTGCTGTAGTTATGAATATACAACATGTATTTTTTATTTCAAATCAGAGTCAAAACAACAATGGACGATAATATATGTATAATGATAATGACAAGAATGCTAATATTTAATAACTGATTATGTCAACAAAACATACACTGTACCAACAATAATACTTACTGATAATAACACAAATCACAATGCTAGCACCAGAACATTGGCTGATCTGATGTTTGAATATGTTTGGACACATTTGAGCACACATCGGACATAGAAGTTGAAACCTACCATCTGGGTCAGACAGCCCAGACCCGAAGGCAGAGATGATGTAGTCAGCTTTCAGGCGGATCAGTTGTTCTTCGTCCGATATCCAGTTTCCTTCCTCGTCCTGCTCCGTGCGAGCGAACTCGACGGCAGCGATACGATCGCCCTTCTTGATGATCTTGGTGACCAACATGAATGGCATGAACTCGCAGTTTTCTTTCATTGCTAGCTCCATCTGGTGAGTAGAAAGCAAACTAATCGTATAAGATATATCGGCTGAATAGAAAATAAGACAACTTGCTAACTGTGGAAACATAACAAAGAAACATCACATTTTCATTACTGCATTTATGTCAACTTTTAATTGTTATATGTGAATAAATTCTGCAAATGTATCAGCTGATCAAATGAAGTGTAAAAAAAATACAATTTTTGGGGTAAATACCAGAGAGATAGGAGATACAGTCACACATTTTGCACACAGAAAATGTCTCTGAGAAATGTTTTTTTTGTCTGGAATAATTACCAAATATTTCAGTAACTTCATGCTGCTGAATTCTTAGTGTGTAATTTGTAAATTACAATTACGAAAAACAAATTAAATTTCAACATTATCGTTGTAAAATTCTAATTTCTACTATATCATCCAATGAAGTTTTTTCATGACATGCCCAAAATCCATAACATCTTTGTATTTTAGTTCACTGTCATGAAGATTAGCAACATTATCACACAGTATATTTAAATAAAGGAAGGTACAGGGAAGGAAGGAAGTCAACAGCCACTCACAGACATGTGTAATGTTATTTAGTGCATACATCATTGAAACTGTCCTTTACAGCAGATTAAAGGGACACTTGACAAATGTTGCCGGGTATAGCCATGTTTTGTACGCACCTCTTCTGGCACGGCGCGGATGTTGTTGAACCCTCTACGGAAGACCACAAACACCCTCTTTGCCCCGCAGCGCAAGGCCGATGTCGCGCAGTCAAACGCTGTGTCACCAGCGCCAAGAACTATCACACTGCCACTCATGGTCGGCAGCTGGCTCTTGCAGCTACACATGCCTGCAACATTATCACATGCCTGCAATATTGACACATGCCTGCAACATGGACACATGCCTGCAACATGAACACATGCCTGCAACATGAACACATGCCTGCAACATGAACACATGCCTGCAACATTATCACATGCCTGCAACATGAATACATGCCTGCAACATTAACAATGGTACAGGCAGCAAGTGTACTAAGATTCACGCTTAGTAATAGTTTTACTATTGCAATTTAGCATTGTGACCACTGTATTACTATTGCCACAACTTCATACCTTTGGTAATAATATCATGGAATGGTGAATAGTCAGGAAAACATTCCAAATTCATTGCATAATTGATGTGTGGCACCTTCATGTGACTCATCAATTAATTATACTGAATCTGTGAATGATGATGGTCTGATCGATGACTGACATTAGGTCGATAAATAAGTAAAACTAACAGCTAACTTTGAAAAGCCTGTTTACAAGCAGTATACAACGGCACACTATTGCAAGCATCCATAGTTTCATATATTAGATGTTATTGGAGATGTTATATGGTCGTGCCTAACTGGCTGCACCGAATGTAGTCTCTGGAGCATCGCTGATTTTTTTACTTTTAGGGAGTTTACACCGCTACCAATTTACACATATACTAGCCACAAAAAGAAATTGCATGATACAAATTTCATTATATTGTTAAAAAAGTGGTTTAAACTGTCCACACAAAAGTGTTATGTACGTGTAACGTGTATGCCATTATTTTTACATGACAATAACACGATGGCTTTAACATTTATGCCTAGCCTTTAGGGTCAAAATTTCAGCGGCAAACATGAACGTCACAAGATTAATAACAGGTGTCCTCTATCTGCGTTGATCACTGCAGTGCATCGGCGCCTCATTGATGAAATAAGGTGAGTATGGAACCTTTGTGGAATGTCAGGCTTGTGCTTTGTGTGTTTTTCCAGTTGGGTGTACCAGCAGCTCTCCAAACGTCTGCCTTATGTAACCATGCCTGTTACGTAAGAGCCTACAGGAGCATTTTCTTTGTTTTTACACAATGGCGTTGCCTGACCTTGCATTATGTAACTTTCCAATGGAAGTCATGTTGTGGTATAATCTACATGTCCCTGTTTCATGGTAATCGACATTGAGCAAAATCAATCCATTGCATTACATTTCAGTACCTTTCTTCCTATGCACAGTTTCTTTTTGTGGCTAGTATAGTTTTATGAACATACCAGGCATGCATTTGACTGCTTTTTACGGCAAGTGTTTGTGCCTTTTTATGATTTGATTACTTTTTTAAGTTTGCTGTTTGCACCTGTGTGACACTACCATGCTGGTGCGGTCATGCACAACCAGTGTTATTTACAAATCAAGTGTGGTCAAGTCAAGAATGACAACATTCATCGCAGAATGCCTGCATTGTTTCCGCACCTGCAGAAACACCCGTCTCAACTGCTGGAGAGCGGCATGTAATGCAGGGGTGGCACTCCACTGACCCACCCACCCATCGGGGCTTCGGTGGGGGTGCCCACAAGCAACAGCATATACCGGTAATTACAACAACACAACAGGTAACCTTCATCAATTGTGGAATTAACGCCGACCGGTAACACGTGTAACGGTGTTACGGGTCCGGGGAGGAGGTGTGGCCATCTTACACAGAAACACATTATCATCCAAGCTAATTCCTTCATCGAAAATATGTTTCATTTGAACTGATGGGCTTACTGTTCACTGGTGACATTTCCAGGAAATTTTATTTGTACATGTTATAACATCCACCGTCCTCTATAAAGACTGAGTTTTACATGGAACTTTAGCAGCTTTTTTACAGCGCTGTCATTATGTGTGATTCCGTCCTGCATTGTCTGTGATTTTAACATCAAATATGATGTTGAAACTGAAAAACGACCACTACTTGAGCTACTCAATTCTTTCAACCTTGTCCAGCATGTCAGTGAAGCCACACATTCAGCTGATCACACACTGGATTTTGTACAATGGCAATAATCTTGCTCGTGCTGTGTAAGTCGTTCTGTTATCAATATCTGATCATCACGTCATGCGCTGTATCATTGATGCGAGTAGACCACCCAAGACATCAACAGAAATACGCAAGCATAACTACCGCTTGTTTGACGCTGACACATTCAACCACAACGTAAGAACAACATGCATTAACATCAAACGCTGTGGAACTTGTGTCACGCTACAACACTGACTTAATGAAAATCATAGACAAGCGTGCGCCTGTGCACCTGACTATCGTCGGAGGCCATAAGCCCAATCCATGGTATAACAGTGACATTAACAATATGAGAAGACAACAGCGTAAGTTGGAGTTGTTGTGGAGGCGTTCGAAACTGGAAGTTCATCGCCAAATGTCAGGTTGGCATCCGATTTGGTTGTTGGACTGCATGTGCGCGTTGGATCTGAAGTCGTTTGTGCTGCCGAAGGTATGAGAGATCTTGGTGTCTACTTAAACATCTTGACATGACAGCGAGGATTTCTCGTATCATTAGTACCTGTTCACTGCATTTACGTAACATCGGCCAAATTCACCGTTATCTGCCACAGTCGACAGCAGAACGTGTTGTAAATGCAATGATAACATCACGCTTAGATTATTGCAATTCGCTTCTGTTTGACACTTCTGCCAAGAACACTGGCAGGCTGCAGTGACTGCAGAATGCTGCAGTTCATCTAATAACTCAATGTGTGCGATGCGACAGTGCATTACCCCTACTGCGCCAACTCCACTGGCTGCCTGTCCAGCAAAGGATTACCTACAAAATAGCAGAGCTTAGATATAAGATATTAAATGCTGAACTCTCGCTACCATATATTGACAATCACTTGGGTCTATTTATAAACTAGCCAGACATCTTCGTTCTGCTGAGGGTAACAATCTTGTCATTGCGAAAGCCCGAACCAAAACTGGTGAATGGTCTACCAACTACTGTTACTTTCAAAACCTCCCTGTAATCCTTCAAGGCAGCCTTAAAAATTCACCTTTTCATTACGGCTTGAAAAACCACAGAAACATTTTTATTCTGAGTTATTCATATTTTTAGCTTGATCTTTTTAATAGCCAAAAGAATATTTTAAGTACTTAAGAGAATTGTTTTCTTTTTAATCTACTGATTATTATCTTAATTTGTTTATTTTATATTTAAATTTGTTTAATTTTTACTATTTACATTTTAATTTTATGTAAAGCGCTGTGAACATTATGGATATGGTGTTATATAAAATAAATATTATTATTATTATATTGTTATTGGTTTCTAAAACTACATTCATCACAAAGTAAGCCAACAGCAGGAAAAGTCAACATCGACTATATTCTGAAAAACATCAGTGACTTGAAAAATGGACCAAGAGGCCCTGAAGTCCTTAGGACTATATTGTGATTTTGTAATTATTAATGAAATGGTTTTTGGTGAATAGTTACAGATCATTAAGGGTTATGATGGAAGTAAAATGTTTACATGTTTAGCAGTGACTATATGCATGCCAGTGAAGATACACCTGGAAATAAAATATTTGGTATATAAAATATATGATATTAAAAATACTGTTGAATTTGATCCCGATACTCTGCTATTTAGGCCGATTTCCAGTGGTCATAGAAACCTTGCAGGAGAGTTGGTGAGCTGCAATCTCACATGTAGCACAGTTAAAGGTTGTTTAAGAAAATGTGCACACATTTTCTGTTCTCATTTTGCCCCTATGACCTTCCCCCAGAATGGAAAGAAGAAAGAGATGAACTATGATAAAATGTTATTTGTTCACAAGATACATATACATAGCATGCATTTTGACTTAAAAACAGTAGCAATTAATGACGTAATACTGATTGAATTGGAGAGAAGTAATAGCTGCAACATGTATAGTAAAACACCTGAATAATTTATCCCATGCTTCTGCTACAGATTTCACCATTTCTGGGTGCCTGCAGGTTTTAATCTGTATCTTCAAAACTATTGATTTTGGGGAATGCCGGGCAGAAATACATTTCTGCCCGGCAGAGCAAGCAAGCAAGCAACCAATGGCAGGCAGAGCTAGCCAGGTTCTCTGGCAGTAACCAATACACAGAACTTGGCAGCTGGTGAACATTTTGCATTTTGGTGGGCCCTGAGGTGCTCAATCAAATACAGATTTCTCGTGCACAGTGGCAGTACCCTAAGATACGTCTATGCAAAATTATACAAAAAGTTGCTGAACGGTTTCTGAGATATGGCAGCTAATGGCGTACAGCGGACGCAGAGTGATGGCATTAGTCCGTTGGACCTTTGTCCCAAAGGACTAAAAATGGAACAATAACTAAATTTAGGAATTTATATTGGTGCCACAAATGATGAGTGATTATAATGTCTCTCTTACAGACCTGCCTACCCCAAAAACTTCCTGTCAGTAATCCATCTTCCCATTTACACTGATTTTCAGGAATATAGGCTTGCTGTCAGTAATAGATCAGAACCTTGTCAGATATCGTCACGAAAAGAACACCACTGTCAGTAATACTTTAATACTGTTACTATGACGATAGTTGCACCCAAAACATAATTGTCTCTAATAAACTGATGTGTTTTGAAGCATTCAGTCAACAAGGTAAGGTAGACGTTCATGTCCAGCATTGATGGAAATCAAACGTGAAGAAGCATAACTGTAATGTAAATGAGTCTATACACATTGTAATTCTGATTTTATGTAAATTTCAAAAACAGCATGCCGATTACAAAAACTTGACAAATTATGACAATGCATCATGTCATTGGCTATTTGTGGTGTCATTAGGATTAATATTAGTAGCCGGTATACCTAGGTCCAGGCTATAGACTATACAGTATAGTAGCTTGACTAGATCAAAGACAAACACAAAGTCATGCCAGGGGACGGCAAAACCATTACGCTACGATGCTAGTCATCGTCTAGTCTATTCAACTCTAGCCTAGAATATAAGCCTATCCCTGTATTATAGGCTATAAATGATAGACTAAACTCAATAAATACACAAACTTTGTCTTAGTACAATCAGTTGGTCTAACACTACAACTACAACACCCACAACTATGTCACCAGTACTAGTCTAACGACGTAGTCAGTACCTGCAATTATCCCGGCCACCAGTACAGTGTCAGTGACCATGGCATGTGAAATAGGAAAATGATTTTGCGTATCCGGCAGTATGTAAAGCAGACCATCTTCTTTAAATTTGACAATACGGGCAATGTCTGTGTGCATGCTATTAAAAACGTTTGCAGCACACGTTTCTTCTTGGCTGGTAGTGGTGCTGTTTCGATCCCCGCCATCATTTCGTGCCGCGTGAGTCGTCTTGTTAGAGCGCCATGAGCGCGGAAATGCGAATTTGTCGAAACGTTGTTTCCTATTGGTCAGATTACTTTGTAAAGCTCTACAAATGTCTTCATATCTTACCTGGTTTGCTGGCTGCTGTGACCTTAGGAAGAAACGTTTTTGAAGTGTAGAAACCCATCTCTTCTGTGAGACCCTCGAAAAGGGGGATCTTCTTGGCGCAGGGAAGACCTGTAGATGGAGCAGACATCACTCGACTGCTATATTCATTGTGATTCAGGTGAACAGAAATTTATGAAAAGTATTGAACGTTTCATTACATACCTACCATACAACAAAGACGACTATTGAATGTTTCATTGCGTACCTACCATACAGCAAAGACGACTATTCAATGTTTCATTGCGTACCTACCATACAGCAAAGACGACTATTCAATGTTTCATTGCGTACCTACCATACAGAAAAGACGACTATTGAATGTTTCATTGCGTACCTACCATACAGTACAGACGACCATTGAATGTTTCATTGCGTACCTACCATACAGCAAAGACGACTATTGAATGTTTCATTGCGTACCTACTATACAGCAAAGACGACTATTGAATGTTTCATTGCATACCTACCATACAGAAAAGACGACTATTGAATGTTTCATTGTATACCTACCATACAGTAAAGACGACTATTGAATGTTTCATTGTATGCCTACCATACAGAAAAGACGACTATTGAATGTTTCATTGTATACCTACCATACAGAAAAGACGACTATTGAATGTTTCATTGTATACCTACCATACAGAAAAGACGACTATTGAATGTTTCATTGCGTACCTACCATACAGAAAAGACGACTATTGAATGTTTCATTGCGTACCTACCATACAGTAAAGACGTCTATTGAATGTTTCATTGCCTACCTACCATACAGCAAAGACGTCTATTGAATGTTTCATTGCCTACCTACCATACAGCAAAGACGACTATTGAATGTTTCACTGCCTACCTACCATACAGCAAAGACGACTATTGAATGTTTCATTGCCTACCTACCATACAACAAAGACGACTATTGAATGTTTCATTGCCTACCTACCATACAGAAAAGACGACTATTGAATGTTTCATTGCCTACCTACCATACAGCAAAGACGACTATTGAATGTTTCATTGCCTACCTACCATACAGTAAAGACAACTATTGAATGTTTCATTGCCTACCTACCATACAGCAAAGACGACTATTGAATGTTTCATTGCCTACCTACCATACAGCAAAGACGACAATTGAATGTTTCATTGCCTACCTACCGTACAGTAAAGACAACTATTGAATGTTTCATTGCCTACCTACCATACAGTAAAGACAACTATTGAATGTTTCATTGCCTACCTACCATACAGTAAAGACGACTATTGAATGTTTCATTGCCTACCTACCATACAGCAAAGACGACAATTGAATGTTTCATTGCCTACCTACCATACAGCAAAGACGACTGTTGCATGTTTCATTGCCTACCTACCATACAACAAAGACGACTATTGAATGATTCATTGCCTACCTACCATACAGCAAAGACGACTATTGAATGATTCATTGCGTACCTACCATACAGCAAAGATGACTATTGAATGTTTCATTGCCTACCTACCATACAGCAAAGACGACTATTGAACGTTTCATTGCATACCTACCATACAGAAAAGACGACTATTGAATGTTTCACTGCATACCTACCATACAGCAAAGACGACTATTGAATGTTTCATCGCCTACCTACCATACAGAAAAGACGACTATTGAATGTTTCATTGCGTACCTACCATACAGCAAAGACGAGTACTGAACGTTTCATTGCCTACCTACCATACAGCAAAGACGACTATTGAATGTTTCACTGCATACCTACCATACAGCAAAGACGACTATTGAATGTTTCATTGCGTACCTACCATACAGCAAAGACGACTATTGAATGTTTCATTGCCTACCTACCATACAGCAAAGACGACAATTGAATGATTCATTGCCTACCTACCATACAACAAAGACGACTATTGAATGTTTCATTGCATACCTACCATACAACAAAGACGACAATTGAATGTTTCATTGCGTACCTACCATACAACAAAGACGACTATTGAATGTTTCATTGCGTACCTACCATACAGAAAAGACGACTATTGAATGTTTCATTGCATACCTACCATACAGCAAAGACAACTATTGAATGTTTCATTGCATACCTACCATACAGCAAAGACGACAATTGAATGTTTCACTGCCTACCTACCATACAACAAAGACGACTATTGAATGTTTCACTGCCTACCTACCATACAGCAAAGACGACTATTGAATGTTTCATTGCCTACCTACCATACAGCAAAGACGACTATTGAATGTTTCATTGCCTACCTACCATACAACAAAGACGACTATTGAATGTTTCACTGCCTACCTACCATACAGCAAAGACGACTATTGAATGTTTCATTGCCTACCTACCATACAACAAAGACGACTATTGAATGTTTCATTGCCTACCTACCATACAACAAAGACGACTATTGAATGTTTCACTGCGTACCTACCATACAGCAAAGACGACTATTGAATGTTTCATTGCGTACCTACCATACAGCAAAGACGACTATTGAATGTTTCATTGCATACCTACCATACAACAAAGACGACAATTGAATGTTTCATTGCGTACCTACCATACAACAAAGACGACTATTGAATGTTTCATTGCGTACCTACCATACAACAAAGACGACAATTGAATGTTTCATTGCCTACCTACCATACAACAAAGACGACTATTGAATGTTTCATTGCGTACCTACCATACAGCAAAGACGACTATTGAATGTTTCATTGCCTACCTACCATACAGCAAAGACGACTATTGAATGTTTCATTGCGTACCTACCATACAACAAAGACGACTATTGAATGTTTCATTGCGTACCTACCATACAGCAAAGACGACTATTGAATGTTTCATTGCCTACCTACCATACAGCAAAGACGACTATTGAATGTTTCATTGCGTACCTACCATACAACAAAGACGACTATTGAATGTTTCATTGCGTACCTACCATACAGCAAAGACGACTATTGAATGTTTCATTGCCTACCTACCATACAGCAAAGACGACTATTGAATGTTTCATTGCATACCTACCATACAGAAAAGACGACTATTGAATGTTTCATTGCATACCTACCATACAGCAAAGACGACTATTGAATGTTTCATTGCCTACCTACCATACAGCAAAGACGACTATTGAATGTTTCATTGCATACCTACCATACAGAAAAGACGACTATTGAATGTTTCATTGCATACCTACCATACAGCAAAGACGACTATTGAATGTTTCATTGCCTACCTACCATACAGCAAAGACGACTATTGAATGTTTCATTGCATACCTACCATACAGAAAAGACGACTATTGAATGTTTCATTGCATACCTACCATACAGCAAAGACGACTATTGAATGTTTCATTGTATACCTACTATACAGCAAAGACGACTATTGAATGTTTCATTGCCTACCTACCATACAGCAAAGACGACTATTGAATGTTTCATTGCGTGCCTACCATACAAAAAAGACGACTATTGAATGTTTCATTGCCTACCTACCATACAGCAAAGACGACTATTGAATGTTTCATTGCGTACCTACCATACAGAAAAGACGACTATTGAATGTTTCATTGCATACCTACCATACAGCAAAGACGACTATTGAATGTTTCATTGCATACCTACCATACAGCAAAGACGACTATTGAATGTTTCATTGCATACCTACCATACAGAAAAGACGACTATTGAATGTTTCATTGCATACCTACCATACAGCAAAGACGACTATTGAATGTTTCATTGCATACCTACCATACAGCAAAGACGACTATTGAATTTTCATTGCATACCTACCATACAGAAAAGACGACTATTGAATGTTTTATTGCATACCTACCATACAGCAAAGACGACTATTGAATGTTTCATTGCCTACCTACCATACAGCAAAGACGACTATTGAATGTTTCATTGCATACCTACCATACAGCAAAGACGACTATTGAATGTTTCATTGCATACCTACCATACAGCAAAGACGACTATCGAATGTTTCATTGCGTACCTACCATACAGAAAAGACGACTATTGAATGTTTCATTGCCTACCTACCATACAGCAAAGACGACTATTGAATGTTTCATTGCGTACCTACCATACAGAAAAGACGACTATTGAATGTTTCATTGCATACCTACCATACAGCAAAGACGACTATTGAATGTTTCATTGCATACCTACCATACAGCAAAGACGACTATTTAATGTTTCATTGCATACCTACCATACAGCAAAGACGACTATTGAATGTTTCATTGCATACCTACCATACAGAAAAGACGACTGTTGAATGTTTCATTGCCTACCTACCATACAGCAAAGACGACTATTGAATGTTTCATTGCATACCTACCATACAGCAAAGACGACTATTGAATGTTTCATTGCATACCTACCATACAGCAAAGACGACTACTGAATGTTTCATTGCATACCTACCATACAGCAAAGACGACTATTGAATGTTTCATTGCATAACTACCATACAGCAAAGACGACTACTGAATGTTTCATTGCATACCTACCATACAGCAAAGACGACTATTGAATGTTTCATTGCATAACTACCATACAGCAAAGACGACTATTGAATGTTTCATTGCATACCTACCATACAGCAAAGACGACTATTGAATGTTTCATTGTATACCTACCATACAGTAAAGACGACTATTGAATGTTTCATTGTATACCTACCATACAGCAAAGACGACTATTGAAAGTTACTACATTCTTCTCCACACATTTAGTTACAACTTGTGCCTCTGTGTCAGTCATACATATATAATAAGGTAAGTATTTTTGGCCTAAATCCTTGGAAAACCAAGCTCAGGGGCACATCAAAATAACCGGCTTGGTCAGTCTCAAAATCAATATCCATTATTCAAATTGTCAACAGATGGATGGATACGCCAGGGAGCTATAGTGGATATGCCAGGGAGCTACAGCGGATGTGACAGGGAGCTACAGTGGATGTGCCAGGGAGCTACAGTGGATGTGCCAGGGAGCTACAGTGGATACGCCAGGGAGCTACAGTGGATGTGCCAGGGAGCTACAGTGGATGTGCCAGGGAGCTACAGTGGATGTGCCAGGGAGCTACAGTGGATGTGCCAGGGAGCTACAGTGGATGTGCCAGGGAGCTACAGTGGATACGCCAGGGAGCTACAGTGGATGTGCCAGGGAGCTACAGTGGATGTGCCAGGGAGCTACAGTGGATACGCCAGGGAGCTACAGTGGATGTGCCAGGGAGCTACAGTGGATGCGCCAGGGAGCTACAGTGGATGTGCCAGGGAGCTACAGTGGGTGTGCCAGGGAGCTACAGTGGATACACCAGGGAGCTACAGTGGATGTGCCAGGGAGCTACAGTGGATGTGCCAGGGAGCTACAGTGGATGTGCCAGGGAGCTGCAGTGGATATGCCAGTTAGCTACAGTGGATGTGCCAGGGAGCTACAGTGGATATACCACGGAGCTACAGTGGATGTGCCAGGGAGCTACAGTGGATGTGCCAGGGAGCTACAGTGGATACGCCAGGGAGCTACAGTGGATGTGCCAAGGAGCTACAGTGGATGTGCCAGGGAGCTACAGTGGATGTGCCAGGGAGCTACAGTGGATGTGCAAGGTAATAAAGGTATGTTTGTTTTAAATAACTGGAGAATTGTATAATATTTTCAACTGATCTAACACTAAGAGTTGGTGCAGCAATAGAAAAAGCCCTAGATCCAATGTCGGTATTGACTCTAGGAACTAAAAGTAAATCATTAAAACGTTAAAAAAGTGGGTTGAAACTATTAATAAAGGAAGTTGGTAAATGACTAGCATCAATGAGATTACTAAACCAGTCTAGTTAAACAGCCATTTCTAGCATGTCATTGTTGCCTAAGTCACCAAATATATTATTCAAATAGGATAATTTAAGGTAATTTACAAATAGCTATTTCCTTGCATGTCACTGTTGCCTAAGTCACCAAATATATTATTCAAATAGGATAATTTAAGGTAATTTACAACATTACATTTTCTCAGTGTTAGGCTAAGAGTGTTCCATATTTTATGTGATATGACTGTTTCCAGTACATAACAGTGTCTTTACAACTTTGTGTAAAGCAACAAACAATGGAATGCTACAGAGTGCGACAGCCAACTCACCAATGCTGACAAACACTGCTTCATATCCGTCTTGCTTCAGTGACTTCAGAGTCAGCCCACCTGCAGCACTCAGAGGCTTCCCACAATGCACCTGGATCAGACAAGCTATCGATACCCTGGCTTTGAGAAAAACTACACAAAACGAAACTGTTCAGTAAACAACACTTTAACTAAAATCTCAACGATCACCTCTCAAATGAACCTTGTGACCATCTTGTTTCAAATTCTCTTTGCAAGAAAATCGAATCTATCAAATCAAATTGTGAAATGCTAGTATGCTAGTTCACTTGTATAAACATGTTACTATTTTTTGTGAAATCATCAGACAAATGATTACTGTACTTTTATTATTGTTGACTGGATCTGGTAAAAAGTTGACAATTGTGCGAACTAATTTAGTAAAGAGGTGTTATTTGTAAATGTAAAAAAGACTTCCTACCTTCACCCCTAGATCCTGCATCTGGAGCACTTCAAAGTTCACAATGTCATAGGGCAGTCGGAACTGAGGGATTTCAGACGAACTGCAGACAACCACAGGTAAACTGTTTAGGATTGGAACGATTAATAGATGTATCAATATATCACAATACATAGCTAGTGGTACAATATATATCTGCAAAATACGTCAAATTGACGTTCCGCTTAATTTTGGGTGAATGAACAAAATTGTTTGTATAAGTTTTTTTTATATTTTACAATAAAAATACTATTATATGCAACTTGTTACATTAAAAAAATTGTTTAGCATCAAGGGAAAACTTGAAACTCATTAAACTGCCCCAGGTAAAATGCTTAAGGTCTTAGGGATCGTACTGGACATTAAACAAATGTTAATCATTCAATCACAATGTTATACATGTTTCTGTAATTATACCGTGCTATGTGAGCAGTGCACCGCTCAGTCAGGGACGTTTAATGTAACTTGTGTAGCCAAAACTGCTCATATTTACGTCATAATAATCGTAATACTTCATGTAACTTTCATAAGCCAGTTTGGTCTTACCTCAATCCTCCAACGTGTTCGTTCTTCTCAAACACGGTGATTTCAGAGTAGCCGAGGCGAGCAAGGAACGAAGCACAACTGATGCCCGCCGGTCCGCAGCCAATGACAGCGATGCGGGCTCTGTAGGATGCTGGGAGCTGGTCCAGAGCCGGCAGATTTGGGTCTCTCATCTGTGGGATCTTCATTCCCATGAACATCTACAGCGCACATAAATAGGCACGGTTACAACCTGGATCTTAGCTACCATTTATGCTACATTATTTTCGTATTTTTGACTTTTTTGTTTATACCTGGTATACCAAATAACATTTTGCATTGGTTAACTGGTCTATAGCATTCTTATGCCACTCAAGTGTCGCCATCTGCTGGGGTATTAAATACATGGATCCTGAGTACAACAAACTAAATCCGAATATAATCAACCTATTATTTCTTCAATATTTGTTATTCGATTTTATATTTGTATGATGAACACAAGAGTAATTTAGAGTGAAATTAAAAAACAGATTTGTACAAATGAGACAGTATGTTATAGGAAACATTAGACGGATGAGATTAGATTATTAAAGGGAATAAAAACATCTATTGCTTGAATTCATATTAAATTAGATCCTGCTATATATTTCCATGTCCACCAAGCCAAAAAAATCCCCCAAAATCGAAGAATTAAAAATTCCACATTTTATGCTGTACATCCGGACATTTTCGAATATGCATATTTTTGGCGCGCTTTTCGGGATGCCGAGATGTGACGTCAGAGTTGACTCTGCCGATACAGCGACCGCTTGTTTACATTCATTCTCAGCAATATGACAGCAGAGGTGGCTGTGTAATGCGAATATCATCATGGTTCATTGTGCGGCATTCGGTTGTAATGCAAACTCTTCTAAACATACAGCAACACACCATTTTTTTCGGTTCCCTACGGATCCAGTTTTATTGAAGAAACACAGCCGGCTTTGCTCCGCTCATTTTGAGAAAAGCTGTTTTGATCGCGATCCGGAGATGTTGGCAACCCTTGGATATCCTGGTGCTCGAATATCGTTGAAAAGCGATGCAGTCCCAACAATATTCCCGGCAGTAGAAGCTGCATTGATGCCGTCAATCCGCAGAAGACAGGCGTCGGCACGGGCAGGATCGACGGCCGCTTTGCCCGAGTCGAAGGCAAGCGGGTCTCGCAAGCGTTGTTCCAGTGCCGCAGTCGCCGCTGCAGGCTCCGCTGCCGCTGTCACTACAGCCGGCTCAGCAACTACACCCATGGCTTCTTTGGGGTACCAGGTTCCTTCGACGAGTGGTGAATTTACGAGGTCTGCTTACCGAAAGCGGCAACGAATCAAGGTAATTCTTACATGTTATATCTACTATTATTATTCTGTAGGTCTAGTATAATGCCTGGACTGGACGGTCTCGTGTGTGTCAAGTGTCAAAATAAGTTATTCAACTTATTGTCATTGTATCCCATTGGTTCCAATCATATCACGGAACTCTTCCTAAGTATCTTATATTCTAAATGTTGTAGTTATGCACGATACTACTATAATAAATCTACATATACTCAGTTTTGTGGAAAATTTGATAGTGTAATCAAATCGATTCAGGTGACTGTTTTTATCATTATCATGGTTACAGGAATGTAAGGCAATAAAACAAAAACGTCAGCAAATTAATTGATGCTAATTTGTTAGTTATGCATTTAATTAATCTATTTACTTTTACATGCAAATAAGAAATAATTATTTTAATTATACTCGTTGCCGAGTCAGGTTAGTCTGTTATAATAAGTTTTTTAAACCGTAAGAAGCAATACTTGGATGTAGAACATTGCAATGTGAATTTGCAGATGGAAGAATAATTATATTTTCAAATGTATTTAACGTTGAATTTGCATAAATTAATTATTATTTTTCATACATAACATTTGTTGTTTTTTAAATGACAATACTTGGACTTTATGAAAGTGCCATGCATTTTGATCAACATCAAATGTATGTACACATAAAGTACCATGCATAAGTTAGATATTTAAAACAAAAATTATAAAATTAGGAAGTGGTCTGTCTCACTCTCATAGTTGGAACCAGTTGCTGGCAATCTCCTCCTCTGACACATGACTCACTAAAGTCTTATGTCATCAATGACTTGCTGAAGAATTATCCCCCATCAGTATTCTCTGTAGAAACAGTTTATTACAGTGTTTGGCACCTGTCTGCTAATCCAGCTAATTGGACTCCTTTGTTGTGACTCCTCCACTTGACTGAGGAACTAAGTGTAGTGTTTGCCCTAGTCAACTGATCAAAGATCAAATCTAATTAATTACCAGTTGACATTGCACTTTGTAGGTCTTTCCTGCTATGAATAACAAATACACCAGCCACCTCCAGCTGGCCCACTGCATTCTCCCTCCAGTTAAAATAGTTATCTGAACCTGATCTACTGGTAATTAAAGCATGCTAGGTGGAAATGGCAGGAACTGGGTAACATGGATGTGACATGTCGGATACTTATTATTACTATAATTAACCCATGCAATTAACCCATGCCTAACATCACCCTGATCACCATTGCAATTGGTAAACCTTGCAGGTAGATGTGATTAATTATTATTAATATTGAATGGTTACCACATTGAACACCCTGTAGATTACAGTATGTATTCATCGAGTTAATAATATATTATGTTTAAGTTTTCAAAAGTAATGTTTTCAATAAATATAATTCTTACAGTAGATGCAGCTTTCATAACACACACTATTGTAACACACAAGTACTGTTACATTTGTTACTATAGAATTCTTACAGTAGAGAGCAGCTTTCATAACACACACTATTGTAACACACAAGTACTGTTACATTTGTTACTATAGAATTTTTAATATTTCAATAGTAATTTATTGATTTGTATTTTCATAACTCCAGTGCACAGGCCTATGGTGAATTACATTACAGTGTCATATATTGCTATTGCCTAGTTTCCATTTTATTACAGTTGAATATCGAAGACAATGTACATCATGCAATATATACTATTACATTTGAAGGTATTATTATTACATTTTGAATTGGAACTACAGTATGTACCGAGATAAATATTTAGAACAAAAATATAACTATTGTATCTTGTATTATCTACTAACAACGTTTACGGATAGAACATATTTTTCATTTTATGTCTGTATAACATGAATGAATGGAAGACAAAAGAAATGTCACTGCAATTTAATAGATTGCAATCAGTGTAATTACACCTTACTGCTTGGTGCATTGCTAATTACTGGCACAAGTCATGATGTTTTTTTAAACAGAAGCTCAGAAATGTACCAAGGACCATTATTCGGCTCCCACATTATTCATGGGATGGATGTTGGCAATCATAAAACCTGGATAAACTAGTTCAATAGGATACAGAAAGCATAATTAAATTTATATTTTGATGCGACATATATTAATAAACATGTATATATATTATATGCCAGTTACTATTACATTGTTTCTGTTATTATATTGTGCTTTGTTCAACTTATTGTTACTAATAGGTATTATTATTATTACACCACTCCTGGAGCAGGCTTCCTATAGTGACTATAAAATTGAGTATTGCAGGATTGTTCATGTCTGCAGTCACATATTGTTATGATAGTAACTATATCAATGGATAAGGATTCTACTAATGATGTTACAAAATGTCATTAATGAATTTATTTGATTTTTAACTTAATGTTATTAAAAAAATCAAGTAAATTTATCAAATAATAAATATGTTCACATTTGGATGTGGGTTGTTGCCCAGCTACCAAGTGTGAAAATGGTCATTTGTTGTGAAACAATAACAATAAATGCAATGCAAGTTGCAAACCTATCTATTGTATATTTAATAGATGATTAGTTATAACCAAAAATAAAATGTTCACAAGTAATATATTGTCACATTTTCCAGGTAATTGTTTGCATAAAAGTGTAACATAACAAAAGTAACTATGTCTCTGTGTAGATTCTGTAAGCGTGATATCAATTATTTATGATGTTTTTATCATAGAATAAACAATACATACCTTGCAACTTGAAATTAATTTATTAATTTGTATTTTTCACAGCTAGGCAGTCTGTTCACACTTGGAAGCTGGGCAAATGACTAGACAAATGGATGTACTCCTTTCTGACAAGATGGTAAAAGACAGGATTTTGTTTGCTTTTGTCAGAAACCTACAACAATTTATTTTTTTGCAAATTCTATAAGGGTCATTTGTTATTTCAGTTATTTGCTGACATTCTGGCAGCAGCTCGAGATAGTCCACCGTCGACCAAGAATGGGTCATCTGAAGATACAGCAACTGAATATGACAGCTCTCGTACGGATTCCTGTGATACAGAGGATTCCACACCTGAGTCAGTCACAGCTTCCACTCCAAAAAGGAGCAGCAAATGCTTTCAGGTTGACACCAGGCCATCAACTCGCACGAGAAGAGTGCAAGCAGTCTGTGCATCAGAGCAGGTTGCTGTGCAGGTGACATCAGCAGTGAGGTCAACGAGTGTGCAGTGCAGTTTGTTGACTGGTCCGATTAGTGACTCGAGTGACTAAAACGGGGAGGAAGTGACATCTGCTGCAGATCCAGAGTATGTTTGCTCTGACAATGAGTCGACTAGTCGTGACAGCAGCAACAGTGACAGCGATGACCATGTCGACCAGTACACTGACACAGAGGAGGGTGTTACAAACAAGACTCCCTTGAGGAAAGATTGCTGCCCTTCCAGGGAGAGGTACTTCTTGGTTGCAGAGTCTTCACTTCGTCATCTTTTCGCACGTTGCCGAAACTGCACTGGCCAAACCAATGTCGTAGTGCAGCAGTTTCTCGGCTCAATGGGAAGTTGCCCTGTAAAGATAATAATTGGTCTGTAGATGTGAAGCTATGCTATTTATTAGCATGTCATAGGTAAAGTGATCAACAAAATGGACTAGATAACTTGTTTATCAATGGGTATTTGCTGAAGCCATATTCTCATCTGCCTGCAGGGGAAGTATTCACATGGGTGTTGTTTGGCTTATAACCATTGTCTGTGCACCGTTTGGTGATTCACATTGTGTTACCAGGTATACACAGTTACCAACATTTGGAATGATTCATCCCAGTAACACTGTGTTATGAAACTTGCTTGATGAATTTGTAATGATTCAACCCAGTAAAACTGTGTTCTGAAACTTGCTTGATGGATTTGTAATAAATATGTCACACAAAAAATGTGATTAAAAATGCTATGTCCTTATGATTTTTATGGACATAGTCGTAGGGCACATATATACCCACTGGTAGCATCTCACATATAAGACCCCTAAGGTTACACTAAACCCCTAGGTCTAGGACATAACCCTTCAGGCTATAACCCATTACCATAATTATTCAATTGTTCTGCATGTTGTTTTAATGTTTATTTTAGTTTATTTTGATTATATAGTAGCTATATTGTTATGTGTCAGACTCAGAGTAATAAAATTATTGTTCAACATAAATGACATAATGATAATCTAGAGCTGTCATTATATATGTCATGATATTATGGTCATCTCGCGAACAACTGTCCAACTAAAAAAGTGTGGGTTTTGTCCAGAGGGGTGATATCGTAAGTAGCTATAACGTCCTAAACTCGATCCGCATAAACCAGACAACCATGCTTACGACGTTCGACGGTTCGTAACTTTGTGAAGTTTGTCTTTGACAAGTCTGTTTACAATTACTTCGTCCGATGACCTACTTAGCTACAACCTCTAGCTAACTCTCTGTACAGCTTTGACACCGCATTTTATAATATAACGTCGTACTAAAACGATATAATTGTTGTTGTCGACAGTTTTCACACCATATGTGTCATTATAATGAAGTTGAAGCTTACCAGTCGGTGTTGCATGAGCGAACATTGTGACTGTCCGACTCCGCATCATCTTCTTCGCTACCGTCGCTGAAACGCTCGGAAAGAGCGGAATTAGACGAATCATCCGCTGTAACCGTTCCCGCTAGTGGCTCAAAATCGTATGATTTCACTTGAAACTCTGCGAAACTCCCACTAGCCATGATGTTACAAGAGAATGGAAAGAACAACAATGGCGATGCATAGATGTCAACAAAGCCGCGAGTCGGCATTGACGTCACGATACCACGTGATCGCCTAGCTCATTAAATTTCAACTTTCTGCGGGAATCTCTACACAGACGGGTTTAAAATAGAATTTTGTCTACAAACGTATTTTTCTGTATTTTTTTAATGTTGTCAAATGTTACATACAATGTTAATCTTTGTGTACACATGGAAAACGGATTTTAGCTAATGCCTTGTTGTTATTTCCTTTAATGAAATGAGTCTGAAATGAAACAAACAAACAAACTGAATTGAGGAGAAACTTTTAGTACAATATTTCAGGAAACCACTAAGGGGCAGTTGATTAGATTCTTGGCATTGTTTATAGAACGTTCTACAGATAGTTTGTGAATCCATGAAGAAAATGACTTTACCTCAGTGGCAAACTGTTGCAGACCGCCAATGTTGATTGCACCTTCCTCTGTGGCGTGTAAGTTACACCCCCCGGCACAGAGGTCACTTGTAGGGCAAACCATGCCGCAGGTGACACCTAGTGGGTTGTCAGAGAAGATGATCTTTGCTGCGCCATAATAGTTCTACAACACCAAAACATACAATGAATTCAGCACAGAAGATGTAGTTATACAGTTTTTAAGTCTTCAAGAATATATTGTCAAAAAGTCGTACAGTTGAACCTCACTTCAGTAACCTTGGTAATACAGCTACATCACGATTAAGGTCACCCTAGGATAGTCACAAATTTGTTACATATGCAGTAAAGTATAGGAAATTAGTCCCAATACTATGGTCACCTAGCTAATCAAGTCACTTTTGCCCAGTCCTAAGGGTGACCTTAAAAGCGAGGTTCCACTTTTAAGGTCACATTACTGTCGTGCAGTTTGTAACGTACAGATATGCTTACTGAAGTACACTGTACAACCAGTCAGTAAACAATGTTTTAGTCAGAAAAAATTATCAGTATGCTTTTAAAGCAGCATAAATTGAGTTGGAATCTTATGAACAATCTTATGTAAACAGTAATAAGACAGACGCTGCTTTAATGTTTGTGGCTGTAAGCATTGTATCTGATGACTGATTCAATATGTCATGGTTGTATTATTTGTCATGATTCCCTCAATCAACTCTATCATTGGGCTGTGCTGTTTTGCAGTAACTTGTTCCTGTGCGGTCACATATGCTGGTCAGGAACTGTGTTGTCTGGCATAGACTTGTATATTGCTCAGCTGTATGTAGTTTATGTACTTGCCTAACCCTAATATCTTCTGCAACTTATGAGAATAAAATCGTCAAATAGATGCGCCTGCAAGACTTCACACTCGCACATTGCACATCTATTGGGAAGTTTACGGTAATTGCATAGCACTCACCTTGTTTGTGATGCAAGAGATGAATGCCTTGATGTCTAGCTGAGTGGGGCAGCCTTTCTGACAAGGAGCGTCTGCACACTTAAGGCACCTGCATCAACCAGGTATAAGATTAAATCAGGCAAACATAAGGACGTAGCCACAAAGTAGTGTATGACCTAGTTTTATCTGCTCTAATCAATAACAAATTAACAAGAAACACATTTTGCGAATGAGCCTACAAGTCGACTAGGTTTCGCCAAGCTTGGGCTCGTTTTCAGAATAATTATATAGAATGCAACCAATGGGAGATAATCTACACCAATATACATACATAGTAAACATATATCGTATCAAGCTGCAGAAAGTAACATGTATAATCTCATAATATCACTAGAATATCGATGTATGAAGGAGGAGTTGTACAATTTATCATAACAACTTAAAACAGTCAGTGAATTTCCATTGGTGCCGCTACCTCAGTTGGTAAACGCGTTGGTTTCTGGTCATTTATTTTACAATCGGGCGATGCCAGTTCAATCCGTAAGCTAAGTAGGACATTGCGCCCACTGTGTAGTCTAAGTAGACAATTTGAAATGCGTAATCTTCTTTGATGATCTTCATAGTGCTAAGTAATAAATTATTGTTCATAGCTGCTAAGCAGGCTTCATGAAACCGGGCCCCTGAGCTGGACTGGCATGGTCAGGGTTTACGCTATGTATATGGACTAAAATAAAGAGTAAGTTTGTCAAGGTTTATTTATTAGTCGGTTTATATTATTATTTACAGTCGGTAACCCCCCCCCCATTGTCATAATGCTAGCAGGAGGACTGCTAGGACACATGCATGTGTCCAGTGTTCTTGTGCAAGTTTAAGTGTTATGTTCTCCCCCTCCTCACTAGACAGTTGACTGATCCAGTACAGTCACTGCCTGGCCATTTTTGGCCTGGTACATGTCCCCAGATGCACTGGGTATCTAGTTTCCACACCTACTTCCCAGTAATTATTGTCTAACCTTACACAAATGTAGATAAGTTAACAGCTGGAGAGACCCAGTTTGCTTATGAATGCTGGTGGGAATGGGAAATTCCACCTAGGCAGAGGTATTGTATAAATATATTGTCATGGTCATTTGTGATTAATAAAACATAATTTTAATCAAATAAATGTATATAATTACATTAATTAGTAATATTAACAGGATTAATGAATAATTATGTACATTATAAAAATTCTCAAATAATTGCTTTAACAAATTCAGAATAACAAAATAATTTATTTTTATAGAGTGTACTAATACTAAAGCTAAAAAATAACTTAATTTGCAAATGATCATTGTTGCATGGGCAAACATATTTGTTCAACTTCATTAAAAAACTTTCTGCCATGAGTTCCTTAATAAATCATATTTGTGGGAGAAATATCAGGCTATTTGCTAATGCCAGTAAACAACATAACATTCTGCCTTGGCGACCTCTGGCTCAACTCCAATCAATAATCTGCTGGTATCCTGTAACTGTGCCAGGTCAAGGGAGGTGATCAGTGCCCAGTGGCTGGGAGAGGGTCTGTCCCAACATGTCTGCCATGTCTTGTCCACCCGCTGGTGTCAAATGTCATAATTGAGGACAGTTAACTTGGCAGCAGAGGTGTCTCTGTACACAGATTGATAGTGCTAACAATTCACTGGGCTCCCAGCAAACACATGACGTCCAGGCAACGTTGCCGTTTGGTCGCCGTACGGTAACGTCAGAAATTACGTTGCACAACGGTTGTGACAACGTCACGTTGCAACGCTGGGTGGTGACGTACAGGCAACGTTGTAACGTTACGTCTTCTGGACATACCTTAATGGTCGCAAAATGACGTCTACCCGTGACGTTGTGCAGACGTTGTGGCAACGTAATCGCAGCTCAGTAATTATGTTTGCACTCTGATAATTAATCCAAATTTTGTATATATTTTGGCAAAATACAATCATCATAAATTATAATATAGACAAAATTAAATTTACATTTGTAAAAAACTGTATGCATACATACTGGTTCAGAATACGAAGTAGTAACATTGATGATGACTCAGTATCCTCAACTAACGGTTTTACACAAGTGCGCCAGATCGCCGGTGACTAATGACGTAATGTAAACAACCGTAATATTTCAATTTATTGGGCGAAATTGTAAGTAACTTTTACACTAATCACCACAGGAAAGTTAACGAACAGACCATAGTGTTTATACATGCAGTGAATGCGTTGCGTGTTGTCGCATAGTGAAGATTTTGAACACGATTAGGCAAAAACCGGGTGCTTCCGTTTCGCGCGTGAAGTGATTAATCGTCTTAGAGTTAGATTTACGAATGTAGTAAGCATTTCACAAAAGCAACTTATTTGACGCATTGCTTGCATGCCATTGATGAAATAAGTGGTTCTGATGAATAATACTAATACGTTGCTGAACGATTTCAAAAAGTGTTGGTGAAAACTACATATTTGTTATGGTTGCGTAAGGCAGAAATTAACCGTTACTAGGCGTCGGCATCATTATTCGTTACCGAGTGGTCCGCTATGAAAGTATAGGCCACACTCATACTGGCTACGCCACACTAACATTTTGTGTGGCGTGTTCATTTGATGACTGGAAACATTCTAAACCATAAATGTGTTTAGGAATTAAGTAATTACTGCTGGGGGAGGGAGAGTTGTTAGGGCATTGACAAATATTGAACTCAGTCCGGCCCCCCACCCTCCGCGTGAAGGTTGACAGGTCGTGTCCCGGATGTTTCGGCCCATGACAGGTTCGGCTCACACTCGTACACAGACTCACGCATAGCATACATTGCAACTGTCAGTTAGGATGGCGTATTTTATTACAGTTTACTATTTTCATTGTTATGAAATATATGAAAACTTTGGAGGAAAAGTTAAGCATGTTCCATTAACTATACTGACAATTTGATTGATATTTAATTAAGGCATGTAAATTAAGCAATAATGTTTCAAATTAAAGGGTATGGGAAATGCTTGAACAACTATTGCCCAAACATAAAAACGTACCATTTACAGAATGTGTGACCATGATTTGATGAGGATGGAGCCACGATATGTTTTTATGATTTACAAACTTGGATATCATCGCCACTGGGCGCCGCCATATTACTCTCCATCAGCATTTGGTTTGACTAGCTCTTATCTATAATCAATGCAACTTTTTGAATTTTTTTCATTTTGCTTCATTAATAGATATTTCTGCAAGAAAACTAGAATATGGAGCAGAACACAGATAATTATTTAAACAAGTATTGCAATTCCATATATACCTACACTACTTTGTGTTATCACATTCAATTCCAATTTACCAAATATGCAGGATACATATTCTGTGGCTTGTTAAATGGTTGAGCCAACACTTGGCCAGTGTTTACACTGTAACTACACTGTCAAGGCTGGCTCCCAACATGTTTTCAAGTGTCAGTCTCTAGGGAATATGCCCCACACCCTACCCAGCCAACCCCATAGGGTGATTAATTAGGGGGACATTAGTGGCCACTGGGCAGTTTCTGATACTGACCACTTAACTTCATTCATAGAATAGGTTATGTTGCTAAATGCGTAATATGGCATAATAACCCAATAACGTAGATTAAGCATCACAGTACAGTATCTGACTAAACATGAATAACACTGTATACTCTGCAAGTTGTATGACCAGCAGGATGCAAACATTCTAAAACTCATTAAGGCAACTACTGTTTACAGGCAGCCAGTGGGGGTCAATTGCATCATCACAGGGCACTTGCTCAAAGCAAGTCTCCATATAGTAAAAACCCTTATATATAACTAAATAATTGCTTTAAACATCCAGCCAAGATTATATCAAATAATGGACAGTCTTCCACTTAACATTGTGGTCTAATTACAAAAGGGAAATAATACCTTAAGAGTACTATTGAACAGGTTGACACTCACCAAAATTAAATGTCACCTCCTTGTTGTGTGAAACCCGAGCCAGCCTAGCAAACAGCTGCTGTACCCTGGGGATAGTTTATCTCATACTGTTCAAGTAATTGGTTAATCATAGTAATTAATTACTTAAAATGTAATTATAATCAACACCTTGGTAATTAAATCATGAAAAGGAAGTTTCACAATATAAAGAATGCTATAATATTCATCATCTATACTTAGCATTATATAGTACGTGCTAGCTGCCATATCGTGGCTGATAGTGACATTAGAATGGAAATTAAGATGTGTACCATCTCTTAATTAGCATCAACAGCCAATTAAATTGGTTTCCTACTTTTTGAGAAATTGCCCTTCTGGATGCCCACTTTAGAGGGTTGTGCACTGCTTTCCATTGTAATCAGGTGGCTACTTTTCAACACCAATCCTCACACCAAAAAGTATTGAAATTAAATTACGAGTGCACACTTATTTATTATTAAGCAATTTATGTGACTTCGCTTATTGATAGCAGAACTGGTAACGTTGGCCATCCCACTCCACTTTATATTCATATCCATACATTCTTGACAAGAAAAACCCAAACCGTGAAATTTTAGCTGTTGGTCTGTTGAATTCATGCTCAAATATCAAAGGGATGTCCATTAATTGCCGTAACACTCGTTTGCTGTTGACATCGTGATCCTGACTGGCCATCATGGATTTGACTGTTCATTTAAGATTTTTTTTCCATGCCCCCATTGAATTGAATTTCACATTATTTTATCCCTCCCCACTGTGGTCCTGTGTTTAAATGCAATAGTCCTAAGCTATTCCCTGTAGAAGAACATCTGTGGTAGGAATTTTATCTAGATTTGTGTTTGTCCTTATAAATGGATTCTCAGAGTTTGGAAATTATGACATGGATCTATACGAGTACACATTTATTGAAGATGGCTCGACACTACTGACTAACTTATTCCATCATTTAATTAGAGGGGAATTCCATTAAAATATTTTTCATCGCCTCCAGTCATCTGAAATGGTAAAATATAATTATGTCATATTTAGATATCCCTCAAATTTCTGCTCTCCCCAACTAGTTTTAAATGGTAATTACTTGTTAATGTATTAAACTAATCATAATGCCTAATTTGCAGAATCGTGCCACAGAAAGCGCAGTGCCAACAGGATCACGAATGACAGTCACAACACTGTCATCAGACAAAGATCAATGACTCGCAGAATCAAAGAGACTTGCAGTGCTAAAGAAACCCAATGGAGTCGAGGACGATCATTAAATATTGATTTATGTATAACTTCAGTAAAAATAAATTTATTTTCAAATGAAATTGACTGTTTCATGTAATTCATATTCTGAAAAGGAATTACTACAAAGGGCGTAGGTGTCTGTAAAGGGGGTGGGGTGGTAGTGCAAAAGTTGCTGGAAGGTGCATAAAAGATTGTGTAATGGTTGCTGGAAGGTTCCAAAAAGGTTGTGGGAAGGTCACCGATAAGTTGTGTAATGGTTGCTGGAAGGTCCAAAAAGGTTGTGGGAAGGTCACCGATAGGTTGTGTAATGGTTGCTGGAAGGTTCCAAAAAGGTTGTGGGAAGGTCACCTATAGGTTGTGTAATGGTTGCTGGAAGGTTCCAAAAAGGTTGTGGGAAGGTCACCAATAGGTTGTGTATTAGTTGCTAGAAGGTCACTTCACAACGTAATTTCACAATGTTGTTGCAAAGTCGATGGGAGTCCACACAACTACGTTGTAGCAACGTCACTTCACAACGTCATCATAACCAAAACGTGACGTTGTGGCAACGTCGTCACAACGTAATTTTGTTTGCTGGGCTAATAATCTGCAAACATAGCTGCTTTATTAGGTGCTTTCCGCATTTTATTGGCTCCAATGATAGGTCATTTAATGTCGTAAATGTTGTATTTAAGACACTGTTTAGAATCATACACACTAGCATGTAGTACAGCAGCTGCATAGGACAAAGGCTGAATATGAACCTGGTGTACTTCCAAAATGGATTCCTAACCCTAACCTATTATTAGCTAAATACCCAACTGAAAGTATCACTATTGATCGAAGTCATTTCTCCAGCACAACAAAGCTGCTCCTATTATACATAGTTATAGCCCATCTATAAATGAACTAAAACCATTCAATGTAGGCTGTTTTGGTGGACGTATTGACCTTGTCAAGGTCAATAAGTTGGTCCTCCATTTTAAAAAAGTTAGCTGACCCATGTAGGCTTGGTTCACAGCAGGTGAAATGCTTAAGGCTGTTTCCCACATGACTGTATTTCCTTTCATCACCTACACAATAACAACTAGACAATGAAAATTAGAAAATGTTATGCAACAATAATAAAATAATGTATATTTATATATACATATCATCTTATATAAGCCTAATGTGGACATTACTTCGATCATTCACACATTAACAAATTGAAAATAAATTAACCTCATCCCATCAATTGTGGAGCTTTCAAATAAACTAGTAAATATAATTCTGCTTTTTCAAAACAATTATTTATTAATTTATATCGTTAACTAGTGTCAAGCACTCAATAAATCACTGCTAATTTGTCTTTTGTATGAAAAAGTAAGTTTCTTGTACCTAGCAGCCTCCTTCAATGCTCCTCGCTCACTCAATGTTGTGTGTTTGATGTCATCAAAGTTCTTCTTCAGAGAAGACGGACATATCTGTAAATAAAACATTACAACATAAATCAATTATATTCTTTTGTATGCTACTCAGGTTGCCTTTTCTAAAAGGTCAGCCACCATAACAGCAATTTGTTGATTTTCTTGCTTATTCCTTTAAAATATAATTTGCAAGATATATGTTAAATTGTTGCATCTATTGCTGTCATTACTAAGATTGTTTTTGTCTGAATAAATGTATTGAGTGAATACGACTTCCAGCAACCTTCAGGCCAGTTGGAGTTCACATTTAGGAGGTATGATTTAGTGGTTTTATGCCAGGACACACAGACATGATAAAGGACGCAAGGTCAAAAAGTTCATGATACATGAAGCAGACAAGACGGGTGAGATATCTCACTACTGACTAAAGTGTTCTGATATTACTCATGATAGGTAAACAAAATTATAAGTACATTGGAACCCCGCCTTATGTTTAAAATACCTTGGTAATACAGCGACCTCAGTAATACAGCCACCTCAGTAATACAGCCACCTCACAATTAAGGTCACCCTAGAACAATCCCAAAGTATTTCTACATACAGCAAAGTATAGGAAATTAGTCCCGCTAATATGATTACCTTGCTATTCAGGTCACTTTTGTCAAGTCCCAAGGGTGACCTTAATAATGAGGTGCCACTGTATTACTAATGATTATTAATATGTAATAATCACATCTGCTATAGCAATGAAACATGATATAATTTTGTCCATCCATCTTGTTACAGATTATTTAAACAAATAGTCTTGTATTTGTAATTTAGTCTTATGGTCATTCCATGTCAAATCAATCACTCAAAACATCACCCGACTCCAATTTTGATCAAATTTAGCACAGGTGTTGACTCCCATGAGAACATCAAAATTGCAAATTATAAAGAATCTAGGTCAAATATTAATGAAGATATAAGTCACTGAACTTTGATCCGATTCGCATACTGGCCGTTACAGTAACATCCATAAATCTGCTTCTAATAAAGGTAAAAAAGAAAGTATGACATCATTGGAAAGCCAGTAAATATGTGCATATTTACATTGTAAAATTACGTTTTTCAAGTAAATATAAAAGTATCATTTATCATAATATGACCTTTGACTTCCGATACTAAAAAAATGTATCCTTCAATTTTTTAAATTTTAATTCTACAGCATCCTATATCATTGTTCAAGTGTCCCTGAAAATATTAGGATGGGCAAATAATAATGTTCAGAGATATAGTAAATTTAGTACATCCGGCAACCTATGGTTGGTCTCCAGATCAGTCAATACCACACTGAATTTCCGAATAAATTTTTCAGATCACTTAAAAAGCATGCTAAAAGGTCTCTTATAATTAAATGAGTGTACATACATGCTGTAATGTCTCATTTAACATGTTCACATGTTTTACTTTTTCTTTGGATAGCCTGTAGGTGCAACCAGTGTCAGTCATTGGGTCTACGTTGGTGAGGAGAATACTAACTTGAAGAGTGTCACTTTGTTACGGGTAAAACTATGATGGTGTTGGACCATACGGGTGAAGGAAGGTCAGCCAGAATATTTGTTACATGCGCTAGCCTCCAGTGTCCATTGTAGATGGCTGTTACATACCGTTTGGCATCTGCCAGATGAGGACAACACACTAGGCTGTCACAACCTCTTCCCTTTTCAGGGATGATGTAGAATATAGTGCTACTTCCAAATGATTCAATGATAATTACTTGATGATGTGTAGATTATGTGTTCCTGCTGATGTTTTAGCTGTTTCCATATAGCTTGTAAGAAGATAGCTGCTTCATTCTTCCGGGAATCCTCTTCTGTGGTTGGAAAGCAGAACTCAGTAGCTGGTATATGGGCTGATTCAAACAACTGCATAAAATATTATGTTTTTTTGTAGACTGGCTTTTGGTCTGGTCTCTTGACCATTCCATCCACACCATCATATGTCATTTTTGAGAAAAGTGCTACACTGAGTCTGCTCGTGGTGGCAGAGGTTCAGAAAATGTTTGCAGTTTTTATACTAACTAACCACAGGCAACACTGTCCACAGGCAACAGTGTGCACAGGCAACACTGTGCACAGGCAACACTGTGCATAGGCAACAGTGTGCACAGGCAACACTATGCACAGGCAACTCTGTGCACAGGCAACAGTGTGCACAGGCAACACTGTGCACAGGCAACACTGTGCACAGGCAACACTGTGCACAGGCAACACTGTGCACAGGTAACACTGTGCATAGGCAACACTGTGTACAGGCAACACTGTGCACAGGCAACACTGTGCACACCAATTATATTGGTTCAATCATGAAGTAGGAAATGATTGTGTGTCACAGTTATGTTGTAATTTCTGACTCCAACATACGCGACACCATTGTTGTACACCTCTACGAAAACACAGCATAATTTTTTTCACTGCAAAATGTACAACTGGGCAAAGAAACATCAACTTTCCTAATGGTTGTGCTAGTTAGCATATGGACTGCGAACACTTTCGGAACCTCTACCGTGACTTGCAGGATTTGGGGAAATATGCAAAGTGGTACTTTTATGCAACATAACACAGGAAAGGCATATGTGATGATGTGGGTGGAATGGAATGGTCAACAGACTTGATGCAAAAGCCAGTCTACAAAGACCATAATTATATGAACATTACACCACCACACCAATGTAGTCCTGTGAGTTCACGTCAGTCTATTTATTCCTGCTATCAAATTCTGCACTTTGGAAGGTATTTTCAACCACAGAAGAGTTATGAATAAGCAACTCTTCTTGCAAGCTGTTTGTAAACAGCTAAAGTAATAGCAAGAACACAGAAGGTACTATTCTTTAAGGCATAATCATTGAATCACTTGGAAGTAGCACCATATTCTATATCTTCAATTAAGAGAAGAGGTTGTGAACTTGTCACAGCACAGTGTGTTGGCCTCATTCTGGCATACGCCAAAGGATATCTTAAAGCCATCTATGATGGATACTGGAGGCTTGTGTATGTAACAAATGTTATTCCAATTATCTTCCTTCACCCCAAACCTCATAGTTTTACCCGTAACAAAGTGACACTCTTTGACTTAGTGATCTCCTTACCAATGTTGACCCAACGACTGACACTGATCGCACCTACAGGATATCTAAAGACAAAACAGGAGAGGCCTTGTAAAAAATGTGAACATGTTAAATGTGCCATTACAGCATGTTTGTTATGCAATCTGAAAAGGTTACGCTGACATTCAGTGTGGTATCGACTGGTCTGCAGACCAAAAATAGGTCACCCGGCTGTACTAAATTTACTGTATCTCTGAACATTATTATTTGCCCATCCTAATATTTTCAGGGACTCATGAGCAATGATGTAGTATGCTGTAGAATTAAAATTTAAAAAATCAGAGGATAAATTTTTTGGGTATTGGAGTTCAAAAGTAATATTATGATTAATTATACTTTTTTATTTATATGAAAAGTTTTATTTTGCAATGTAAATGTGCACCTATTTACTGGCTTTCCAATGATATCTTACTTTCTTTTCTACCTTTATTAGAAGCAGAGTTATGGACGTTAATGTAACGGCCAGTATGTGAATCGGGTCAAAGTTCAGTGACCTATATCTTCAGTAATACGTGACCTAGATTTTTTATAATCTGTGGTTTTTATGTTCTTATGTGAGCCAACAACTGTGCTAAATTTCAACAAAAATGGCCTAAAAGTGATTGCTTTGACACGGAATGACCCCTTAGTGAAATCATCAGATAAACTATTCAATTATTTTTGCTCGATCTGGTCAAAATTTGAAATACAAAGGACAAATGTGATCCGGTTATAAAAATGTTGCTCTATATTTTGTAGTATAAGGTAAAGGTTATGCACACTTTCACAAGTTACCAAATCTAATGAAAAGTGTTAACAACAACAGTACTTTAGTAACAATGCTTTTAATAAGTCGACTGTGCATATAACATAAATAACTTGCACACTACATATAAACATAAATATCAACATATCTGATTTAGAATGGACTACATTTGTGAAGCAGAGTTTTAATCATAATTAAGAACAAATTGACAAGTTAGGAGATGTGAAAACGACGTTCCGTCTGTCTACAATGCAGTATCACAATCATAGTAGAATGCTTCAAATACTCACTGTGCATTTCCTGTCAACGTTTCTTTTCCAGTGCTTTTTGACATTCTTTGTTGTTGATGAAGAGACGAGTTCAGCATAGGGCTTTGTTTTTGGGACAAGGGCCAACAAACTCTGCACAGAACACACGCATGTCAATAACTAAATAGACACATGGTTTCTCATCACATATACCTGTGCGGATCAAGTACAAAATGCATTTTAAAATTTCAAATAAAAGTATGCTATATTTTTAAAATGTCAAATATACACAGAAACATATTTAACAAAATGTAATGTCCATAGTGCCCTGGCCTGCCCTAATAACTCGGCAAAGTTCTACCAGGATATTGCACGGTGGGTTCATTTCACAGCGCCCTTCTCTAGCATTAGTGAGTTCAGTACAGGTTACACATTTACCCCCTGTGTGGACCATAATTACTTCCCCTTCTATAGACAGCAAATAGAAGGCATCCACAGCTTTTGGTCTGTTCAAAAAGAAACCTGTATATAGAGTCTATATATATATATATATATGTATATATATATATATATAGACAACTTATGGAACAAAATTGCCCAAGTTTCTTTTGGAAAGGCAAGGCGGAGAATGAGGCCAGAATCTACGGAATTGGCATAGCAGTGAAAAATTATCTCATGCAGCAGCTTCTGGACCTTCCCAAAGGGATCAACGAAAGGATTCTGAAACTGCATTTCCATTGAACGCCAAGCGCCATGCCACTATCATAAGTGCCTACGCACCCACCCTTACAAGCTCCGACGAGACCAAAGAAAGATTCTATGAAGATCTCGACAGCCTGGTCAGGTCCACACCGACAAGCTCGTCATCTTGGGGGATTTCAATGCAGGAGTCAGAACTGATAGCAGGAACTGGAAGGGAGTCATCGGACAGAATGGCGTAGGAAGACTAAACAGCAATGGCCTCCTCCTTTTGAGCATGTGTGCGGAGAACGACTTAACTATCACAAACACTCTGTTCACGCAGGCCGATAAGTACAAAACAACCTGGATGCACCTCAGGTCCAAGCAATGGCACATGATAGACTATGTCATCATAAGAAGGCGCGACATCCAGAATGTGAAGATCACAAGTGCCATGCGAGGAGCAGAATGCTGGACGGATCACCGATTGGTCAGGACAGTCCTCCAGCTGCACACTGCCCCACTTCAACGCAAGCATCCAAAGTCGACCAGAAATGCTTTCAACACAGCCAGGCTGAAACACCAGCGTTACCGCGAGCAGTTCCAGGTTGACCTTGATGACAGGCTGATGTCCCACAGACTTGTTGGCAACACGACAAGCAACAAAATCAACTCTCGGACCAAAGAAGAAGGCACACCAGGACTGCTTCGATGGAAACAACAAAGAAATCTGCAAGGCGCTGGATGAAAAGAACAAAGCATACCTAGAATGGCAGTAGCTAGAATGGCAGAATGACCCTTCCTCAGTTTCAAAGAAATACCGCTACAGACACCTGCAAAACACAGAGAGACCTTTGTTAGATGCAGGATAACTAGTGGCAGAAGAAAGCAGAGGAACTGGAACATTACGCTGAAACTCACAACACAAAGATGTTCTTCAATGTCATCAAGTCTGTGTACGGACCATTAAAGCCCAGCACCACTCCACTTCTTTCAGCAGATGGCACCACCCTAATCAAAGACAGGGCTGGTATCAACGAGAGGTGGAGAGAACACTTCAGAAACCTCCTCAACCGTCCTTTAACAGTGAGTAATGAAGCCCTTGACTACATACCCCAGAAACCCATTAAAGAAGACCTCGATCTTCCTCTTACTCTGGACAAAATGTAAAAACCCATCAACCAGATGACCATGGTCTTTGCAGTCAGACAAGTACAAGAAAATTGCCTTGAGCAGAACATGAAACTTTTTGCTGTATTTATAGACCTCACCAAGGCCTTTGACACTGTCAATAAGACAGCGCTGTAGACAATCCTGACAAAACTTGGTTGCCCAGGGAAGTTTGTCCACATCATCCGACTATTTCATGTCAACATGACAGGTGAAGTGCTCTCAGACAACGCAGCCTTAACCCCATTTGACATTTTAAACAGACTGAAGCAAGGTTGTGTACTTGCTCCAGTTCTCTTCAACCTGTTCTTAACGTGCGTCTTGAACTATGTCGTAAGAGATTTGGACATTGGGGTCTACCTGAAGTATCGGCTAGACGGTTCGCTGTTCAACCTCCATCGTCTTGCTGCTAGGACCAAGACACTACAACGACTCATTCTCGAGGCACTCTTTGCTGACCATATCAAGTGACGGGTCTTTGGATAAAGTGATCGATGCAAGGATCTGCAAGGCCAGCCAGGCACTTGGTCACTTGCGCACCAAGGTGTTGAGTCACCACCACATCCGGCTGTCAACTAAATTGTTGGTATACAGAGCAGTCGTCCTCTCATCTATCCTCTAAGGTTGTGAGACATGGACACCCTACAGGCGCCACATCAAGAATCTGGAAGCTTTTCACATGCGCAACCTCAGGTCTATACTCCATATCTGCTGGCAAGACCAGGTGACAAACCTTGAGGTACTTGAGAGAGCGCAGACCACTAGCATCAAGGTGATGATTATGAGAGCCCAGCCTCAATGGACCGGGCATGTCATCCGCATGGATGAAACAAGGATCTCCCGACAGCATCTCTAAAGCGAGCTCTCTGAAAGCTACAGGCACCAGGGACGTCCCCGCAAGCGATACAAGGACTGCATCAAGGCCAACCTCCAGCACAGTGGCATCCGTCCAAAAGAACTCGAGAGCATAGCAGCTGACAGAAGTCAATGGCGAGCCCTCACCAGAACAGGCCTTTGAGGAAAGACACTGCCAACGCCAGCAAAATGACAGGGACAGACGACACCGAGCAGCAGCATCATCAGCACCAGCGACAACGTGCTTCTCTTGCCCGATTTGCAAGAGATTATTAGCGTCCAGAATTGGCCTACATAGCCACTTAAGGACACACACCACAGATGACAACATCATCATCGTCAGATACCACGGACTACCAACATTAAGGTGATCCGTCATCTTGCAGGCCTGGGGTCACTTACATTGCAATGTAATCTATTACTATTACATTGTTTCTTTCCTACTACTATTACTATTACATGCTGAATTCTTCCTATTACTATTGCTATTACCAGGGTACACTTGAACTAATTACTATTACTATTACGTTTTTCATTGAAACATTTTATGGTATAATACACTGTATGCATAAATACAATAAGTACAGTTGTTTGACTCACTGTCTCATTAAGTTAAACAAGACAGGTGAATAAAAAATCTAACTTGCCATTATTTTATTGATACCCACGCCCAAAGTATTTGAAATAATATTTGGGAATGTAAAGTACTTTCATCATCATCATCATTAGGGAAGTATTATAAAGTATAAACAAATTCATATATATTTACAACAAAATATATCTATATTGTATATATACCATATTTAGAACAATCTACTAACTACATTGGCTAAGGATAGAATATACATGTTCCATTTTATATTTAAATACCATACTGGAATGAAAAACAAAAGCAATAGTCAATGCCACATAACTTGGTGGATTATATTAGTCTAATTAAACCACATTGCTCTATTGCTGCTTGGTGCTTGGTGGACATTTAATTATTGGCTCAAGTACAAATACATTAGGATGTTTTTCACATCCACTGTAGTTTAGGCTGAATTGTGTGTACCATGGAGGCAGTCACTAAACCCACAGGCTTATTTGAAAAGGTTAGTTGGCAACTTTGCACTTGACAGAACTGGCTTCAAAGCTGTGAAAGTCCAGTTTAATCCCTTTAGTCAATGCAGCAGTCACACTGTACCAGTGTCTCTTGCTATGTAAACGCTCATCAAACTCAAGGGTAACACTTCACCAGGGCAATGCTGAAGTTGACAAGGGGGAACAACCATAAAACCTGAGGAAACTAGTGAAATCTACAACCTAATCAAATGGAATTGTTATGTACCTAAGGTAGTTGAAATTTTGTATAAATGTTCAATTGTAATATAAACGTAATAGGTAAATTACTATTACATTAAGTTTTTGCTCAACCTATTACTATTACTTCAATATTAATAATATTGTTACTATTACATATTACTACTACCCAAGACCTGTCATCTTGGCTTATACACAATCAAATGCTCCGGAGTCTGTATGGAACTGAAACAATGCAGCAGTATTTTGATGGATAGTGCCTTCTCTAAAGCCAGATAGTAATATACAACTAACTAAGGTGAACGGCCAACAATGAGCAGCTGAAAAAATAGTGTACTGTTTCCCTCGTTTTATTGTAATAGATGCAGCCAAATAAGCCAGTTCGGAGTTCCGACTATGCGTGCGCTAACTGTCGTAAACAGTCGTTGACAATGCAGGCATCTTCTGTTATTTATGCGATGCAAATGGAAACTGTTGTCATGTATGAAGCTGTTAGTACACTAGGTCCATTTGGGGAGTAACTCACTGGTATAAATATCGAACATAGTGTATTACATTATGGTAGATACATTGTATATTGCATATTAACTAATATTTACGTCAAATTAGTAGCCTACTCGTCAACTCAGCTCTTGTAGCAGCCTGCAGCCGCAGGTTGCGTACTCACAACCGGAAAATTCAAGCCAGATCAAACAAATCTCGCTTTCTAAGACTCAAGTTAAACTAGTTATAGACAGTCAGTTGCAAGACAGTCTTTTGTCAACTATGTACACAATGCCAATATATCTGCTACCGATATGAATGGATATCCAGCCACACAATTTCATCATTATATCATAGGGGTGGAGGGTGTAAATTTTGAGTAAAATACAAAAAATATACCTCAACGGTAGTGAACGTTTGATCATGTTGACATTACTTTCAGCTACAATAAATATGCTATTGTCAACACTATCCCTCGATACCAAAAATCTGCAAAAATACCCCTTAACACTAAACATACTGCAACAAAACTATACTTCTTAGACATAAAAAATATGCAACATCACCCAGACCCTCAATGTCGACAATCACCGATCCGTGCCCCGTTTACACCTAAAATCTCCATAACTATCCCCTCCTCAATGACAGAAACATCTCTAACACCACCCCCAGAGGACACAAAAAAGTGGGACCTGTGCAATCTTAGGCTGTAATTCTGTTTTGTATCCATAAAAAATGGGCCAAGAGGCCCTGAAGTCCTTTGGACTACTACGTCAATATGTGACCCGGGCTGACCAAATGAGTGATAAGTCGGAAAAATTGTAACATTGTTTTCTTACATCCTTGTAAAGGTTTGGTAGGGTGCTTTACACGGTTTCAAAAAATATGACTGCTACAAAAATTGGCAAAGTTATGGAGCATTGAACATGGTAGGGATCAAAATGTGAAAATGAAGAAAACGGCTGTTGAAGTTTTACATTATATATGCAAATGGATTGCATGGAAATATTACATGCACAACATTCAAATGTGGCACACAGTATGTAATATGTATGTTATGTTGCAATGATACACTGGAAGTACAAATGTGCTGCTACAAAGACTTATTAAGTTATGCCAGATTATGTCTATGTGTAAAACTAAGAGGACAGATTATTTGAGAGCAAAAGGTAGACTAAAGAAAATTAAAAATGACGAAGCTAATGCAGAGGTTAAGACAATTGACTAGAGGGTATAAATGCTTTATAAAACAAATATCAAAATGCTACCATAAACAGTTACATGAAAACTTGCGCAACCTAAAACATAGCAAGCCTGCAGAATACTGGGATATACTTAATAAAGCAAGTAGCAGCAGTGAACAATGTGGAAATATTTCACTGGATAAGTTTATGAACCACTTTGAAAAACTCAGTGAAAAACCTGAAAGTGAAACTGCAGCTAGTGAGATACCTTTTGATCCAAGAAAGATTTCCCAGTCAAACGAACACATAAACAGACCATTCACGCAAGATGACATACTAATGCAAATAAAAAAACTCAAAAACAAAAAGGCATGTTGTATTGATAATGTTATAAATGAATACTTAAAAAAAACATTCCCACAGAACTAATTACTAAGATTAATTAACAAAACTAATTGTAGTTATTGTTAAGATGTTTAACCTAGTTCTATTATCTGGCATTGTGCCAACAGATTGGTGTATTGGGATCATTAAGCCTATATACAAAAAGCAGGGGTCAATAGATGACCCAGACAACTATAGTGGCATTACACTATTAAGCTGCATAGGCAAGTTGTTTACATTAACGCGAGACTGACCACATACCTAAACAAAGCGAATGTAATTGGTGAAGAATAGGTAGGGTTCAGATTCCACTCTTGATCATAGATTTGTTTTGCACTCGTTGGTTGAATTGTATTTGTCTCGACGCAAAAGGCTTTATTGTGCCTTCATTGATTATAAGAAAGCATTTGATCGAGTAGACTGGTCCTCACAGTGGTCTACGATAATTAAATGCGGTATTAATTGTAATGTGTTGAAAGTTGTATACAACATGTACAAAAATGCTAAATCGTGTATAAAACAGGGCCAGGCTATGTCAGCCTTCTTCTCATGTGATGTAGAGGTACGGCAAGGAGAAAACTTGTCTCCTTTATTTGTTATTTGCTATTTACCTGAATAATTTAACACTGTTACTGTTAGTCATAATTGTAAGGGACTTGACATGGCAGCTGATGAAATTTACAACCTTGGTGATGATGATGTAGACATTTTCTTGAAAATGTATGTTCTACTATATGCTGATGACACTAGAATGATTCAATCAAATACAGATTTCTTGTGTATAGCGGAACTATGTCAACTCTTCTAATGGTTGACATTTGGTTGTTTCAGGTGTTACATTGTGAATCTGTAATTATTAGTCTATATTGATACAATTGATTTACATAGTACCATGTCTACACAAGGCATGGCAAGCGTAAACAGAACAGTAGAATGCATTTGATATAAATAAAGTGTAGGATATTTCACTCTATAGTGCCCAGAATATTAATTTTCTGTTTGTCACCTACAGGTGACAATACATCTTTAAACCAATAGACACCACAGTCACACCATTTTATAATAATTAAATGAACATCAAAATAAACACAACTTGTAATTATAGAAAATTAATAGTTTTGAAGATACAGTTTAAAAGCTGCAGACAACTGTTCAGTTTAGCAGGGGTCAAATGTGTCTGCTCTGCCTGTGACCAATTAAAGATTAGTCTAGGTCTCAATGGAACAATGCAGAGTGGCGTGTGGCTGGGCGCTGTTTCTGGCACAATACACAAAATCTACTGTTGGGGATGGTCTCAAGGACCCTTCTCAATCACTAGATAATGTAAAACTTTTGCACTTTGGGGGCCCCTGAGGTGCCCTTAGAATGATTCAATCAAATACAGATGTCTTGTGTACAGTAGCAGCACCCTAAGATACATCTTTGCAAAATTAGAGAAAAAGTTACTTAACAATTTGAAAAAATAGGCAAAATGTGACAAATTACCAGTTTTTTGGGCCCTTGGGGGCCCTACGGGGCCCTTAGAATGATTCGATCAAATACAGATTTCTTGTGCATAGTGGCAGTACCCCAAGATATGTCTATGCAAAATTAGAGAAAAAGGTACTGAACGGTTTCTGAGATACGGCAGCTAACGGCGGATGGCGGTCAGAGAGTGATGGCAATAGTCCCTTGGACCTTCGGCCCAAAGGACTAAAAATCATCCATGCTACAACCCTGGGCTGGTGGCCTTCTCAGTGTTGTCTGCCAGGTCGTCAGTTCAGTCACAATATACATACATGCATGGGGCCAACACCAAGCCTTGAATTATACAATGAATGGGTTTGAGGCAGGGAGCCTACTGACTCGCAATATATATATATATAGCGACCCTCAATCAGTGGTTAGTAATTTTGATCGACATCCCTTTCACTTAATTTCCCCAGCCAGTCATGCAGTGTCCAGAACAGCGAATCTGTCTGCAAAAACATCAAAAGCCTGCATATTGCCCGGCTTTTGGTAAACTTCCTCTTTCACGTTAGCCTTCAGAGGAACGCAGAAATATGACGCACTGCGGCACAGAATCACCGACGAACGCCAGCACAACATGTTCGTCCTTGTTATAATTGTGGCAGCTCTATGTACCGTAAATATTCTTGAATTTGATCTTTGTTCCATAAATTAAACTCGTTAAAGGCCTTATCCTGGAATAAAATGTGCTCTGTCCCTTAATAACAAATGGTTGATACCCTTTCAAATGATGATATTGTCAAAATGTTTAAATATCGTATATGAGCATACGACATAAAAAGAGCCTTTAAATTTGCCATTTTACGGAAACTCCCGAGCGATGCTGGGTTTGCATTTGTTGCTGAAATGTGACGTCAGTTGTGGTTCCGCCGTCAGTTAGTGCCGCTGCTTCACGCCTGCGGCCCTGCACAGTCACGTGGTGTCATGTAAACAACTCGATACAAATGGCGGCTTACTCGAGTAATTCAGAGAGCAATATCAATTTTGACACGGATCACGAAACGTTTGATCATATATATTTCGGTGACAGTGAGGATGACATTGCCGAGATCGACAATGTTGATGTTAGTCAGCACGTTGTGGCACCATAGACACGAACCAGTTAAGATGCTCCGACAACTGACCGGGCCCACTTGCGCAGATTCGCCGGTAACCGATTCGCCTTAGGCTTCGCCTCTGTTGTGTTCTTCAAAGGAACGGCAGATTTCTTTACATCTGACTTACGCCTGAAACCTATCTTCCATTGTACAAAGCCTTCGAAGTCGTCAGGCGCAACAAAATGCGAACCACAAATAATGCTAGTTGCCATAGCATGCGTCCAGTCGGCCCTGCCGTTTCGAACAAAACGTTCCCATTTCTGCCAAGTAACTGGCTCTTTGGGAAATTTGTGCACAGAATGGCCAGTCAGATTTGAATTGTTGCAGTTTCCAACAACACATTTGTTCACCATTTCTATATGTGAACGAATGTATACCAGTTCAAACATCCACCAAAGAAATCCAGCCGCCGAGAACGCTTGCGATCCCGGGAATGTTTTCCACAACTGACATCACGATTCAGCCCCTCGCGGCATTTCCGGAAAACAGACTTTTCGAAGCCTGCACCAAGACAGGTCCCGTTTAATGTCAATTTTAGAAATGTTTCAGCAAATGTGTGGTTTTGGGGTTGTTATTATATTGCAGAACACATATGTACATGCATATTTTTATACTTATTAGCAATTTGTTTCCTTCCAGGATATGGCCTTTAAAATCGACCTTATTGGCGACGATCACGAAACGCGCGAAATAATTACGGAAAGCAAGAAACAAGACAACAAACTGGAACTTCTGTATCATTTTAGCAGGCACGTGCGAGTTGTTTATGTCGATTTACCTGACATTACCCAATATGCTTTGCGGCAGCGTAACTCAGAACTGGCATATTCCAAACGTCTCGGGGAGACGCGTGCCCTAGTAGTAGTAGGCTGCAAGCGTACGGACATTTAAAACTTTGGGCACTTGTGTGGGGCCCACTTGGCACTTGTGTAAAATCCGGGCCCGCCTCGACTTCAACGTTAATAGTCGTTATAGGTAAAGGAGTGTTTCCGGTTCCGGTACAAGGCGCGTACGTAGCAACACCAGCGGCACTAAATCTCATCATAAACTAACAAATCAAAGCTCTTCAGTAAATACTTAAACCCACAGCACAATTCAAACCCCATACTGTTATTAATACCAGAAAATAGAAAACTTCTACCCTTAGGATCATAACTATAACGCAACTCATATTCAAAATTTTCCCGCCACAATTAAAAGTAAACAAAAGAAAACACCCTAAGCAACGCTTAACATACAAACTTAGTTAGAGCCACTACAATTATGTAGACAAACATTATAAATTATGTAGGCATAAACATACTAATTAGTTAGACATAAACACATTTCTTCAACCATCCTGCACAAATCTTCACTTTATACTAATCTGGCTTATTCATCAAGGCAACTCATTAATCCCAGAGTCGCCCTGGGCATCATTCTATAACTACTCAACATCTTCTCCCAGCACTGCCTTGATCCCTCGCACAACTCCAAAATACTAAATATATATTATAATAAGGAATATAAAACTAAAGTAGGTCATGGCAACCTGCAAAAAAAAACCAAGGACAAAAAGTAAAACTGATTTTCAGTGGACAACTGTTGATGATGAAGTTTGGACATGCACAGGGTGTAAACAAAACTTCAAAGGACCAAACCATAAACTGCTAGAGTGCGAATTCTGCGAGAAACATTTTTGTATTGAATGTGTGGACATAAACGATAAAGAATATAAACTAATGACAGACAAACAGCAAATACATTGGTTTTGTCCACCCTGTGACTCAAAAGTAATGAAAAACCTCAAAAATGAAAAGAGCTGTGAGGAGAGGTGCGAGCAATTCCTAAAGAAAGTGGAGGACAGAATAAGTGAAATAGAAAAAGAACTTGGATCCAAAGTCGACGAGAAAAGAGTGAGAGAAATTATCTCAGAATCCAAGATAGAAGAAAAGAGCCCAACACAAGCCCAAACAAAGCTAACCATTAACTCAAATGAAGTGAAAAAAGTAGTACAACTACAAGTAAAGGAGCAAAACATTGAAGCAAAAGAAATAGAAAAAAGATTAAACAATGTAATCATCTTCAACCTGCCAGAAACAACATCACAACTAAAAACCACAAGACAACAACATGACAAAGAACAAATCCTAGAAGTCTGCACAGAAATAGACAATAACTTTACAGACACTGACATCACAGAAATCCGACGGCTCGGGGAAGCCAAAGAAAATGCAAACAGCCCCAGACCAGTACTGATTACAGTAACGCACATTGACAAAAAACGCACCCTTCTTCGAAAGTTCCATCATATCAAGGACAATGATAAGTTCAAAAATATAAAAATTGACCACGACAAAACCAAACAAGAAAGAGAAGAATCTAAAAAGCTCTATGAAGAAGCAAAGAGACAGGAAGCAGCAGACGAGTCGGGGGAATTACTTGTACAGAGTGAGGGGTCCACCATGGGAAAGAAGAATAAAAAAGATAAAGAAAAGCCAATAAAGAGTACACATCCACCTAGAACAACAGATGGGAAAACGAACGTAAACAAATATAATCTTAATGAGATAGGCAGCATTCAGTGTTTTTACACCAATGCTGACCAATTAAGGAACAAACAAAATGAATTTGAACAAAGAATCAAAGAACTAAAACCCCACATAATAGCAATTAATGAAGTAAAACCCAAAAACCCTAAATGTTCTGTAACAACACCAGAATTTTCCTTAGAAGGTTACATGTTATTCTCCAAAAATTTAGAAAATACTGAAGGAAGAGGTATTATAATATATGTGCTAAATTCCCTGCATGCAGAGTATATAAACCTAGTCACAACTTTCAAAGAATGCTTATTTATAGAAATCAAATTAAAGAATAAAAACAAACTTCTTTTTGGATGCATATACAGAAGCGATGGGGGATCTGAAGAAAATAATGTAGAACTTCTAAATATGATCAGATCAGTATCACAACATAAACACTCTCACATTGTAATTACTGGAGATTTCAACCTCCCTGAAATAAATTGGAATCATTGGACGACCAAATCAAATAACCCCAACAATATAAATTTTAAATTTGTGGAATGCCTTAGAGACACCTACATGGTTCAACATGTGTCAAACCCCACCAGAGGACGAGGCACAACTAACACAAACCTGTTAGATCTGATTCTATCTAATGACGAAGATAATGTAGGAGAATTAGAGTACCTTAGCCCTCTGGGCAAAAGTGACCATTGTGTACTCAAATTCAGTATAGTGTGCAACTTTATAACAAGTAATTATACTAAAAAAAGGAAGCTGTATAACGTGGCAAACTATGATGCAATGAGAATAGAATGTTCAAATATTAACTGGGAAGAAAAATTTAAAGACTGTAAGGATAATGTTAACGGTCAATGGGAAATCTTCAAAACAGTACTAAACTCATTAGAAGATAAATATGTACCTCAAAATATAGTTCCAAATAATAGAAAGGGAAACTTCCCCCTGGATGCTAATACAAGAAAACTAATTAGACGTAAAAACAGATTATGGAGATACATGGAAACAAAGGATGGAACAAAATATCTAGAGTACTGTAAAAGCAGAAATAAAATCCGAGCTCTAACCAGAAAGCTCCGAAAGGAATTTGAACGAAATCTAGCATACCAGACCAAGAAAAACCCCAAAGTCTTTTGGAAATATTATAAATCAAAAACTACAATCAAACAAGGAATTGGGGAACTGAACATAGACCCCACCAACCTAAAATCTCAAACAACAAATGAAGATGAAGAAAAAGCAAACATACTTGCTGACTATTTCTCTAGTGTATTCACCAAAGAACAGTCAGAACCTATACCAACCATACCTAAGGTAAACAATAAACATGCAATGGACCAATTAAAACTAACTGAAAATATAATACTACTGACATTAAAACAACTTAATATAAGCAAATCTCCTGGCCCAGATGGACTAGGCGCCAGGCTACTAAATGAGTTGTCAGCAAGTATTTGTCAACCCTTAAAACAAATTTTTGAAACGTCGATTAGAACTTCCTGCATTCCCAATGACTGGAAAGAGGCTAAAATATCAGCAATTTATAAAAATGGAAACAAGAAACTAGCTAGTAACTACCGCCCAATAAGTTTAACAAGCATAGTATGTAAATGTATGGCAAAAATTATTAGAAATCACATTATAAACTACATGAAAGTAAATAATCTATTTAGTCCAAAACAATACGGATTTATATCTGGCCGATCAACAGTTATACAACTAATCAAAATAATAGATGACTGGACTAAAGAAATGGACAAGGGCAACCACACTGATGTTATATATATGGATTTCAAAAAAGCCTTTGACACTGTGCCACACAAAAGATTAATTAGCAAATTAAAAAGCTTCAACATTTCAGAAGAACTGATCAAATGGATAAAAGCATTCATCACAGATAGAAGACAAAAAGTTTCAGTAAATGGAGATGAGTCTAACTGGAAAGAGGTAATATCAGGGATACCCCAGGGATCCGTTCTAGGACCCTTACTTTTTGTTCTATATATTAATGACCTCCCAGATCTAACAAATTCAAATACATTTCTATTTGCTGATGACATAAAGATATTTAGAACAATAACACATACAGATGACCAGGATGTACTCCAACATGATTTAAGAATACTAGAACAATGGAGCGACAAGTGGTTGTTAAAATTCCATCCTGATAAATGTGTACACATGGAAATTGGGAAAAATAATATTGGTGAAAGTAAATATTTTATGGCAACAAATAATGTCAAACATGCTCTTGTCACCACAGACAAACAAAAAGATTTAGGAGTAATTATTGATTCAAAACTTTCCTTTGATGATCACATCAACCAAGTGGTTAATAAAGCAACCAGAATGACAAAAGTAATCAGAAGAACTTTTCAATTCTTAGATACATACACTTTCTTGCCACTATACAAGACTATGGTTAGATCCCACCTAGATTATGCAATAGCAGTATGGTATCCATTTAAGACGAAACATAAAATAGCCATAGAAAATGTCCAGAGAAGAGCCACAAAAGAACTACCTGGTATGAGGGACTTAGCATATATTGAAAGACTAAAATTACTTAAGTTACCCACATTAACATATCGTAGGTTAAGAGGAGATATGATTGAAGTGTACAAAATAATGCATAACATATATGACAACAAATCTGCACCAAACCTTCCTAAGTGGGAGGATGTGGCATCGCGATCCAGTAACAGAGGACACTCCCTTAAACTGTTCAACCAAAGAGCAAAACTAAACATAAGAAAAAATGCATTCCCGCTTAGAGTGGTTGAACCATGGAACAGTTTACCTGATTCAGTAATACAAGCAAAATCAATAAATTCATTTAAAAACCGCCTTGATAAATTCTGGTCAACCCAGGAGATATTATACGACTATGAAGCCCCACTAACATTAAACATTGGAACCGGAAAACACAAACTCTTAATACTAGACCCCGAAGAAGAGGATCTGATCATTGAGGAACCGAGAGGATCCTGCGATCAGAACAGTCCTAAGGTATCCTAAGGTATAACTAACTTTTAGTGCTGGCAATCTTTTTGTGTGTTACCCTCATCAGACTAATGTAATGTATGTCTAGATTTGGAAATTTGATACCTCAATGCGTTAATTCCATCATTCCACATCATCTCGGACATATTTACATTATAAAAATATTGCGTCCTGGTACCTAAAACGTACCTCAATGTCTGCTATGTCAGTCGTTATGCTCGCCATCCTTGTTGCGACTTCCCCTCCCAGGTATAAACTATAATAGTAAATACGGCTGAGATCACGAGTCCGCCTCCTAGATTAGCGTGGACACAAATAGACTGGATGGACTAGTTACATTTCATATTCAGGGTAAAATAGGTTGCATTACACAATAATTCAGTTGATTCTCATTTTATTAATTACGGCTGGAACAATGTCCCAAATAAACAACATTTTAATCAAAATAGAGCACAAAAGCACAATAATATATGCAACCGCTCATCATTATAATTTACGGTAATGTAGATCCCGTAAATTGTAATCAATTTATAAATAGAACGTAGTCTAGTCGCGTAGGCCCATAAATCTATGCGTAGGCCACGTTTCGGCCGTGACTGTTTCGGCGTAGTTCTAGGACTAATTCTGGGTGGCGTTTTGACGTCACGAACAAAGACCGTATATAAAATATATAGGCTCCTTGCTCACGAATACATTAAAAGCACTCGTGGTTTGTTTTGTAGGACAGAAAGCACTGGTTTCAAGCGCTCAATACAGAGAACTCGTGTTTTCTACTATCGCGCTCGTATCGATCAGACCAATTGCGGACACCCTATAGTCGGACAACAAAGGGACATGTTCGCCGAATAAACCTTTTTGTTGAATATTCCTCTGTAGCATATGAATATAAACGAATTTTTTTAATATCCTGCGACAATTGAGTAGCTCCTGTGTTGTCCGAATGTCGCGATTGACGAAAATCGGATGGATCCACATTTCAGATTTTTCTGTATTTTTGTGTCTTCGAATGTTACATACATTGTTAAACTTTGTGTACACATGGAAAACGGATTTTAGCTAATGCCTTTTTTTAATTCCCTTTAAGTACCGGCATCTAGTGGTCGCGTGAGCGCCTATATCTCTTAGCGTATCTTCACGGTAAAGGCCTATCCAGTAGCGTCCTCTACCGATCGCGTTAGCGCCCATATCTCTTAGCGTCACTTCGTACTTACATACGTACATAGTTACATACATATGTACATGTATATCTACAAACATACAAACATACATACCTACATACATACATACACACATACACACATGCACACATGCACACATGCACACATACACACATACACACATATATATACAAACAAACAAACACGCACACGCACACACACACACACACACACACATGCATACCTACATACATACATACGAACATAGTTGCGTTTATACGTACATACATACGTACATAATGATATACTTACACATACGGTTTAATTTATACTTACTTACATACCTACATAGTTACATATATATATGTAATTATTATCTACAAACATACATACAAACTTGCATTCATATATACTTACTTACATACGTACGTACATACATACATACATGCACACATACATACATATGTAGAGAATTTAGAATGATAACGCACATAGTATAAATCTTTTTAATTGCTGAATGTTGTACAGGCTCCGAAAAGCCAATTTATATGCAAATGACTATAGCTGTGGTGGGGGATTTGTTTACATTTGAGGCCATCTGGTTTTGGGGCGGCAAGAACCCTATACAGAGGGCCTTTGTTCAAGAGGTTATTATAAGTTCACTGGCACCCTGGCAAGATTTCTAGAGACCCGTAGACTTTGGAAATGACATAACTAAAGGGTCAGCGTCTCACCCAAGGCTATGGATTTAGCTGTATATAAGGAGGGCTTTAATGAGGATGAAGGCTGGCTGTTGGGGGATGCAGCCAGACACTGCGAGGGAGCTGTTTGTTAGAACAGGCCTGAAGATGCATGCTGGAGCTGTGTGTAACACAGGCCAGTGGTATGGGGCGACTACTGGGGCACACTGCCGGAGGAACGTTTCTCGTGAAGCACTGTCACCGAGCGCCCTGCGAGAAGTACTAAAAGACTCACAGTACACCCGTGACAATCAGTTATTCGCAGATTCGGTGAGTAACTCGGTTGCTGTATATAAGCCGCCGTCGTCTGACTTATCGTTCTGACACCTATAATTCAGTTGCTGTATATAAGCCGCCGCCGTCTGACTTATCGTTTTGACACCTATAATTCGGTTGCTGTATATAAGCCGCCGCCGTCTGACTTATCGTTCTGACACCTAGAATTCGGTTGCTGTATATAGGCCGCCGCCGTCTGACTTATTGTTCGGACATTTAGTATATATCGGTTATAATTCGGTTGCTGAAATAGCCGCCGCCGTCTGAACCTATTGTTCTGACATTTAGAATATATCGGTTACAATTCGGTTGCAGTAATAGCCGCCGCCGTCTGAACCTATTGTTCTGACATTTAGAATATATCGGTTACAATTCGGTTGCTGTAATAGCCGCCGCCGTCTGAACCTATTGTTCTGACATTTAGAATATATCGGTTATAATTCGGTTGCTGTAATAGCCGCCGCCGTCTGAACCTATTGTTCTGACATTTAGAATATATCGGTTATAATTCGGTTGCTGTATAAACCGCCGCCGTCTGAACCTATTGTTCTGACCTTTATAAATGGGTAGTATTTAGCAGACATAGCCGTATACTGTGTATTAGATATTGTATTGGTAGGGTTTTCTGCATATAATAAACTGTGAAAACGTATAACCTGACTTATCATTAGTACGACTGAGTGAGTGAACGTGTGCCCGTATGCTTCCCTGCCGACCGCTCGCCGCAAACGCTACACATACATACATACATACATACATACATACATACATACATACATACATACATACATACATACATACGTACATACGAACATACATACGAACCTAATAATGTACATACGTACATAGTTTCATACATACGTACAGACATACGTACATAGCTACATACATTTATACATAGTTTCCTAAAAACATACGTACATACATACATACATGTATACATACGTACATAGTTACACACATAGATACACACATACATAGTTACATATATACACACATAGTTACATACATACATATTTACATAATTACATCCTTACAATATACGTACATACTTTCACACGATTTCAATTGTACGTATTTACATGCGTATACATAGTTACATACATATGCACATAGTCACCTACAAACATACATACATACATACATACGTAGTTACATATATACATATGTATTTAAATACATACATTTTTACAAATGCATGCATACATACATATATACATACATACATACATACAAACATATTATGTGAGGGTGAAAATCTTCTACCACAATGTTTAGTGCACTTCTTTTGGTGCTACAAGATGGCGCCGGTCTATGGAGATAGTATGTCGGCCTTGGTGTTTGTTTGTGTGATTGCGGTGTTTCTATTTGCCGAAAGGACTATGTGCTTGCCCGTATATAACCGTGATGTTCTGCTCCACATCAGGGACACGATGAGTGAGTGCGACATACAGCCAAGCGTTGGTTTTTAGTGATTTTAATTTCCTGTTCAACTGGGACAAAGTTCGCCGAGACAGTGCTCGTGGCCGGCACGGGCAAAAAGGAGGCCGTCGTGGTGGGGCCTTGGCAAGGTTTCGCCGACGGAATTTACGACCACCGCTGCCAGCGTGTTTCTCTCCAACGTTCGATCGCTGCGCAACAAGCATGATGAACTGCTTTATAATCTACAAACAAAGAGATACTGCAAAGACTGTTCTGTCTTCTGTTTCACGGAGACCTGGCTCGATTCCAGCATCCATGATTCAGCAGTTCAGTCCCCCCCCCGGGTTTTCCATCTACAGAGGCGACCGGTCCCGCAAGAAAATGGGTAAAGCCCGGCGCGGTGTTGTGTTTTCTTATCAATGATCGCTGGTCCCGTGATGTCAAGGTACTGTCAAAATATTGTTCTTATGACATAGAGACACTTACCATTGACTGCCATCCACCTAGATAAGTTTCTTCTGTGATTTTGACTGCAGTGTATATTCCACCCCAGGCCAACACAAACACTGCTGTTGCTCATCTGTCGGACATAGTCACCGAGGTAGAGAACGCAAACCCTGACTCTCTTGTCATTGTTGCTTGTGACTTTAACAAGGCAAACGTTCGTAAAGAAATGCCAAAGTATACTCAGCAGATCACGTGTACCACAAGAGGAGACAAGATCCTTGAGCACTGTTTTACGTCTATCAAAGGAGCATACCGTTCGTTCCCCCGTGCATCGCTGGGGTACTCCGATCATGCGATGATTTACCTTGTACCAAGCTACAAACAGAAACTTAAATGTGAGAAACCAAAACAGCGTGCTGTCAAGCAGTGGACAGTAGATGCGATGGAAACCCTCCGCGGCTGCTTTGAATGTACCGATTGGGATGTGTTCAAGCATGCTGCCTCCGACATCAATGAGTACACCGATGCTGTATGTGACTACGTTACTTTCTGTGAGGGTCTCTGCATTCCGGCTAAGACCGTCAAAAGCTACTCAAATGACAAGTCCGGGTGCAATGGCGACACGTGACGCAAGCTGCGAGAGAAGCACGATGCCTTCAAAAGCAATGACAGGGAGAGATACAAGAGGGCCAAGTATGATCTGCAGAGGTCCATCAAGATTGCTAGAGCTACATACCGTCAGCGCCTCGAGGACGGACTTGCCGCAGACAACCTTGCAGAAGATAACCGACTATAAATCAACGTCAAAGTCTGACGACGCCACTCTGCCTGATACTCTCAACGAGTACTACGGGCGGTTTGATAGACAGAACTCTGCTCCTCCACTTGTGCTTGAGCTCGGTGACAATCACTCTCCACCCTTCATAGTTGAGCAGTCCGATGTCAACTCGGTCTTTTAGGCCTGGATGGCAGAAAGGCCGCCGGTCCTGATGGCATACCACCGTATCTTCTGAAACAGTGTGCAGACCAGTTAGCAGGCGTTTTACAGACATATTCAACTTGTCACTCAGTCTATGTAAAGAACTTCAGTGTCTTAAAAAGAGTACCATTATTCCTGTGCCAAAGAAAAACAAAGTGTCATGTCTAAACGACTACATACCTGTTGCCCTGACATATGTAATGAAGTCGCTTGAGCGACTGGTGCTTCGCTTTTTGAAATCCCTGACAGGCACAGGCTTAGATCCATTTCAGTTTGCCTACCGTGAGAACAGGTCTGTTGAAGACGCTGTCTCTCTCGGTCTCTTCCATGTTCTTCACATCTTGAACAGCCAAATACTTATGCTAGACTATTGTTTGTAGACTACAGCTCGGCTTTCAACACGATTGTCCCATCTAAGTTGTTTGATAAATTGCAACATATTGGTTTTCCTCACTCAATTTGCTTGTGGGTTCTTGATTTTCTCCTGCACCGTCCACAGATTGTTAAGGTGGGAGTTCACCTGTCCTCGTCTATCACTCTTTCCAAGGGCACACCCGAGGGTTTTGTTCTCTCCCCTTGTTTGTACTCATTCTTTACCCATGACTGCACAGCCAGCCACAACACCACCAAAGTTTGCAGATGACACAACAGTCGTAGGTCTAATCACAAACTCTGATGAGTCACAGTACCGCGACCAGGTTCAAAAAGGAGCAGTCTGGTGTGATGAAAACAATTTGGAACTGAACGCAAGAAAAACTAAAGAAATAATCGTTGATTTCAGGAGAAACAAAACCACTCCTCTGCCGCTGTTGATTCTTGGTAAAACAGTTCAAATTGTAGATCATTTCAAATTGTTGGGCACAACCATCTCCTCCTGTTTTAAATAGGAGAAAACACTGTCCAAAAAACACAACAGCGGATTAATTTCCTCAGGCGTCTCAAAGCGTTTGGTGTGAGTTACATTATGGTAAACTTCTACAAAGCTGTGATTATAAGCGTTATGACTTTCTCTATTTCAGTGTGGTACGGCAACGTGTCTGTCCGTGACAAAGGGAAATTGAACAGAGTGGTCAAAACTGCCTCCAAGATAGTTGGAAAAGATTTGCCCTCTGTGGATACACTCTACCAACATCGGCTAATCAGACGTTCTGGTCACATTGCACGTGACACCTCCCACCCAGCAAACTATCTTTTCACCCTGCTTCCGTCAGGCCGCCGCTACAGCGCACTGAAAACTCGCACCTCACGCTTCGGCATATTTTTTTATCCACAGGCTGTCAAAGCCCTGACAGAGCTGTGATACCAATTTACTGAGATGTAATCCATTTTGCTGTTTATTAGTTACGCCTGTATCACCATCTCCACTCTGTGCTTTTATGGTGTATCTCAGTCTTACCAAGTATATTTTACTAGGTGTTAGGTCCTTCGCTTGACTGTGAGGCAATGAGGAAGTGGTGGAGGTGGGTGTGTGGGATGCGTGCGAGTATGTGCGGGCGTGTGTGTGCGTGTTAATATATGTTGCCTATGAGATTTATGCTTATATTTATGCTTACATTATTATTTAATTTATCGGCTGTATAAGTGTGTGACTATGTATAAGTGTATGACTATGTAGGTACAAGTCCGACACCGCAACATATTCATATGCTTTTATTGTATTTTACAGCATTGGTACATGGCAATAAACTTTTCTTATCTTATCTTATCTTAGCTTGTTTACTGTGCTCCTTACATTTAAACAAACGCATTTATATCCAGTCTCGGAACAGTTTTCCAGGCTGTTCTTTACTGTTTTATGTGTGCTGTCTTTACCTATGCCTCCAGTTTCAGGCTTCTCTGTGAATCCACCCCCTGCGCATCTAGTTTAAATAAATGCAACCTGTCCCACTGTCAATAGATCACCGCAGGTTCTCTGGGAAAGCTGCTGCCACTTTCCACTTAGATGGAGGCCGTATCTCCTTTACATTTACAAAGTATCCTCATAAATCTATGAATCCCACCCCCTCTTCTTCACAGGTCTGCTCAACTAGTGCGTTGATCGCCATCCTCTTGCAGTTTCTATATGTTGGCCCCCTTCCTCCCAGTACTAGCAACATTCCTGAAAGAATGATCTGTTCAACTCTCGTCTTCTTTACCCTCTCTTGCCATGCCGCAATACTTTCTCTACCCTTTCAGTCATATGTTCCATCCTAGCCCCCGGTAAACAAACAACGACGTCCCCCCTCGCTTAGTATCTTATCTGTCTTTCTCAGAATAGAGTCGCCCATGAACACCCTCTCTCTTCTCATTGCCCCCTCAATAACTGCCTCAGAGTAGCTCCGTCTCCAGTTTGCATCTGTCTGGATGTCGTCTTCTCTCCTGTCACATTCTATTCAATTCCATTCTTTCCTGTCGCTTTTTCTCTTGTTATCTTTCCTCCTGTCATCGTCCCTTTTATCGACTTCTCTTCTGTCACATTTACTCTCGGTTCCGTTCGTCCAGCAACTTTCCTTCCACCGCATTTTGTTCTCCTCTCCCGTCCCATTTCCCTCCTATCTCCTTCTCTATACGGTCACTTTCTCTCCTGTCACCTTCACGCCTGTGACGTTTCCTGCTGTCGATTCTCCAATTACTTCCCCTCCACTCACCTTGCCTGCTCTCAGTCTCCTTTCCTCAGTCTTCTTGCCACTACTCTGCTCCTTCAGTCTCACAGTATTCCCAACTCTCTCCCTGTCGTCTTTCTCCATTCCACCTGTCTCCTTGCTAATTCTCATCTCCACCCATTTCACAATATCTGTCAACCTAACTAACTCTTTCCGCAGACATTCCACCTTCCAACACCCCACGCACTGAAAGGTGAATCTCTCTTCCTTAGTATGACTAGGCCGATTTTTGTGTGTATTCCCCCGAACCAGAGCAGCCCTGGTTATGAAGATCTAACCTGCTCCGTTTATACTAACCTTTTAGTATCTGTGTCGTGTCTCTTTCATAATGTATGAAGCAATTGCGACTAAAAGCAAACTATGTTTTATTCTAAACCGAACACGGTATTCTGTTCTTCAATGAAATGTTTTCCTATGAAATGAAATAGCCATTGATAAACCACATGTAGGCTCATCATTATTGTGCTGGATTACGGCGACCTTGTGTATATTCTACCGAATCGCTTCATATGTTTACGGTGTGCACCACAGTGGGAGAATACGGACATGAATGACATAAACGTAGTCTACTGAATAATCAGTTACTATGTTTAATTGACTAACTGCAGTAAATATTCTTTTCCGTGGGTGGCTCTCACGCAAGCGGCTTTTGAGCCTTAGTGAGAGACTCCCGACATACACTAACTGTTGTCAAATTTGTGTTGCATTGTGTGCTATTGTTTGTTTATTGTCGAATAAATTGTTCCAACTTGTACGTATGTATGAAACTATATATGTATGTACGCTTACTATGTTCGTATGTATGTATGTATGCATGTATGCATGCATGCATACATGTATGTAGGTAACAATGTGCATATACATGTAACTATGTACGTATGTAAGTAAGTATAAATGAAACCATATACATAAGTATATATTTATGTTCGTATGTATTTACGTATATACGCAACTATGTTCGTATGTACGAATGTATGTATGTTTGTTTGTATGTACCCATATACATATGTATGTAACTATGTACGTATGCAAGTACGTATAAATGAAACCATATACGTAAATTTGTACCTACGTACGTATGTATGTAAGGATGTAATTATGTAAGTATGTATGTATGTAATATATATGTATATATGTAACTATGTATGTTTGTTTGAAGTTAAAACTGAAGTAGTGGGTGCCTAAGCAAAATTCAATATAATACCTGTCTGAATATACAGGGGATGTTCCTTGTGTTAAGACTGTATGGATATACATGTACACACAGTCAAAATAAATACGTATAATGTAAAAGCATTCAATCGCTTAAGTAATTGTTATGGTTGTAGATATAAATATCAAAACAATTACCGGGTAGCATGCATACATAACTGTATGTGGAATTTGTTACAAACAAATGGTTATGTATAGTAGTAAAGATGATAATTCAGAACGCTTTACGTAGTGTTGATTATTTAGTATAAAATTGTGTTCAATAAAATGCCATGTATAGTTTTGCATTTTAATTAGTAAACGTATGCATGTTTGCTCCTAAAAATATATTTTGCTCCTAAATATTTCACTTTAGGAGCACAACGCTCCTAGCGCCATATTGGATAAGTATCACATTTCCGCTTCCTGTATTATTGCGTTGGTTAATTCCATACCTTGTTCCTGTTGTACGCTCTCTTGCCTCGACTTCCGTTTTGAGATAAGTCTGTTCAATAAATGTTCTCGTCGTTATCGAGTCTTTCCCTTCTATACTGGCGTGGTGGCAGCGTTTTCACTACTGAAGTGGATAGATACTCGTATAGCCAAACAAACGGCACGACGAATGCTTACTTTCTGTACGCAGTAATTAACATTGAACTTTGCCGGCATTTGCATACACGATTGAGCTATACGTCAAACGCGACAATGGCTCAGTCACAGAGAGCTCCAAAACAGTGCTCTTTCAAAACACGAAACACTGACGTCATATGAGAGCTGGCGCCAAAACCTCCAATATACTCTATCATTAGACGCGAATTTCGCACCATTCCTACTCGACCAGGTAACATGGGGAAAGAAAACTAACACTTCTCCACTCAGAGGCTTACTTGACGATACCGAAGACACACCAGGCTTGGTTAGGCGAACGGCACAACAAAAAGTCGCGCACTTAGAATTAATGCTTGGGCAGATTGCCAACTTCTGTCCGATCATATCGCGAAATACCATCGTCAAAAACTCGACATCCGTCAACTCCATATGGCAGGCAATCAGACTTCACTTCGGGTTTCAGACAAGCGGCGCTCACTTCATAGATTTCGCCGACATAAAACTTGAATCAGACGAAAACCACGAGGACCTATTCCAACGCCTCCTGGCGTTCGTTGATGATAGTCTGCTGACAGTGGGTGGCGGTATATCACACCACGACGAGTTCCCGACCGTAGATGAGGACTTATCACCGTCGCTAGAGAACATGGTTGTATTGAGCTGGCTTAGACTTATCCATCAGGAGCTGCCTAGACTCGTAAAACAGCACTACGGAACCGAATTGCGGAGCAGCACGCTAGCCAGTCTTAAACAAGAGATCTCTCAGGCCCTGGGGTCCCTACTGGACGAGATCCATTCTATGTCAGAGACAAAAATCCTGAGACAGTCAACCTACTACCAACCACGCACACGCTCTGGGCCCGCTCGCCCACAAAGCTACCAACGAACCCAACGAGCAAAACAATGCCCACTCTGTAAGCAGGCTGGTAGACCGATAGTAGACCACTATCTAAGCGCTTGCAAGTACTTGCCCGAGCAAGACAGACTTTTCATGACTAAGGCACGCAACGTGACAGGACTAAACTGCGAAGACAGCGGAGACGAGGAACCACCGGTGAATGACGGCTACGCCAATGACGTACAAAAAGTGTCGGCGACTTGTCGCGTAAATACGAAACAGTCTCCATTCTTCAAGGCGTTCCATCGTCACCACCCAATACGTCTTACCCTCGACACTGGGGCCGAAACCAACATGATTAGAGAGACGGTGGCCAGGTCAATTGGTGCAAAAATCACCAAAAGCTCCCAGCTCGCAAGACAAGCTGATGGTGTAACCCCACTCAATGTAGTCGGAGAAACAAGGCTCGTGTTATCGCGGGATAATCTTGGCCTACATCTCGATGCCCTTGTCGTTAAAGACTTGGATGTCGATGTACTTGCGGGAACACCATTCATGACAACCAATGACATATCCGTTCGTCCCGCCAAAAATCAGATCAGCATTGACGAAACTGTGATACACTACGGGATGGAGAACGTCAACCGTTCCCAATATCACACGATTCGCAGAGCGCAGGCCTACGTGTTGCGTGCGCCACCCGCGTCCACTACTGTTTGGCCAGGCGACTACATAGAACTGTCTATTCCATCAGCACTCGACGATCTTGTAGTGGCGATCGAACCTCGTAACGATCATAAGTCAACATTGCACTACCAAGATTGGCCCCAACCTGCCATTGTCGAGGCAGTCGGGGACAAAATCCGTTTACTAAACACGTGTTCACATCCCTTGAAAATAGGACGCAACGAGCACTTTTGCCAAGTGCGTGGTACCACAGCATGTGACACCTACTACGTGGAAGACATCGTAATCAAAAACACAAGCACACACGCAGCCGACGTGCAATTTCCAGACACTATCGAACTAGACAGTGGCAACCTCTTGTCTGACGACTTGCGCAACCAGTTCCGCAATCTGCATCAACAATTTGACACCGTGTTCAACTCGAAAATCGTAGGATACAACGGGCATGCGGGCCCATTCACAGCAACTGTGAGATGTCCGCAATACGCTCGCGACAAACTCGTCGAACTTCAGGAAATCTTTGATGATTTGGAGGCGGCCGGTGTATTCCGTCGTCCAGAAGATATCGGGGTGGTGGTCGAATACCTTAACCCATCATTTAGCAAAGCTAATGGAGGATCACGATTCGTCACTGCCTTCACGAAAGTAGGACGTACAGCAAGCCGCAGCCTTCTCTCATGCCAGACGTGGATTCGACACTAAGATCCATAGCTTGCTGGAAGTACATCGTTGTATCAGACTTGACGAATGCATTCTATCAGATCCCTCTATCGAAGGACTCACTCAAATACTGCGGAGTTGCGTCACCCTTTCGTGGAGTTCTCGTGTACACACGATGTGCCATGGGCATGCCCGGCTCTGAGACGGCATTGGAAGAACTCATGTGCCGAGTCTTTGGTGATCTGTTACAAGAGGGCGTCGTCGCCAAGTTGGCTGACGATTTGTACTGCGGGGGCAACTCGCCACAAGAACTACTAGACAACTGGAGTCGTGTCCTTGATGCCCTTGCTCGATGCGACTTACGACTTTCAGCAAAGAAGACCAGGGTTTGCCCTAAATCAACGACCATCCTAGGCTGGGTGTGGTCAGAAGGTACACTACATGCCAGTCCTCACCACATCTCTACTCTGGCATCGTGCACACCGCCACAAACTGTTCTGGGACTTCGTTCCTTCGTTGGAGCATATACAATGTTGGGACGCGTCATCTCTCAGTGTTCCAAAGTACTTGCACCCCTCGAGTCGTACATTGCGGGCATGAAATCACAGGAGACATTGACATGGACTGATGACATCCGCGAGGCGTTCCGTGTAGCCCAAAACACACTCTCCACCAACAGATCGATCACATTACCGCGGCCCAGTGACAAACTATGGATCGTTACCGACGGTTCGGTTACCAAACGTGGCATCGGATACACACTATACGTTTCGCGAAATGGACAGACCCGTCTTGCCGGGTTTTTCAGCACCAAACTAAAGAAACACCAAGTTACATGGCTACCCTGCGAAATCGAAGCGTTAGGCATTGCTGCAGCAGTCAAACACTTCAGCCCGTACATCATACAATCAAAGTCGAAGCCGTGTCTACCCACCGACAGCAAACCGTGTGTGCAGGCCATTGACAAACTATGCTGTGGCGAATTTTCATCTAGCCCTCGCGTGACATCGTTTCTGTCAGTTGTCGCCCGATACCAAACATACCATCCGACTTCGCAAGCAGAAAAGCACCGGAATGCCATGAACCACATTGCCAGATATGTTCTTTCATATCGCAAATCGAACAATCTGTCGTTATGACTGTTGCTGTGGAAGATATCATATCCGGCTCCACTCGCCTTCCGTTCACGAGCAGGTCCGCATGGCTCTCTACACAATCAGAGTGCTCTGACCTACGGCGCGTCAGAGCTCACCTAAAACAAGGCACGCGTCCATCCAAAAAAGTAACCAACGCCAAGGACGTAAAACGTTACTTATCTACTACAACGTTGGCTCGCGACGGCGTCATCGTTGCCAAGTGCGACATACCATTCGCGCCAACCAAAGAACTTATCGTAGTTCCGCGCTACCGAAACCACCAACCACACCCAGTGACAACGTGAGGCCCACTCGGCCCATCCGCAGACGTAATAAACCTGCATATCTACAAGACTATGAATTATAATACATGTGCCATGGACCTATTGACTCTACTGCATATTTTGTGTGACATATGCCCATATCGACTCTACTGCATACTTGTATGTCATATGGACTATCACGTTATAACCTTACAAGCTTATGTGCTATTATTAGATTAGTGAAGGAGAAAAGAAAGTGGTCACGCCATATTGGATAAGTATCACATTTCCGCTAGGTAACAATGTACATATATATGTAACTATGTACGTATGTAACTAAGTATAAATTAACCCATATACGTAAGTAATTATGTACGTATGTATGTACGTGTATACGCAACTATATGTATGTATGTATGTATGTTTGTAGGTAACTATGTACACATGTGTAACTATGTACGTGTGTAAGTACGTATAAATGAAACCATAAAGGTAAGTTTGTACCTAAGTATATATGGATACAATTATATAAGTATGTATGTATTTATATAAATATATATGTAACTATGTATGTGTATGTATGTACGTCACTATGTACATATGTACGTATACATGTATGTATTTTGAACGACAACAAATCAGAAGCCTTTGTCATCCTTTCGCCAAGTCTGCGTACTCCTATATCGTTAAGCCGCGTCAACATATGTGGCCAGTTCGTTGACACCTCCGTTATCCGAAATTTCGGATTCGTCATTGACACTGATTTATCGATGGCGTCACAAGTAGCGAACGTATGTCGCAACGTCTATTATCACCTGTGAACATTGCAAAGATACAAGATTCTGTTACCACCAGTGCATATAAGAGTCTGGTCCACGGACTAGTGACATCGCGATTTGACTATGGTAACGCGATGCTTTTCGGAATAAACGATCGTCACCTGCACCGTCTGGAAATGGTTCATGCAGCGATCTGCGGCTCGAATTTTAATTGTCCTGCAGATTCGGCGGGGCGATCGGCAGTCCATGACGACAATACTGCGGAAATTACACTGGCTGCCTTTTAGAAGGCGTATCGAGTTTAAGATACTCGTCCTTGTGCACAGGGCATTCATTATACGATGGTACGCCTGAGTACCTTACGGCACTATTACACCAATATACACCACGCCGTTCCCTACGCTCTGCAAGCGGGTTATTCTTGGAAGTTCCTAGAGGTAACTTAGAACGTTTCGGCCGCTGTGCATTTGCTTGTGCTGGCCCCGCTCTGTTAAACAAACTTCCCATGAACATGCGCAACAACAGCAATCTCTCTCAATTTAAGAAACAACTAAAGATATCGTTCTTCTCCATTTAGTGTTTTTTACATGACTGACTATGTACTTTTAACATACATATTATTTATTATCATTGTAGTATTCATGGCATTTGTTTTTTTATATTTCACACATTTAATATTACTTTTATTGACAAATGCATTTGTAAATATATATTTAAAATAATTTATACAGGGGAACATTCTACAGTTTTATAGCTTATCGTTGTTATTATTTACCTGGACTAATTATAATGTTAAGCTATTTAGTATTTTAATGCTTGCATACACCCATCAACGGGCAGCCATCAAACTAACTATTTTTAAATATTATTATTAAGTATGTAACTATGTATGAATGCAAGTATGTATTTATGTTTGTAGGTAACTATGTACATACCTATGTAACTATGTACGTATGTAAGTACGTATCAATGACACCATAAACGCAAGTTTGTACCTATATACGTATGTTTGAAAGGATGTACTTAGGTAAGTATGTTTGTATGTATATAACTATATGTAGCAATGCATCTATGTATATAACTATGCACGTATGTAAGTGTACAGGTATATATGCATGTATCAATGCAATTAGGTATTTATATATGTATGTATATATGTATGCATGCATGTATGTGTGTGTATTTATGTTTAGGTAACTATATACATATGTGTGCAACTATGTACGTATGTAAATACGTGTAAATGAAACCATATACGTAAGTTTGTACATATGTACGTATGTATATATCTAACTATGTATGTATGTAACTATGTACGTATGTGTACATTTATGTATGTAACTATGTTTGAATGCAGATATGTATGTTTTTAGGAAACTATGTATATATGTATTTAGCTATGTACGTATATATATGAAACTATGCAAGTATATACGCTACTATGTTCGCATGTATGTAAGTATAAATCAAACCATACACGTAAGTATATAATTATGTACGTACGTATATACCTAGATACGCCACTATGTTCGTATGTATGTTTGTTTATAACTATTTACATATGTATGTAACTATGTACGTATGTAAGTACGAAGTGACGCCAAGAGATATGGGCGTTCACGGGACCGCCAGAGGACGCTACTGTGAAATGACGCTAAGAGATAAAGGCGTTAGGGCGACCGCTAGGGGACACTACTGATAATTTGTTTCTTAAATGTTTTTATTTTTTATTATTAATTAGTTATTTAATTAATTTAAAAAAATGCATGTCATTAATCACGACAGTCAATCAAAATCCTTTGACCTTTCGACGTCAGCAAACGCAAAATGTCAGCTCATGCACCGTCAGCAAAGTCCCAAGACGCCAAATAATTTGATATTTTGACTCGTTGTGCATGCCAGGACCACGCTATTACTACTCACGGGTGATTTTGCCAGATGTCCTTAGCATCTTGGCCGATCACTGACAACAACGTACTAACTCGTTACCGTTCTGTTTTTCCGTCTATAGGTCCGTGGCGACTTCATATTCGATCCTGGCGCTTTTCCATTGACGCCAAGAATTCGCTGCGGTTACTGCGTCGATTTGTATACTTATTCTACTGTGCGTAGTCACATTACAACAGCTTTTATTTGGACTACTTGATAGAATAGCATACAACTTTATTTCGGTCTCAATACAAATTACTGAATATATTTACAATGGTTTACAATAAACACATACTGCAACCGAGGAGATCCTCTAGAAACCCAAAAAGGCTTATGAGTTATGTCGAGGAGCACCTGGACAATCATCATTATAACAGTCAGTTTTCTTATTCCATAACATTACAGCATAATGTTAAAGCAGTACATTAATCTGGAACAAGGTGAATAGTATATGCATGAATATGTTTTTTTTATAAATGAAATAGGTTGTCTACTATAGAAATAAGAAATAAAGTTAAACATTAGGACATAGTATAGTATTTTGACTAAATTAATGTTTAAACATCAGTAATACATTAAATAAAACAAAAAAGCTTAATTACTTAATTACCATGAACAATTGTGGTAGATTATGAGTAATTAATAAGACGAGACATTTCAAGAGTTCAAAGATACTTGTGCTTTTCATCTAATGCAATTACGTTCTAGTTTTAATTTCTAGTAATATTGTATGATCAACTGTGTCAAAAGCTTTACTGAAGTCAAGAAAGACTCCCAGTACATAATTACCATTGTTTACAGCTGTAGCTAGTTTATGTACAAGTTGCGTAAGAGCCATGTCTGCATAATATTTCTTCCTAAATCCAAATTGGTAATCATATAAAATGTTGTTTGTTTATAAAAGTCTGTTGTATATTAATCTTTCTAGGATTTTTGAGAAGACTGGCAAAATCGATATTGGACGGTAATTGTTTACGATCATCTTGTCACCTTTTCAGGATAACTTTTGCAAATGTCATGTCATCTGGAAAAAACATTTAGCTAGCGATAAGTTAACAACATGTGTTAAGGGACATGTGAAAGTATATGTTCTGTCTGTATCAACACTGAAGCCAAATATATTAATATTATTTTACTTTTGACTAATGTAGAGTAACCTAGATTCTCACAACGTTTGTAGATTCAGCTAGGTGTAAAACTCAACTAGCTATCTGACTTTTGTTAAGTGCACTTGTACAAATAATCATACAACAGTTTCCACAATGCTACAAATGAAGCTTTTCAACCATGACAATTGTGTTACGAATATTTGCACACACATTTCAGCAGTACGAGCATTTTAGCTGTAATGCCATCTCCCTAAATTGGTCTTCATTGCACAACCATCCCATCTTAGAGCTTACCCAGTGATAGATTTCTTATCTATACATTTTCTTTTAATGCAAATACTTATGGTATTATTAGAATGGCTTATCAATGCCAATATCACACTGCCGCCAAGGATGACAGCCATCTACTGGGAGACTAGGATTTGCCTCTGTCTAGGTGGGATTCCTCTCTTGGGAACATGAGGGATAGTCTTCGGCACCATCTGGATGCAATCCATGATAGGACACACAGACAGACACAGGGTGCAGCCTGCAACAGTAAAATGTCAACTCGGAACGTGTTTCTGAAATGTGATATCTTTCACTCTAAATATGTTAACGCCTTAAATTTATTAAAACATTTTAATTATTTTGTTGTAGTTGTATGTATTATAATTCATTGTTCAATTTATTCTTTGTTAATGTGAAAATTTGACTTGTCTATTGTCATAGCCAGATCACCTTTGCAATTTCCCGCACTATTTCGACAGATTCCAATAAAAAATTATTTAGTAATTTGTGCAATTATTTCATCAAAACTAAATAACACATTTTTACAAAAGAAGCTTGCATGCTGTTGTAAACACTTGATAGGTCCGGTTTTTCATGAAATGATTCTAATACAATAATTAATTGTAGAAGCAGATTTAAGAACATGTCCCAATAAGTCACTTCAAGACATGTACCTGTGCAGTCATCCGTGACATGAGGCAAGTGGGTATCGGGGTCAAAGGTTATGGCCTGATATCCGGAGTCGGCACAAGTCATGTAGCACTTCCCGCAGTTGATACACATATCCTGTCAACAACACCAGTGGCGACATCAAGTGACAAGAACTAACATGACAACGTTGTATTTCGTGCTACATTTGGCTGCGTCAAACTACCATAAATATTCATTAAGTTGCATTTATTGCTTACTCCTGTAAGAAAACCTATCCAGCTTCGATCATCTAGTTCTCACCTACTTTTTGTTCCTAGAGTCAACACTAACATTGGAACTAGGGCTTTTTCTGTTGCTGCACCAACTCTTTGGAATATGCTTCCTCTTAGTGTTAGATCAGTTGAAAATATTACAAAATTCCGTCGTCATTTAAAAACGTATCTTTACAACCTCGCTTACCCACCGTAGCTCCCTAGCGCCTTGACCCATCTGTTGACAACTGGAAAACTACTTATGGATTTTGAGATTGACCAACCCTTTTGTTTTGATGCGCCTCTGAGCTTGGTTTCCAAGGATTTAAGCGCAACAGAAGTTATCTTATTATTATTATTATTTAGTACTGAATTTTCTACAACTATGAAAATTCGAACTCACTTCAACATTTTGTCAACTGTCAGCAGTCTTCATCAGGCTCTACTAATGAAGACTGCCGACAATAGTCAAAATGTTGGAGTTCGAATTCTCGTAGTTGTGTATTAAAAAATAAATACTCAACTATACCATCATTTTTCCTAATTAAGTATACATAAAGTTATCATGATGGGAGGCCACACATTTTGTCACAATAATTCAAAATTATATATATATATACAGGGATCGATCTGGAAAAAAATTACAATTATAATATGTTGTAGCTGTGGCAGACAACAACAGGGGTAAGACCACATTTAAATTTTACATAGGCGGCCATTATAACGTTTCCTTCATTTCCTGCTAAATTTGACGAACAATTTTCTTGAAAATTTCACAGCATATTTAACCTCCATTGACACAAGTGCTGTGGAAAACTAGTAAAATTCTCATACCTCAGTTTTCAGAAAAATCCACCCAAACCTGACACCCCTCAATTTCGCCCCAATCTGGTGACGGATTTTGAAATATTGGTGCGTTCTGCAAAATAGCCACTGTGCGAATACGCAAGCGACTAGCGTATGTTTATTGCTACCTCGTGAAAGATCTAATGTAGTAGTACATTTAGTAATCACTGGACTGACATGTGCCATGCCAAAGTGCTCGAACAAAATTCACACGACACCAAAATGGTATTTTCAAGGGCACTCTTTCGGTGGGTAATGGCGGACGAATCCTTAATGTGGTCTTACCCCAACAGCAGCAGTGGTGAAGATGTACCACTACCAAGAAAGAGAGGTGACTTTGCATTATGATTGAAAGAAAGTAATGAACCACCAACATATTCATGTAAATTCATTGATGCCTCACACACACACGCACGCACACACAAACACATACATAAATAAATATATATGATAGGGTAGAAGATATGATTTTCATTTCCCAAAACTTATTTAATTGATAGCAAATATCATCATACAATTGCAATAACTTGTTTGTTGGAATGTTACTAAAAACAATAAAGTGGTTATGGGCTCTCACTTTTTAAATGTTACGTATGACCATATATAATATAATACCTGTTTAGTGTTTTATTTTATTTTGCAACATGTACAAATTTGTTTTGGCAATGTGAACTTCAATCGTTTATGACATCATTAATTATTGCATCTGTATCGGTTGTCAATTAACAATAGTTTAATTGTAACAGCAGCGGATGACACCAACAGTGACAACGAGGAAGCAGTGTCACAGCCAAAGAAAAGAGGTACACATGATTTTGTAAGGAATTACAGAAGTCTTGCTAATTCACAAGTAACATTTATGCATAGGGACATTTATAAAGCCATTTGATGAAGAATGAGTATATTAACTCTTTCTTATATCATATAAAATACATTTTTGTAATATTTTCATAGGATGCAATCTATAAACAATTATCACTGATAGACCAGCCAATCAGAACTTTTGTCTAAGTTATTATTTCTTCTTCAATGCTTAAAATAATAATGACAGCATGTATGTTGATCCCGGATTATTTAACATTTATTATGAACAAAAAGCACAGACACCTCAAAAGGTCCTGATGCTCTGTTGAACAAGAATCATGATTTTGACAGGTCTCTGTGCTATTCTTTCATAATATTAATCATTTTATATAGTGCCTAATTCAGAAACTAAAATATGTCCAGACATTTAAGATACAACATTGATAACGTAAATTCAATTATATATTTACTTAGCAAGTCATAAACAGGGTGGAGAAAATTATTTTTCTTTAGATGTGCAAGTTGAAAAGCACAAGCATATTAATGATGTAACATGTATACATACTATGTAACATGTTTTCCTTTTCCTGGTTTTACTACTACAATGATGTCACTTTCAGCAAAGAGCACCCTTTGGCAGGAGGTGAATAACGTTATGCTTAAGGAGCATTTGCAGTCATTCGTCAATGGACAAAGAGCAGAAAATGGCACAAAGGGCAATTTGCCAAGTAAGAACAAACATGCTAGCAAGATACACAGTAGTTGATGAAACATAACATACTTTTTATGGAATCCAACCATTTCATTATCCTATTAGACTACCTTGTATTATGTCATAAGAATATAGACAAAAATCAATGTTTATTTAAATACATTACAAATAAATGTTTTATAAATATAAGGTTGTTAGTGCATGAGAGAGTAATACAGAATACAACAATGTAAACATGAATGATATGACTTTAATATTACCAGAGACGTGTAAATTACAAAAACAAAATTGAATACTCTCTAAATGGCCATTAAAGATAGACAAGCAGGATTTATTACTTGATAAATCCACTTTTATGTGAACATAAGTGATTTAGAGATATGTATTTTTATAAATATGGACCATATTAATAGTAAAGAAACAAATCTGTCAGACTACAGCAGACACATTTAAAGTAAGTTTTCAAGACTATAAAAAAAATATTTTCATGGGTAGCCTTAACAATAATGGTTACATCGCACATGTTTTTGCAGTAGAGAAATTGTATACAGTGTTTTATAATACAGTTTTTCTTTTTTTCTTTTCAAGGTCTTCATCAGTGCGTCAATGCCACCATGCTTAAAGCAATTGGATGATCATTCCGTCTATTTGGAAAACAAGAGCTCAGTTATTCAACAGGAGGAAAACAAAACAAAGATGCCTCAACAAATGCTTGGTGGCAATGTCACTCTGAAATGGCAAGCATTGATAAAGGGCTGTGTGGTCTTGTTATAAAATGTAGTTTCAACCTTTGGTCTATTTCCAGCTGCTTTCCCAGCCAGTGGCAGTAAACACCGACATAGTGGGGTTTGTCCCCTATATTATTATCTATGTCTGGGTTTGTTTGTATAGTTTGTTTCTACTTTGATGGTATGCAAGAATTAGAAAAAAATGGGTTTACTTAGGCCACAATATTGGACCTAACACTCAAAAGGTTTGTCATAGATGTATAAATATGGCACATACATTCATTATCTTCTTGTGTTGTACTTGTACTCAACCTAGGCATTGTAGTGACAGTCACGTTCATGTCACAGGGATTACATAGATTATCCACTTGCAAATGCTGAGTACAGCTATGTTTTTGTTTTATGACATCTATGCAAATATATATACGTGACTATAACACAAATGGAAATGTTGCATATCTTCTCTTCTAATCTAGTCTATATCTGATACTAATTTAATATAAATTGATACTTAAGAATACTCTTATTGCACTAAACTGATAGCATTACTATATTTTGTGTTTTTTCATGTTGTGTTGTGCTACTGTGTATGAACTGGGAACAGTGCAGTTAATTCACTCTTATAAACTAGTATATGCATAGTATTAGTACTTTAGTTTTATTGCACTGGTACATTGGACAAGATCATCATGATGTATACTGCTGTACCGTTTTGTATGAAATAAATAACTGATTGAATTTATAAAAAAATAATTCCATTGTAAATGAAGGTACTAGAAGCATGAATTTGCTGGTTCAATGTATTGGAAATAGGTATGTGTACAATTCCTCTGTATTGTGCTTGGAATGGGTACTTGCAGTTTATACACACCTGTAAGCTTGTACATGCATAGTATCGTTACGTTAGTTTTATTTTATTGATACTTTAGACATGATCATGATGATGTATACTGTTTTGTATGAAATAAATGACTACTTGAATTGATATATGGATGATTGAAAACAATTTGCTCATAAATAGTTTACTTAATTAACTCCCTTTCATTGAAAATTGTACTAGAAGCATGAATTAACAGGTGTTCCATTAGTTTTAATGTTTTTCTGTCGTAAAAATGGTGAGAGGTTGGCCCCAAAATAGGTGAAAGATGGGATGTTGAGACCCCTGCCACATCCCCTCATGACCACCTAACGACAAGTGAATCTGAATTGTGAAGACATGTATTATTCGTGACGGTGCGTTTCCTACATGATTACGTGCTTGGAATCAAAATGGTTTTCAATGAATAAACAAACAACAGTATTTTTTATTTTGATGATTATTAAAACAACTGTACATAGCATCATTAATATCATCATGGGTGTTCATTTTATACAATCATTGTTAAAATGCCATTATGGTATACAAGCTAAGTAACATGGGCTTCTATAGGCTAGGCATATTTGTCTTTTTGTATTGTTTACACGCATAACTGTGTGCAAACTAACTTGCATTCTAGCTAGCTGTATTAATATTTATTACCAATAATAATTAAAACATTAAACGTAAACGAAATCTCATTCTGGAGTGAGTCTGAGTACCAGGCTTGACGTAAACGTCTACTCAACGTCACACTTGAAGGCCAAGACAAAAACAACAGCACTTCATGTGTGCGAGACTCTCTAACACTGATGATGATGCCTTCTGCTCCCATTCAGAGGAACAGTTACAAGTAATCTTGAACAGCTTCGCAAATACTTGCACAGCTTTTGGCTTCAAAATCAACATCAAAAAGACTGTCACCATGAGCCTTGGGAATGAAGAAGCCAAAATAACTGTTAATTGGTGAACCCATCGAAATTGTGCAGATTATATCCTACTTAGGCTCTATAATGTCTAAAAACTTTACACTTGACAAAGAATTGAACACAAGATTTGGTAAAGCACCAGTATCCTTTGGAAGACTCACGAATCGTGTCTGGTCCAACAAGAGCCTAACTTTGCACACCAAACTGACATGTTTGTTTTGTCTGCATTTTATTGTATGGTTCAGAGACATGGACAACGTACCACAAACAAGAATGGAAACTCGACAGTTTTCATCTTCATTGCCTGCAAACAATCCTTGTTATAAAATGGCAGGATAAAATTACTAATCTTGAGATCCGGCAGCGCTGCAAGTCAACGCAACTTAGCAACATCCTGAAACACAGACGCATACGATGGCTTGGACACGTACAGTGTATGCCCAGTGACTGCCTCCCAAAGACCATCTTCTATGGGGAGTTGACTGAGGGCAAACATCCAGTAGGCAGACCCAAATTAAGATTTAAAGATGGGGTCAGGAGAGATCTAAAAGACTACCCTCTACGCTGGCAGACGTTTGCTGAGGACAGTCATCTGGCAAGCCTGTCTCACTGGTGGTTCAGCAAAGTACATCGAAGCATACCAGATACACCAGGAAACCAAGCGTGCGAGACGTCATGCCAGAAATCCAAGTCAACCTACCTGGTGCAGCTACAACAAACATTATCTCTCGAGATAGAAGCTGGCCTCTACTACTACTACTTTGTCCGTTTCGAATACATCGCCTTTGCATAAAATACTCCCCGTTGGCAATACCATCAATCTCGTGTACGATGCTGTCTATTAAATATCGTTCATTGTTGTTATCGTATTGAGACATCCTGTGTTCAAACAGAACTTTACTGGTATCGGCCTTTGACTTAGTTTACATTCCGCAACAGTGTTTTACTGTTTACTTGAATCGACGGTCTACCACAAAAAAGGCTAACCAAATATATACAACTTCAGGACTTGCTCCGGTATGTGTAAGTTGGCATCTATGCATAAAGGTTTTAAACAGACTGAATTGTTGGTTTATATTGTATTCATAGACATATTTTAATGAACTTTCAGTATGTGTTATATATATATATATGAAACTTAGAAACGTTTGTATAGTATATATATATTCAATATATATGAAACAGAAACATTTATAATTATTCAAAAATACATAGAAGGTCACAAGTATGTATTATTTCAGTATGGTAGACATTTATAAACTTACCTCGTCAATCATTGCCACCACCTGGGATTTGAAATCCAGCTGTTCAAAAGCCCCAATCTTTGCAAGAGACTTCCCTATCACATCCTGAAATGTTATTGCAGACAACTGCTTATGTGATCAATATAACATTTAATTAAATCACGTTTGAGTCTGTAATACTACAGAAACACAACCATTTCTCAAACATGTGATTTGTAAAGACAAATCTTTCACATGTTGCTATCCTGGTGAGTACATTTTAAATGTATGGTAGATTATGGAAGAAATCTATTAAGATATTGTTAGTCGATGGGACGTAACGTAATCCACACCAATCTGTGGAAGGATGTGCCATGTCACAGTGATATACCCTCCCATAATATAGTCATTCAGAACCAAGTATCGTGGACTCTAAAGGTACAGCACTTCTGATTCGGGGTCTTCCAGTGCTAGAGACATACACTCATTGTATGCAGCACACACAAGTAACACTATTACTCTGTGCTGCACCCTACAACATTTGGTGTCAGAAGTAAAATGTAAAGGTAAGTTCTTATACAGCGCAGTATCCAGTCCTCAGGACTGCTCAAAGTGTTTTACACTTTATTCCCTGGCAGACATGGAAGCATCCAACCACACTGCAATTAATGCGCGATGACTGTTCGTACACAAATATCCACCACTGTCTACAGCCAGGTACTCATTCATACAACTGAGTGAACTGGAATAACATAGAGTGAACAAATTTGCCCATATAGATGATTACACAGCACCATTCGAATGCTCTCATGTATACACTGTTACAACTAGTCTCTCACCTTGAGTTGGGGCACTGGTTTCTTTGGGGTGTTGAAGACACGACGGTCAGGAGGACACAACTCTGCCGCCAACAGATCCTGTTCTTCTTTCTGCTGTGTAATCAGTCTCTCCCTCTCCTTCTTGTATTCACCAAAGTTGGGCAGATGCTGCAGGGTTACGTTGGTGTAATGTTAATGTCAAATTAATTGGCTCACATTAATTAAGTTAATTTTATTTCTGTCACATCTCTGGCACATTTTATGTTTGCTTTAGTATATTATGCACTCTTGACTGGCAGAAGACAAATATCTAGAGGGTAATTGTGGTTTATCATACATATAGTAATCAACATGTGAACAATACTCACAGACAGCAAGTTTTTATTTACAACAACCACCAGATCTGAATTTAGTCGAATCCATTTTTCAAGTAAAACATTATTAAACTTTAGATTTGATTCAAGCAATTAAAACCTTGTAGTTGTGGCCTTGTAGTTACTAGTTAATTATATCTTGGCAGATTTAATGATGTCTTTAAAAATAAATATATTGTAATGTCTATTGATGCATTTAGTGTTTTTGCTCATTATAAGCATATATGTGCACATGTGTATTTCAGCTGCTGTACATATTTTTTATTATAATCTTTATTATGGCACGCTCATGTATTATTAGCTAAATTACTTTGTAAATTATATATTATGATTATAATTATACTATAATTATTATTCAAGGTGGCTCTCGTGGTAGCAGCATTTAAATGCCTTAACGGTAATCGCCTGATCTACTGTATATATTCAATTATAATATGTACTTGTAATTATTGGTCAAATAAAATTCATTTATTCATTCATCCATTACCTTGCCAACAACGACTTGAGGCACGGGTTTGCCGAGTTGGTGGCGTGGGGTGGGTGCGCTCTGTCCATCCCACCCTGGCTGACCAAGGGACTCAAGGTATAGCAAGGCCTTCAACCCCGTCACGTAGTCCTCTATCACTGTGAAATCCTGGTTCTGCACAGCACTGCCAACCTAAAGAAACAGTACTGCCAGTCTATACCTGCCAACTTTCCTGTGACATCTGGGAGTTTCCCACATTTTGGGTATATCTCCCAGACTACAGAGAAATCTCATGGATTTTCTATGAAAATCTCCAACAGCAACCCCCCCGTCTTCGAGACAGCGTGGCACCAATGGGAGATGTGCTGAACCGCTGAATTTCTGACAAAAAATCTCCAACATCATACCCCAATCGTCTGATCTCAAGATCCTAGACAGCGAGATGAGACAACACGACAGGGGAAGCGTGCTGAACCACTGATGAATCTCCCGGATTTAAACAAAAAAAGTTTGCAGGTATACCAGTCTAGGAGAAACGACAACACTGCCAATCTAAGAAATAAAACAGCAGTTACATGGAGACTCATTGTCATTAGTTGACAGCACCAAACATCTACAATTTATTATGAAAACAATCATTACATTTAACAAGATTGAACAAAATTGAACAAGATTGCCACCCAGAGAATTAACTCTAGATGGCAGGTGGACAATGAAGCCTTTTTGTTTATCAAGACTCCAACCCTTTTTATATATGTGTACCTCCCCCTTCTGAGGTATGTGTCAATTTTATTTTTAAACATATTCACGCTAGATAATCTGTTCCAATCATTTAGAGTCCTTTGTGAAAATTATAACTTTCTTATATCTCTGTTTTGGTATCATTTTAGTTGCTCTCCTCTGTACTCTTTCTGGCATATCTGTGTTTCTTGCGATATGGCCTCCACGCTTGTATACAATATTTTAAATGAGGCCTAACTATTGTTTTGTACACCAGTATTATTAGTTCTTTTTCCTTATACGCTACATTTCGCCTAATTAATACAAGGATTTGATTTCCCTTTGAAACTGCAATTCCGCACTGCTCTGAAACCTTCATACCAGCACTAATTGTTAACTGTGAGTCCTTTTCTTTTACAGTAGTACTTAGTACAGTACCCCCCATTGTATATTGTACATCTTCGTTCCCATGTCCTGTATGGAGGTATTTACATTTCCCAAAATTGAACAACATCTGCCATTTTTCAGACCATCTGATCAACCTGTCAGGATCATTTTGTAAATGCTGTCTATCTCTATCACGTTTAATCCTTCTGCAACATTTGGAAGATCTTGTTAAAATTTGTTACTGTTTTATAGTAGTGTACTGCTTTTACAGAGCTGATACATGGCCCTCACAATAGAAATGAAAAGGAAGCTCGATGAGAGTTACATCAGAATACTGAGCATGTGCTTAAATATCCATAAGAGCTGTGGGCTGACAAAAAGCAAACTTTATATTGCACAAGACACCTCCAACTGGCTGGTTTCTGCTATTCAAACACAGAAGGACCAGTGTCAATATTCATCTGATGGACACCCACACATGGGCATCCAAAGTAAAGTAAAGGTAAGTTCTTATATTATACAAATTTTATATATAAAATAATTATTGTATTAAAGCGAGCACGTTTTAACAGATTTTTACTATTATTATTATTACTGTATACCCTAGAACAGTGACTGTGAGAGACTCACCTGCAGCACTGAGGCCCCCGCATGCAGGAACTGTAGGCCAACGTCTGCTGAATCAATCCCACCAGTCGCAAGAATTGGGAATCCAGGCAACGCCCTGGCAATGGCTGACACAGCTCGGAGGGTGATGGGGCGGATAGCATTGCCTGACACTCCTCCATACATGGTCTTCTGCTCCTGTCCGACCCGTGGCCACGCCGTCCCATCACAGTTGAGCTTCATGAGACCAGGTACTGTGTTGGTGGCAGTCACACCATCTGCCTTCCCTGATAACATGCAACATTTAATAATACAGTAAACCTTGGATATAATGAGTTCGCTTGCTTATAATAAAGTTTATTATTATAAAAAATTCTCACTTATAACGAGTAAATGAATTGGTTCCGATTTTTATATTGAATTTACATATGTATAATGGATATTTATAACATATTTTTAGACATAACAAACAAATCCATTAAAATATAATTGGATATCTAAGGTTGTTTGTGACCCTTTCCTTGGATAAATATTTTGAAGGTTTCTGTCAACAAAATTTTGTTAGATAAACATGCAACATTGTTTGCAGTTAGAATCATTGTGTTCGCACAATGTTCACATTGTAAGCAAAATGTCCTAACACCGTCCTGCTCCTATGTAACAAGACTGCCTTCTGTAGCGACATGGCAAGTGGACAAAGAACCAACTGACATATCGACAGTCCAAAATTGTTCGTCTTATGTGTGGCGAGCTATTGTCAAGTCTTCAAACATTGCTTACCCTCGTAGGCTGCCCTGGCTATGGTGACAATGTCCGTGACATTGGGGGTGAGCTTGGCAAAGAATGGCACTTTCACTGCAGCTCTCACCCACTGGCAAATGTCTCGCACCAACTCTGGCTTCTGGCAACACAAATAATAATAAATTTCTACAGCGCCTATTATCACCAGGAATTTGAGCTCAGAGGCGCAACATACAAGAATCATTGGGCAAAATAGAAACAAGCAAGACTCGTGATTAGAGCAAAGGACCACCGAAGGTTAGGGTGGGAATGCAATTTCAAATAAATAAGTCGCTAGATGTCAGCACAACTCGACATTAGTTGGTAGATTTCCACAAGCAAGGTAAGCAAACAGTTCCCACTTTCAAAACAGTCATTTGCTTTTTATTGTCCATACCCTCTATGTTATGTCATTGAAGTGTCACCTCCATTCATACAATATCACCAGTTTATATGAATCACACAGAAAAACACAATGTATGCTTATAAATCACCCAGCACACATCAAATTTAAACAGGAAGGGCGAAAATGCCCATTAACCAGCATTTAAATGATGAATTCTAAACTGGAAACATCTCCATTCCATCAGCTCTATTATGATTTGGAAATCCGCTCCGATTTGATTTAAAGTGTCAGCTCTGTTACGATTTGGGATGTCAGTTCCTTTAAGTAATACTGTCAAATGTGTGTACGAATGTACTATATATACTGTCATAACATAAGTAAAAGTGGGAAACAAAAGCCAATCAAAGAGCATAGCACACGAGAAAATAGACAAAGATGGAAAAATTAGCGGTATGAAATGAAGGAAGCAACACGTTGAACTATTAGTGAAAGCAGGCTTGTAAAATAATATTCATATTAATGTAATATAATCGCCATTGGGCCCTGTCATGCAGTATTTTGTGCAAGATATAGAAACAATACAAAAAAGATGCTTTACATTGTCGACTTACACATATATGATAATTTCTGGAAATGACATTTTCAGAAACGCAAGTGCACTCACACACGCGCACACACACATGCACGCACGCGCACACACACATACGTACACATTGTCTTGCGACTATCCTATACCTTCTTTCTAGCATCCATTTTCACAAATTCTTTACATCATACCTAATTCTTTCAACACACAAAAATAAATCCTTTGTTTCACTGCATACAAAATGTGGGAATAAACAAAAAGTCACCCGAAAGAAAAGAGCTTACCGGGAGGTTGCCAGTCTAAGAGAAAGCTTGACGAGAATTAAAGAAATGGCCACAAAATTCAAGAAAAGGTGGCAAAAGGCATTATTCCATAAATGAAACGGTTCCAATGACACAATAATTTTTTTTGACATCATAATGCAGTTACTGCATCAAGTAGTTATGCACTGAGGTGCAATGATCCTGAGTCCATACCAAATGATAGAGAGATCCACGAATATTACCAAAAAGGTAGATGTCACCGAAAGCAAGAAATTCCAAAATACTGTAGTTTGAGCAAATTCAAGGAACATCTGAAAACTACACTGACAAATATTCCAGTGAGATCCAGTCCATCCACTTGGATGGGTCACACCTGCAAATAATGTTTTGTACTGGTGTCCTCTGTGTTGGAGAACTAGATGGGCCAATCACCTTTTGCACCTTGTCACCTTCCACAAAGTATCAACCACTTTGGTGGTACCTTGAACCAATCTTCCAGAACATGGAGGTACATTTGTCCGGCATCAACGTTATTCACTTCTTCACCGACAGTCCAACTACTCAGTAGCAGCAGAGAAAAAATGTGTCTTCTCAGCAAAAAAGCATACAAAAAAATGCAGCTTCCTGGAACGTTTGGGAAGATAGCCATGGCAAGGGTCAAGGGTGCCCCAGATGGGATTGGGAGAGTCGTCAAGAGAAAAGCGGACCATGTTATCAGACAAGGGATGGACATTCCAGACGCTGAGACCCTCTATAGTGCACCAGTCAGACACACATCAATCAAGCTCTTCTATGTCAAGGCTGAATAAAAGTTGAAGCAATTACTGACACCAAACTTCACAACCTACCACCTGTGTCTGGCAGAATCAAGTTGCACCAGGTCCTCACTTCTACCCATAGAGTGACTAAGTATCGAGATGTTAGTTGCATTTGCAGGCATCCTGGCTTCCTTCGTTACAATGGAAACATTGTTAGTTTCCAAGAATATGAAAGGGGATTTCCACAGACACAATGTTTTTTAAAGTATTGATTAGTGACATATGGTACTAGTGTGGTGTGTTTTTGTAGCACACATGTTCACACCAACATCTAGTAATGAAGAAATAAGTAAAGAAATCAAGTGACATGTTACCTGCCGCAGCCACATTAAAATACTAATTACAAATAATACAACAAAATGAAAGTTTAAAATAAATAACAAACTTGACACATTTACAGAATGAGCCATATAAGAAGCTGCTGTAGAGAGAGAGGGAGAGGGTACATACCTGGGCAAAGGCCAGGCCCATCCCCGGCTCCCCCATCCCATGAGGGCAGGACAGGTTCAGCTCCAGGGCGTCTGCTCCACAGCTCTACAAACACACCCAGAGCTCAAACATGTCACAGTTTCAGGGTAAATGATTATACTGTAATGACAGTATGTGTTTGGATACTTTTTGTTTATGGCCACCCAAGAAATTGACAAAATTAATTATTTTGTGTACTTTAATTTTTTGGGCACCTCTGTAAAATTATTTATTTTTATTCCCATGTAATTGGATATCAATACACAAGGTGACTGTAATAAAGTTAAAAAGCCCTGTTAATACTAGAATAATAAAACAAGGATGACATGACATCGGAACTCATTCGCTTACATATGTATTCGGACAGTAAATCTGAGTATTATTTGTGTGCGTTTATGTTTTCTGAAAGCTGATCATTTAATTATTTTTAAGTGTCCGAATAAATACAGTTATTATGGTAAATGTGATATGACATGCCACTTGTCTGACCTGAGTTCTTATGGTAAATGTGATATGACATGCCATTGGTATGACCTGAGTTCTTATGGTAAATGTGATATGACATGCCACTGGTCCGACCTAAGTTCTTAAGGTGACTTACTTACTGCTGACATCAGAGGACATGGTTCCACTTGGTAGATAATTAATATTGATGGGAAAACTATATAGAGCAAACTGGTTTAGAACTTGAAAGCAAGTTATTCTACCAATGTTTTGAAGGATTTGCATTGTTACATGTTAAACACGAACAGATTGACTGACAGTGCATGACTATTATTTGTTCAAATAATGCAGCCTCTTTTCTCAACAAACATACCAAGAATGTTCTTACTAAATAAACATGTATGTCACTTTTACTTTAAGATCTATTGTCCAACACAAGTTTATTAAAAATCTGAATATAATGCTGTTGCATGGATGGTTTGTTACAATGACTGCAGACGAGTGAGTCACAGTAGGCACAAAGAATGATACAATGGAATGAATGACATACTGGCCCACCATTGGCATAAAGGCTCAATATTGGCACATAGGCCCACCATTGGCATATTGGGACCATTAGTCATACGTCATTGCCCTTATTGTGTCCAGACGTCAAGGTGATCCACCATCTTGGCTATACACAACCGAATGCTGTGCAGTGTCTACGATGGGACCCAAACGATGCAGCAGAATGTTAATGAATAATGTCACCTCTAAAGCCTGAAAGTAACATATCAGTTCTTCGGGTGACAGCCAAATATGTGCAGCTGAATAAATAGTGGACTGTTTCCCTTGTTTGATTGCAGTAGACGTTGACGTGCCTTCTTGCAGTTGTGTATAGCTCACGAAAGGCCATAGCTAGGATACGAGACTGGATATCATGTAATTGCTAATCATCCGAATAGGCTCGTAATTGGAATGTTGGCTTCCCATTGGCATATAGGCCTACCACTGGCATATTGGCCCGCCATTGGCTACAAAGCTACTAGACCATGGGCTAACCTCAGCCATCTGAGCCAGCTCAGTCCAGTCTTCCTTGATATAGCTGCACAGGATGCTCGCAATGACGATCTGAAAGATACACGATTTTAGTTAAATATCACCAGACATTACCAAAGTACCACATAAGCTGAGCAACTTAACGCAAAACTCTCTCCTCGTTGATTTAGCCAACGTGAATAATTGTTGTTGATATTCAAATGTGTGGTGTGTGACTAGTCTTGAAAAGTGATGTACGCAGTGAGATTAAAAGAAGGTTGTCTGTTTCGTTACATGGTAACATCCATTGTGGTAATTAAGTTAACTGAATTTGAATGATTGAATGTGGGAACCACAGGAACGTGCCAAACATCAGAGGATCGTGTCATTAAACCACTCTTGTCTACTGACAATATAGTATATTTATAATCTTAATGTTTTCTTTACAATTTGAACATTTGAAAAAATTCAAATTGCAAACATTGTTTTGGGTTTATTTACTGCAATTTCAAGACGAGTATATCATCACCTTATTTATTGTATTATTAAGAACATTATATCACAAAGTGAGCAACAGGCAGAAACTGATCATTAGATTACGTCACTTGCCAACAAAATCAATGTACACAAAGAACAAATCCAATAACAACCCTACAACTTACCACTTTCACGTTGCTCCAAATGGTGGACAACCAAATATATTCATCCTACCTTTGTGGGAAAGTCGCGCTTGAGTTCGGTGACACTCTGACACCAGTACGCTGCAGTCTTCTCACTGATGAGTTCTATGTTGAAGAAGGCACCCTGACCTGGGCCGTACAAGTGACCTGAGGTCGTACCCCGTACAATTCGGGGTGACACGTTTGTCACCATGTCCTACCGTGACACACAGGATAATTGTAATCAATTACATTACCAGCTGTAATTGTAAACAATGTTTGTTTAAACTCCTTAATTGTAATGTAGTTTTAATGGTTGAGTTAAAATGTTTATATTTTATTGGTAGCTATAGTTAATTTATAACGATAAGATTACATAATTACCCAATATTGTAATTACATTTCTGGACTGTATTAGAACAGTGTTGTTATTTGTGTAATTTTAATTATGTCACGTAGCCAAGGATTAAAGCAAGAGATTATTGTCGAAAATATTTGTTAGGATTACATTTCATTGTGAATTTAATGATCCACTAATTCTCATACATGAAATCTGACTAATTCTGGCACAAGCACCATGGAATATAACAACTAATGAAAACTTTACTGGTAGATTTGCCTAATATAGACATAATGCAATAATAGTCTCAAATACAACTAATATTTGTCCAGTTTATATAATGTAACTATGTCTTGTCCATGTAACAGAAGACCATTCCAGCTATGAAAAGAAAATAGAATAAATATAAATGTTTCAAGAACATAAAACATGTTACACTAAACAATAAAATATGCATGTTTATAGCAACACAGTATATTACATCAATTCCAAATTTGCTTCAAAAGTAAGATAGGTTAAGATTAAAATCAACCAAATATGCTAAAATCATGGTACAAGAGTAGGCACGCCTGGTAGTTTTCTTTCCTTCCAACAAAAGAAGCTGCAAGTTAGTGAGAATGACTGGGATAAGGAATAACAAGAACAAAGAGGGTAGATAGAAGAAGGACGAATGACCTAAGAAAAGAGGTCAGAATGTAATGCAGCCCAACAGGAGTATTATTGAGAAGCCGGATGAGATGGGCAGGCCACTTGACTTGGCAAGGATGGATGCCGGAAAAATAGCAGAGAGCAGAGGCAGAAGAACATATAGAACACAGGAAAAGGCTACAGCTTAGATGGGAGGTATGAGGAGGGACATGAGAAGTTCAGGGGATTATGAAAGATGGAAAGAGGGAGATGGATGGAAAACTTTGTAAAGAAAAAACATAGCGAGTGGTTCGGCATTACCGTAACTTACCGTCACCCCTGTACAGCAGGGAATAAGGAGGAGAGCAACCATGCAGCACCATACCTTGTCGAGAGAGAAGGTCTTTGTGAGCGCGAAGCCCCAGCCGGCCTGGAAGGAGCGTCTGATCATGGCACTGCTGGTGCTGGGCGGGGCGCTCGCCAGACCAAACGGGTTCTCAAACGTCAGTCCACACACACTCACACTCGTGTCGACTTCATCTATCGGGGTGTAGAAGCGTGGAAGACAAGGCTTATTTGGAACACCCAGCCCCTTTAACCCCTGCAAGCAGCAGCATTCAGGAACCCATAATGAATTAATTAAAGTTTATTCTAAAACATGATATATTTATAGAGTCATTACAGTCATACTAGTGATTTTAACACATTAACTTAATTTTTAACATCACATCCATTTAAAAGTATAACAAATTACGCAACATTTGTGGAGAACAACAAGATACGTTGCACACAAACATATAGTGCAGAGTCACAAAAAAGGCCAATCAATGCAGGATTTTCAGCAAAAATACTGAATTGAGGAATTATCTTTAACATCACATCTTGATACATACATAATGTTCTTTTTTTCAGGACACACCCATGTAGGTACTTTCCACCTACACTTACCTGTAAGTACTCTCCACCTACACTTATCTTTATGTACTTTCCATGTATACTTACTTGTAGGTACTTTCCGCCTACTCTTATCTGTAGGTACTTTCCACCTAGACTTACCTATAGGTATTTTCCATCTACACTTACTTCTAGATACTTTCCACCTACACTTACCCGTAGGTACTTTCCACTTACACTTACCTGTACTCTTCTCCTGCATCTACTTGTAGGCACTCTCCACCTACATTAGAATGTAGATACATTCCAGCTACACTTACATGTAGGTACTTTCCACCTACTCTTACTTGTAGGTACTTTCTACCTATTCGTATCTGTAGGTACTTTCCACCTACTCTTACCTGTAGGTACTTTGCACCTACACTTACCTGTAGATACTTTCCACCTACTCTTACCTATAGGTACTTTCCACCTACTCTTACATGTAGGTACTTTCCACCTACACTTACCTGTAGATACTTTCCACCTACTCTTACCTGTAGGGACTTTCCACCTATTCGTATCTGTAGGTACTTTCCACCTACTCTTACCTGTAGGTACTTTGCACCTACACTTACCTGTAGATACTTTCCACCTACTCTTACCTATAGGTAGTAGGTACTTTCCACCTATTACCTGTAGATACTGTAGGGACTACTTTCCACCTACTCTTACCTGTAGGTACTTTGCACCTACACTTACCTGTAGATACTTTCCACCTACTCTTACCTATAGGTACTTTCCACCTACTCTTACCTGTAGGTACTTTCCACCTACACTTACCTGTAGATATTTTCCACCTACTCTTACCTGTAGGTACTTTGCACCTACACTTACCTGTAAATACTTTCCACCTACTCTTACCTATAGGTACTTTCCACCTACTCTTACCTGTAGGTACTTTCCACCTACTCCTACCTGTAGGTACTTTCCATTTACACCTACCTGTAGGTACTTGTGTATGTGCCAGGATGCCTGTTTGCCGTCGTTCACCGCCTCAACGCTGGTCTGAGCTACCCCTGCCATGTCACCCCCACAGAACACCCCAGGCTCACTGGACTGCATCGTGTCAGGGTCGATCTCAGGCAGACTCCAACGATTCAACTTGAGGGGCTCCAGTGCAGTGATGACTGAAACATCATTGTCTTCTATACAGGGGGCAGTTTCATGAAGTGTTCTTACGCAATTACTTAGCGTCATGTGCTTGCATAAACTCCTATGTTCGCCTATATAAAAATCATGTCATTTACTAAGACAATCATCTTGGCATTAAGAACATTCTTAGTCGCTTGATGAAACCGATTCCAGGTGTTGAGCTCTAAGTTCTACATAAATTTGTAACATAACACAATATAAGTTTGTTGCACCTGCCATAACCCACACCACAGAGGCTATCAAAACAATCTATGGCACAAGCTTGTGCAAATAATGACACTAGTATAACAAAGACTTTGTTATAATCTATGGCACACTCTTGTGCAAATAATGACACTAGTATAACAAAGACTGTTATAATCTATGGCACACGCTTGTGCAAATAATGACACTAGTATAACAAAGACTTTGTTATAATCTATGGCACACGCTTGTGCAAATAATGACACTAGTATAACAAAGACTTTGTTATAATCTATGGCACACGCTTGTGCAAATAATGACACTAGTATAACAAAGACTTTGTTATAATCTATGGCACACGCTTGTGCAAATAATGACTCTAGTATAACAAAGACTGTTATAATCTATGGCACACTCTTGTGCAAATAATGACACTAGTATAACAAAGACTTTGTTATAATCTATGGCACACGCTTGTGCAAATAGTGGCACTAGTATAACAAAGACTTTGGTGCTGTAGTTATGAATATACAACATGTATTTTTTATTTCAAATCAGAGAGTCGGAACAACAATGGATGATAATATATGTATAATGATAATGACAAGAATGCAAATATTTAATAACTGATTATGACAACAAAACATACATTGTACCAACAATAATACTTACTAATAATAACACAAATCACAATGCTAGCACCAGAACATTGGCTGATCTGATGTTTGAATATGTTCAGACACATTTGAGCACACATCGGACATTGAAGTTGAAACCTACTATCTGGGTCAGAGAGCCCAGACCCGAAGGCAGAGATGACGTAGTCAGCTTTCAGGCGGATCAGTTGTTCTTCATCCGATATCCAGTTTCCTTCCTCGTCCTGCTCCGTGCGAGCAAATTCGACAGCAGCGATACGATCGCCCTTCTTGACGATCTTGGTGACCAACATGAACGGCATGAACTCGCAGTTTTCTTTCATTGCTAGCTCCATCTGGTGAGTAAAAAACAAACTTATCATAGAAGATATATCGACTGAATAGAAAATAAGACAACTCGGTAACTGTGGAACAACATAACAGAGAAACCTCACATTTTCATTACTCTAGTTATGTCAACTTTTAATTGTTATATGTGAATAAATTCTGCAAATGTATCAGCTGATCAAATGAAGTGTACAAAAAATACATTTTGGGGGGTAAATACCAGAGAGATAGGAGATACAGACACACATTTTGCATACAGAAAATGTCTTTGAGAATAGGATTTTCGGTCTGGAATAATTACCAAACATTTCAGTAACTTCATGCTGCTTAATTCTTAGTGTGTAATTTGTAAATGACAATTATGAAAAACAAATTAAATTTCAACGTTGTCGTTGTAAAATTCAAATTTCTACTACATCATCCAATGAAGTTGCAACTGCCAATATTTTTCATAACATTCGCAAAATCCGTACCATCTTTGTATTTTGGGTCAATGTCTTTATCAAGATTAGCAACATTATCACACATTATGTATATGTTATGTTTATACATGTAGTGGTTTTTATTCCATTACAAGGTAGGGACGAATCATGTATAAATTGTTATTGTCAAGATTGTAGAAATGTGGGATCTGGGAAAACGGAAGGGTGACCCTGTACAAGGGTTCAGTGTCATATCAGGTTTGGATTTTAGAGATCACATTTCTATTAATGTCATTCCCAAATTGGCTGCATGATAAGCAGTCCAACTTCAATAAATCAACGTCATTCAATTTCGATTCTCTGCTACATTGGACTTGTGTTGTTTATTGCATAAAGGTAGGTACTGCACAAGCGTTGATGATAAAAAGGGGCAAGAGGCCCTGAAGTCCTTTGTACTATATTGTGAGTTTGTAATTATTAATTAAATGTTTTTTGGTGAATCATAGTTACAGATCATTAAGGGTTATGATGGAAGTGAAATGTTAACATGTTTAGTGGAGACTATATGCATGCCAGTGAAGATACACCTGGAAATAAAGTATTCGAGTAGATCGTTTCATGAAAATTGTATATATTAGTTAATGTGTTATTAAAAATACTGTACAATGTTCTCCCAATACTCTGCTATTGAGGCAGATTTCCAGTGGTTGTAGAAACCTTGCAGGAGAGTTGGTGAGCTGTAATCTCGCATGTAGCACATTAAAGGTTTTTAAAAAAAATGTGCACACATTTTTTGTTCTCATTTTGCCCCTTCCACCCTCCCCAGAATGGAAAGAAGAAGGAGATGAACTATGATAAAGTGTTATTTGTTCACAAGGTACATATGCATAACGTGCATTTTGACTTAAAAACAGTAGCAATTAATGACGTAATACTGATTGAACTGGAGTGAAGTAACAGCTGCAACGTATAGTAAAACAACAGAATAATATTCCTTATAATTTTGGCTAAATATGCTTTAACATTTTCGAGGAAACCTAACTTATTTGATAGATTATTATTTTACATCTAAGTTATTTTATTTTAATCCTAGATCATATATTTTATTGCATTGATAATTCAGCCCACATGGAGGCATTCTGTTTGACATTGGGACGGCAGCAGTGAGCCCAGGTTTGTCCAATACACAGGCTTACAATGTAATCTCTGACACCAGGCCGCTCCACTCACCCACCTCAGTGATCAGAGATAGGGCAAGTCCACTATTCAGTTATACATAGCAATCAGTGGCCCACAGCAGTAGGGAAATAGTAAAAAAATGTTGCATTTTGTGGGGCCCTGATGTGCCCTTGGAATGATTCAATCAAATACGGATTTATTATGTATAGTGGCACTCCCTCAATTAAATCTCTATGCAAAATCAGACAAAACGTTATTGAAGAGTTTTTGGAAAAATAGGCAAAATGTGAAAAATTTTCAGTTTCGGGGGCCCTACAGGGCCCTTAGAATGATTCGATCAAATACAGATTTCTTGTGCATAGTGGCAGTACCCTAAGATACGTCTTTGCAAAATTCGAGAAAAAGTTGCTGAACGATATCTGAAATATGGCAGCTAACGGCAGACAGCGCACAGCAGACGCAGAGTGGTGGCATAATTCCATTGGACCTTCGCCTCAAAGGACTAAAAATCAATACTATTTACAACTCAACAGCCACTCACAGACATGTGTAATATTATTTAATGCATACATAATTGAAACAGTCTTTACAGCAGACCAAAGGGACACTTAACAAATGTTGTCAGATATAGCCATATTTTGTACGCACCTCTTCTGGCATGGCGCGGATGTTGTTGAACCCTTTACGGAAGACGACAAACACCCTCTTTGCCCCGCAGCGCAAGGCCGATGTCGCGCAGTCAAACGCTGTGTCACCAGCGCCGAGAACTATCACACTGCCACTCATGGTCGGCAGCTGGCTCTTGCAGCTACACATGCCTGCAACATTATCACATGCCTGCAATATTGACACATGCCTGAAACATGAACACCTGCCTGCAACATGAACACATGCCCACAGCATGAATATATTCCTGTAACATGGGCACATGCCTGCAACATGAACACCTGCCTGCAACATGAACACCTGCCGCAACACTGCCACATGTCTGCAACAGGAACACATGCCTGCAATATTGACACATGCCTGCAACATGGACACATGGCTGCAACATTGACACATGCCTAGAACATGAACACATATCTGCAACATTAACACACGCCTGCAACACTGCCCATGTCTGCAACAGGAACAAATGCCTGCAATATTGACACATGCCTGCAACATGGACACATGGCTGCAACATGAACACATGCCTGAAACATGAACACATAGTTGCAACATGAACACATGCCTACAACATGACCACATGCCTGCAACAATAATACAGGCAGCAAATGTACTAGGATTCACTCTTAGTAATAGTTTTACTATTGCAATTTAGCATTGTGACCACTGCATTAGGATTGCCACAACTTCCTACCTTTGGTAATAGTATCATGGAATGATGAATAGTTAATAAAGCATTCCCAATTCATTGCATAATTGATGTGTGGCACCTTCATGTGACTCATCAATTAATTATACTGAATCTGTGAATGATGATGGTCTGATCAATGACTGATGTTAGGTCAATAAATAAGTAAAACTAACAGATAACTTTGAAAAGCCTCTTTACAAGCAGTATGCAATGGCACACTACTGTGAGCATCAATAGTTTCATATATTGTTATTGGTGTATAAAACTACACCCGTCACAAAGTAAGCCAACAGCAGGAAAAGTCAACATCAATTACATTCTAAAAAACATCACTGAATTAAAAAATGGAACAATAACTAGATTTAGGAATTTATGCCACAAATGATGAGTGATTATAATGTCTCTCTTACCATGGCATCAGAGTGCAAACAAACATGATCGCCATATTTTGTAAAGCTCTACAAATGTCTTCATATTCTACCTGGTTTGCTGGCTGCTGTGACCTTAGGAAGAAACGTCTTTGAAGTGTAGAAGCCCATCTCTTCTGCGAGACCCTTGAAAAGGGGGATCTTCTTGGCACAGGGAAGACCTGTAGATGGAACAGACATCACTCGACTGCTATATTCATTGTGATTCAGGTGAACAGAAATTTATGAAAAAGTATTGAAAGTTTCATTGCATACCTACCATACAGCAAAGATGATTGTTGAATGTTTCATTGTATACCTACCATACAGCAAAGACGATTGTTGAATGTTTCATTGCATACCTACCATACAGTAAAGACGACTACTGAATGTTTCATTGCATACCTACCATACAATAAAGACGACTACTGAATGTTTCATTGTATACCTACCATACAGTAAATACGACTATTGAGTGTTTCATTGTATACCTACCATACAGTAAAGATGACTATTGAATGTTTCATTGCATACCGACCATACAGTAAATACGACTACTGAATGTTTCATTGCCTACCTACCATACAGTAAAGACGGCTATTGAAAGTTTCATTGCATACCTACCATACAGTAAAGACGGCTATTGAAAGTTTCACTGCATACCTACCATACAGTAAAGACAGCTATTGAAAGTTTCATTGCATACCTACCATACAGTAAAGACGACTACTGAATGTTTCATTGCATACCTACCATACAGTAAATACGATTATTGAGTGTTTCATTGTATACCTACCATACAGTAAAGATGACTATTGAATGTTTCATTGCATACCGACCATACAGTAAATACGACTACTGAATGTTTCATTGCATACCTACCATACAATAAAGACGACTACTGAATGTTTCATTGCATACCTACCATACAGTAAATACGACTATCGAGTGTTTCATTGTATACCTACCATACAGTAAAGATGACTATTGAATGTTTCATTGCATACCGACCATACAGTAAATACGACTACTGAATGTTTCATTGCATACCTACCATACAATAAAGACGACTACTGAATGTTTCATTGCATACCTACCATACAGTAAATACGACTATCGAGTGTTTCATTGTATACCTACCATACAGTAAAGATGACTATTGAATGTTTCATTGCATACCGACCATACAGTAAATACGACTACTGAATGTTTCATTGCACACCTACCATACAGTAGACTATTAAAAGTTTCATTGCATACCTACCATACAGTAAAGACGGCTATTGAAAGTTTCACTGCATACCTACCATACACTAAAGACGGCTATTGAAAGATTCATTGCATACCTACCATACAGTAAAGAGGACTACTGAATGTTTCATTGCGTACCTACCATACAGTAAATACGACTATTGAGTGTTTCATTGTATACCTACCATACAGTAAAGATGACTATTGAATGTTTCATTGCATACCTACCATACAGTAAAGATGACTATTGAATGTTTCATTGCATACCTACCATACAGTAAAGACTATTAAAAGTTTCATTGCATACCTACCATACAGTAAAGATGACTACTGAATGTTTCATTGTATACCTACCATACAGTAAATACGACTATTGATTGTTTCATTGTATACCTACCATACAGTAAAGACGACTATTGAGTGGGTCATTGTATACCTACCATACAGTAAAGGCGACTATTGAATGTTTCATTGCAAACCTACAATACAGTAAAGATGACTATTGAGTGTTTCATTGTATACCTACCATACAGTAAAGATGGCTATTGAGTGTTTCATTGCATACCTACCATACAGTAAAGATGACTATTGAATGTTTCATTGCATACCTACCATACAGTAAAGATGACTATTGAATGTTTCATTGCATACCTACCAAACAATAAAGACGACTACTGAATGTTTCATTGCATACCTACCATACAGTAAAGATGACTATTGAAAGTTTCATTGCATACCTACCATACAGTAAAGACGACTATTGAGTGTTTCATTGTATACCTACCATACAGTAAAGACGACTATTGATTGTTTCATTGTATACCTACCATACAGTAAAGACTATTGAGTGGGTCATTGTGTACCTACCATACAGTAAAGACGACTATTGAACGTTTCATTGCAAACCTACAATACAGTAAAGATGACTATTGAGTGTTTCATTGTATACCTACCATACAGTAAAGACGACTATTGATTGTTTCATTGTATACCTACCATACAGTAAAGACGACTATTGAGTGGGTCATTGTATACCTACCATACAGTAAAGACGACTATTGAATGTTTCATTGCAAACCTACAATACAGTAAAGATGACTATTGAGTGTTTCATTGTATACCTACCATACAGTAAAGACGACTATTGAATGTTTCATTGTATACCTACCATACAGTAAAGACGACTACTGAATGTTTCATTGCATACCTACCATACAATAAAGACGACTACTGAATGTTTCATTGCATACCTACCATACAGTAAATACGACTATTGAGTGTTTCATTGTATACCTACCATACAGTAAAGATGACTATTGAATGTTTCATTGCATACTGACCATACAGTAAAGACGACTATTGAATGTTTCATTGCATACCTACCATACAGTAAAGATGACTATTGAATGTTTCATTGCATACCTACCATACAGTAAAGATGACTATTGAATGTTTCATTGCATACCTACCAAACAATAAAGACGACTACTGAATGTTTCATTGCATACCTACCATACAGTAAAGATGACTATTGAATATTTCATTGCATACCTACCATACAGTAAAGATGACTATTGAATGTTTCATTGCATACCTACCAAACAATAAAGACGACTACTGAATGTTTCATTGCATACCTACCATACAGTAAAGACGACTATTTAATGTTTCATTGCAAACCTACAATACAGTAAAGACGACTATTGAATGTTTCATTGCAAACCTACCATACAGTAAAGATGACTATTGAATGTTTCATTGCATACCTACCATACAGTAAAGATGACTATTGAAAGTTTCATTGCATACCTACCATACAGTAAAGATGGCAATTGAATGTTTCATTGCATACCTACCATACAGTAAAGATGGCAATTGAATGTTTCATTGCATACCTACCATACAGTAAAGATGACTACTGAATGTTTCATTGCATACCTACCATACAGTAAAGATGACTATTGAAAGTTTCATTGCATACCTACCATACAGTAAAGACGACTATTGAATGTTTCATTGCAAACCTACAATACGGTAAAGATGACTATTAAGTGTTTCATTGTATACCTACCATACTGTAAAGACGACTATTGATTGTTTCATTGTATACCTACCGTACAGTAAAGACGACTATTGAATGTTTCATTGCAAACCTACAATACAGTAAAGATGACTATTGAGTGTTTCATTGTATACCTACCATATAGTAAAGATGACTATTGACTGTTTCATTGTATACCTACCATACAGTAAAGACGACTATTGAGTGGGTCATTGTATACCTACCATACAGTAAAGACGACTATTGATTGTTTCATTGTATACCTACCATACAGTAAAGACGACTATTGAGTGGGTCATTGTATACTTACCATACAGTAAAGACGACTACTGAATGTTTCATTGCAAACCTACAATACAGTAAAGATGACTATCGAGTGTTTCATTGTATACCTACCATACAGTAAAGACGACTATTGATTGTTTCATTGTATACCTACCATACAGTAAAGACGACTATTGAGTGGGTCATTGTATACCTACCATACAGTAAAGGCGACTATTGAATGTTTCATTGCAAACCTACAATACAGTAAAGATGACTATTGAGTGTTTCATTGTATACCTACCATACAGTAAAGATGGCTATTGAGTGTTTCATTGCATACCTACCATACAGTAAAGATGACTATTGAAAGTTTCATTGCATACCTACCATACAGTAAAGATGACTATTGAATGTTTCATTGCATACCTACCATACAGTAAAGATGACTACTGAATGCTTCATTGCATACCTACCATACAGTAAAGATGACTATTGAAAGTTTCATTGCATACCTACCATACAGTAAAGACGACTATTGAATGTTTCATTGCAAACTTACAATACAGTAAAGATGACTATTGAGTGTTTCATTGTATACCTACCATACAGTAAAGACGACTATTGATTGTTTCATTGTATACCTACCATACAGTAAAGACGACTATTGAAAGTTACTACATTCTTCTCCACACATTTAGTTACAATAATTACAGCTTGTGCCTCTGTGTCAGTCATACATATATAATAATAAGGTAAGTATTTTTGGCCTAAATCCTTGGAAAAACCAAGCTCAGGGGCACATCAAAATAACCCGCTTGGTCAGTCTCAAAATCAATATCCATTATTCAAATTGTTAACAGATGGATGGATACGCCAGGGAGCTACAGTGGATATGCCAGGGAGCTACAGTGGATGTGCCAGGGAGCTACAGTGGATACGCCAGGGAGCTACAGTGGATGTGCCAGGGAGCTACAGTGGATGTGCCCGGGAGCTACAGTGGATGTGCCAGGGAGCTACAGTGGATGTGCCAAGGAGCTACAGTGGATGTGCCAGGGAGCTACAGTGGATGTGCCAGGGAGCTACAGTGGATGTGCCAGGGAGCCACAGTGGATGTGCAAGGTAATAAAGGTATGTTGTTTTAAATAACAGCAGAACTGTATAATATTTTCAACTGATCTAACACTAAGTGTTGGTGCAGCAATAGAAAAAGCCCTAGATCCAATGTTGGTATTGATTCTAGGAACAAAAAGTAAATCTTAAAAATGCTAAAAAAGTAGGTCAAAAGGGTTAAAAAAAGGATGTTGGGAAAAGACTGGCATCAATAAGTTTACTAAAACAGTCTAGTTACACAGCCATTGTCTTGTATGGCACTGTTCCCTAAATCACCAAATTCATTATTCAAATAGAATAATTTAAAATAATTTACACCATTACAATTTCTCAGTGTTAGGCTAAATGTTTCATATTTTGTGTGATATGATTGTTCCCAGTGTATAACAGTGTCTTTACAAGTTTGTGTAAAGCAACAGACAGTACAGTGCTACACAGTGCGATGGCCAACACACCGATGCTGACAAACACCGCTTCGTATCCGTCTTGCTTCAGTGACTTCAGAGTCAGCCCACCTGCGGCACTCAGAGGCTTCCCACAATGCACCTGGATCAAACAAGCTATTGATGTCTTTGAGAAAAACTACACAAAACGAAACTGTTTAGTAAACCACTGTTTAACTAAAAACTCCTTTCAGTTGAACCTTGTGACTATCTTGTTTCAGATTCTCTTTGCAAGAAAATCAAATCTATCAAATCAAATTGTGAAATATCTAGTAAGCTAGTTGTATAAATGTTATTATTTTTGTGAAATCATCAGACCAACAAGATTTAACCAAATTTAACAAGATTTCACAAGAAAATTAACTCTAGACGGCAGGTGGACAAGGAAGCCTTTTTGGCTTATCGAGAGTCCAATACTTTTTTATCTACGTGTATCCCGCCCTTTTAAGGTATGTGTCAATATTATTTTTAAACATATTCACTCTACTAGCACCAACACAATCAGGAGATAATAAGTTTCATTCATTTATATTCCTTTGTAAGAATGAGAACTTTCTGATATCTAATCTACACAGGTCCTTTACTAATGTAACTTCATGTCCTATGGTTCTTCAATCTTTCTTAATTCAATACAAATATTTCTATCAATATGTTCTTAACCATTCAATATTTTAAACACTTCTATCTGATCTTCTCTCAATCTCCTGGTCTCAGTGTTGTTAAAGCACATTCTTTTAGGCGTATTTCGTAACTAAGATCCCTAAGTTTTTTATCATTTTAGTTGTTCTCCTCTGTGCTCTTTCTAGCACATATGTCCTTCTTGTGATATGGCCTCCATGCTTAAATACAATATTTTAAATGATGCCTAACTATTGTTTGTACACCTGTAGTATTAGCTCTTTTTCCTTATACGTTATATTTCGCCTAATTAATCCAAGGGTTTGATTTCCACTTGAAGTGGCAATACCGCACTGCTCTGAAACCTTCATATCAGCACTAATGGTTAATTTAAGTCCTTTTCTTTTACAATAGTACTTAGTACAGAAACCCCCATTGTATATTTTACATCTTTGTTCCCATGTCCTGTGTGGAGGCATTTATATTTCCCAAAATTGAACAACATTTGCCAATTGTCATACCATTTTATCAACCTGTCAAGATATCTTGTAAATGCTGTCTATTTCCATCATGTTTAATCCTTCTAAACAATTTTGTATCATCCGCAAATTTCAACACAATGCTTGTTATATCATTGTCCAAATCGTTGTTATATATTAAGAATAAGATAGGTCCCATTAATGATCCCTGTGGTACCCCACTCAAAACTGATTTCCAGTTTGAAGCCTCCCCATCGTTGTCTTCTGTCAATTAGCCATTTTTATATCCAGTTAATTTTACTATTTCATATGCCACGGGCGTTTAGGTTAAGCAGTAATCATTGATGTAGCACTTTGTTGAAAGCTTTCTGAAAATCTAATTAGATGATATCTACTGGTGATCCCTCGTCTATCCACTTAGTGATATCTTCTAAAAAACATAACATATTTGTTAAGCCTATCCTCGCTTTTAGAAACCCATGTTGAGATGGGTTTAACAAGTTATGTTTAACAAGAAAATCCACCATGTGATCTTTAATTAATCTTTCTAATAATTTGCAAATCGCTGGTCTGTAGTTCTCCGACTTGTATCTGGAAATTTTTTTAAATAACAGAATAATGTTTGCTTCTTTCCATTCTAAAGGAACCACTCCCTCTTCTAATGACAAGTTGAAAACTGTTGCAAGTGGTATGCTAGTTTGTTCTACAATTTCCAGTAGTGTTTGGGCGGAATCCCATCAACTCCAGGTGATTTATTATCCTTCATAGCCCTTATTTTCTTAGCTATCATTTCCGGGGTTACAATTAACTGTTCTAAATAGTTTGATTTCGCCCCTTAAACTTTGCCTCTAGTACTGGCAGTGAACTAATATCTTCCCTGGTAAACAACGAACTAAAATACTCATTCAGGTCTTCTGCCATTAAGAATCCCTCTGATATTATATTTCCAGCACTATCTTTTAGAGGACCGACCTTATCCTGAACTTTCTGTTTGCTCCGATCATATACGTAAAAACTCTTGCTGTCTTGTTTTATATTACAATCTTATTTTTATTCGTAGCTTCTCTTCGAATTTATAATTTCAGTTGCAGCTTGGTTTAGTGCTTCTTTATAAATATTGTAGTCTTCGTCATTTCCAGTATGTCTATATGACTTCCACATCATTTGTTTGTACTAAATTTTCTAATGGCTTCTTTCGACTCGATAAGTATTTCTTTTTTGGACCATTCCTCTTGTTTTTTTAAGGGAAAACATTTAATGATTATAATGTACAGTATTTGTATTACTGTTGACAGGATCTGGTAAAAATTTGACAATTGTGCGAACTAATCTAGTAAAGAGGTGTTATTTGTAAATGTGTAAAAGACCTCCTACCTTCACCCCTAGATCCTGCATCTGCAGCACTTCAAAGTTCACAATGCCATAGGGCAGTCGGAACTGAGGGATTTCAGACGAACTGCAGACAAACACAGGTAAACTTTTTAGGATTGCAACGATTAATAGATGTATCAATATATTATGATACATAGCTAGTGGTACAATATATCGATATGCGAAACAGAGTATCGATATATCTGCAAAATATGTAAAATGTTCCGCTTCACTTTGGGTGAATGAACAAAATTGTTTGTATAAGTCTTGAATGTAGTGATGATCCAGTTTCTTGGTTATTCATGTTGAGTATATTTACCTATCAAGAAACGTTTTTGTTTTTTCTCTGTATAATAGCAGACTGAATTTACGGTCATGTCACATGACCTACGTCATGTGACACAAGCTGGAACATGACTGGCGGGAACTCCTGGCCAACGTCTCTGTTCAGTGAAAGACAATGGGCACACGATTTAAAGAACATCTATCGTGTCACCAACTTTTATCAGCGATAAGAGAACACAAGTTGAACACCAGCCACCAGTGTTTGTTGAAAGATGTAAAAATCTTAGACCTCGAGGAGAACTGGCATAGGAAAAAGATCAAGGAGGCGATTAACATCTACAGGGGGTAGCCTGCACTGAACAGAGACGTCGGCCAGGAGCTCCCACCGGTCATGCTCCAGCTTGTGTCACATGATGTAGGTCATGTGACATGACCGTAAATTCAGTCTGCTGAAAAAACCTGCAAAATGCGGTCAAAATTATACAGGGAAAAAACCAAAAGGTTTTTTGAGATGTAAATATACTCAATATGTTTGTATAAGGTTTGGTTATTTTTAATTTTACAATAAAAATACTATTATATGCAACTTGTGACATTAAAATAAATTGTTTAGCATCAAGGGAAAACTTGAAACTCATTAAAATGCCCAGGTAAAATGCTTAAGATCTTAGGGATCGTACTGGACATTAGACAAATGTTAATCATTCAATCACAATGTTATACATGTTTCTGTAATTATACCATGCTATGTGAGCAGTGCACCGCTCAGTCAGGGACGTTTTATGTAACTTGTGTAGCCAAAACTGCTCATATTTACGTCATAATAATCGTAATACTTCATGTAACTTTCATAAGCCAGTTTGGTCTTACCTCAATCCTCCAACGTGTTCGTTCTTCTCAAACACGGTGATTTCAGAGTAGCCGAGGCGAGCAAGGAACGAAGCACAACTGATGCCCGCCGGTCCGCAGCCAATGACAGCGATGCGGGCTCTGTAGGATGCTGGGAGCTGGTCCAGAGGCGGCAGATTTGGGTCTCTTATCTGTGGGATCTTCATTCCCATGAACATCTGCAGCGCACATAAATAGGCACGGTTACAATGTGGATCTTAGTTACCATATATGCCACATTAGTTTCATATTTCTGACTTTTTTGTATATATATACCAAATAACATTTTGTATTGATTAACTGGTCTATAGCATTCTTATGCCATTCAAGTGTCGCCATCTGCTGGGGTATTAAATACACAGACCCTGAGTATAACAAACCAAATCTGACTATAATCAAACCTATTATTTCTTCAATATTTGTTATGCGATTATATTTTTTGTATGATGAACACAAAAGCAATTTAGAGTGAAATTAAACAACAGATTTGTACAAATGAGACAATATGTTGTAGGAAATATTAGATGGGTGAGATTATTCATAAAATGAGTCTGAAATGAAACAAACAAACAAATTGAATTGAGGAGAAACTTTTAATTCAATATTTCAGGAAACCACTTTACCTCAGTGGCAAACTGTTGCAGACCGCCAATGTTGATTGCACCTTCCTCTGTGGCATGTAAGTTACACCCCCCGGCACAAAGGTCACTTGTAGGGCAAACCATGCCACAGGTGACACCTAGTGGGTTGTCAGAGAAGATGATCTTTGCTGCACCATAATAGTTCTACAACACCAAAACATACAATGAATTCAGCACAGAAGATGTAGTTATACAGTTTTTAAGTCTTCAAGAATATACTGTCAAAAAGTCATACAGTTGAACCTCACTTCAGTAACCTTGGTAATATAGCTACATCACGATTAAGGTCACACTAGGATAGTCACAAATTTGTTACATATGCAGTAAAGTATAGGAAATTAGTCCCAATACTACGGTCACTTAGCTAATCAAGTCACTTTTGCCCAGTCCTAAGGATGACCTTAAAAGCGAGGTTCCACTTTTAAGGTCACATCACTGTTGTGTAGTTTGTAACGTACAGATATGCTTACTGAAGTACACTGTACAACCAGTCAGTAAACAATGTTTTAGTCAGAAAAAATTATCAGTATGCTTTTAAAGCAGCATAAATTGAGTTGAATTTGAAAAATAAATGCAGTTGCACACGTGTAAACAGTCATAAGACAGACGCTGCTTTAATGGTTGTGGCTGTAAGCATATTATCTGATGACTGATTCAATATGTCGTGGTTGTATCATTTGTCATGATTCCCTCAATCAACTCTATCATTGGGCTGTGCTGTTTTGTGCGGTCACATGTGCTGGTCAGGAACAGTGTTGTCTGGCATAGACTTGTATATTGCTCAGCTGTATGTAGTTTATGCATCTGCCCACCCCAATAGCTTCTGCAACTTAATTATGAGAATCAAATCGTCAAAGAGAGGCGCGTGCTTCACACTCACACACTGCACGTCTATTGGGAAGTTTATGGTAATTGCATTGCACTCACCTTGTTTGCAATGCAAGAGATAAATGCCTTGATGTCTAGCTGAGTGGGGCAGCCTTTCTGACAAGGAGCGTCTGCACACTTAAGGCACCTGCATCAACCAGGTATAAGATTAAATCAGGCAAACATAAGGACGTTACCACAAAGTAGTGTATGACCTAGTTTTATCTGCTCTTAAAGAAACACATTTTCTCAAGCTCTTTTTAAAAAATCACCACTTTGGCATACATTATTGATTTGTGTGTGCGTGTGCATGTGTGTTTGCGTGCGTGCGTACGTGCATGCGTGCATGCATGCATCCGTGTGCAAGCTCCCATGTTATGTTCTCCACCTAGACAGTTGACTGATCCAGTACAGTCACTGCCTGGCCACCTCTGTCAAAATACATGCACTGGGTGCCTAGTTTCCACTACCCAGTACTTACTGTCTAACCTTGCACACATGTAGATAAGTGGACAGCTGGAGAGATCCAGTCTGCCTCAGTGGTAATGGTCCTCACACCAGGTATGGACTGTCCAGATGTCTACACATGGGAATATGTCCATTACATTGTGGACTGCCTATGTCCTACACATGGGGATATGTCCATTACATTGTGGACTGCCTATGTCACATTCAAAATTATGCACCTGGCAAAGTCAAGCTTTCCAACTAAAATTGTTTACATTATGTGCCTATAAGCACGGCATAACATCTGCTAAATTCACCTTTCCTACAGGCAGTTCTCACTTAAACAATTAACATTTGCCCTATTTTTTGCAAAGAAAAACACTCGTAGTCAGAATTTTTAAAATGAAAATTTGATGGAATATCTGAGACCTGCACATGTTCGGCATCCGTTTTTATGGCTTGACGAACCTTGTTGCTAGGCAATATGTCACATGATGGGTAGGTGCAATTTGATCCTTATTTTATTGTACCATTTTTTACCACTGAAAGTGTGTTTTGGGGAGATCCATTCTGAATTGATATCTACTAAAAACTTGATCCTACAAGATAGCATGGCATTTCCAACAGTCACCGTGCACAAAATCCAGTGAGTTGACCAGACATTCCAGTTCCCCCAATACGGTTGAGGATCTCCAGATTTTTTATATTTTTATTATGTTCCAGATCTCTCACTTTCATACAAAACGTCCTGTATCCTATTTTTATTTTGTGATGTCTGTTTATTTTAATGACTATGATATAATTTAAAGTAAATCTTTGTAATCTAATAATATATTCGAGATGTCCTGTATCAAAACATGATATTCTCCCATAAGTACATTCTCTGCCACTTATTTCTTGCATTTAATGCATAATTTTGTTCTTATATGTGCAAAATACCTTATAAATAATTGTGTTTATATGAATTATTTTGAGCTTGTTGCCACATGGATGATTAATTATAATTATGCAGCCCGAGAATAAGTCTGCATTCATGCTCAGTGAAGCACAGTTTTAAATCCATCCAACTGACATTATGCCAGAGATTTTCCCTTTGCTCTCCCCTTCTTTTCGTTGTTGAATCCGTGACATAAACAGCAGCTGGATGTTTTTCTTGGCCCATAACACTCAGCAGAGGTAACCAAAATCTAATGGAGGGTACCAAATATTCATGAGCATGCCTTACATGAATTGTGAATGCTGGCGTGAACTGGAAACTCCTCGTACGCGGAGTTATTGTATCAATATATTGTCATTGTCGTTTATGATTAATAAAACATAATTTTAATATAATAAATGCATAAAATTACATTAATTAGTTATATTAACAGGATTAATTAATAATTGTGTACATTATAAAAAGATTTCAATTTTCAAAGAATTGCTCTAAGAAATTCAGAATAACAAAATAAAATAAATGTATAGAGTATGCTAATACTAAAGCTAAAAACAAAGAATAACGTCATTTGCAAATGATCATTGTTGCATGGGCAAACATATTTGTTCAACCTCATTAAAAAACTTTCTAACATGAGTTCCTTAATAAATAATATTTGTGGGAGAGATCTCCCGCTATTTATTAACACGACTCATATTCACCCTCCTCCCCACCCCAACCAGTATACAATATAACATTCTGCCATGGTGACCTCTGGCTCAGCTCCAGTCAATAATCTGGAGGCATTCTGTAACTAGGGAGGTGACCAGTGCCCAGTGGCTGGGAGGGGTCAGTCCCAACATGTCCGCCACATCCATAACATTCACACATTAAAATAATTGAAAATCAATTAACCTCATCCCATCAATCGTGGAAGTTTTCAAATAAACTGGTAAATAAAGCTCTGCTTTTTCAAAACAATTATTTATCAATTTATATCGCTAACTAGTGTCAATAAATCACTGCTAATTTGTCTTTTATATAAAAAAGTATGTTTCTCGTACCTAGCAGCCTCCTTCAATGCTCCTCGCTCACTCAGTGTTGTGTGTTTGATGTCATTAAAGTTCTTCTTCAGAGAAGACGGACATATCTGTAAATAAAACATTACAACATAAATCAATTATATTCTTTTGTATGCTACTCAGGTTGCCTTTTCTTAAAGGTCAGCCACCATAACTGCAATTTGTTGATTTTCTTGCTTATTCCTTTAAAATATAATTTGCAAGATATATGTTAAATTGTTGCATCTATTGCTGTCATTACTAAGATTGTTTTTGTCTGAATAAATGTATTGAGTGAATACGACTTCCAGCAACCTTCAGGCCAGTTGGAGTTCACATTTAGGAGGTATGATTTAGTGGTTTTATGCCAGGACACACAGACATGATGAAGGACGCAAGGTCAAAAAGTTCATGATACATGAAGCAGACAAGACGGGTGAGATATCTCACTACTGACTAAAGTGTTCTGATATTACCCATGATAGGTAAAAAAAATTATAAGTACATTGGAACCCCGCTTTATGTTTAAAATACCTCGATAATACAGCCACCTCAGTAATACAGCCACCTCAGTAATACAGCCACCTCACAATTAAGGTCACCCTAGAACAATCCCAAAATATTTCCACATACAGCAAAGTATAGGAAATTAGTCCCGCTAATATGATTACCTTGCTATTCAGGTCACTTTTGTCAAGTCCCAAGGGTGACCTTAATAGTGAGGTGCCACTGTATTACTAATGATTATTAATATGTAATAATCACATCTGCTATAACAATGAAACATTAAATAATTTTTTCCACCCATCTTGTTACAGGTTTTTGAAACAAATAGTCTTGTATTTGTAATTTAGTCTTAGTGAAATAAACAGATAAATTATTTTTGCTCGATCTGGTCAAAATTTGACATACAAAGGACAAATGTGATCCGGTTATAAAAATGTTGCTCTATATTATATTTTGTAGTATAAGGTAAAGGTTATGCACTTTCACAAGTTGCCCAATCTAATGAAAAAAGTTGTTTCTTTTGACAACTTTAACAATAGTACTTTAGTAACAATGCTTTTATTAAGTCAACTGTGTAGATGACATAAATAACTCGCACACTACAAATAAACATAAATATCAACATATCTGATTTAGAATGGACTACATTCATGAAGCAGAGTTTTAATCATAATTAATAACATATGGACAAGTTAGGAGATGTGAAAACGACGTTCCGTCTGTCTACAATGTGGTATCACAATCATAGTAGAATGCTTCAAATACTCACTGTGCACTTCCTGTCAGTGTTTCTTTTCCAGTGCTTTTTGACATTCTTTGTTGTTGATGAAGAGACGAGTTCAGCATAGGGCTTTGTTTTTGGGACGAGGGCCAACAAGCTCTGCATAGAACACACGCATGTCAATAACTAAATAGACACATGGTTTCTCATCACATATGCCTGTGCGGATCAAGTATAAAAAGCATTTTAAAATTTCAAATAAAAATATGCTCTGTTTTTTTAATTTCAAATATACACAGAAATATATTTGACAAAATGTCCATAGTGCCCCGGCCTGCCCTAATAACTCAACAAAGTCCTACCAGGATATTGCACTGTGGGTTCATTTCAGAGCGTCCTTCTCTAGCGTTAGTGAGTCCAGTACAAGTTACACATTTACCCCCTGTGTGGACCATAATTACTTCCCCTTCTATAGACAGCAAGTAGAAGGCATCCACAGTTTTTGGTCTGTTCAAAAAGAAAACAGTATATAGACAACTTATGGAACAAAATTGCCCAAGTTTTGAAACGGTGGTCAGTAGGTGGAATCGAACCTTGGTCCCCAGATTAAAGGTCTAGTGTTCTAATGGTGGCACCACCTATTTCTACATCAAAGTCAATGTACGACCAACTTTGATATTGAAATTAAGTGAGACACTGGCTCCAGTAGTCCAACATGTAATTAGTGTGGTGTGGGCGATCAACACCTAGCGCATACATCAGTATTAAACTTGAAAAGAAGTGCAAATGGCTGGACAACTATGAATGTTCAAGGATCCAAAAATGGCAAAACGTTTCGCTGTTTGTGTAAATCTTTTACGTGCTTTGTCTTACATTTGTTCTGCCACATTACGCAACGTACTTCATACCTTATTATTTGTCAATATAAACAAGTGTCAACAACCTCTCGTGTCCCCATTCAAGGCTCTTCTTGCACAAACATCTTGACTGATCTTCACTTATTATTTTCACATAATACGTGCAATGTTCTCATATATATAACAAGCTATTCACATTAGGAACACTTGTCCTAGAATGGAAATGGGGAAATGTCATGCTTATCAGGCATTGCCAAGTGTAAATAATGTGACAGCACATATGACATTAGGCCCGACACTGTATTAAGTCATTCAAAAACATGTGACAATTTTGGTCTATGCCAATAAATGTTAGTTCAGCATGAACATCATCCTCACACAACAGGAGGCACAGCTGATTATGTCAGTCTCCAACTCTCAGTATATACCCTCTGACATATTGTCTTGCCAAAATACTGACTTTAAGCTGAATCAATCATCTTCTTGCCTGTTCGAGATTCGGTTGTTTAGGTATCGTGGCTGATATATGACAAGTAATGTTGAGGAAGCAGATGCAATGCTGTAGGGATGTCAACAGATGGCACTGCTAATTCAATCAGATGAGAGTCCATTACGATTTGGTCAACATTCAACTTTCTTCCATGCAATTATCATGCATTGGTCATATATTTCTATTTTCTATTATTCATTCGGGGCTGATCCAGAGGGGGCCCAAAACCGCCAATTGTGCCCCCTTGTGGCTTGCAAAAAAACCTCCACTTGTGCTGGAATGAAATGAATATTGGATGGGCTGAGCCAGAGCTTTACCACACTCTGCTGTCGGATCATGACATCAGAAGATGGGGAGGCTATTGAAGTTTTTCGCTGGAGCTTCAGCATCACTCCGCTATTGAGGCCATTTGTCATACATCATTGCCCTTATTTGGCGTGCGGTAATTAAGGTGTATGGGGTGTCAGGGAGGGATAGTACCTCTGACGTGGGAGCATGTCGTGCTCTTCGGAGTAGCTCGTCCGCTTTGGTTCCCACCTGGCACCCAACTTTCACCTGTGGCTCCAAGTAGCTGTAGCAAGCGCAGCGGTCACACCCCGGCAAACTGCCTCAACAGGCAGGCAAAACCAGGTGAGTTAGGAACCTGCGGTGAGTTTGTGACCTGCTCACCCAGCATGCGAAGACTGTTGTGGCGGACTGGGCGGAGGAAATCAAGTTTAGATTCAACGGCCAAGAAGGCAGAACAGCAGTGCACTTTGGAGTGCATAGGGCATGGCAGGGCACGGAAGATGTCATGGCCATCCACTGCAGTCAAGCAAGTCTTCAGTCATACCAAACTTCTGGGCCACTGAAATCCGGCTTCTGTGGCCGAGAGATATTTAAGACTTTAAAAGCATTCACGCACAGGTTTGTGCAACTCATCATTGGACATCATCTTATCTATCATCATTTCTTTGTCAAGCCCTGTGGCGATGGGAGGGGCAAAGCGACAGGAGGGGGTGATCACTGGGAGTCCCAAACTTGCACGTAGGAGGCCTGTGGGCAAGAGGTCATTTGACTCTGTATCCATGGCAGCAGAGGAGTCCGGCAGCACCCCAGGCGACTGAGCAGCCCTTTTCAGGACAGCACTGCTCACCCTTTGTAAGGGAAGGGCCTAGAAAAGGTGGTCTAACGAATACCTGCCCTACTACAACTGGCCAGCATACTATGGCTGGCAGTTCAACCCATTTTAGCGGTCGAAAACAAAGAATCACAAGAAAACTCTTTCTCGGAGCATGGAATATTCGCACACTGCAAGACTGGAAAGAAGGACAGCCCTTATTGCAAGAGAGCTGCAGCGTTATAATATTGATATAGCGACTCTGAGTGAGACAAGACTTGCAGAGGAGGGCTGCATGAGGGAACCAGGCAGCGGTTACACCTTCTTTTGGAAAGGCAAGGCAAAGAATGAGGCCAGAATCCACGGAGTTGGCATAGCAGTGAAAACGTCTTTCATGCGGCAGCTTCCGGACATTCCTAAAGGGATCAACGAAAGGATTCTGAAACTGCGTTTCCATTGAACGCCAAGCGCCATGCCACTATCATAAGTGCCTACACACCCACCCTTACACGCTCCGACGAGACAAAAGAAAGATTCTATGAAGATCTCGACAGCCTGCTAGCGACAACTGGAAGGGAGTCATCGGTCAGTATTGTGTGCGGAGAACGACTTAACTATCACAAACACTGTTCAGTCAAGCCGATAAGAACAAAACAACCTGGATGCACCTCAGGTCCAAGCAATGGCACATGATAGACTATGTCATCGTAAGAAGGCTGGACATCCAGGGGCCATGGGCCATGCGGGGAGCAGAGTGCTGGATGGATCAGCCACAAAGTCCAAAGTTGACCAGAAATGCTTTCAACACAGCCAGGCTGAAACACCAGCGTTACCGCGAGCAGTTCCAGGTTGACCTTGATGACAGGCTGATGTCCCACGGACATCTTACTGGCAACACCACAGAGAAGTGGACCCAGTTCAAGCGGATGGTGACGCATTCAGCAAAGTCAACTCTCAGACCGAAGAAGAAGGCACACCAGGACTAGTTCGATGAAAACAACGAAGAAATCTGCAAGGCGCTGGATGAAAAGAACAAAGCGTACCTAGAATGGTAGTAGCTAGAATGGCAGAATGACCCTTCCTCAGTTTCAAAGAAAGACCACTACAGACACCTGCAGAGCAAAACACAGAGAGACCTTTGTTAGATGCAGGATAACTAGTGGCAGAAGAAAGCAGAGGAACTGAAACATTATGCTGAAACTCACAACGCAAAGATGTTCTTCAATGTCATCAAGTCTGTGTACGGACCATTAAAGCCCAGCACCACTCCACTTCTTTCAGCAATTGGCACCACCCTAATCAAAGACAGAGCTGGTATCAATGAGACGTGGAGAGAACACTTTAGCAACTTCCTCAACAGTGAGTGAAGAAGCCCTTGACTCCATACTCCAGAAACACATCAAAGAAGACCTCGATCTTCCTCCCACTCTGGACGAAATAAAAAAAACCAACAACCAGATGAGTGCAGGAAAGGCTCCAGGAAAGGACGGGATCCCAGCTTAAATTTACAAGGCAGCAGGTCCAGCAACACTTGAGGCCTTTCATGACATCATAACCAGCATCTGGGAAGATGAAGACATGCCACAGGACCTTCATGATGCTACTATAGTTTCCCTCTATAAGAACAAGGGCAACTACAGAGGAATATCGCTCCTGTCCATTCCTAGGAAGATTATTGCCCGCATCATTATGAACCAACTCATAGCCAGTGTCTCTGAGGCAAACCTTCCAGACGCACAGTGCGGATTTCGACCTGGCCGGAGCACAGTGGACATGGTCTTTGCAGTCAGACAAGTACAAGAAACGTGCATTGAGCAGAACATCGACCTGTTTGCTGTATTTATAGACCTCACCGAGGCCTTTGACACTGTCAACAGGACAGCGCTGTGGACAATCCTGACAAAACTTGGTTGCCCAGGGAAGTTTGTCCACATCATCCGACTATTTCATGACAACATGACAGGTTGTAGAATGCCCGGTGTCTACCCTTTCCCTTTATCGCATCTGCCTATTCCGTTCGTAGACTCGGTATTCTAATTTGGGCACGTATTGCAACGTTCTTCCTCTGCTTTGATTTCCTAGACAATTTAGACATCGACCTACTCGGTTCAGCCAATGCGTCACTGTCTAATAGAAATCAGATACTCACAGAGGAAGATTCTAAATACTCAATTATCGCAGAAGACTTTCCACTGTTCGTTTCAAGAATTTTAATACAGACAGTTAGCATGATACAGATCAGTACAATCAATACTGGTCCTCCGTGGGAACCAGACATAATGTTACATGGTTCTCCTCCAAAGCCTCTCTCAATCCAAACTCAATCGCGCACTACTCTTTCCTTAAATACTTGCTACTTCCCTCTCTTCCTAGTGACTCGCAATTCCCATTGGTCAGTGCCTCTTCCGTATTTCTTAATATGGCGCGCTACAGTTGGGCTCGCTACCTGGCTACCTGGTCTCTGATCCCGCATTGCCTTATCTGCTAACTGACTCGTCTCCCGACTATTGTCCAGCCCAGCTATCTTTGGATCTGACCTGAGCTAAACCTATGGGAACATCCTGTATCTCAGATCTAATTATAAGAACACAAGCTACTAGACTAAAGCAGGTCTAAGCATATACTTATTAACATAACTTCCTATATAATAATTACTATATTTCATGGACAAGTAATTACTAGGAATTTATGCAAAGCTTAATTCCTTACATCTCCCCCACACACAATAGATATTAATCCATGATTAATATCATAACCATCATAAGAAAGGAAGTAATTTCTTGACATGAACTGCTCGTCTACCAACATAGGCTAAATACACACTTTGAAAAGTCAAAAAAATAAACCAAACACACAACAACATAGTTACCTCTGTGAATCTCCCAGTATCCTGCATTAACCCGACTTAACTAATTAACAGATATAGAATCTTATACGATTCTTACCGAAGCTTATCAACTTAAAAAAACCAAAGAGTGTAATTAATTAAGGAGAAACGCAAGTCAGAATAGTCACAAGAACTAACCTCAAGGTATTATACGTAATATGTAAGTGCCTAGAAGCAACCAGCCAACAATACGCAAGACACTTAACAACAATGAATTACTACTCTATGCCAGCGAAGGTAAATACAATAACACTAGTTCAACTACAAAGAACTATAACCATGCCAAGAAATGTCACTATACGTCACTGGTGAACTAATCCCTATGTCACTTTGCGTCGGCAGCAACAATAACCCTGAATAAAAGCTAATAGCCCACAAATGCTAAATTAAACAAAACAAATCGGTAATGAGAATACCGCAATACACCATCCATAATAACTGCGTGAAAAGCAGCTGCACAGTTCAACACCTGACAATGGACGGGCAAATCAAGTAACTACTCTGAAAAGCAACCACATGTAAGAAAACACAACAATCTAAGTATGCAAGCACAGCAAACCTCGTGTGTAATACCACAAATCACACAATGTTCCGTATCCTGTTTCCTAGAGGAACCCACCAAACATGCGTGACAGAGCATCTATTTCAGACAATGCCATCTGATGCAGCATTTTCTGACGTATCCATAATTACTGAATCTGTTCATTACAGGAGAATAACCCCGTCAAAATAGCATAGCAGCTAGTGACTTGAGTTACCGCGGACCTCCTCCTACACTTTATGGAGTGGATTTTTGTACCATACCTTTCTTAACCTCAGCGATAAACAGTGTCATGACCATTAACGTTTATCCTGGAAAACTTACACAAAATCATCATTGGGATCCCTACTCAACCTCCACGACAAACAGTGGCATGATCACTTTAATGTTCACCCAGGAGAACCTACGCAACAAACATGTTGGGCAATATCTACCATTGGACATAAACTGCGTCGCGATCGCTTTAACGTTTATTCGAGAAAACCTGAGCGGACGTATCATGCCTGCAACTAAACCATACTCCTTTGATGGCCAGCCCAGATACCATAACCCATACAAGGACAGCCATTACGATATCTGCCGCCCTACAACTCAACGCTAATATGGCATAGTGTGTCTACATAACAAATAATCAATTGCAATTCTACACTTCAGAATGCCTGTAAAACCTTAGACATTAACAACTACTACATTTCAGAGAGAAAAACTCATAGCTAGCTAAGTATGCCGCATTAGGCCGTGCGTTCGCTGTGGAGTATTTGAACATCTAAAACTAATGTAGTCATGTCAGGAAGTTAAACAATGCTTACTAACAACTTCTCATCGACCTGGGTATCATATATAACTGCTAATGTAAATTACGTCATTACTGCAAAAAATCTCACCTAAAAATAAGTTCGCATATGAAACAATTAACTGTAATTCGAATCAAACCTCGTACCACTGAAAATAGTTGGTTTAGTACTATGGAGCTCCGGCGATATAAGAAATATCATTTGTCCTAAACATACGTATTTAAATATACACATTAGCGTACTATGATCGATTTACCCCGCAACACAAAAATACCTTACCAACATATAACATGGAGATACCGAAGACGTGAAGTCAGGTACATAACATGAAAACACGGTACACATTATTGCATCCATTGAAACATCAGACCAATACCACATTATTAGTGTGATGTAGAATTAGACAAGCAATGCATCTTACCAGAATATGCCATGTCGTACAAGATATCAAAAAAAAGTATAAGTTATAAACGTCAAAGTCCGTAGTCCATTTCAGTGGTCGTTGAAAACTTTAACAATGTTCAACTTATGTCCTGTGAAGCTTGTTGTCCGTAGCGATGACTACATCCATCATTCCTTCCTTCTGTCCTTCATTCAGGAAACATGAAGATTCACTGTCTTGGCCTCAACAGGCTGACGTCATTCTTCTCGCGTTGGTCCATCAGCTCCTTCGTGGCCTTGACATTTCTGGGCGCAGCCATGTTTCTCCCAGTCAGTTCAGTTTATTTTCACCGTGGAACGGCAGTACTGAGAAATGCAGCTGTCCAGCGAACCGTCTGCGTCCAGTGGCCGCTAGAAGAGCGCTGTTTGCAGCTAGCCGTCGGCTCAACGTTTTGTAGCCATAGGCTAGCTTCGGGTGCATGTAAAAATAAACTGCCCCACGGCTCTCGTCTTCGGCCATTTCGAAACAAAGCCGGGGCATCTGTTCACTGTAGGCCGAACACAGCATTGACCAGCACATTAGAGTCGTTGCAATCACACGTGAATGTCGTGCACACGTAGCGTCACTCAATGTTTATTCACAAAAGCGTTCGGTCACTACGAATTCTGATGGTGGACGGCGCTGCACAAGGCAGGAACAACTTTTTTTGTACTCACGGGTGTGTGTCCAGTGAGTGGTGCGGCAATGTATTTACGGCGCGGTCTCCAGCTTGAGACTGGGCAGCACGGCTTGGCTCGCATCTTCCGTAGAGACGGTCTGCCTCCCATTGAAATATTTTGGGTGCGTGTTCGTCGCATCTCGTCGTTTCGCTCGCCAATCAGTTTAAACTGATAGTTTCCGAATCTCTCTGTCTGTATCATTCACCATTGTCTGTCTTAGTTCAAGTGGCGCGTTCGCCACTGTAGAACTCAACTGGTGCGCTCGCCACTGTAGAATGCCCGGTGTCTACCCTTTCCTTTTATCGCATCTGCCTATTCCGTTCGTAGACTCGGTATTCTAATTTGGGCACGTATTGCAACGTTCTTCCTCTGCGTTGATTTCCTAGACAATTTAGGCATTGACCTACTCGGTTCAGCCAATGCGTCACTGTCTAATAGAAATCAGATACTCACAGAGGAAGATTCTAAATAAGACTTTCCACTATTCGTTTCAAGAACTTTAATACAGACAGTTAGCATGATACAGATCAGTACAATCAATACTGGTCCTCCGTGAGAACCAGACATAATGTTACATGGTTCTCCTCCAAAGCCTCTCTCAATCCAATCCCAATCTCAATTGCGCACTACTCTTTCTTTAAATACTCGCTATTTCCCTCTCTTCCTAGTGACTCGCGATTCCCATTGGTCAGTGCCTCTTCCGTATTTCTTAATATGGCGCGCTACAGTTGGGCTCGCTACCTGGCTACCTGGTCTCTGATCCCGCATTGCCTTATCTGCTAACTGACTCGTCTCCCGACTATTGTCCAGCCCAGCTATCTCTGGAGATGACCTGAGCTAAACCTATGGGAACATCCTGTATCTCAGATCTAATTACAAGAACACAAGCTACTAGACTAAAGCAGGTCTAAGCATATACTTATTAACATAACTTCCTATATAATAATTACAATATTTCATGGACAAGTAATTACTAGGTGAAGTGCTCTCAGACAGCGCAGCCTCAGCCTCATCTGACATTTTAAACAGAGTGAAGCAAGGTAGTGTACTTGCTCCAGTTCTCTTCAACCTGTTCTTTACGTGCGTCTTGAACTATGCCGTAAGAGATTTGGACATTGGGGTGTACCTGAAGTATCGGCTAGACGGTTCACTGTTCAACCTACGCAGCCTTGCTGCTAGAACCAAGACACTGCAACGACTCATTCTCGAGGCACTCTTTGCTGACCATATCAAGTGACGGGTCGTTGGATAAAGAGATTGATGCGCAAGGATCTGCAAGGCCAGCCAGGCACTTGGTCGCTTGCGCACCAAGGTGTTGAGTCAACTAAATTGTTGGTATATAGAGCCGTCGTCCTCTCCTCTGGTTGTGAGACATGAACTGATGGACACCCTCCCAGCCAGCATGCCACTATCGGTGGCCCGAGGGCGGATCTGAGCGGCTGGGAAGTGGCACTCGTTGGCACACGACAGCTGCCTGCCAGCCGCTCTCCAGCTGCTGTTCACCCAGTGACAGAGTCTGTTAGTCATTTATCAGCAGTCGGGCCTCCCTCGGCTGGAGCACTGGTCGGGGTAGTGACATTTGACACTACGCTGTACCACCATTTTTGAACAGAGTCCAGACTGACAGTTAGAGAAAACAGTAATAGCAGAGCTCCGGGAAAAAGGTACGTTTTTAGACATTCTGTTGTAAATCTTTGTATATTTCTAGATTATTCAAATAAATTAATTTTGACATGACTTTATAAGCATACATTTGATTGTGTGGAAACTTGTTATTTATGTGTAAAACATTAAAAAGAATGTGGGGCAGAATAATCTGATGTCATGATTGTGGCTGCCCTATAGGGATGCAGGTCAAAATGGCGACAGATCCAAAACGGCGACAACCAAAATGGCAATATATATATATATATCGCACGCGGATTTATTTTACACACACAATACAAACAATACAAACACCTCCCTGTCATCATACCACAATATATCAGCCTATAAATCCTTATTATCACTTAATACACACACATGCAATATAGCTATGTTGTATATTAACACAATAGTAGGCCTTCTTTAAGATCTTCTTTTACATATTCAATGTTCACAATTATTCATATGTACCCTGCACATTTAACTGTCGAGAGCGTCCGCTTCTAAACTGGTCCATGCACCTTGGAGCATGCTGCCAACAGCTGGTCAGTTGTGCGCTTGCCGGCCTCATACTCGCGCCAGAGTTTGAATAACCTAGCCTGGTACCTTGCATATGTGACCCGCTGGTGGCGCTTTAGTTTCCGCTCAGAAACCAGCCGTGCATGGATTGACACGAGCTGTGCTTCTTCGTGAAGCAAGCCGATGAGTAGGTACATGTTCAGCTGGCCGTTCTTAGCTCTCTCATTCAGGCGCCGATGCCAGCCTTCGACGTCATTGTTGGTTTGGATTGACTGTCCAAAGACCGACCACCCGCTTGGTGGCCACAACATGCTGTCGATCCACGTTGTCTCCACGTACGTAAACAACTGCGCTAACATAGCAGTTGTTGCTCTGGCACGCAGCCGGTCGAACGTGTCCGTTATCGCTTCTTCTGGCAGAAGTGGCAAGGCGAGCAGGTGCCGGCAGACATCTCGCATTCCGTGATCCTCACGGTATGCCACTGCGAGGCCGTATTCTTGCGCTTTTCGCCACACCGCTTGCGTCCAGTGGAAAGCGCATCCCTGGATAGCGATGTCGGGCAGCACCTGCTGCGCTGCCCGCCACATGGCTGCCTCAAAGTCCAGTATGAGGCATTCGACTGCAGGGTCCTCCGGAAGAACGCGAAGAACTGCTTGAAGTACCTTTTGTAGTCTCTTCGGCATTTCCCGCTCATGAGGACGAACATGACGGGTACCTGGGGCAGAAATGAGGCAAGTTGCAATCGTATTTGTTATTGTTAATACAACATTAAAGATTTTCTTATTATTGGTATTCATGCGGTACGTCAAAGCAACGTTGCAAACTTGATGGTTTTTTCTCAACACATATCCTATGACACATTTCCAACCTGCAGTCTCAGCACAGAATTTAGGTTCAACATTTGAGAACAAATGCAATTTCAGTCAACATATTTCCCAAACGCGTCGTTTCTGTTTTTATCACATCCCGATCCGTGATTCGTCCATATCCATTTATTGTATTAATCACCTGTTTCAAGTTGTCTCCGCTTTTCAGGAAGACATGGATACTGAAGAGTTGGATGAATGGCCTCTTTACCACAAAAAATGTGGCATCTGCATACCTGGAACAAACGAAGTAGGACGTTTATTTATAATCAGTCGCATAATTATATAAATATGATGACATAAATATTAATAATAATACACTGTATTTGTACATTCATGCACAGAGAAGGACTCTGTTCAAGGGTGTTGACAACTATTAAATTACTTCAGACTCAATTCCATTCACAGTAACATTATAGTTTGTTCTGTAACCTTGTCCTGTACGTGTAATGATCCGGGTCGATAATCTGCATATTCTTACCAATGCTTGGCGCGTGCCAGCAGTTCCAACATCCTGTCAGTGGCGAACAGCAAATGCCACCTGTCGTCTGTGGTGATGTCTTCGCGCAAGAACTCATTTGGGACAAATTCAGCATTTAGCTGAAAGAGCAGGTGCCTCTACCGACTTAACCGACAAAAATCAAAGACAAATCTCATGAAACGATCTGCTCAATGTAACAATGCAAATGCACCATGTCGATTACTAATGCCTCTTCCGAATCCACACGTTCTTACCACACACAAATCAAAGACAGACAACACAAACATATCTGCTCAATTACACAATGCTAGAGCAGCAAGCGAATTACTACAGCTACACAAATCAAAGACACACCGCATGAAAGGATCTGCTCAATGAAGCAATACAAGAGCTCCGATAACTAGGGCCTAATGTTGACACACAATATGCAGTAACTATATTTTTATTTCTTTCACATTTGAAACAGGTTTTGATTAGAATCCAACTTTATAGGTTGGTGTGTGTGTGTCGTCGTTTTGGTTGTCGCCGTTTTGGATCAGTTTGTCGCCATGTTGGCTTGTCGCTGTTTTGGTTTGTCGCCGTTTCAGTGTGTCGCCGTTTTGGTTTGTCGCCGTTATGGTGTGTCGCCGTTTTGATGTGTCGCCGTTTTGGAATTGTCGCCGTTTTGGTTGTCGCCGTTTTGGATCTGTCGCAGTTTTGACCTGTATCCCCCTATAGGCTATGGATGACCATGATATCATGAAGATGAACGTGTCTCATCAACAACAAATGCTGTCCCTTTGCTTTGTGTTCCTGTTTGTTAGTGTGACAGGGTAATTGTGTGACAGATGAAGTGCTTACGCTATAGGTGCCTTCTGTCAGTTTATGGCCCAGACAATTTCTGCCATTTATGTTGCTTTACTTTAGGGCTATATAAAACAGTTCCAGGTTTCTCATCAGAACTTTATTAAAATGTTAATGAGGGGTGCGGTTTATGGTAGATGTGTCTATGTTGATCCCGGTGACGGTACCATCAACTATCAATGCAACTCATCGTCAACAACTTAAGTCTTAAGATGTCTACTGAATGTATTTCTTACAAGTAGGCACATTCCTTTGGTTTGGTGCGAAATATAGTTTTCTCTTTTTGCGCAGAATTATTGCATGCATATTTAATCAAAGGATAATTATATTTAAAAATAAAGTTTTGTGGAAACTATTTAAAAATTCTTGTGCTGATGAGAAACCGGGAATTTATTTTATAAAAATAAAGTAAAATTATTTTATGTGACCTTATTGTGAGACAAAATATGTTTAATATGTTACACATTTTATAGATACTATGCATTGTACAATGCGGTACCTTTATTGAAGAAATTAAATATCTGTACGTTAATATTCCAAATGCTGTCAGAAAGAATGAAGTGGCAATATTGCCACTGACTACAACATCAGGAGAACATTCGAAAGTACTCCAAGGCTGCCTCTGACGGGAATGGTGTTAGACAGCACCGGATGACAAATGCAGCCTTTTCATAAAATATTTGAGTTGTCATGTGCTGCACGAATCAATGGACACTAATTGCCACTTTGCTTTTTGATTGTCTTGTATTAAATGATGTGTTTGTTATGCGCATTGGAGTTGTTTGCTTATGTAATTTAAATTTATAATAATTGGATGGGATACTCGACACCCATTCTCTTTTTGAAGCAGATTACATTTGTTATGTTCCTAAATAATATATTATTATATTATTTTATTGTTTTGAACTTCCAAATTCCAGTTAATCCCAATAAATTGATGAACGTGTATCAAGTAATGTTCATTTTAACATTAGAGTGACAATGCATGATGATTACTATTGAAATGTTCACGTTATAAGACCAATACACATAAGTGTATATGTATAATTTGGTCTTATTACTTGAAAACACACTCAATACACATATTTAGTAAAATTAAACACAGTCGGCATATGAACGGCTAACCATCGGCAGACTATCGGCGCCCGACTATGAGCCGCCCTCGGCCCTCTTGGCCCGCTGTAGGTGTGCTATCTGGGCTACAGGCACCACATCAAGAAGCTGGAAGCTTTCTTCATGCGCAACCTCAGGTCTATACTCCATATCTGCTGGCAAGACCAGGTGACAAACCTTGAGGGGCTCGAGAGAGCACAGACCACTAGCATCGAGGTGATGATTATGAGAGCCCAACTACGATGGACTGGGCATGTCATCCGTACGGATGAGACAAGGATCCCCCGACAGCTTTTCTACGGCGAGCTCTCTGAAAGCTACAGGCACCAGGGACGTCCCCGCAAGCGATACAAGGACTGCATCAAGGCCGACCTCCAGCACAGTGGCATCCGTCCAAAAGAACTCGAGAGCGCAGCAGCTGACAGAAGTCAATGGCGAGCCCTTACCAGGACTGCCTGCCGGGCCTCTGAGGAAAGATGCTGCCAACGCCTGCAAGATGACAGGGACAGACAACGCCGGGCAGCAGCATCGTCAGCACCAGCGACAACGGGCTTCTCTTGCCCTATTTGCAAGAGACTATGTGCATCCAGAAGGGCATACATGGCCACTTGAGAACACACACCGTATGACTAGCACATCATCGTCATCGTCAGATACGACGGACTACCAACATTAAGGTGACCCATCATCTTGCAGGACTGGGGTCAATTACATTGTAAACTATTACTATTACTTTGTTTCTTTCCAACTACTATTACTATTACATGCTGAATTCTTCCTATTACTATTGCTATTACCAGGGTACACTTGAACTAATTACTATTACTATTACGTTTTTCATTGAAACATTTTATGGTATAATACACTGTATGCATAAATACAATAAGTACAGTTGTTTGACTCACAGTCTCATTAAGTTAAACAAGACAGGTGAATAAAAAATATAACTTGCCATTTATTGATACGCATGCCAAAAGTATTTGAAATAATATTTGGGAATGTAAAGTACTTTCATCATCATCATCATTAGGGAAGTATTATAAAGTATAAAAAATTAATAAATATTTACAACAAAATATATCTATATCATATATACCATATTTAGAACAATCTACTAACGCCATTGACTAAGGATAGAATATACATGTTCCATTTTATATTTAAATACCATACTGGAATGAAAAACAAAAGCAATAGTCAATGCCACATAACTTGGTGGATTATATTAGTCTAATTAAACCACATTGCTCTATTGCTGCTCGGTGCTTGGTGGACATTTAATTTTTGGCTCAAGTACAATTACATTATAAATAAATATAAATAAATAAATAAAAGTACTTATATAGCGCCCAATCAATTAAAATTGCCCTCGGGCGCTTTACATACATGCACACGTATATAACAGTATTTTACATAGAAAGAAATGCTAACTAAGAAATAAATATATAAAACATATAACATTACCTTAAATATAGTTACTAAAAAGAGAGATCATTAAAAAAAACGTTTAAATAAATTAAGACGTTCTTAAAAAACTACTATAAATACATTCATTTATACAAGAAGAATAACCATAAATATGTTAAGAAACTAATAAAACAAAACATATTTTTATCAATAGAAAGCACATAAAATGTCCTCGTCGGTGAATTATAAAAACGCTTGTTTAAAAAGGTGAGTCTTCAAAAGTGTTTTAAACACTTGTAATGATGTTGCTGTCCTGAGCATAGGAGGCAAATTGTTCCATAGAACCGCCGAGCAAACCACGAAACGGTGATCACCATGATTGACAGTTTGTGAGGCCGGTACGAACAAAAGGCAAGGCTGCGAGGTAGATCGTAGAGTTCTGTTGATGGGGCGGTAGCCAATTAACTCACTTATGTAGTCCGGCGCTAGACCATTCAAGATACAATACGTAAACACCAGCATTTTGTAGGTCGATCTCAAATGAACGGGTAGCCAGTGTAAACGTTGCAACACGGGCGTGATGTGTTCGTATTTCCTCGTGCGAGTAATTAGGCGAGCGGCACAGTTCTGCACCCTTTGTAGACGTTGCATCACCGTGTGTGGGAGACCATAAAGAAGTGCATTCCCATAATCTAAACGGGATGCCACTAGTGCGTGAACAAGTGTCTTGCATGATTCTTCTGTCAGATGTGGCCGAATTCGCCCAATGTTTCTAATATGATAGTAGCAACTTTTCACAGTGTTGGCAATCTGCTGTTACATTTTCAGGTTGTTATCAAATACCACACCCAAACTGCGCACGGATGATGATGGTTGAATTCGATGGCCGGCTACTGTGATGTATACATTGGCAGGCAGACTGCCGCGTTTCTTCGCTGGAGAAAAAACGATCGCCTCGGATTTCTCTGTGTTCAGTTTTAACTGGTTTCTAGTCAACCATGCAGCCACTTCCGCAACACACAATTCCACCTTAGCCAGTGCCGCCACAATTGATTCATCTCGTTCAACTGTGAGGTAGATTTGAATGTCAACAGCATAACAGTGATGCTCCATGCCGTGTTTAGCAACAATATCTCCGATAGGTTTGGTGTACATGCAATACAAAGTAGGGCCCAACACCGACCCTTGGGGGACGCCACACGCCAAGATTGACTCAACCGACTCAGCACTTCCTACTGCCATTTTCTGATACCGTTCGCTAATGTATGATTTCAGCCACGCAAGCGCCTTATCGGTGATACCGAATAAGTGTTCAAGTCGAGCCATCAACAACTGATGATCGACTGTGTCAAACGCGGACGACAAATCAAGCATCACGAGAATTGTTGTACATTTCCTATCCAGTGTCGCGGCAATGTCATTCTTGACACGGAGTAGAGCTGTTTCTGTGGAGTGTCCACGACGGTACGCAGACTGAAAAGGGTCGTGCAGAGCATGTTCATCAACATGCATGCCAATTTGTTTTGCAACGACTTTCTCAACCAATTTCGACACAAATGGCAAGTTCGACACTGGCCGGTAGTTGCTCAAAATGTCTTTATCCATGCGAACATTGTTTAGCAGCCACGTCGGTATTGGATCTAAATCACACGACTTACCCAGAACGGATGCAACTAATCGTTCAACGTCCGATTCAGTGACTGTCTCAAAGCAGACTAGTGGGACACCACTGAATGCCGCGTCGTTGCTCATAGCAGCCAACGGAATGTCCGAACGATCCTCATCGCAGTCGACGATGTATTTTCTGATGTTAGAAACTTTCTCAATAAAGTGATCACCAAAGCGTTGTGCCATGTCCACCGGACACACATACAATGGCATTGTCATTATGCCACTATTGCCCATGAGGTTTTTTGTGATGCAAAATAGTTGTTTTTGGTCATTTTTGCAGTTGGCGATCTTAGCTGTGTAGTAGTTTTTCTTTGTGGTAACCAGCATGTTGTTGAAGACCACACATTGAGCGCGATACGCCTGTCGATGTACCTCAAGACGAGTTTGCAGCCATTTGCGCTCAGCTCGCCGTCGACGCTGTTTCTCATCACGAAGCTCGTCAGTGTACCACGGACAGTCCGGTCGCAATGTTATGGTCGTCTTCCGCAGTGGGGCATGTTTGTCAACAAGCCGACGTAAGCCATTGTTGTGTGTGGCAACCATGTCACTAACGGATGCCTCACTGTTTATGTCATGTAGCATAGAGGTAATGTCACATTTGAAATCAGGAAGACGTATATGACGCAATCGTCGAAAAACTATCTCTTTACGCATTCGAGCAGGCTTTGTGGCATTTACACAGAACATTATGGCCATGTGATCACCGGATGGATTTCCATGTGTGTCACATAAGCACGGGTCATACACACTCGGTCGTGTAGTAACTATTGCACTGTTGTTTTGAACGATAACTACATCCAGGAGGTGACCTTTATTGTGCGTGGCATCTGTAATTATTTGGTTCATGCCACAGTCAGCGAGCGTCTCAGAAAAATGCCTTGCGCAGGATCTGATATAATGTCAAGATGGAAGTTCAGATTGCCGGTAATAACGATGTCATGCGGGTCCAGCATCACGATGTCCAAGTATGCTGACCACTGCTCGAAAAAAACAGACGTTGTAATTGTAAAGCCGTTTCGTTTAGACGGTGGCGGACGGTATATAACACCCAATCTGAACTTGGTGCCACGTGTCATAATATAATAGTCGGCATGTTCAAAATGGGTATATTTAGGCCTATTATGACTTGATGTCACATTCTCAACTTTCATGCCGGACTTATACATTAAGCCCACTCCACCACCGCGCTTCTGGGCAGGTTTTGACACAGCATCGAACTTGTAGCGAGAGGTATGTTGAAATGTGTAGCCAGATGGCACAAGTTCTTTTATCACCTGATTGTCAGTGAGGATTAGGATGTTGTTCACACCCACTGTAGTTTAGGCTGAATTGTGTGTACCATGGAGGCAGTCCCTAAACCCACAGGCTTATTTGAAAAGGGTAGTTGGCAACTTGGCACTTGGGAGAACTGGCTTCAAAGCAGTGAAAGCCCAGTTTAATCCCTTTAGTCAAAGCAGCAATCACACTGTACCAGTGTCTCTTGCTATGTAAAAGCTCATAAAACTCTAGGGTAAAACTTCACCAGGGCAATGCTGAAGTTGACATGGGGGAGCAACCGTAAAACCTGGAGAAACTAGTGAAATCTACAACCTAATCAAAGGGAATTGTTATGTAGTTGAAATTCGGTATAAATGTTCAATAGTAATATAAAAGTAATAGGTAAATTACTATTACATTGCTTACTATTACATTCAGTTTTTGGTCAACCTATTACTATTACTTCAATATTAGTAATATTGTTACTATTACTATTACATATTAGTATTACCCCAGGCCTGTCATCTTGGCTATACACAATCAAATGCTCCAGAGTCTGTATGGAACTGAAACGATGCAGCAGTAGTTTGATGGATAGTGACATATCTACAACCTGATAGTAATATACAACTAACAAGTACGTAAGGTGAACGGCCAACAATGTGCAGCTGAAAAAATAGTGTACTGTTTCCCTCATTTGATTTGTAATAAATGCAGCCAAATAAGCCAGTTCAGAGTTCCGACTATGCATGCGCTAACTCCCTCGTTACGCTTCCTGGTCAGAGTGCAAACAACATAAACAGTCGTTGACAATGCAGGCATCTTCTGTTATTTATGCGATGCAAACGCAAACTATTGTCATGTATGAAGCTAGTAGTACTCTGGGTCCATTCGGGGAGTTAACTCGCTGGTACAAATATCGAACATAGTGTATTACATTATGGTAGATACATTGTATATTGCATATTAACTAATATTTACATCAAATTAGTAGCCTATTCGTCAACTCGGCTCTTGCAGTAGCAAAATTCGTGCCAGGGCAAATAAATCTCGCTTTCTAAGACTTAAGTTAAACTAGTTATAGACAGTCAGTTGCAAGACAGTCTTTTGTCAACTATGTACACAATGTCAATATATCTACTACCGATATGAATGGATATCCAGCCACACAATTTCATCATTATATCACAAGGGTTGAAGGTGTAAATTTTGAGTAAAATACAAAAAAATATACCTCGATCAATGGTAGTGAACGTTTGATCATGTTAATATTACTTTCAGCTACAATAAATATGCTATTGTCAACACTACCCTTCGATATCAAAAATCTGCAAAAATACCACCTTAACACTAAACGCACTGCAACAACACTATACTTCTTAGCCATACAAAATATTCAACATCACCCACACCCTCAACATCGACAATCACCGATCCGTACCACATTTACACCTAAAATCACCATAACTATCCCCTCGTCAAAGACGGAAATATCTCTAACATCACCCCACGGCACAAAAATGTGGGACATGTGCAACCTTAGGCCGTAATTCTGTTTTGTATCCATAACAAAATCATCCACGCTACAACCCTAGGTTGGTGGCCTTCTCAGTGTTGTCTGCCAGGTCGTCAGTTCTGTCACAATATACATACATTCACGGGGGCCACACCAAGCCTTGAATTATACATTAAATGGGTTTGGGGCAGGGAGCCTACTGACCCTCAATCAGTGGTTATTAATTTTGATCGACATCCTTTTCACTTAATTCCCCCAGCCAGTCAGTGTCCAGATCAACGAAACATTCTGCAAAAAACATCACTTTGCATCGTCAAAAGCCAGCGTATTGCCCCGCTTTTGGTAAACTTCCCCTTTCACGTTAGCCGTCGGAGGAACGCTGAAATACGACGCACAGAATCATCGGCGAACGCCAACGCAACATGTTCGTCCTTGTTGTCTCGTAAATATTCTTGGATTTTATCTTTGCTCCATAAATGAAACTCGTTAAAATCTATCTCAATTTGGGACGTAAAAGAACGACTGAGGACGACAAGCACCCTGGCAGTGACCACCCTCAGACAGTGCCAGCATAGAAAGGTCGGCTTGGCGATAATGTTCTGAAAAGGCTGATTAGTTGAATGAGACCTCGTAAGATCATAACATTGTAACCACAAAATATACAGACTAGTCAGTTAATAGAACATTGCCGAGTGCTGGAAACACCTAGAACTAGAACTACCTTATTGGCGACGATCACAAAAAGCACGAAATAATTACGGAAAGCAAGAAACAAGACAACAAACTGGAACTTCTATATCATTTTAGCAGGCACGTGTGAGTTGTTTATGTCGATTGACCTACCCATTATGCTTTTGCGGCAGCGGAACTCCGAACTGGCTTATTCCAAAGGTCTAGGGGAGACACGTGCCCTAGTAGTAGTAGCTAGCTAGGCTGCAAGCATACGGAAGTGGTGGAATCGAGCATTTAAAACTTTGGGCACTTGTGTGGGGGCCACTTGGCACTTGTGTATAATCCGGGCCAAACTCGATTTCAACGTTAATAGTCGTTATAACTAAATGTTAGTGTTGGCAATCTATCTTGTGAAGTTGTGTGTTACCCTCACCCTGCCTAATCTGACTAATGTCTAGATTTGGAAATTTGATATCAATGCGTTAATTCCATCATTCCACATCATCTCAGACATATTTACATTATAAAAACATTGCGTCTTGCTACCTAAAACTTACCTCAATGTCTGCTATGTCAGTCGTTATGCCCGCCATCCTTGTGACTTCCCCTCCCAAGTATAATAGTAAACACTGTCGGCTGAGATCACGAGTCCGCATTCTAGGTTAGCGTGGCTGCAAATAGGACGGACTAGTTACATTTCATATTTAGGGTAAAGTAGGTTGCACTTCGCAATAATTCAGTTGATTCTCTTTTTATTAAATACGGCTGGAACAATGTCCAAAATAAACAACATCTCAATCAAAATAGCGCACAAAAACGCAATAATATATGCAACCGCTCATAATTAAAATTTATGTTAAAGTAGATCCCGTTGTAATCAACTTATAAATAGAACGTAGTCTAGTCGCGTAGGCCACGTTTCGGCCGTGACTGTTTCGGCGTAGTTCTGGGATTAATTCTGGGTGGCGTTTTAACCAAGGAGCCTCTATTTGTATGATATATTGATATACGATCTTTGGTTTTGACGTCACGAACAAACACCGTGTATACATATACATAGGCTCCTTGGTCACGAATACATTAAAAGCACGCGTGGTTTGTTTTGTAGGACAGAAAGCACCATTTTCAGGTGCACAAAACAGAACACTCGTGTTTTGTACTTTCGCGCCCGTATCAGATCATTCGCGGACACCCTAGTCGGACAACAAAGGGACATATGTTCGCCGGATAAACTTTTGTGTTGAATATTCATCTGTAGCATATGGATATAAACGAATTTGTTTAATGCCCTACGGAAATTGAATTACCCCCTATGTTGTCCGACTGTCGCGTTTGACGAAAATCGGATGGATCCATATTTCGTTAAATTGAACATGTTTCAATGTAATTGCGGACGGGGTAACAGGCAGAAATGAACAGTAGATAGACCGTGTATATTTTCCCTACATTCTGGTACCAAAAAGTGCGCTAAACCGGGATCGAGAGGCAACGGAACTCGTGTATTAGGCCTCTTTTGAGTTTCATTGACATATTTGGTATTCTAATGCGAGCTAGTTTGTTGGGTCGCAGCTACGTGGTCACAACGTGGTTTTTCATGTGCAATTTCATGTTACCACAACCTTTAGAACACGTTGATAGTTATCACGATATTGGTATTTATTACTGGGACATTCTCCGACAGCGACACTGGGCATCGGGGTCACGGGGTCAAGTACGTGACACGATGGCGCGCAGCGAGGTATTCTGTTTGTATTAATTCAATAAATACTTATAACACTTTCTATGCCATGTACAGTTCTAAATAAAGCACCACCGCAACATAACATGGTGTCAGTGAGTATGTACACGAACCGCTAACGCCCAGTTTGTGACATTATCGCTTGTGGTGAGTGTTCGGAACTGTTTAGTGTTTGCTGGCACTGCTGTACTCTGGCCTACCGTATCTGACAACGTCAACGATGGCAACGTCGAACATTCCTACGCCAAAATCGTTGAACATAAATGATAAATCGGCCGCAATTCTGTGGAAGGCTTGGCGTAAAACGTGGAATCGGTTCGAAATTGCGACCGGCATCGACGAGGCGTCAGATAAGAAAAGAGTGTGTACACTTCTGTCGGTGATTGGCGATGACGCTGTCAAAGTGTATGACGCCTTTCAATACGCGGATGGTGAAAGTGAAGACAACTTGGAAGACGTCCTGCGGAACTTTGAAGGGCACTGCAACCCACGACAAAATACCATATTTGAGAGGTACAAATTTCAATGCCGAAACCAAGAGGCTGGAGAGTCCGGTGCGCAATACATGACAGAGCTACGCCAAGCTGCAGACAGCTGCGATTTCGGTGGCATAACGACCAGCCAAATCATTCGGGACAGATTCGTACACGGTTTGCGCGATGCGAAAGTGCGCGAACGCCTACTGCGGGAGAATGCTCTGACTATCGAACGAGCGTATTAAATGGTGCAAGCTGCTGAAGCAACGGTAGTGCAGACACACGCCATGTCAGGTGATCAGGCAGTGTGCACCGTGCAGGCGCCCAACAGATTCCGCGGACGCGATCAAGGTCATAAAGATAGAGAAGGCAGGGTGGTTTGCAAGAACTGTCCGTACGACCACGGTCCCAGAAGCTGCCCAGCCTACGGCAAGGAGTGCCGGAAGTGTGGAAAAAAGAATCATTTTCAAAGCAAATGCCACAATAAAAGCATAAGACAAGTGCAGACGTCAGCATCAGATGATGAGTACAGTGTTGGAACACTAAGAGTGAACAGTGTGGGCATTAGACGTCGGGCGATGATAACACTTGGCTTGGGTGACGACGGCGTGCCGGTGCCGTTCCAGATAGACAATGGGGCTGATTGTTGCGTGCTGCCGCGCGATGAGTACGTGAGGGCGACAGGGGACAGATCGCTGGCAAATCTGAGGCCAATTAAACTCGTCATTGTAACATACACAGGAGCACGCGAAACCGCTCTCGGCCAATGCAAGCTACTAGTCACTAGGCGAGGCGTCAAACACCGAATTGTGTTCAACATTCTCCAAGGAAAGTATACGCCAATTCTCAGCTTAGCAGCGTCTGAGGGCATGGGGCTTCTGAAGATACATGACTGCGACTCTCTTGACTCTGTCTACAGTGTCTGCGCGACCACCGCAGGGCTGACAGCGAACGACGTGCTAGCCGAGTATGCAGACGTCTTCAAGGGCGTAGGCAGGCTCAAGGACACGTACACTATCCAGATTGACGAGTCTGTGAGGCCTGTAGTGCACGCTCCAAGACGTGTACCGGTACCACTGCGTGAACAGCTGAGGGAGAAACTCGACGAGCTGGTGGCCGATGCAATCATAGCACCCGTAACAGAAGCCACCGACTGGGTGTCTAGCATGGTTGTCGTGCAGAAGCCCAATGGGAAAATCAGGCTGTGTCTAGACCCCAAAGACCTGAACACTGCCATTCGGCGCGAGCATTACCCGATTTCAACCATCGAGGAGGTGAGCACTCGAATGAAACAGGCACGCTTCTTCACAGTGATGGACGCAAAAAAACGGGTTTTGGCAGATTTCGCTAGATGACAAGTCCAGCATGCTAACCTGTTTCAACACGCCATTCGGCAGATACCGGTGGTTGAGGATGCCGTTTGGCATAAACTCAGCCCCGGAAATCTGGCAGCGCTCAATGAATCAACTGGTGGAAGGCCTGGCCGGCATTGAAGTAATTCACGATGACTTCCTGATCGTCGGTTGCGGTGCTACTGATGAGCAAGCGGAGGCTGACCACGCCCAGAACCTGCGAGCATTCTTGGAGCGGGCTAGAGAGCGAAACTTACGGTTGAACGCGGGCAAGATGAAGTTGACGGAAGTCCCGTACATCGGACATATTCTGACGCGATCAGGTCTCCGGGTGGACCCTACGAAGGTCGAGGCCATCGTGCGAATGCCGGTTCCGGAAGACGTCAAGGCGGTGCAGCGGCTACTTGGTACTGTCAACTACCTTGCGAAATTCGTGCCACATTTATCAGCGATACTTGAGCCGCTCAGACATCTCGTGAACAAGGAGATTGAATGGAGTTGGCTACATATCCACGAGCAAGCGTTCAATGAGATGAAGAGGGCCCTCACAACTACGCCGGTTCTGCAATACTACGATGTGACGAAGGCAGTGTGTATCCAGTGCGATGCATCAGACAGCGGTCTCGGGGCGGGTTTGCTACAAGATGGACTTCCGGTGGTGTATGCGTCTCGGGCGCTGACGGCGACCGAGAGAAACTACGCCCAAATAGAAAAAGAGCTTCTCGCGATCGTGTTCGCCTGCGAGAGATTTGACCAGTACATATACGGGAGAGAGAATGTGTCTGTGCAGAGTGACCACAAGCCTCTGGAAGCGATCTTCAGAAAGCCTCTCGTAACTGCACCGAAACGCCTACAGCGCATGATGCTGCGTCTGCAGCGGTACACCTTGGACGTGACGTATACACGTGGGATCGATATGCATATCGCCGACACACTGAGCAGAGCGTACATTCCCGGCGAGCCGAGTGTCCACGCCGTCAACATCGCAGAGATCGACATGACGAAAGGGTTGTCGGTATCGCCAAGCCGACTGAAAGAGCTGCAAGCAGCCACCGGTGAGGACCGTGTCCTGCAGAAACTGATCCGGGTGACGGTGGACGGGTGGCCTTCGCAGAAATCGGACACTGATCTGGATCTTCGAGCGTACTACAGTGTGCGGCACGAACTGACGGTGCAGGATGGTCTGTTGTTCAAAGACTCCAGGATAGTGGTTCCCGCTCGATTGCGCAAGGACATCATCTCGTCTATTCACAGATCGCATCAAGGGATACAGGGCTGCATACGTATAGCGAAGGACACCGTCTACTGGCCGTTGATGAACCAGCAAATTGCCGATTACGTCAGTCAATGCAGCGTCTGTAACTCGCACAGGCCAGATCAATGCAAAGAGCCGATGCTGCCTCATGATGTTCCTGGGCGGCCGTGGGCTAAGGTTGGCGCCGATTTGTTTGAACTGCATGGCCAACACTATTTAGTCCTGGTTGACTACTATTCAAACTTCTTCGAGCTGATGAGATTGACGTCAAGTACGCGCGCGAAGTGTGTGATCGACGCGATGAGATCCCAGTTTGCGCGTCATGGCTTCTTATGTCGGACAATGGCCCGCAGTTCTCGTGCGGCGAGTTCCAGGAGTTTGCGAAGAAATGGGACATAGAGCATATAACCAGCAGTCCGAGATATGCCCAGAGTAATGGTCAGGTCGAGAGGGCCGTGGGCACCGTGAAGAACCTCGTCAAAAAGGCAATCGATGATGGCGGCGACATCCAGTTGGCGCTGTTGAGTTTCCGGAACACCGTCCGTGAAGGTTACAGCGCGTCTCCGGCACAACTGTTATTCGGACGCCGCTGCAGAACACGTCTACCGACCCAACGCAGGATGCTGAAACCTAAACTCGCCGTCAATGTGTCTCGCGACAGAGCCGCAAACAAAAAGGCGCTGTGTGCACAATACAACCGATCGGCACATTACCTGGTGCCGATAGCACTGGGCAGTGCAATTCGGATGAAGTTGCCTGGCGACGAGACATGGACGCTTGGGGAATGCACGAAGCAGCTGTCCCATCGTTCGTATGCTGTGCTGATCAACGGTCACGTGTACAGGCGCAACCGGCGAGCTCTACGGGTCGTCGACGAAAGGCTGCCGGCGTCGCTACTTGATAGTTCACGCGCGGCGCCTTCTACACACCGTGAAGAGTCACGTCCGGAAGAGTCGCCCAGTTGGGAAGACTCGGCACCTCCGGACGATTCGCCAACTCATGAAGACGCGTCGTGTCGTGAAGATGTCGAATTGACGCCTGTCACGCCAGCACGTGTCACCCCATCTCCGACGCGCAGAGAGACACGTGCTCGCAGGCCACCGGCGTATTTAGCAGACTATCAGCAGTAGCGCCTGTGTTGTATAGTTCTGTTTTGTTTCGTTCCTATTGTTAAAAGAGGGAGGATGTCACGATATTGGTATTTATTACTGGGACATTCTCCGACAGCGACACTGGGCATCGGGGTCACGGGGTCAAGTACGTGACACGATGGCGCGCAGCGAGGTATTCTGTTTGTATTAATTCAATAAATACTTATAACACTTTCTATGCCATGTACAGTTCTAAATAAAGCACCACCGCAACATAACAATAGTGTCACAACGTGGCATTTTCTACGTAGAAGCGACGTGATTTGTATGGTCGCAAAATAATTTTGTACGTGGTCACCACGTGGACATTTCACACGGAGACATCACGTTATTGCCACGTTTAGTACACGTTACATTCAAACAAAAAGTCTTGCTAGTAACGTTGGGGTGATCGCATAAGTTAGCAGAGCCCCAAAAACATATTGGTGAGTGGACTGGTGATAATTATGATCGTCTAAACATCGTGAGGAAAACTCGTTACATTGGCGCCACCTATCAAATAGTTCAGATTTAATATGTGTATTACTCGCTAGGTGGCGCCAATGTAGCCGTTTTCCTCGCGCTACGAAGTTGAACTCGGGGTGTTTGTCGGCGTTATTCACCCCACGGTTACGTGATTGTGTTTCACCCGACCTCGTCTTCTTCGTTCTTTATGCATTTCGTCTCCGTTGGTCAGTTTCCGTTATTGTGACATCAAATTGACTTAAAGAAATCAAGATAAGTTGCACTTCGTGCCATTCACGGGCAGTTTTTTGTCAATAAACAAATGAAGTTTTAAGAATTATACGGCATTACGCAAACGCGTGCGCTAAGTAATTTAGTAACTTTTAGTACTGTATGTAATATTATACACTACACTTTTTGGGGACTTTACAAACCGGTGACACATGACCATGATTTATATTAAAACACACTTTTTAATTAATTGCTCTGGAAGCATTTTATTGCATTTAAATATTCAAACCACAGTACAGTATAAAATATTATACAGTTGTGAACATGATGGTCTAAAAATACAACAAAACGTTCGTTATAATATATTATGATGCATTTCACCAGAAGGAAATGATATAAAGTGTATTACAACAATTATAAGTTAACAACGGCATTATAAGCTGTCTACACATGTACAAAAATCACCACAAACACCAAGATAAAGCATCGTTCAACACAATGGTTTCTAGGGAAACTTAAGCGTAGAAAATAAAGGTAAGTTCTTATATAGCGTAGTATCCAGTCGTTAGAACTTACACTACTCCCTGACACACCTATCTATACACGATCTTTAATTTGTAAATGTATAAAATGTAAATATCATAATCTTTTAAATAAGTTTATGATGAAGTTTATTAAATTGAGTTGCATTTCAAACGGCCATCAAGAACCTTCCATTCACCTCACCCAAAATGCCTGTACTAAAAATTAATGAACAAACTACCAATATGCATGTGCACAGACTGCTGCGTTATCCCAAGATTACATGCGGCTCCTAAGAAATCATTAAACATATCTCAGTCACTCTCGGAGAGAGGCGAGGACGATTCAACAATATCGATGTCATTGGTGCGTTTCTTTGGAGCCGGTGCCTAAATAAAAGAACATAAAAATAATGTTTAATTTAGATATTTAATCATAAAACAAGCAGTATTCATTCTATTAAATGTATAGTGAGTTAAAAAAATATTAAGATTACACCAACACGAGTTTCTCACACCAGTGTGAAATCAAAATATGTGGCGCCGCCCAAGGTACCATATCCATTTTTAAAACAAGGTGAAACTCATGACACCACCGACATTGCATGTCACTCTGAATTGGAAAACACACAGTTTTGTCAATTATTTTTACAACAACAACTCATTTGAAATATAAGTTAGCATTGATGAAATACACAGATGATCAGCATCACAGACGTGCTAACAAATGGACAAATCATAGAACCAGCCATGAACACATGCTCCATGTTAATTAACTTTGTTAGTTTTAGAAGACATGTTATGGTTGACCACTACTATTTGTTGACAGGGTGGATTAGTATCTAACCAAGTGCAGGGCTTAATATTCTCTTTTACTATAGCCTGAGTGCAAGGGGAACCAAACTATACTGCAGGGTTTCTGACTTGAGTAGTCACTTTTTTGCAAGAAGACACAGCTAGAATATATCAGTATCACCTGGTATTTTGGCCCTCCTCTTTTTTTGCGTGCATGTTTCAAGGTATCTGCGATTTCGGCCTCCACATCAGATGCCTTTGCCTTAGGGTGATTCTTCAGGCATGCGAAAAACAAATTGATATATAAAAGCAGGCTACATGAACATATATCAATTTGTTTCACAAAAAAAGTACAGAAACATTAATTTATCATAGTAAGGAAAGTAGCTAAGTCTGATGGGGCGCAGTGGTCGAGCAGTTAGAGTGCCGGACTGTCATTCAAAAGAAAGGCGTTCAAATCCTTGTGCCGGCCAGGCAGTAGATCGGTATAGTTTCATCCACCATGTCGAAATTTGGGCAATTTCGTTCACCCTACGTGGCCTGTATTTTTCGGAAGAGACTAAGCCGTTAGTCCCTTCTACCTGGTGTCTATGCTAGAGGAAGTAAAAGATCCCATGTAGGTAAATGGAAAACCTATCATGGACTCACTGAGTGGCAGAATCATCAACAAAATGATGTTGGTCATATAATGGAAGAAGAACCCTATAAATCACAAGACATAAATAAACTTACTGTTTATGCGATGTTGCCCTTCTTCCCTTTCAGGCTGTAGCCACACCATAAGTCATTTGTTCCGACATTCCTCAGCATTCTACACACAGTCGCCAACAGTGTGTCCCCCCAGAGAAGACAAGTATCACATCTGCAATGTAGTAGATAATGACTATTTTTTATGAAACACCTCTAAGAGCATTGTGGACAGAAATAAAATGTGCTTCTGTCATATATGAAAGGTAGGATTGCATAAACTTTCTTCAGTACAATATACTTTCATAATGCTAAAATAATCTAAAATAAGTTTTTGCCGATTCAACCAACCACCATTACTTGCTTTACTTCTCTTAATGTGGTGACGTGATGAGTTGTTTCCATTGTTTTCTATCTATCATTGCTGCAGCGATAATTCACTCTTCACTAGAGTAAATACACTATATCTTTGCAGAAATATTGGTATATAACTATTTTAATATCAATGTAGATTTTAGCATCAAGATATAATCTGGATTTTTGTCTCTAAATTAACATATATATACCAGCTGCTTCTCTTGAAGGTGGGATCAGCCAGTTTTTCACAAAGCATTCCGAGTTCTTCAGGTGTGTTGACGGGACTCGATAGCACACCCCCAGTTCTTCTTCTGCTGCTCGACTGACATCTGCATCATTTCAGCCACTGTTTCCTCCAAGCTTTGCAAGCGCAACAGGGTTCTGCGTTGCAAACCTATCACCAGATAATTGCGTTATGCTCTTAAATGTATTTTGCTGATATGAATGCAGACGTGCCATGTTTATTATCGAGATCAATTTTTTCCTAAAACAAAATATTTAGAATTAATTGTTTGCTACTAGCCTACACCCAACCATGGAAGTGGGAACAACAATCTGCTCATTTACACTGGTGCCATGTGGTGAACTGGTCACCACTTTGTTCTCTTAAAGAAAAAAGATCCTCAAGAAAACCATTGCATATCAAAAACATGCAAGCAAATAACTATTGTTATGTACATCGCCAGTTGGTAGACGAGAGGTCTATGGTCCAAGGAAGCAAATGAAACCTAAAAAGAGGCATGTGGACATTGGCATATTGGAGGAGATGCACTTACAAAATGTCTCACCTCCAATAGGTTTTCATTTCACCAACTAACAACAGGTTATGTTTTATCAGGCTGGCAAAATACAATAGCCAATGATACAATATATGGATGCAATTTCCAGTTCTGGACACAGACTGCAAGCTACGGGGTAGAAACACCTTAAAATAAGGTCAATTGATTTCCTCATCACACACAAACAACACAGATGAGCTGCTAGCCTAACATAAAACATTGGTGAATGTTTCAGAGAAAAACTTAAGAAATCACTACAACTAAAATATAATATTACAACGTTAATATATAGACAGTTGTTCACATGTATGTAGTGGATAAGTACAGCACAGAGTAAATACCTGATGTTGAAGGTCAATATGTGGACATTTGATTGTTCTGTCTTGCACATATCATTTATTTTACGTACATACATACACGTAGACATATGCGTTGTACTTCGTCCAATTATAGCTCTCTGAGAATTTGATCTTGTTGAGTACAATTAGTACATTGTCGGAAACCATCGTTAAACATTGTCGTGAGTGTATATATGATAATTCACATATAAAGTCACCTTGTTAATATGTATATATTTATACTTTATGGTCTTGCTAAATATGAAGTGAAAATCAACCAACTATATCCAATTTAATCTTAACTAGTAATAATTTTATATCTAGTACATAATAATTATATTTTTCCCATGTGTCAGTCCCACTTATCACTTGCAGTAATAAGCCGAGGAAGTTGTGGTAGTTCTGCCTTGGAGATAACACGGACATTGTCTGTTGCCTCAAGGTGCTCGTCGTCTTCATCTGTATGAACATTATTTTATTGTGATTAAACAATAAGTAATATATTGTCAAATTAAATACAAACAAGGTCAATTTAAACAATTTCCTGGTTTGTTCATCAACTATGTTTTTTTAATTTACGTTATTATGCCATTAAGCCATTGTTATTAGACCATATTAGCCAAATAATCATAATATTTATTTCATTCTGTTTATTTTTCAATTACGTGTATATTATAAAAACTGCACGGAAACAGTAGTATTACTTCCATGCAGTGTTTGCCTATTTCAAAAAATCTATTTTTCAACAAAACATGTTTGCATTAAACATAAAACTAATACATTATGCAGTATTTTTTCTTGTCGACATCTAATAATTGATGGTATCCAGATAACTAGTCACTTACATTTCCTGTTGCATGTATCCACGACTTGTGGACCACCTCCACAGCTTCTTCGTGGACAAACTCCACTACCACAAATTCTCCTTGCGACATCTACAAAAACACAGGTCGTATATATTTGTTTTGTTAAATCCATGCATATATGTTATTGAAAAGAAAGTTTTAGTGGTAGTCATTGTAATAATTACCTACTATATATGTTTATGCTTGTCAGCGCTTGATAGATGCTTGATTTTTGCCATTTTGTTTTTAGACTTACTTGGTCCTGTGCGGAGCACAATGTTCTCAACATCCTGGTATGTCACCCTTCCGTACCAAACACATTTCTCGTCACATCTTTCACAGCCATGATATACTAAAAACTGCTTCGTAGCCCTCACCAATGCTCGTGCAGGAGCATCACAAACAATCCACTTCAGAATCACTTGAATGGTCTTCTCATCATAGTGTAGCCCATACTGCATAATGTGATCCAAGTCTTGTATGGTGTCCAGCAAGAAATCTAAATATTTGGTTTGGAAGTGCCGCAGGTTATGGCCACTGGGAAGACAGTGACTGATTCAATCATGATAGCACACAAGATTGGCCACAAACATGTATTGGAACTCCTGAACAGGGGAAGATCATCGATGTTCAAGGAAATCTCTATCCTGTCTGTTTTGTCCTTCGTTTCTTGGGGATACTAGTCGAAGTTCTTCTTCAATGAATCTTCAACTCCCAAATACACATAATTCATGCCTGACTTTTCTTCGGTTCTCATGTTTTTGTCTGTTTTTAACAAAGTACGGGCAGATGATGGCAAACTGTCAACTGTTGCAAGTCCATTCCTTTTCAGCAGTTCCAGCAGATCATCTGTTGCACTGGGTTTTATCGTGTGCTTAATGCGCCAGGACACCAAGTCCTCGGCTAATCATGTGTTTTTGTTTTCATCACGTTCTTCATCTGAAGAAAAGTTGACCACAGGTGCATCCATCAAGTCCCACACTGGTCCATCACCATCCTTGTCAGCGTGTTGTTCAGTGTCTTCTTCCACAGAATCACTCCCCGAAGAAGGTTAATTGATCTGAACATTCGCTACTACCTCTACAACGTCTAACTAATACAACCTCATCACTGTCACTATGCAGACGTCTTTGGGCATCTTCATTCATGAATGATGCTGAACTTTTTGCTGCAACCCATTTCCTGTTGTACTGTGCATGAAGCTTCTTCCTTTTATCCATTTTGTACGTACTCAAATAAGCGCTATTATTGTTTTAAATACCTTTCATTTTGTATTTGACCTCAGGGCAATTTCACCATTAACTGGCTAACGAATAAAGGGATGTTGGTTGTAGGAAAGAAAGTAACAGGGGAAAATATCAGACAAAAAGTAACAGTGATTCCATGGAAAGTTAGCCTGAGAGGTATATAAAATTCTTGACCCATTTACTACTTCTACATCTCCTTCTTATTAAACAATTAAGCTAAAACAATTTGATTTCATAATTGTGGATTGGGAAATAATGGGTGTTTGCATAGTACGTTACCACAGTTAGCGAGCTAGTTCCAGAGGCGATCGAGAAAGTCGTCTAAATTTCACCATGACAAGAATGTTTTGGATCTATGTTAAAAACACTATTGTAGTGTTTTCAATCTACATTCAAATTACTACTGCAGCGATTCTTAATCCATGATTCGCGACCAAAAAAGGTTAAGAACCGCTGACCTACAGCGTGCGTCGCGCACCAGGAAACCTCGTACTTGACTGATTGCCCCGGGTTTTCACATACCGTGTAGAGAGCAACAAAACAGGCATAACAATAGAAACAAAGTTTGTATTGTCAGAAACCAGTTTATAATTAAGTTGAACGCCATTGCAATGAGTAATAATAAAGACGGGATAGACGAGTTTGTAAGACATTTTACGTAAAAAAAAAATGCACAATTTCAAGTGTAACAAATAACTTTATTTTTCATTTGTAACATGTATGTATTGTCGCCTTAAGCTAGGATTGCATATGTACAGAACGGCGTACGGAGTGGGAAATAGTTCTGTAGCGATGTCACTTCTGAGAATCTCCTGTAGGATTCAAATCGCTGCACGAAGTAATTAAATTGTCCGCATCTGTGTGAAAGAACGCATCTGCCTACGTACATATTATATTATGGAACTGTAATTAATTTCCGCTGGGCGCGTGCCGCATCCACATTCCGTTTCAGTACATATGGAATCATAGCTTTATGCTCCAGTTGGGAGCAAAGAGGGTAGGTAAAGTAACCCCTGTATATATATATGTATGTATATATATGTATGTATATATATATATGTATGTATGTATATATATATATGTATGTATGTATATATATATATATACATACATTTCATGCACAAGTCAATGTCAATTGTTTATTCATCATCATTATACTGGCACAAGTGCTAAAACCGAGTAAAACCTGTAGTTAAAAGTAGGGCACAGTGAAGATTTGCGGGTTTAATTATAACTCACTTTTTTAAAGGCCTTTTTGTTAAAAATAAGTTCACCTGAATAAACCATATCTGTATTAAAATCGTGGCCCCAAAATATGTTCTCACAAAACATAACAGTTGTTTGAAAAGGAACATGATATGTGAACTAAACATTAATTTTTCTGAATAGACTATCACGTCCCTTAGCAAAAAAACTAGATTTTCTATAGAAAACTTAAGGATTTTTGCGCATAGTTTTCTATTCAAGACTATAGGAAATTTTCTATACGTTCCCTAAAAACTATAGAATTCTATAGAAAATTCTATAGAATTCTACAGAATATTCTATAGAATTCTACAGAATATTCTATAAAATTCTGTAGGAAATAAAAATTTCCATAATTAATTTATAGTTTTCTATAGAAAACTATAGAATACTATAGGAAATTTATAGTTTTCTATAGAATTTTTTGCTAAGGGGACTGTACATTATTATTCTGATATCCAACATCTTTTATTTGGACTACTTGATTGTAACGGTAGTGCTTGCATATAACTGAATAAGATACAAACAAAACGTCATGATCACAATTATTGTATGTTTATTACGTAGCTATCTAGCTACACGTGCACACTGGTCTAACCCTAGCCTAGACTGGTTCACTACTCTAAACAACGATCGCTAGAATCTCCTTGTCGTGGGTAGCGTAGCCGGCGAGAAATGTAGACCACTGGTCAAAGAATTCGGGAATGGTCAGGACATTATGCTTTGATGGTGTGGGTCGATACACCACGGCCAGACGCACAGTTGCGTCACCCGTATCCAGATAACAATCCATGTGTTCAAAATGTATGTAGTCGCCAGTGGTACTGGAGCCATGGAGGTGGAATGATATGACAATCTTATAAAGCAATGCCACACCACCTCCATTTCTACTGCCGGGACGGAGTACATGTTTCATGATATACCCAGAAGGGACCAACTCAACAATGCATTTCTTGTCTACGGAAGTCTCCAGCCATGTCTCTGTGAGAGCAACAACATCATAGTCCTGTGTAACAATGTAGTCGCTCAGAGACAAAGCCTTGTTCTTGATGGATCTTGGATTAAGGCAACATACCCCAAGAGACTTCTTCGCAGGTTGTACATGCACATAGTCGCATTTAATCCTCACCAAATTATTCTTGTTTACACCTAATGCACTCGTGATCTGACCACGACCATGGGAACTGAATTGTCCCACTTCTAGGAATATACCTCACAGTACTGTTATGGTATGTTGGTGGTGGTCGATGACCGATCACAGTAGGTATCCGTATCTGTATTGCACAACTTTGGCCATAGTTTGTCGCTAGGCCAGTATTGTTCGTGCTGGTGGGCGGCATTACCTTTGACCGCGACCATTGTCTTTGACCACCTCTGGTCCCCCTGTGGGTCGGCCTAGCGTTACAGATGCCCAATGGTCTTAATTCGCAGAACACAGACTTGGTCACACGCATGACAGATTTAGAAGTATGTTGCATTAGTTGTCTCAACTGATAGCTTGAATACACGATCACCATGGTGATCGTCACAGTTCGCTGGAGATGGCACTACAACTGCACTGTACTGTCTTATAAAAGTACTAAAATCCGGAAAGATAAAATGTTCACGTTGAAAGTGGTGGCGTTACAGTCGTCCGTATCAAATTAGGTGTATAATCAATGTTCATTACAGCGTATAGTTTGCAATAATGTCAATATTACATGGACAGTGTTACACGTGGCAGCTGCACAAGCGCACACTTCTCTCAATTATAGTATCACATAATTATAGGTAATTGAGGGTAATTATGTGTTCAAAGTTAATACTAGCTTGTGCTTGGTAGTTTTAGATGAACATGTAATATAGTTGTTGTGGTAGAGTCGAATACTATGTTGTAGTTAAGACTAGTTTCTTCTTAGTCAGTTTATGATATGATACTAATGGTGTTGTTGTTCAAACCAATACCTGTTTGTTCTTTGACATTATATATGTAGTGCGTAATATTAAGACGACAATGTGTTATGAAATTTATTGCAATTTTTAGTCTCAGAAAATAAAATTAGTAGAAATGGTACTTGAAGAGTGATTTTCCAGTGTATTCCACACACGCACGCATGCATTATTCCTCTGTCTGAGTTCATACGCAGGTACCTTAGATACACGCGTATGCATGCACAATATATCTCTCTGAGTTCACACGCCTACCTGAGTCTGCTGACATGTAACTCACATCCAACCGTGTATAGTCATTGGTCACACGTAGCCACACCGCCCTCCGTCCATACGTTCTCACGCTTACACCCATCCTTGCTACCTGAGTCTGCTGACATGTCACTCACATCCAGCCATGTATTGTCGTTGGTTCATGCGTAGCCATATCCCTCTCCACAAACACGTTCGTTCGCGTACATCCATCAGTTTAGTCATTGATCCGTGACGTTTGATATGTCTTCTATCTGAAACAAATAGAATACGTTAGAAACCGTCAGAATCCTTCAGAACCTGCTTGAACCTTTGTGAACCGGATTGAACCGGTTTCAAGTTGTTAGAACCGGATAAAACCGGTTAGATCCGGTTAAAACCTGTCCAGATTTAGAAACGTGTGCAAAGATACATCCACGATGAAACAACACTCCTGTAGGCATTGCGGCATCGTTCTCGATACCTACGACAACTTACAACGGCACATACACCAGACAAATTCATCAACGTCGATCCAGTCACCACAAGTTGACGACCATGCCTATAGCAAGTCACCACCGCGAGTGGTACCATCTGACGAAACACCGAAAATCTCGGAAGAGATTTCGCGAGACGATATAACCTGTTACGTCACATGAGGATGTCATGCTGCAGGACACCATCACAGAAAAGCGATACACACCGATGTGAGAGATGCGCATGAGAATTCACGAGACGAGACCACTTGTTACGTCATATCAAGACGGTATGCAGCAGACGTGAAGAGGCAACCGACCCACCGCTATCCAGGCGAGCGAGACGCGAAGAGCGACCGCGTATGAGCAACGACGACGATCCTATACGTCCTCCGCCACGACTCCCCTTCGCCGACATTCTGTCTAGGGAACTGCGAGATGTCGTTCGAGACCACTGGTCGGCCATCCGAACCCACGTGACCAGAGGACCTGTTCAATCAAGGTAAAATTACAGGGTGTCAACACCCGACACGTCTGTTCTAGAACCGTCACTGAAAACCATGTTCCGCGAACAGACGCACGCGTTCAGAATTAACCTCAGTTACGGTTTCGAGTTGAGGAACAAGAACACGGGGCGATACAGATAGTATCACTCGTCCTGCAACTGTTGTGGTCGTTACCTTGATGAACATTGTCTTATTACCAACACCGAAGACTTTGACGCATTTCTGGAGCGTATCCGAAAAACATACATGTTACAGTGTGTGATCAATCAACGTCCGGACAGTCAATAAGTATGCGAGGTGGTCACGAATGTCACATTCTTCGTCAACCGTATCGCACACCATCCGATAGGATGTGTGGACGTCACACTTCCGAGGTATATCAAGAAGAACAAAGTCGGACTGGAAAGAGAACCCAACAACTTCAAAAGGTACACTGACAATCTGTGTCTGTTCCGGTGCCTGGCTCTACATCGTGGGTGTGACCGACGTCACCTGGAATCCACTGTGAAGGTGTCCACGAGAAGTACGATCGAGACGGAGTGGCTATGAAAGACTTTGACGGGGTGACGATGGGCGACCTTTATAGACCACCTTTGAGACCAAATAGTGTGTCTACACACTCGTCGAACCGAAGGAAAAAGCCGGAAAGGCGACTGCCGAACTCGTGCGTCATTCGTTATGTCACAATTCCGACACGTCGTACGTCAATCTCCACGAGACACACGTTTCATACATACAAGACGTGAACATGTACTGTCACTCTTATCGATGTAAGAAGTGTGGTGACTCGTTATGGAAATACGTTTCCAAACTGGAGAGGCACGAGCGCACGTGTACGGGAGGCTTGCGACGAATTTATCCAGTGGCGTCTACCATCCGTCTCCGACAGTGTTCCATCGTTTGGACGACGAAAACATTCGTGTCCCCGAATGGCTGCGCTACTACCCCTATCGTGCCACCTTTGACTTCGAGTCCTGGTTCGATACGTCACTGCTTACATCGGACAGTGCCAAGGTCCACTGGGTGGCTCATCACATGCCGTTGAGGGTGTCTCTGGCGAGTAACGTAGTCGGATTCGAACAAGTGCAATGTCTCATCACGGTTGGCAATAGCAACAAGTTGGTGTCCGACATGATGTTGATCCTTCAATCCATGAGGTATGCCGCCTACGAAGCCATCGAAAACGATTACGAGAGCGTGTTTCATCAATTCGTGGAAGAGAAGGCGAGCTGGGACGAAGGGGAGGCACATGCACAGGCAGAGGACAAAGAGTCACAGCGGCAACCGACCAACCCCTACAAATCGCTCATGGGTTAATTGCACAGTTGGCTTCATCAGTTGCCTGTCATCGGATCCAACTCGGGCAAGTACGATCTGAACGTCGTCAAACAGTTCCTGTTATCCTACTTCCTGTCCACGAAAGAAACAGAGGATGAAGAGGAGGAGGAGGAGGAAGACAACGAGGGTGTCGACGCGTTTTTTGTGATTAAACGTAACAACACCTTCATGTATCTACCGACGGCTGACCTGGAATTTCTCGATATGTCTCACATCATTGCTCCGGGATTCTCGTACAACAAGTACTTGAAAGCGTACGGTTGCAAGGTCACAAAAGGGCATTTCCCGTACGAATACATGGACAGCTTGGATAGACTCGACGACAAAGAAGCCTTCTTCAGTCGACTGAAGAATGAAGGTATATCAGACGACGACTACACCAGTTGTCAAGAGGCGTGGTGAAACAACGACACGAAGATGTTGCAGGACTTTCTCATCTGGTACAAAAACAGGGACGCCTTACCGTTCTTGGAGGCCATCAACAAACAGTTTGCCTTCTACCGGCAACGCGTCTCGACGTGTTCAAACAAGGCATCAGCATACCAGGTTTCACTTTGACCTACCTGTTCAACTATGTTCCGGAGAAGACCTTCTATACGCTCTTCAATGAGACGAACAAAGATCTCCATCAGCTGGTGAGAGATAACATCGTCTGAAGGGCGTCCCTCATCTTCACCAGACATCACGAGAAAGGGGTCACGAAGATACGTCGGAACGACTACGGTGCAGCAGCTCGAACGTGTCAGTCCATAGTTGGCTATGACGCGAATGCTCTTTACCTCTGGTCCCTATCGCAAGACTTACGGACGGGATGGTACACGCGACGACGGGAGGAGGAGTTCCGGCCCGAAGCGGCACAGCCGACCGTACAGATGGCTGCAGAATGACTGACGTGTGAGTCCGAACGTACCGGACGCGCTAGACGTCATCAATCCAACAGACGAGAGAAGAGAATCGGCAAATTGTTCGTGGACGGTTGGCGCAGCGAAACAAAGTCTGCCAATCAGTTTCACGGATGCTATTACCGCGGATGTCCGTCTACCCGAGGTCAACGGGAAACCCATGGCTCAACTACTCGCCGAAACGCGAAAGAACACGGCCTACTTTCGTTACTTTGTCAAGGTGGTCGAGTTGGTGGGAATGCGAGTGGAAAGAGACGAGACAAGACGCGATCCGTGTGTGAAATTGTTTCTGGATGCCATATTTCCTCGCCTTCGACACGTGCGATGGAAGATGACGTCACAACAGATCCTGACAGGCGTACGCAACGGCACCGTGTTCGGAATGATTCAGTGCGACATTTGTTTACCGGAGGAATTTCGCGCACACTTTGCGGAGATGCAGCCCATCTTCAAGAACACTCACATGACCCGCGATGACCTCGGGCCGTTCATGCGTCGATACACCGAAGAACACGACATCATGGCAATCCCGCGCCGTATGCTCGTCGGAAGTTATCGTGGAGATAAGATCTTGCTCGCCACACCTCTCTTGCGATGGGTGCTCGAGCACGGACTCGAGGTGACCCACGTCTACCAGGTCATCGAGTATACACCGGTCGCCTCCTTCCATCGATTCGGCGAGGCAGTGTCCGCTGCACGTCGCGATGGAGACGTCCAACCCGACAAGGCCATGATCGCGGACACCAATAAGTTGATGGGGAATTGTTCGTATGGGAAATTTATCAGTAACGTCGATATGCACCGTAACGTCACCTACTGCATGGAGAAGAGGGCGTCGATCATGATCAACGATCGCCGATTCCGACAGCTCGACGTCGTCACCGACGATGCGTACGAGATCGCGATGTACAAGCGCAGCGTGATATACGCCTTGCTCGTGCACGTGGGCTTCTTCGTGTTGCAGTGGGCCAAACTGCACATGTTGGAGTTATACTACGATTTGATGGACAGGTACGTGGAACGTCCGCTGTTCGAGTATTGCGAAACCGATACTACTCGTGACCCCGGCACTGCGCAACACTACTTTCGTCACCGTTCCGAATTGCTACCGTCCCAATGTATCTAGGTTGTTTTCATGCTTTTAAAGACAATTTAAAAACATGTCAAAAATCACCTAAAAATGGCATTTTATTTCATTTTGAGAAATACCCTGAAAGAAAAATGTCATGTTAGTAAGCACAAATATATTATTGACATTTACACGGGTTTGTTTTGTGAACAAATGCATATTAGGTGTGCTACAGCTTCATAAAAATGTTACAACAATGTTGATAGACGGCCAAAACTTAAAGTGTATTTTTGGCACAAACCCTTTGGCACACATTTGCGCCGATCATCAGAGCGAGTACGTGCGCTGTCGACTGGCTGGACGTCCGTGGAGCGGCACCAAGCTGTGTTGCAAGGCGCGCAAAGCATACGACACAGGGACTTTTCAAGGACAAATAGTCCGGCGATTGTTTTCTGGGTCTGTGCAGCAAGACCTACCATTGTTCGGGTCCCGTCGACAAATACAGCACAAAGGGACTGAACAAACGGCTCAACACCAGCGACAAGCAGGCGTTCCTGGGCGTGTTGACCAATTGACGGATCGGAAGCGGAAAGAACCGCTGACGTACTTCCAGGAACGTGCGGCTTTGACCTACTTCTACGCCAAGTGCGTGGTCCACGAGAATGGAGTCACCAAGGGTCCGGTGGAATTGTAACGATCTATTGCTGTGTAAGTCTACGCCGAAACACTGCTCTCACAAAGAGGAAACGCGGCCCTACGTCAGTTGGGCTTAGAGGCGCCTCTAGCTGTCACGCGGTTAGTAGGCAGACAGTAGACCACACAAAAATAACACTATTTAGACAGATGTCACGCAATCGATCGTCATAGAACACCATGTCACGGACGCGAGCGGTCGTATGAGAAGCGGTGTAGCAACAGTCGGGGTGTACCTGTACGTCTTGTACGTCTTGTACGTTTCCCTTCGCTCCTCTCGTGGTGGAGGTTTCGTCTTATCTAACGTCATGACCAACGCGACATTGTCGAACGTGACCACCACCACCACCTACTGGAACACGACGTCACGCAATCATGGATACGCGATGGAAACATCCGTTCACCTGCATCATCGCGGGTCCAACGCGGTGTGGTAAGAGCACGTTTGTGACGCACATGCTACGTCATGCCACAACGATGATAGATCCACCTCCCGAGAAGATAACGTGGTGTACGGAGAATAGCAGAGCGCTTACGCGTCTGTAGACAACGACTTGATACAGTTCGAGGAAGGGTTGCCGAGCGGCGCGTTCGATGCATCGACACGAAACCTCATGGTCATAGACGATCTGGTGGCGGAAACGGACGAACGTGCCACGACCTTGTTCACGAAAAAGAGTCATCACCAGAACACGTCCGTACTGTATCTCGTGTAGAACTTGCTTCCGAAAAACAAGGAGAGTCGCACGATCAGTCTAAACGCGCAATACATGGTGGTCGTCAAGAATCCTCGCAAGGCGTAGCAGATAGGACACTTGGCGCAACATATGTATCCGGGACGCCTGAAGTTTCTACAGGACGCGTTCAAAGACGCCACGTCGTCACCGTACGGCTATCTTTTGATCGTTCTGAAATAGGACACCCCCGAAGACATGCGTCTGCGCACGGCCGTCTTTCCGGACGACGGCGTTCAGTACGTATAGGTATAAGACGACCGCGCATGCGCCTGGTCTCTTCAGTCGCACCATGTCCGATCACGTGAAGAGACACCTATTCTGCATACAGGCACTGAACAGATACAAGAGTGCCAAATTGAGACGAGCCATCATCAAAAACACTGACGCCGATCTTCTGTGTGCATTGGCCGAGTGTGCCTACAACATAATGAAAAAGAACGTTCCCTTGACCGCCGTACAGAGACGACGTTTGAGTAGGTACAAAACGAAACTGGGCGAGTTGGGACTGAGAAGCGTGCCGGCGGCAAGGAGACGTCGGATCTTGCTTCAGGGTAACCAGGTCGGCGAGGAACAGACTGACGGTTTCCTCTCAGCTTTGCTAGCACCGTTGGCCGGTGCGGTCTTTCTACCCTTGCTCAAAGAGGTGCTACTCAAGTAGACGATGGAACACACGAAAGATGACCACCGACGGATACCCTAGGACGCAAGGTGCTGGTCCTCGACGACAAGATGAAAGTCATACTCGACAGACGCGACGGCGACAAGGTCGTCGTGCATAATCAAGTGTTGTAACGGTACAACGCGTTTCCCGATCGACGCATGCACGAACCGGTACGCGTGGAGACGGTGAACAAAGATCCACACTAACAAGGTTCCCCAGTGGCCACGTCGGCGGCGCTAGCGGGAAGTGGGGGCGGGAGGTATAGAAGCGGAAGTCGTCGACAGCGTTCCCAACGAGAAGTCACGGGGAGTGCGCGCGGAGAGATCATGCACAAAGGAGTAGCGGTACCCGGAAGTAACGTGGAGGATCTCGTGAACGATCTCTTTCGCGCGAGAAAGACCGTCGGCGATCCGACGGGATGGCAGGTATTTGCGCGCCAACTCTGCGACATGATTGTACCCATGGAGTTGGTGGGTAACGAGGCCAGGAAATTGCATGTTCAACAGGCACAAAAGAAGAGTGCAGTGGCGGAAGCAGCCACACGATCGCTCGTTAGAGCACGACGAACGCTGCAGTGGACACCCCTCGCCCGTCGACGACGAATGGACCCGTCCGCCCTACCCACGCCACCGTCAAAAGGACGCAACACATCTGAATTTCGTCGATGTGTGCAGTCTGAGAAGAGTCAACGTCGGTACGACGTTCCTACTCACGGTGATCGACGTCTTTTCGAAAGTGGCCCGATGCGTTCTGCTGAAGACCAAGTCGGCGATGTCGATGGTGAGGGCGCTGGACGGACTGTTCATCGACTACGGTGATCGTCTGCTGACTTGCAGACCGATAGAGGACTGGTATTCCTGAACCATGGCGTTCGGGTGTATTTGAAAAGAACGGTATCCATCACTTCTTCACCTGCACTTCACCATCACTTCTTCACCAAGGCGAGCATCGTGGAACGCTTTAAGCGTTAAAGACGCGTGTGTGGCGATACCTGAAAAAACACGAGACCTGGCGATATATATATATATCCTTCAGGATCTGGTACGCTCGTACAACGACACCACCACCCCAGCATCGGTATGCCTCCATCGCAGGTGAATGCGTCGAATCAGGAAGAGGTATGGCAGCGGTTGTACAGCGGTCGCCACGGCAAAGGTGTGCCCAAGTACCACGTGGCGGATCGCGTACGTTTAAGCAAGATCAAGAGACGCTTCGATAAAGGTTACATGGCAAATTGTACCGAGGAAATATTCACGATACGCGAGGTGCTTCCGTCAGATCCGCCCGTCTATCGCTTGACGGACGATATCGGAGAGACACTGGACGGAACCTTCTACGAACCAGAGTTGCAGAAGGTAACGGTTCCGGTCGATAAACTGTACCATGTGGAATTGATAGTGGAGCGACGCAAGGTGGACAGGCGAAGGAAAGTGTTTTTGAAATGGTTCGGATACCCTTCGAAATTCAACAGCTGGATCAATGCTAAGGCCCTCGTCGGCTATAAAGACTAGTTACGCGTCCGACAAGCTTTCCTTCGTCCACCCATGACGGACGATACAACAACAGTCTCCGTTAGCGACGAAGACGACAAAATTGACGCTCCGACGGAGAACGATAGGACTCCGTGGCACATCTTCAGCACCGCGTGTCCCAAAGAGGAGATAGTGTTTTTGTGTCAGGTCGTCATCTTGTACACGGTTATCTTGGTCAGCATCTACAACATGTCGATCGGACACGGAAATCCGACTCTGTGGACGACCCTGTTAAGCAGTTCGTTGGGTTACCTGCTACCCAGCCAGACGTTGAAACATGACGACGAGTGATTTATATCTAACGTTGCCTAGCAATGCCTCTATGCGCACGCACCCCGATAACACCGTGGTGCATTACATCATGGACTTGCCTCGTCGTGCCGTGCTGTCGGGCAGCGGCGAGTGGGACTGCGGTATGGTAGAGTTCCGCTACCTGCACAATTGGTACAACGTTCGTGAGGAGGATACCACGTTCTACCTCTACAAGTCCGATAGTACAGGATACACTGCGTCTGCCGAGATCGAACACGGATATTACTACACCGTGACCCAATTGTTGCGCGCCATCAACAGGGCACTGTTGAAAATGTCGACGGTTAAGGTCAAGGCGAAACTGAGCTACAGCGACATCTCTCACAAAGTGACCTTGCACATGACACCCACAACAGAGTTTAGCATACCCCTAGGGAGTGCCATGGAGACCATATTAGGTTTTCATACGACGGTGAACACCAGTACTGACACAAAGTCCACGCGCACCCACGTCCCCCCACCCATACGTGGAAACAACATCAGACCGACGTCGACCACCGATACACCAGACAGTGTTGGTAGTGCTGAGTACGCCTACGAAAAAGAGACCGCTTCCGTGGTTGACATGCATCAAGGATTCACAACCATGTACGTCTACACGGACGTCGTGGAGTCACGTGTCGTCGGCGACAGTCTCGCACCGTTGTTGCGGAGCGTTGCGGTTATCGGACTGAACGGGTCCAACGTGTCCAAGGGTTTCGATAACGTCCAATACATCCCTCTCTTGTGTAAAGAGTTCGGGATGATAGAGATCGCTATAAGAGACGACACCGTACGACGCGTGCCATTCGATACCAACGAGGACACGGACTAGGTAGTCTATTCTGAGGTATACTGCGTAGCTTCATGTCAAGAGAGGCGCCCTGGCGTTTGGAAAGAGCGGTATCGACCGTTGCGCGCATAGCCGACGACGTCTTGTCGGGACAAAACATAAGAACGGCTGCCAAAACGTCGCGTCACCGTTGCCGGTAGGGACATGTTGAGCGACGACTTGACCCCTGGTGTGCAACCGAGTAAGCATACAAGACGCGCACCCGTCATGAAACGAGTCAGTACAACTGGGAGACGAACGAAGACACGCTCGTCGCGGAAACATGAGCCCGATATATTCGACGATGCCTTTCGTGCATAAACAATCGTGTGAAAGGGTGAAGAGCGAGCTCGATCTCTTCACAGTGCCTCCGACTCAGACCAGCATCACCGATAGCCACACGGTACAACACCAACCCATGTCCTCGCTCGACACGGGCGGACCGATAGAATTCGTCATACCCGGATCGGGAGACGATTACCTGAATCTCGCCAGCACGATGCTACACGTTCAAGCGAAGGTGACCCGTGCCGACGGAGACGACCTCGACGCCGCCGATGCCGTCGGTCCCGTGAATAACTGGCTCCCTTTGCTGTTCTGTCAGGTCGACGTCTACCTGAACGGAACGCTCGTGACTCCATCGACCAACACGTACCCGTACCGGTCCTACACAGAGACGCTGCTGATTTACGAAGATGCAACTGACGAGTCAGATGTGGCACAAGGACACGGGCAATCGCATGGAAGCCGTCGAAATAGCCGCCGGAGATGCAGCCAACGCGGTGTTCATCAACAGACGCAACAGGATCGCTCGGAGTCGCGTGGTCGACATGATGGGTCGTCTCCACGTGGACCTGTTTCTCAAGGATAAATTCCTCATCAACGGCGTAGAGGTCAATATACGTCTGGTGCGCAGCAAGGATACGTTCGCCTTGAAGGCCGGCGGCGCCAACCCCGACTACAAGATAAAGATAGTCAACGCCACACTGTTCATCAAGAAGGCCACACTGAATCCGGTCGTGCAGATGGCTCACGTCAAAGCCCTGGAAAAAACCACAGCTAAGTATCCGATGCGATCCATCGACTGCAAAGTCTACTCCATACCCACAGGTACCCGCTCGCACACGCACGAGAATATCTTCCTTGACACTCTTCCAAAACTTCTAGTGCTGTGCTGCATCGATAACGACGCCTACAACGGAACCTACGCCAAAATATGTTCCACGCCAAAAAGCAACCACATCAACGTTCTCGCCGTGTATGTGCACGGACGACAGATACCCTCCAAACCTTTCCAGCCCAATTTCGACGACGACCTCTTCGACAGGTACTACCACAAACTGTTCACCTCGACAGGTAAGGTGTGGTAGGACGAAGGGAACGGCTTGTCTTGCGCCGACTTCCTACACGGCTACACCTTCTTCGGCTTGGATCTCACCACAGACGCGTGCGACGACTGCTGCTTCCATCTGGTACAAAAGGGCAACCTGCGCATCGAGGTTCATTTCAGCGATGCACTGACGGCCACTGTGAACGTCGTCGCCTATGCCGAGTTCGAGACCGTGCTGGAGACCGACAAGAGTCGCAGCGTCATCTACGAATTCTGATGGAGACCCTGCAGATCGCCCGCCTACTCGCCCTGGATCCACACGCCGAGGCCATCGTTCGCGCGACCGTAGCCAAAGACAGACTACTCGCGATGACGATATACGCTTACCCGGCTGCCTTCGTATGCAAACGCACAACACCAAGAAGAGTCCCGTGTCTAACGTTTGCGGACAATACTGTGTTGCTTATCTCATGTTTCGCAGTTGCGGACTTCATATGAAAGAATTCATGAACGGTTTCGGCACTGATCTGGTAGCAAACGATTGCCGTGTATTTGATTGGCTTAAACAATTGAAATAAGATGTGTTTCGACACTATGTTTACTTCTGTTTCGCTATCGATAACTAGGTCATCATAGGTTGACATACCGTGCATGTACAGTGTTTCATTAACGGGCAGGTATCATCATCATCATTATCGTTCGAGCCTATGGTGCGGTGGTCAGACACCCGTAAGCTCACGACCTCTGCCGCGGTGTTCATTCACCCGCTAGTCATGTCACATCGTCCACTTGTCTTCAGTTACTAAAACCCGGTTTCATGCATGATATCACACACGCATGCATATGTTCAATACGCTTGTATCTTTAGTCAATAAAATTCGTGTGCACTCGTATACTCTTGTGTTTCGTTAGTTCTTTCGTACTCGCGCATTCACACACACACATCTCTCTAAGTGAATACCTCATTAACCCTAATTACCCCTCATATCCCACCTTCCCGCAGGAGGCACTACCTCCATAACATTCCACCACTACTTCTTTCCGCCAGGAGGTAGGTCACATGACAGGCGCCATCTTAGAATTTCTCCATGGTGCACCGGTTTTCATGTCCGAAACTAAGCAATGACTTCTGACGTGACATTTCTTTCCCATTAGGGAGGTATCCGAAACTATTCTTTAATAAATCTTCTAGATATACACGAAATGAGTACTGAACAAAACTGGTACGTATCGAAACGGCCTCTCTTACTACTCGCGGGTCTTCGTTAACGAAGATTTAACAAGTCGTAGGTCAATGTTGGCCTATGAATGCAGAAAACTTAAAAATAAAAAAAGATCAATGACTGCTGGTCTGCCAACGCAAAAAATATGGTCAAAGTCCTCAGTAATAAAATCTGCTAAATCACATCTGTAAATGATCTCCAGTTGTACATATGCAAATGATCATCAGTTGTACATCTGTAAATGATCTCAAGGTGTACGTTGTTGTCAATGAAAGCATTGATAATCTGTAATACATATAAGATTACTGTGTGCTTCTATTTTTATGTATTTCTATTTTTATGTATTGCTTGTCTTCTGTCGGTTATAAGTATTAACATGTTGATTCATATTTTGAAAAATAATAATTATATAGACTACTTATGCTGTATGACCAACTGCAATTAACAGTTTTCACTATTGCTCATATATTTGATGATGTACGGGCTTTTCATACCCATTTGTGTTTGTTTTCTTTTCTTTTTTCTGTGAATGACATTTAAATAACCAGTATTATAACTTATCGTTTATCTCCTCATAACATCAGTAATGCTTAATTACTTCTTATATCTTGATACTGGACTAATCATGACATTATATATCTTTTATTATTATTTTTAGATTGACAACTGTTATTCTATATGCAGTCACTGTTGATAACATAGCTCACCCCTTTCCCTGGCGTTATGCCTTATATTTCTGACCCAACACCCAATCTGTCATGTTTTTCTCTTATCTTTCTTCATATTTATTTATTCTAAGTCTAATCTTGACTACCCTAATACATGCACTGTCATACACGGAGTATTCCTTAACATTCACATATGCACAGAAAATAAATACACACAAGTTCACTCTTTTTGTAACCTAACATACGTACAATGGCTTGCTATATTTTAGTTTTCATGTCCGAACCTAAGCAATGACTTCTGATGTGACATTTCTCTCCCATTAGGGAGGTATCCGAAACTATTCTTTAATAAATCTTCTAGATATAAACGAAATTAGTACTGAACAAAATGAACCTCAGTTAATTCGTTGTTCTTCATATTATGACATCGATATGTTTCACAAGTTAGCACATAAAAATATTGATAATTTTAGTATCCTAAGCTTAAATATTCAATCTATTAATGCTAAATTTGATTAACTTGACATTTTCATAGAGCTTCTAAATACTAAAAAAATTAGCATTATATGTTTGCAAGAAACGTGGAAGTCAAATAATGACGATGTATCTCAATTCAGTTTACATGGATATGATCTAATTGCTCATGGTAAAAACTGTAGTGTCAAAGGTGGTTTAATAATTTACGTAGATAATAAATATAACTATAAAGTACTTAAGAATATCAACATGTATGAACATTGGGAGGGGTTAGTAATTCAAGTAACTGGGGGCAGCTTATCAAAAACACTTACTATTGAAAACATTTACAGACAACCAAGGTCATTAAATCAAAATATTACAGATTTCATAGCTGAATTTTCAACAACAATGGCTATTCTAGAAAGTTGTAATAATCTAATAACTTCAGGCGATTTCAATATCAATCTACTTAAAATAAACGAGAACAAAACATATAGTTAATTCTTTGATACTATAATTTCATACAGTCTCTATCCGCAAATTACCTTTTCAACTCGCTTCACCAGAACTAACGGAACATTGATAGACAACTTTTTCAGTAAGTTAAATAAATCAATATTAGATAGCACTGCAGGAATCTTCACAAATACTCTTTCTGACCATCAACCTTACTTCCTAATCATGAATATCAACATAAAATCGAAACACCTCCAACATTTGTTCGAGTAAATCTACAAAATAAGGGAGCAATGCATAATGTTAAACTTAATATAAATTCGGATGAAATGTATAACAAACTAAACAAATCTCCTACGGTTGACCCCAATCTAAATTATAACATAATACACGAAGAAATTATGCGTGCTAAGAATAAGCATATACCTCCTAAAATCATGAAATGTAATAAATACAAACATAAGCATTCAACCTGGATCTTCTAAACTCAATCAAATATCGAGACTCGCTTTACAAGAAATAAAAAATGTCTAATCCAAATTTACGTATGTACGAAGTCATTCTAACTAACCTAAAAACATGTAATTTAATATTAAAGAAAAACATTCGTACTGCCAAAAAAATGTACTTTGGGTCACGCTTTAACCGATGTAAAGATGACATTAGAAATACATGGATAACCATAAATTAATTTCTTTCCAAAATTAATCAAAACTTTTTCGTTTATAAGTAACAACATAACTATAACAGATAAAACGGTTATTGCAAACCAATTTAACAACTATTTTACAAGTATAGGTCAGTCGACAGCACAAGACGTTCATTACAATGGTAATAAGGATTATAATTACTACTTAAATGATATTGTCCACTCCGTTTTTAGTCTATTAAATGTTGATGAAGACATAGTCAAGAAAACCATTGAAAGTCTTCCCAAAAAACAGTAGTGGTTGTGACGGTATTTCCTATAAACTTTTGAAAATAATTGAACCCTTCATTATCAAACCATTAACCCTTGTAATAAATCAAGTAATAAATACTGGTATATTTCCTGATACACGTAAACTCATTAAAGTAATTCCTATTTTTAAGATAGATGACCAATCTGTTTAAAAAAAATATAGACCCATATCTCTTCTTCCAACAATTTCAAAAGTGTTAGAGAAAATAATATATAGTCAGCTAACTGCATACTTTAATGATTCTGATCTATTTGTGAAAAATCAATATGGTTTTAGAAAAAAACACTCTAGTTAGAATAATTACACAAATTGATAACAAATATGTTCCTTTCAGTATTTTTATTGACCTCTCTAAGGCCATCGATACAATTGATCACTCAATACTATTAAATAAACTAAGATATTATGGATTAAAAGGTCCTACTCTGAATCTATTAAATAGCTAATTAAGCAATAGAAGACAATATACCGAATTTCAAATGAAAGTTTTGATATCCTACTTATCACAATTGGTGTACCACAAGGATCTATTCTTGGTCCCGTATTATAATATATTAATGATTTTCCTAAAGCTAGCGAAATGTTTAACTTTATTATGTATGCCGACGATACCACGTTATTTAGCACCATCAATTATTTTATGTTAATTCCCCAAATAGGAATATCGAATCGGCAATAAATGATGAACTCCTTTAAATACTTGAATGGTTAAACATAAATAAATTATCATTAAACAGAAACAAATCTAAATATATGATTTTTCATATGCAAAATAAAGCTGTCTTTTACGCTCACTATCAATGGTATCATAGAAAGAGTGGATGAATTAATTTTTTAGGAGTTACTTTAGATACAAATTTTAATTGGAATAAACACATTAAAAAGTATCAAACAAGTGTTCCAAAACAGTCGGCATAAACATACTAAAATATGTCTTTCCTCTAGAAATAAAAATGCTCTTATATAATACGTTATTGTTATCATATATCAACTATTGTATTATGGCGTGCGGATACCAAGGTAGTCGAATATCGAAAAGATAAAAGAAAGCTATGAAAATTTTATCTATAAGTAAATATAATTCACAGTCTGAGCCACTTAAAAAAAATTGAATATCTTAAAAATTTATGACATGTTAAAATTACATGAACTTAAGTTTTATTTTAAATATGTACATCATGACCTCTCTGCCTACCTATTAAATTGGAAACTAAATACAGATGCTTACGTACACAATTACAACACAAGGTAAAAACAGAGTTACACCCATTCAGAACAAAAAATAAATTTGCCAAAAGATGTCTTTGATACAATTAGCCAGATGTCATTAACAATACCTAAAAGTTAGTAACATAGAAGATTGGAACACATAGCTTCAGAGGTTTTGCAAATTATGCGAAAATCAATTTATTAGAAAATACGTAGATACGTGTACAATATTAAACTGCTATACGTGTTATCAAAGTCAATAAATTGTATTATTGTGTGTGATATGTATGGATATGTATTATATATATATCAGCATATGGGTATTGTATATGTGCTAATACACAGGTGTGTTGTTGTTTTTTTACAAGTGTATTGATGTGTGCTATTGACAACTATTATTTGTATATCTTAACATATCATTAATACTCTTTTCTTTTCCTGTACATTGCACTTCCTTCGGTAAAATTGAGTTGAAACAAATTATTATCGTGGCTCCTATGAGAGCGAATGTTATTGTCTTAATAGGAGTCACATACCCCACCTAATTTGAAATTACACTGCATTTGTATTTATGAATATATATGCCTATTGATGTTGCGTTAATTTGATATTATACAAACATTGTAATTGGGGCCTAAATAAAACGTTCTTGTTCTTGTACACACCAGGAAAATTCATGCACTAAGCTGATGCATTGTCCAGGGCGACAGATCCCAATGAGGTCCAGTCTTCTACAGGAGAAGATGTACAAGTTTATGTCAACATGATGACATCAAACATGCCAGTCACTAGTGACAGAATGGACCAAATCAGATGTGAGACAGAAAACAGTATGAAGCTTCTTATCGAGGCATATTCGTGTCCAGAAAGGATGGCTTCCAACTATGGATTCGTGTGACATGGAAGTCCGTGAGTTCTGGAATTGCTGAAAAGAATTGTCAGTGATCGACGGTGTCATTTACAAGGGAAGTAAGATTGTGATTCCCACGAGCATGAGGAAGCTCATGCTTGAGAAGATACACCAAGGACATATGGGAATGGAAATATGTAAGAAACGTGCTCGTGAAGTTGTGTATTGGCCACGCATGAATGCAGACATCACAGATTTGGTGAATCAGTGCAGAACTTACCTGAAATACAAACCTCAGCACCAAACAGAACCTCTACTTCCACATGAATCGCCAAATAGAGCGTGGCAAATGCTGGGAAGCGATTTGTTCACACTGGACGGCAAGAACTACATTGTAGTGACGGACCATTTCTCAAACTACTTTGACGTTCAATGTTTGACTACAGTGAACAGCCGATCGATCGTAGCTTCTCTGAAAGACATATTTGTACGACATGGGATTCCTGATGTTCTGTTTAGTGACAATGGGCCACAGTATGCAAGTGCAGAATTTGCAAAGAACTGAGAATTTGTGCACAACACCTCAAGCCCACACTACCAAATGATCTAGCTGAAAGTTCTGTGAACATTTTTAAAAATCTCATGAAGAAATCACAAGATAGCGGAGAGGATTTAATGAAGAACTTATTGATATAACGGACGACACCTCTACAGATTGGCAAGTCTCCAGCGGAATTGTTGAAGAACCGGAAACTTCGGTCAAACTTGCAAATAAACAGAGACTTGTTGACACCACACAACTCGGAGGAGGGGGTACAAAGGAAGCAGAGACAAAAGGAAAGACAAAGCAAGTACTACAACAAAGGAACTCGCACATTGTCACCACTCAAGACAGGTAACAGAGTGAGACTCCGCAATTATAACGATGGACTGTGGTCCCAGGATGGAACGGTGATACACGAAGTTGCACCATGGTCTTACCAGGTTGAGACAGATTCAGAGGTCATGCTGAGAAGAAATCGAAGTGACTCACGACTGAAATACACGAACTGCCCGGTTCAAGCTGATTTAAACACAACAACAGACGCCTTGGTTGAAAGTAGGGTGCACGTGAAGAGTTGCAACGAAGGTCAGGCACGACCCGATCCCATGATAAACGAGCAGTCATTTCCAAGGGCCTCAAAACGTGCTAGGAAACCCCCATCAAGGTACATCCAGGAAATGTAAAGTTATGACTGGTGGTGTTTTGGACCAGTATGCATATATTAGGCAGCAGCTCATTAAGGACAATATGAACTTCATAAAGTTATAATTGTAAACTTTGGAAATGTGTAACCAATAATAATTTGTTTATATGGAAAGGAAGATGTGGTAATCTAACGAAGCAGTGGCGTCACCTTCTTGATCCTAAATAAGAACACGTAGTGTTGGTGAATGCGACCAGAGGTCAGGCGGAGCACATGGCGCACGCGATCACGATGTAGGGGTTAGGACACTGTTAGACTTCCTCCTGCTCGAAAAAAATGCAGTATATTTTTGAGAAATGACTTTTTACAATATTCACTTGCTCTGACATAAGCGCATTTGAGTAGTCAGATTTCTAGATGTGATTGTAGAAGCTGTTGACAGTAAAATGGTGTCTTTTTAGCTGATTTTACTAAGCGGAAGGGTATTTGGCAGCAATTTGGCTAGTTGACACTTTAGCCGGATTACTGCCTGCATCCATTTGTAAATATTGACGGGTGTCATACATACAGGCATTTTGTAAGAGCTAGAGATATTAGATTTTGACTAAACTCGACCAGCATGTCAATGAGATGATGATAACGGCAGGTGAGAAGTTTAATACATTTTCTATGTCACGTTTTCTTACAATCAGACAAAACGTTAACATGGTTGCCAATGGGAAAACTATCAGTGTGCTGACCCCTGGACATCGTACATAGATGTTTGAATAAACATTCTACATTACTTATATACATTCAAAACGTACCGTTTGTCCAAAACAATAGTATTCACAACGTTTATACGCGTGAACAAGATCAAATCCACACAATCAGGGTATACCACAAATTTGCCAAACGAAGCCTCATGTATAGTTTCCCACATACCATAAATAATGCACCTGGTTTAATAAAATATAAGATCACCACTCACAGCTTATATGGCTACATAACATATACCAAGTTTCATTATCGCAATACTTATATTGTACAACGTGAAATTGATAATTGTTATATACGCAATACATGGTTGAATAATTCTTTACATCCTTGCTTATAAATTATTTAATTTAAAAACCGACTGTTTGGTATAACTAGTACGTGTGTAATATACAGGCACATATACATTTATTGTGTAGTGATGATTCATTAATTGTACCGGGGATTTTAATATGTTTATATAAGTTAAATAATACTTCAAATTATTTCATAGGGTGGTTCTTACAACACCGACTATAACTAGTGTTAATAGGAATCTCGTGTCCCTTATATGACATAATCCTTTATTTCCCTATCATACATTATACACTTACTACTTTTTAGTATTATACTTACTATTACTTTTTACTGATGTCGATTCGACTGCAATGTATTCTATAGTATTTTGTTTATTATAACGATTGTTTTGTTGTATTATGTATTTGGGACAAATAAACATGTAAAGTGGGGAACTGTTATATCTTATAGTTTTACTGTAAGTAACGGTGTTCGTCAAGGTGGAGTCTTGTCTCCATACTTATTTAATATCTATATGGATGACCTTAGTAAGTTGCTAAATCGCTGTAGAATCGGTTGTTACACGGGTAAAAACAAAGGTGAACCATCTGATGTACGCGGATGATGTAGTATTAATATCACCGTCCAAGAAAGGGCTTCATGGGTTGATAAAAACTTGTTGTGAATATGGAACTACGCATGACATTATATATAATGGTGAAAAAAGCAGTGTGATGTATTGTGCTCCCACAAAGGTCACACATTTGTTACCTACAATTTTTTCTGTTCAGGGTGGCATCATTCAAAGACAGAATATTGTGAAATATCTGGGTCACAATATTAATGAAGACATGTCTGACGATGATAATATCAGTAAACAGATTAGAATTTTGTATGTAAGAGGAAACAATCTATGTAGACAATTAAAAAATTGTAGCACCAATGTAAAGCTACCTGTTTTTAAGACTGATTGTGCATGCTTGTATACCGCCCAGTTATGGAGTACCTACATGCTTAAGACAATGAACAAATTAATTGTAGCCTACAACAATACGCTGATATTCCGTTTAGGGATCCCAAGATATTCTAGCGCCAGTGAAATGTTTGCATATACAAACTTGTCAAGTTGTCAATGTGAAGGAGAATATATATATTTATGAAACGGATGAAAAGATTAACAATTATATTGTTCACAGTGTTGTAAATAGTGACATGATCTATTCGTATCTGCTGCAGAAAAAATGGATGAAACAATTATTTTATCTACGATAATATTCATTATGTTATTATACTAATTATTCATGATATGGCTGCTATGACATACACACATCTGTGTTGAGTAGCGGTGTGTCTTCTTTCTTCTCTTTCTCGTGTTGGTGTTATTACATGTATGACTATGGAACTTTCCTTGTATTAAGGACTGAGTCCGAAATAAACTTATCTTATCTTATCTTATTTCCTGATCCTGTTCTTGTGTATCACTAGGTCAAACTGCAATAACATGAATGCGGTATCTGTTACTGATGGATTATCAGATCATCATACTGTAATTAGTGTGGCTGTGGATCAAAATCGAGTCAACACCAGCTCAACAATTTACTACTTTCCGACCTATACATGACATTAATATAGACATTCTTCGTGAGGACCTTGCAAATTCCGATCTCTTGATTCAGCCGAAAACTACACTGTGTGAGCTAGTAAACCAGTACAACGTTACATTGAGTAATCTTCTTGATAAACATGCCTCCCAAACAAACAAAAAAGTAAAAGTTCGTCCACCGTAACCATGGCCGGATGTCACAAAGCATAGCACAAGCAAAACGTCGCCGTCGATATCTTGAAAGAATGTGGTGACGTACCCGTTCAGCCCTTGATCGGTCCCGCTATACTAAGCAGTTACACCTATGCAACCACATGAAGTCAAGAGCAAAATTACACTATTATACGAATTTAGTATCAACAATTCTGAAAACCCTCGCCAAATGTGGAAATTTGTCAATAATGTGCTTCATAGGAAGAAACCAAAAGTATTGTCTGATACCTCTTCATTGGATACTTTATGCAGCATGTTTTCTAAATACGTCACATACAATAATGCTTATATTGTATAACGTTTTGTTATTAATTGCGTTGATTACAAGTTTGCAGCCGATTTTGTTATAATACTCTGGAATGTTTTTTACCTACACCTACAAGTGAAATTCGCACTATCATACAAAAGTGTTCTAACAAATTGTGTGGTCTTGATTCTTTTCCAACATTTCTGCTGAAGAGTTGCATTGATCAACTGATTGATCTTATTACAAATATTATAAATATGTCAATGCAGGATATCGTATTCAAGCAAGGTCTTGTCAATGCTCTTATTAAAAACAAAATCTGTGCAAAAATTACCGTCCTATGTCTAATCTTAGTTTTCTGTTGAAGGTATTGGAGCAGGTTGTTGCAAATCGACTCCGTGAACATATCGATTCATAGCACTACAATTTGCATATTAGCGATTTAATTCAACTGAGAAGGCTCTTTATAAAATACACAGTGACATTGTATGCAATATGGATAATAGCAAATTGACTGCTCTCACCTTACTAGACTATCAGCTACTTTTGATACAATAGATCACGATATTATTTTACATCTTTCATATGTTACGCCTTCATAGACGTTTTCGGATTTCTGGCACACATCTTCAGTAGTTTATTCATATTTTTCAGACCGATACCAATGCATTAATATCTGGCTAACTGTCTTGTCCAGAACATCTTCCATTTGGTGTCCCACAGGGTTCTGTCCTTGGCCCTGTTCTGTTTAGCTTATACACTAAACCCCGTAGTCGAGTCATAACTAATTATAATACAAATCATTACTTGTATGCTGACGACGCACAGGTGTTTATAATCACTTTCACCAACTGATACACATACATCTCTATCAACTTTAAATGACTGTCTCACTGACATCTTGCTATGAATGGAAGCAAGTAAATTAAAGCTAAATCCGTATAAAACTGATCTAATTATTATTTGCACAAAACAACAACGAAACAAGGTTGTTAACTACTTTCCAGTTAACTTGCTCGGTAAGATACATCACCATCATATACTGTTCGTAATCTAGCTGTTATCTTTGACAGTGATTTCAGATTTCACCAGAACATTTCTCATGTATGTAAATCCTGTTTCTGCCATATACGTGATTTACGTCTAATTCGGCGTCATGTGTCTTTATCAACTGCTAAAACAATATCAGTATATATAATTATCAGTCGCCTTGACTACTGCAACTCACTCCTAAACAATATTGCAAAAAGATTTAGCTAAACTCCAACATGTACAGAATTGTTTAGCACGTGTGGTAGAAAAAACACATCGTTTCTTACCATATTTGCCCCTACTTAAACAGTTAATTGGCTTCCTATTGCATATTGAATACACTTCAAGTTAGCCACTATCACATATCGTACCCTTTCTATGCAACAGCGATCCTATTTGTTTAGTCTCCTTAATATTTCTGATATCCCCACGAATCTCATATCTGTTTCACAACGACGTTTTGTTCCGAAAACCAAGCTTAATATTGGCAAACGTGCTTTTTATGTAGCTGCACCCACAATCTGGAATCATCTCCCTATCGCTTTAAAATCATCTGATACTATAGATACCTTTCGTAAAAATACTTTAGATTTATTGATTATAAATTGCATTCCCAAGTCGTCATTATTTCGGCGGTCCCTTGCTGTAATGACGACTCTTGCTTCTTCATGTTAACGATTTTGTCCAACTATTCTTGTATGCTGCGCCTTTGAGCTTAGATTCCTGGGGATTTAGGCGCTATAGAAAAAGTATAGGCTTTAAAATATCTGATACATGTTCAATATCATTTATATATATAGAATGAAGAATAAGGGACCTAATATCGGTCCTTGCGGAACTCCGCAAGAAATGTCCTTATATTCCGATTCAGTTTTGTTGTATGACATATACTGTTTTCTATTCTGAAGGTAGCTTTTGAACCAGGCAGTACCGCTTACATCATAGCATTGGATTTCAGTATTCAGATATTTTGGTCTGTCGTGTCGAATCCGGGAATACACCTAAAGTGTATTTTTGTCGTCAATGTTACATGATATTTTATTAACTAAATCAATTAGTACCATATATGTAGAATAATTTTTCCTGAATCCATATTGCTTATTATATATATCATACTATGTTTGACTAAAAAGCTGTAAAACACACTAACACACACACACACACACACACACACACACACACACACACACACACACACACACACACACACACACACACACACACACAGACACATATAACCACAAAACGCACACACATACACACACCCATCACACGCACGCACGCACGCACGCACGCACGCAAACGCACACACACCAGCAGCAGCAGCAGCACCACCACCACACACACACACATACGCCCGCACGCCCGCTCGCTCGTCACTCACTCCCACACACACACACACACACACACACAACCACCACACACACGCACGCAGGCACGCACACACACACCATCAACAGCTGCATCAGCACTACCACCACACACACACACACATACGAACGCACGCACGCACGCTCGCCCGTCACTCACCACTCCCACAAACAAACAAACACACACACACACACACTAGCACCACCATCACCGCCGTCACCACCATCACCACTATCACCACCAACACCACAGTCACCACCGTCACCACCATCATCACACATACACACACGCAAGCATGCATGCTCGCACGCACGCACACACACACACACACATACACACACACACTTTATATTATTTGTGCATGATGTACAGTGCATCCATCTACAAAGTGAGACTTAACGATGTTTAAATGCACTAGTATTATTTTATTAGTAATAGTATATCGTGAAAAAAAACAGTCGTTGAGAAACCCAGGCACCTAAAAATATGCAATCCCAACAATAACAAAGTGAAGACAATTTTGGCTCAACAGAAAAGAGCACCACGTAAGAGATGTCACTTTCGTTCGTAAATATTTCGAAGATTGTCTCCCGGCGCCAGGTGATTTACTGTTGTTTTGTCTCGCTGGCGACTTTCGTTTACGAATTGTGAAGAAGGGGTTTCCGCTCAAATGAACGGTTCCAGGCTGCAGCCAACTCCGGGGGGATTAAAATCTCCTTCGTCTCATAGAGTATGAACGCAAACATCAGTATAGATAATATCTGAAGACAGAACGAAACATTCGGTGCCGGGTAACGATAGTAACACACAAGTATATCATTGTTGAAATCAGTGATTACTGTAAAAAAAGAGCACGCTTCAGATTGAACGTTTATGGAAATTTATGTGTCAGAGTGGACCGAACGAGATGTTTTGTATATATATACGTACATGCAAAATGTATTCCTCATATTTCAGCTGCAGTCTGTTATTACACTCCGAAATTGTTATTGGATTGATCAAAGGAAAGTATCCAGCAATCCCGTAAAGCACATACTGAATTGTCCATTACAATGTTCCGAAAAGAACTGTCCTGAATATAGCACCAGTGCAGTGCACTTGTTTTGGTTATACATGGTTAGTTCAAGAAAAACGGTAATACGTTGCGTTGTTGTTGCAGAAAGAGTGGAGTTGAATGGATTTCTGTTTCAGTGTTTGTGGCAAAGTGATATTTGAGTGTACCACGAACGCTCGCGATGACAGCAGTGATTCAGTGTGTGTTTTACTTGTAGATAAGTAACACTGCGAATTACAAGAAGACTGCGAATTACAAAAGCAGTCGGTTCTCACTAAGGACTCCAGATATAAGGAACTACCGCGCAAAAGAAACCACTTTGGAATCCCCATTCTCGCTCGTTGTCTATTATGTACCCATACAAATAACGAACGTCGGACCCGCGGAACAGTTCACCCAAGTCTTAGTGTTCCTTATAGCGAAAATACTTTGTAGATCTATTACTTGCCGTTTTGTAGCAAGAAAACTAAATTGCACATTTTCAGGTTTGTTCTGGTATTGTGACAGACAGTTATTGAAGTAAATATGTTTGTGAAATTTAGATGATATTTTGCGCTCAATGTAATACTTGTTACACTGTGTAACCTAGTGAACGTCACGGCCTGGGTGGTGTTAAACAGGCGGTGCTTTCACTTGAACAACCACGTTGTAATACATGCTCCAAACACAGCGAAATCACTTTAAAATATTATATACTAGCCATTGTTTGGTCTATCTTGTTTCAACTGTCCCCTTGGTGTCTACACAATCTGAGTCCATGCTCTGTGTTTAGAAGAAGATTCTGATCTCAATATTAAGATAAGATGTTGTTTATAGGGAAATTCTCTGTGTGGTCGACATTCATAAACAACAGTGTTGTGTGTAAATGGTTAATACAATTACATATTCATATAATACTATAAATTAACTCACAGTAAGCTGTACATCAATATTCATATAAACTGGATAAAATTACTTTAATAAAATTGTCAGCTATGCAACTGCAGCATATAGGGGACATATCGTTAATTATTAGGAAGGCATTACACCCATGATCAGTCAAACCAATCAAACCAAACCCTACTGCAAAGCTGAGCGCCAAACACTTATTAAGAAGTCTCACAGCTGTAGGAATAAAGTTCTTTCTGCCCCTAATGGTACTGTACTTGGGCATTCTGTACCACCTGCCTGAAGGCAGCAGCTCAAAGTGACAAGCAAGTGCATGCATGGTGTTATTTGCAATACGCTCAGCTTTCCTCCTCCCTCTGCGTTCATAGAGAACACCAAGGTCGATACACAGAACTCTACTTAGTTTTGACCTAAGTTTTACAAACTTCCTGCGTTTTGAGATGTTTGTGGCTAACAAGCCACCAAACGAGGCTAAAATGAAAACGTTAAGACACTTTCAATGTGACAACTGTAAAAACATTTCATAAGTGTTGCTATCAACATTCAGCTTTCTGAGTCTACGCAGTAAATACAAGCACTGCTGACATTTCTTGTAGATGTACTGTGTATTATAATTGAAACTGGGAGTTATCGATAATGGTCCCAAGGTATTTATAACTGGACACACGTTCTACAAGTCCACCATTGATATAGAGAGGTCTCACAGGTTGAGCATTCTTCTGAAAGTCAATCATAAGTTCATTGGTTTTGAGAACATTGAGCTGTAAGAAATGTTCGTCACACCAGTCGTGTATTTTCTCAACCTTTGATTCAAAATGATTTTCGCTGTTCGAAAAATCTTGCACGGCAGTATCGTCTGCAAACTTTATGGCCACAGAGTTCTCATCTGAGCCTCTCAGATCGTTAATATAGATAGTGAACGATGACCGTTCCTTCCAGTGCGCCCCGTTGACGTGTACAGGAGGTCTGATGAGATATCGTTCACTTTCACATAGTGCCCTCTCTTGAGCAGAACATAACAGACACACAAAATAATTCTGGGATTGATCTGAAGTTGAAGATGTTTGTTGCACAGAATGTGTGGTTGCATGGTATTAAAAGCATACGATAAGTCTATGAATAAGATGCGCACATATAAGCGTGGCTTCTCAGTGTGAGTGTAGGCACCATGTAAAATGTGATAACAGCATCCTCTGTCGACTGGTTCCGCCTGTGTGCGAACTACATAGGATCAAGATAATCCAGGGAGCTGTCCTCTTGTGATGTGAGTCGAGCAAGTATTAGGCGTTCCAAGGACTTCACAACAACCGATGTTAGCGCCACTGGGTTCGGCTCAGCAGGGTGGCTCTGGACGAATTTCCGATAGTTTCCACAAAGTGGGGACAGACCGCTCTAACAAGATATGCAGCACGCCAGCTAACTCAACAAAACACTCCTTCATACCGTCAGGGCCTGAGGCTTTGCCGGGGTTGAGCCTTTTCAACATATTTCTCACTTCGTCTTCATCTATCGGCACAAATGGTTCTTCTTTATCTAGCAACTGCTGTTCAATTTGCGTTTCGACAGCTTCAGTTTCTGAACTAAAATCATATTTGTCAAAGCGACAATAAAAAGTATTAAAATCTTCCACTTGGCTTTCCAGATCTTGTTTTGCCCTTTGTTTCTTGCTCGTTTGACCCGCTAACAGTGTTCTACACCTTAGCTAAAAAGTTGGAGGTCAGTCGGACCTTCAACTTTCAAACGTTGGTGGTCCCACACAAATGTTAGTGGTCCAAATATTAACACAATTACACGAGTAATATACATTTGCAGTTGTAATGCATGATAATTATTGATATACTAGTTCAGGCCAAGTCTGTCCTGCATATTAATTTACAATATAAAGATTAAAGAACCAACGAATATAAAATGACCACATAGGCAACATTTTTTGTTGACAGAAAAACATTAATGTTGCAAATTACAATAAACACCACTATAGGAATGTCAGCAGGGGACTAGTCACCCAGAACTGTGGCCACCATCTGCAGGAACAGCAGGACTGTCCGTGAAACACTCGCTCGAATCATTGACAGTGACTCCAGCTGAATTCGACCTGGACTTGGACAGTGACTCACAGTCCCGAGTCCAACTAGGATTTGAAGTTGGGCATCCTCGCGCCGGTGTATTCCGCAGGTGGATAGCTGATGTGGGTTTGAAGTCAGCCATGTCGCGTGAATGCAGCTAGATGGTGATGAGAGCTGACACTGTGGACGACTTCATGCGGTTTCGAAACTCAGTCTTGAACTCTTCACTCGTTTCACTGTGCTGAAGCCTCTGTCACATTCAGCGGAACTCGCTGGAAGTGCCAGCACTACGAAACTAAACTCAATCGATCTATCAGCATTGATCAACTCGACATTTTATTGTTTTTCCAACCTGCTTTTGTACCACGCTTGTAAACGTAAAATTTCCTGTTCGGGAGTAGACAAATGTTACCATTATTGGCACTTGTCTAGTATCCTGGCTCACCTCGACTTTGTTGTTGTATCAACGTTTTTGCCTAATTTTGATATACCATGTGTTATTGCCGTCATTCAACATCATCTCACGCATATCTACGTTACAAAAATGTCGCGTCTTAGCGCACTTTTGAAACCCAAAGAGCGACCCAGTTTGCAACAACATACGATGCGATATATCGCTCACTGTGGTAACGCGCGTCCGCAGCGGGTCGCATTTTGGGCCTCAGAAGTGTGCTAAGACGCACTATTTTCGTAATATCGTAATGTTGAATGACAGAACTAAATCACTTAGGTATCACATTTAGGCAAACGTGTTATTTTCTTTTTTTTAATCTGCCGGTCTTGCTGGCCGGCAATTTTTCCAAGTTACTGGCCCGACGAAATATTTGACGGTCTCGGCCCTCCGGGTCGGCAGTAATTTCGAACACTGCCTGCTAACGTTGCTAGTCCTTGCCATGTCTGCTTCGCATTGCCTGTTGTAAACTGCATCTCCACTTTCTGTTTATAATTGTCTGTTGCCACGACAATCGTTTGTTTCAGGTCCCTCTGGATTGTTTTCGCTTTAAAGTGCTGACCACTAGCAAAAGCATCACCCCTATGTTTCAGCAGGGCATTAAGATCTGAAGTTACCCAAGGTTTGCTATTAGGATAACACTTCACAATCTTTACAGGCACAATCATATCTTTACAGAACTGTATGTAGTCCGTAATTGCAGTAGCTGACTCTTCTAATGTGTGTCTCTCTGTGAAAACTGACCAGTCGGTGCATGCGAAGCACCCCTACAGGGTCGCTATTGCGTCATTACACCATACCTGCACCGATCTGTCACCGACCTTGGCCTGTTTAAGTTTCTGTTTATATTTGGGCAGCAGGTGCACTGGGTTGTGGTCTGAAGTACTGAGTGAGGGTTTCTGCACAGCCGTGTAGACACCACGTGATAGCAAAGGTCAAGGATTCTGTTCTTCCTCGTGTTGCACGAGATATACTGCATGTATGAAGACAAAACTGTGTCAAGTTTACAACTGGTGAAATTGCCTAAAAGGAATATTTTGGTGCGTCCAGGGCGGTGTTTTCTAACTTACTAATACACTGATAAATGTTATTGGAGGTACTGGATGTATTAGCCAAGGGAGTGACGTAGGCAAGAATAATAATCGCATTGACATGCACAGCCGAACACCATTTATCATTGATATAGATACACACGCCGCCTCCAGTGGTCTTGTCTGTAGCGGACTGATCATGGTCGACACGGACAGGAATCCATCGAGCTTTAGGGTATCGTTGGGAATGTCATCTGACAACCAGGTTTCAGTGAAGCAAGGAATACAAGCGTCCCTCTATTCAGTCCGAAAACGAACATTTCCATGATGTTCATCAATTTGGTTCCTCGATGATCTGACGTTTGTACGCAATATAGTTGGGAATGGGGCTGTTCTTACGTTTCTGTAGCTTCCGTCTCAGTCCCCTCTCTTTCCCATCTTCCTGTTCACAAGACGTCGTTGTTGTTGCCGTTGTTGCTGCCTGTCGTGGAGGCCAGTGGCCCCCGCTCTAAACTCAGGAGGAATGCTGACGTCTTTGTTGTTGCCGTTGTTGCTGCCTGTCGTGGAAGCCAGTGGCCCCCGCTCTAAACTCAGGAGAAATGCTGACGTCGTTGTTGTTGCCGTTGTTGCTGCCTGTCATGGAGGCCAGTGGCCCCCGTTCTAAATTCAGGAGCTCAGCAGGAATATCAATACGTGTTACTCACGTAAAGCGTATTGATACGAATAACTTAACAGAATACATTAAGTTATGTACCTCATTTAATAATAAGTTAACTTCTCTTGCGCCTGAATTCTTGGAAAGCATTAAAATAAAATGGTCGGCCAGCCTTTAAGATCGGCAAGCAGTATTAAAGTTGTCAACAGATGGATGGACACACCAGGGAGCAAAGGTAGATAAGCAATGTTATAAAGGTATAGTTTTAAATTCTCAACAGTGTCATTGAGTGAGAAAACCATGGAGTGGGAGTTACAACCTTGGCTAGACAATGTCGCACACTTTGTAATGCTGTGATATCCTTCAGGACAATGTTGAGAAAAGGGAAAATGCGATCGTCAAACTATTAGTAACAAGGGCAATTGCAATAGTGTTTGCAACAGAAAGAGGCAAATAACGAAAAAATACAACAATGTATTATATAACAATACGGTTCTCTGTCTGTCTGTCCGCCCGCCCGCCCGCCCGCCCGCCCGCCCGCCCGCCCGCCCGCCCGCCCGCCCGCCCGCCCGCCCGCCCGCCCGCCCGCCGCCCGCCCGCCCGCCCGCCGCCCGCCCGCCCGCCCGCCCGCCCGCCCGCCCGCAATAGTCACCCAAGAGCTACAGGTAGCGTCAAGTTATTGTATTTAGATGTAATTCTGCCACGAAAATCACGACTTGTGAAAAATTAGTGTATACAGTTATATTTGTAACTCCGTAAAAGACATGGGTACTTACATGTTTACGTTCAAAACGAACATGATTTTTAAAAGGTTAGGTAAGTTCTTATATAGCGCAGTATCCACTCCCCTGGACTGCTCAAAACACTTTACACTTTACTCCCTGGCAGACTTGTATAATCGAACACGATCTCGACTTTACTGGGAAGCATCCATAGATATAAAGAATGTGTCAGATTAGCTCTATCGGTAAAGTGCTCGCTTAACATGTCTGGGGTACTCGGATTCGACCCAGAATTAGTCGTATTATTTATGACACGAGATGTATACTTAAAATAATAATTACATTTCAGGCATACCAGTTTGTTTTATAGTGTGGTTTAAATTAGAAAAAAGACATATGAGTGGGTTTTCTCCAGGCAACGCCGGGTAACTCGGCTAATAAACGCCAGGTAACTCGGCCAGTAAATAATAGCAACGAATAGTTTGAGAAACTGAAATTGTCTGAAATTGAAATTGTTTTTTCTTTTTGATCATTAGTGTCAACATTGCCAATGGCTTGGATTTTACTGGAAGGTTTATTTTAGTAGGACAAACATATAGCAGAAACTAAAAACACCATAAAACCATACAGCAATTTGTTTGAGGTTTAGCTATGCATTGTTGAAACTATAATTAGTGAACAATATCAAATTACCTGAGTTCCGATGAGGATTGCAGTCCATAGTATAACTGGATCACGAATTATATTCGCCATCTTGTCAATCTCGTTACCACAGCCCTACAAACAATTTGCCATCATTATTCTAAATCAGTGGTCCATCGCGCATATGAAATTGACAAAACTAATGCTGATTCACCCGCGCGAAGAACCGGTTGCCTTTCCTGGACAAAACACACCCGCACACCACACACTAGCGCGTACATGCAAACGAATCATGTCACACACACACGCGTATGCACACGCACACGCACCCTCTCTCTCTCTCTCTCTCTCTCTCTCTCTCTCTCTCTCTCTCTCTCTCTCTCCCTCTCCCTCTCCGTCTCCGTCTCCGTCTCCGTCTCCCTGTCTATGTCTCTCTGTCTCTGTCTCTGTCTCTGTCTCTCTCTCTCTCTCTCTCTCTCTCTCTCTCTCTCTCTCTCTCTCCTCTCTCTCTCTCTCTCTCTCTCTCTCTCTCTCTCTCTTTCTCTCTCTCTCTCTCTCTCTCTCTCTCTCTCTCTCTCTCTCTCTCTCTCTCTCTCTCTCCTCTCTCTCTCTCTCTCTCCTCTCTCTCTCTCTCTCTCTCTCTCTCTCTCTCTCTCTCTCTCTCTCTCTCTCTCTCTCTCTCTCTCTCTCTCTCTCTCTCTCTCTCCACACACACACACACACACACACACACACACACACACACACACACACACACACACACACACACACACACACTATAATACCGACACAGCAAACTACCTTCTTGTAGAAGGAATTGTTTTCATCAGGTTGCGTAATACATGTGCGGTCTATTGGAATCCCTTCCGGGAAAGTATCGTTCAGCTTGCAGCAGGCTAACGGTGCTTTTACGACGATCACTGTTTTTTTACTGAGCGTATAAGTCTTGTTCCACAATGGTGATCTTTCAAAATCTTTGTAGTCAGTGATTCCGCAGCACTTAAACTGAAACACAGGACATTGTTACAATAGTGCATGCAACGAGGAATAGTGCGACAATCACCAACCAGGGGCGGATCCAGAAAGCGAGTCTGGGGTGGAACAAAAACCTCCACTGGCGGCCGAACCAAATGGTATATAAAATTTCTCGGTGCCGCGCCGCAATAAATTCAGCTTCTCCGCTGGCTCGGCTGGCTCGACTATGACATCGGAAGATGAGGGGGGGTGCTGTTGAAAATGTTTCGCCGCCGTATTTTCAGCTCTTCTTCAGGCTTCTCCGCTGGCTCGCGGCTGGCAAGACTGTCATATCGAAGACGGGATTATTGTATTCTGAACGGGGGCACATTTCAAATGGTCTAGGGGGCACTGTAACGTGGGCCCATTCAAAAAGGTCTACGGGTACGTACAATTACAAAGGCCTCCCTGTCCGCTATACTGACAGTTGTCAACACTTAACACAAGCCTTTGTCACTATGATGATCTTTCAACATATTAGCATAAACTGCTGATATACTGTACTAAACAAGGTGTACATAACCTTAGTTTGTAGTAAAGCATAATAAGTTTATTTTTTGTGCCCCTGTGGTAGAGTAGGTCTTACTGAGTAAAAAATACATTATTGACATCTTTTCTGCCCGACCCCCGTTTCAGTGGCAACAAACAAAATGACCGTCAAATGTAGCACATAAAAAAACTGAAACAATTTGGAAGTAATAATGATATGGTAATTTGGCTTGGATTTTGTGTTCTCCTGGATATTCTCTACAATACATATAAAAATATTTAATTTGTTTATTTATATTTTATTTTGAATTTTTAAACTATGTAATTATAAATGCAACAATTTTCGACACATTTTGAGACATTATTCCAAAGGTAAAGCATAAAACCGAAATGTTTTATATAGATTGTGTAGAATATCCAGGAGTACACAACAACCCATACCCGATTACCACATCATTTTCAATTATGGAGTGTTATAAGTTTATGTCGTCAAAAATATGGTTTTCTATAAATGCCCGTCAAAAATGAATATTCGCATAGATTGCACGAAAGAGCCACAGCTCATCCATGAATAAAAGTGTTTTAGAGATACATAATTGTTACAAAATGGTACCTTTATTGATAGTTAGCATACAAAACTACTGGAATATGGAAGAAATACATTTTAAGTATTTTTGTCAAAAAACCACCATTCTAGCTGCCAGACCTCCCCTTAATTCAATCAAATCAACTACAATCAACAATATTACGCATGAGGTTTACTTATAATTTATTTTCAAAGTGGGCGATTCTAGTGAAATCTTACAGTTACCGACGGCTGACATATTGAAACATGACCAATATGCGCATAGAGAGCTTTTTTAACCCTGACGCTGCGGTAACGCGTCGAATGCTCCTGTTGCCTCGACATGTATATATATACCAGCTGACATGCTGGTTTTTCGTATTCCCTTCGATTCAGGGTTACACGTGGACCAATTGTTATAATGACATACAGCGCATCATGCACATACATTTTAATAGTTACAGCACAAAAGGTTTTGGGAAGAGTAGGCATTGTTGACGTCAGGCTTTCTATGACAATGGCACTGTTCGTGCAATTTAAAGTGTCTTCAACAAGATTATTCTAAAAAACTATTGGCATAATATTCTTGATTATAGTTGTTAATGGTTAGTTTTTAGTAACTCTTCTAGATGCACAGACCCAAGAAAATGTATATTGTTTCCCTTTAATGTTATCAACAGATGGGTGGATAGGTATAGGCCAGGGAACTATGGTAGATACGCAAGGTTACAATGGTAAGTTTAAGTATTAAATGAGAGTAGTGTAATAATTTATCGAAGATGCCTTCTTAATCTGTTTTCTCGGATTGTTAAACCACCTTCTCTTAGACGTTTTTCGTAACACTTAAATAAACCAACCTGATTGTATTTAGTTTACCTTGGACATGACGACATTAATCCCAATGGAACTGATATCATAATGACGGGCTCCTTTGTATTTTGGAAGGAAGACGCTCTTAATGTTCTCTTTGATGAATTCACTGGCCTGTGAACAATTATAATATACGTTATAAAACGGTTTTCCGTATTGCATGTACAGTGCAATGTTGAATTGTATAGTGTCGTGTGATGCACACACGCGCACACACACTCGCACGCGCACATACTCGCACATGCACACGCACGCATACACACACACGCACACATACACACACACACAATTTAATGGGACGGACAGCGTCATTGCAATTGAATCTCTGATGTCACCAATGCCTTCTCTTCCCAAGTCGGCAGAACGTTACTGTGGTTTATGTCGCTTAGTAACCCGTACATGTCGGCTATCCATTCGTGTGCGTTCTAATATCTCCTCCAGGCTCACTCTCAGTCCATGCTTCTTGAACATGTCCTTCCATTTCTCCAATACTCCTTCTTATTTGCTCTCTGCTAATATATCATACATTATCTTTATGAGAACGCCATTCGTGTTGATTTTCCTGCTGACTAATTTTCTCACCACGATAAACAGTAAAGGGGTATGTGGATCGTTCTGTTTAAATTCTAAACCACGCTTGCTCGGAACACCCAAACTCGGGAAACGTGTAGGTTAAATAGGTATCTGTAACTATGTTGTACTTTTTCTAAATGTCCTACATATTTTGCTGATAAAATCTAGTATCTTTATCAATTTTAGTGCAAAATACTTGCTATATATTTAAATTTAACAATTATACTTCAGTAACATTTATTTCGTGTTTAGATTCAATAAATGTATTTTTCAAACGGTTGTTTTGAAGTACATTAAATATTTTGTTAACTAATACGTGCGTTAGTTGTGATACTTTAGTTCGTGTTGCACGTATCCGGATTAAAACGTTTTCAGATAAACCAATCATGAAAAAAAAACGGAATTTACATTATATCCACGTTAATCCGGACATTGTGGTCTTTGGTGTATCAGTCCGGATTGTTAATGTTTGTTTCCGGTTAAACAAATTATCCACCTAATGGGGTATAATAGTTATTGCCGTTTATAAATTCTGATCCGAGAAATTATATCCGGATGGCAAGCTTTACGGATTATCGATGTCCGGATTATTATATCCACAGTATTTGCCTGTACGTACTTTTCCTTGTTGGAATATGTTGTGTATGTAGGAAATGACTATGGTCAACACCACGATACCGCAAATGTACTACAACAAACAAAACATGTCGAAGCTTAGATCAGTTGGCTATATCACTACGCAACCCGTTGGGCGATTAAAATTTAAAATGCCAAACACTGCCCAAATGTGTTGACATACCCCGTGTACCGTGAACTCCGCATAACAGAGACACGTCGGGCTAAAATGACGTGATTCCATTAAAAGTCAATGGAACTGTATTAAGAAATTCCAAGTATATGCAACGACGTTTCATAACAATGCACCATTAAACATAATGATGACTAGACGTTACTAAAAAATCTTCTTTTACAGCATAACAGAATTTTGAGTAGGTGCTAGTCGTTAAAGTAGTAAAATCGACAGAGAGAATATTTACCGCTAGGCGAGCATAAAAACGGCGCTGCGGCCCACGCCTTCGTACGAGGCCGTTTGACGTAGATTTACATAACTCAGTACCGACAATCGTAGAAGATACAAAGTGCGTTGCGGACTAACGTCACAATGCTAATTCTGACCAGTGAGCGTTATGTAACTACTAGAGCTAACAAAAACTGGCCGGGCTTGGGTTAAAAGCACGAAAACATCCGGCAACTCACTCACTTTACACTTCATAGTCCGTTATTTTAACTGCATATAGCCATTACTGAAAATAATAATTACCTAAGTTTGTTTCTCTGCAATACATTTGTTCGATTGTTAAAACAAACGGTTCCATCGACTTTTAATATATTAGTTACATAGGCGTCGGAACAATGGGAGCTTGGAGCTGGATATATGTTTAGAACCACTATTTCGGCAAATGGGTGTTTTGATGAGCCTCAATGGGTTGTAGTTGGAGGTTTGTTTTGGTGAACCTCGAGGGGTGCAATTGGACGTTTTGTCAGCCTCAAGGGGATTCAGTAGGGTGTTTGTTTTGGTAAGCTTCGAGGGGTACAGTTTTTGTGATCGTCGGTCACCTTCCCCAATACCCTTCTATGCGTAGGAGTTGTTGTCAACTACTGTTTTTCTGAATACAATACATCATATAATAACATTGGTGAATCGGTTTACTTTTGTTCGCGTTAACATGATCTTACATATGCACATTAGATCTATGTAGACTACACAATGTCATAAGCATAGCAGGCCTGCTTCACTGATACAAAACGCGTTTCAAGAACTGCATTGTTGTTATTTAAAGTAAAAAAATGAGTAATGATCTCCCTATATCATTGAGCATTTAAAAGACATCTGTTCTACATACTTAGCATGTTACTAACTGATGGTATGTTGTGAACAATATTACTCAACCTACTATAAGAAATTGTACAGCAAGCGTATGACATATTAATAATAAAACTAATGATTGTGACGACGATGCTTTCGTTTCCGGTGACGACGAAGGAAAGATTTATTAACTTAATGAATGTGAAAGCAACGATAATTATGTCTACCTACCAGGATTCCAAACACCTTCGATTTACCGGAAGAGTTTATGGTACCGATCAGTCCTAGCACAAACACCGCTACTCCAACCGAGAACATATAATTAATAGACACGTTCAGGATGGACGTAACATCGTCGTAATTGTGGCTGGTGTATTTGCGGATAGTAGGGTCTTCGATTCCCCACCGTCTCAAAAAGTTATCAAATTTGTCAGGTTCGGGAAGATTCTCCTCAGCTAGCGTTTCGATGTTTCCGGACTGCCGGCAGTACAACCCCACAACAATTAGTGCAAGTCCGAACATCTGAAAGCAATAACAACAACAATAACAACAACAATGACAACAACATGTTTGTATAATTAAAATTATGTTATTAAATCTTTAGAAACGTACTAGCTTATATACACACCTATGGAGAAACAAACTAACGGCATAATTTATTACCAATACAGTAATTATAGTTTTTTTGAACGAAACATTGCACCGTAGCCTTGACGAAATACATCCTCATGATCGACCTCTATCTAAGTTCAGGCTTTATCCCTCCTTTTAGCTGATTCGGTGGTATAAGCACTCGCACGAAAATGGCAGCAAACTGGTCATATGTGGCCGTGAGTTCGATTCGGGCCGACATTTGAACTTAGACTAGAACGTATCTACGTATTTGGCTCAATCGTAATTTCCCGACGCAAGCCATACAACTAATAGCGAACCTATGAGTTCGTAAATATTGTTATAGTTCGTCTCATGATCTCATCAAATATGCACAAACTAGGTAGCATGTTATAATGAATATTAGGTAGGTTTCCTTTTTGCGAAATAATTTGAAACGTGAGGGGCAACTAATTGAACTGATAAAGTACTTTTAAATACATCACCAATTGATAAATCAGAGGTGCCTGAAACGAAGAAACAAATAACCGTAGAAAGAGGTGACTATATCTCGGCGTCTGTAGTACAACGGCTAAGAGCCACAAATTTGACGAATTGTGCACTTTTTGACAAAAGCATGAACATTGGCACACATGTAGTTTATGATACATGTATTCATATAAAGCTAGGTACCCATCGCCATCGACATGGTATCTAGACACCAGTTTTATTTTTAAAATGGCCGCCGTGGAAATCCATTACCCAAGTTTCTTGGCATCTATACAACATAGAAACATTGTCTTGGTGTCTAAACCATCATTTTTGGGTCAATGAATTCATTTCTGTCATATTCCATATCCTCAGATGACCGCCATATTGGAATTCAAGATGGCCGCCATGGAAATCAATTAACCACGTTGCTCAGCTTCTAAACAACATAGAAACATGTTCTTGGCACTAAACCATCATTTTCAGGGTCAATGAATTCGTTTCTGCCACAGGCCGTATCCTCAGATGATCGCCATGTTGGAATTCAAGATGGCCGCCATGAAAATGTATTAACCAAGTTGCTCAACTTCTAAGCAACATGGAAACATGTTATTGGTGTCTAAACCATCATTTTCAGGGTCGAGGAATCCGTTTTCGCCACATGCTGTATCCTCAGATGACCGCCATATTGGAATTCAAAATGGCCACATACAAGATCTTATATTTTATTTTAATTCATCTAACTGGGGATACTAGCTAGGTACCCATGCTGTTTACAAAATAATTAAAATTAATCCAGATATGCCATGGACATCCATAGATATGGCTATGAAATGATGATCATTACTCTTATGTGTTTAACAATGGACTATAATCATACACACGTTAAAATAACAGTCATAATTTACTTACCGCATTCAGTATAAGCGATCGTATAGTCAGATATGTCAAGGGTCGCCACATGCTCCACTGCAGCTACACAGCTCGGTGCATTGCAGACTAGACGACCGACATTTACACTTGCGTTTACACCCCTTCTTTCTTGCACCTACAGTGCACTAGCTCATTGCACGACATTGATGCCTGGTACACAGCCCGTCTGACTTGCTGGAACAATGCAGCTTGGTTGTCGGGACATTCTCAATGGTACGGGATCCCTGGGCGAAGAGGTACTTTCTTGCCTCGTCCACCTTACTAAGTGTACACGTCCTGCTGTACATGACGACGATGAACCTTTCGATCTCATCTATAGTAAGTAGGTCGACCTCTTCCGGTTGTGATGAGTGTGCGAGAAAGGCATCTGTTACATGCCGTCCATGCCAACTATGCCGACTTCTTCCCTCGGCCGAGGAAGCAAGAGATAGTCTCACACCCGATCAGGACATGAAACAGCATTAATGCTCTAGATTTCAACACACCTAATTTGTTTGCAATAGCATGAATTGCAATATGACGAAAGTGAGTACCAACGCCGAAGTTGACCCACAGTTCATCAATCCCAAGAGCATGGAAATGTCCTACCGCCAAAACAACAACTTCTGTATCAATTGTCCGGATGGCCGCTTTTTTTAAAGTCCTTGTTTCACGCAATGTGCCACATGGAGTAACATGTGCGTGTCCGCGTCCTCGTATGTGCACGGCTGAAGGTACTTTGTGTCTCCAATGTCATTCTAGTTTGCGGTCACAAGTGTGTCATCTTTTGTGTTGACGAATATCTTTCCACCGGCATCGTGTGACCTGATGCTTTCTGACAAATAACGAAATAGATCATCTTTGTTCTGCACAATCCTCAGGAAACTCTCCCAATTTGCTGTAATAGGAGTTTCTATAAGAACTATCTGCCGGTGTGTTGTTCTGTTATGCACTCGGCGTTCTCTTGTTGATTGTTTGAGACTGTCAGCAAAATACCTATTCCACACAATGTCGAGCCTACTGACAGCTGCTAGCTGGGAGCTAATATATGGAATAAATATTTGCTGAGCATAATCATAAAATGTCCGACTAGCCCCTGGCATGAGCATGTGTATGATGGCATTCATCCAAAACCTTTGCATCGACATCTGGAGCATTCTCTTATGAGGAATCAAATTTTGTTAGGCATTCCAGTAAGTCAGAATTCGATCCATGTCGGAGTAAAAAATCAAGATAGCGGCTAGATACCATGTCGATGGCGATGGGTACCTAGCTTTATATGAATATACACATCATAAACTACATGTGTACCAAATTGTATGCTTTTGTCAAAAAGTGCACAATCATATCCCTGGGAGAAGATACACTTATAACGCCCCCAAGATACACTTATAACGCCCATAAATTAGCGTAATAATATGTAGATGGATTTGAGCACCGTAGTAAAACGCATTTTGAAAATGTTCTCAGGAAAGTTAAATATTTTGTTTTGTTTCTTGGGAAATATATAGTTTAGAAAACACGTTTTGTTGTTGTAAATCTCCTAATAAGTAGGCTGGCCTTGTATTATGTGAGAGCTTTATTGCTGTTGGGAAATCTACCTCATAGTCTGTCACGGAAGTTGGCTATACTCAACGATTAGTACGTTGTGATTCATTAACGATATACCACTCACCATAAATATCCCGTTGACCAGCATTAGACAGAAGATGAACACGTTGTGTGTCAACTCCATCGCCGTCATCTCGTCTCACTTCCCAAATGTCACATTTTCGAACCTGTGACGAAAATGATCGTGAAACTGTGTGAAAAATACGATGGATTATTTATGCTTAAAGTAAATGAGCTCAACTCGCGCTAAATTTAAATAATATCCTGTGTTTATACAGGTAGCTATATTACATAATTGACTAGTGTACGAGCAATGCACCAGGGCAACAGTAGTTAACCTTTTTTGTACTGTTACCTCTTGAGCGAGCCATCAATTACAAAACCGTAATTACCCCTCCATTTCTAAATAACAAACTCGTGAAAAGAAAATTTTAGAAGAACATGTAGTCGCATAATTGATAATTTTATTAATTTAATATAATTATAAATATAATAAGATTGGCTATACCTTGGCTTCCCAACCTTTAATGTAAGATCAAACGTATAACAAGCAATACTTTACAAACGTATAACAAGCAATACTTTACAAACGTATAACAAGCAATACTTTACAAACGTATAACAAGCAATACTTTACAAACGTATAACAAGCAATACTTTACAAACGTATAACAAGCAATACTTTACAAACGTATAACAAGCAATACTTTACAAACGGAAATATCTGTGTACGTTTGAAGTTGCATCTTCTTGATAAACTTTACGATGCGAGGCTTTGTCACAGTTAGAACATATCACATGTCATCAAGTAGATCCAGTATATTTGTCACAGCTAGAGCACGTCGCAGGTCACTAGCAAGATCCAATATATATTATGTATTGATTTTAATGTTGATCCTTCTAAAAATGCCACTCACCTACAGCAATACATTGGGATGAGGATAGTGAGAGCTCTGTCAGAGCAAATTGGGTATTCACCAACAGCTTATTGTCAAAACGTTACCAGGTCAGAATCATGAAAGTCTTCTTTCAGCGTGCTATCTTTTCGTAAGCCAATAATAAGTGTACTGCCAGATGATACTGAACCGAATGCGAGATGGGGAACTGCGTGAGGAACAAGCCCAACACTCTTATGCTGAGCAGATATTCACACTCGCATTATTGAGAAATGTCAAGAGTATCAGTTACCCCTCGCAATCAGTTTCATAGACACCAAAGCGTTTGACAGCACCCACAGACCCTCCGTGTAGAAAATATTAACCACGTATGAAATCCCACAAAAGATTGTAACATCAATCGAGAAAATATATGAACTGGCTTGTTTTCATCTGCAGCGACGCAGTGAGGCGCAATAACACATTAATTTTGTTTATTGGACTCCACATGCTTAGCTTAGGCTTATGCATGGCTAAGCGCACCTATATACCATATTGTAACACATGTCTATCTAATGTTTATTAAGCCCACACATATAGTTACATGGGCCTACTATACTATATATATAACCTAAACGTATTTATTTATTTTGTAAACGTAGTTGAGTTGTTGGTTGCATTATGTCTACTTTGTCTTTGGCTATGTTGCAATGTTGGCATATCACGTTTTTGTGCAACTACGAAAATAAATATCTTTAAACAGAAACTTAAGCACTGCATTTAGCGGTTTATATAAAATGTATATTTATGGCCTATTTAGGTTTCCGACTGGACTAGATGCAGACAGTTGATTGAACAAATGTTTAATGAAAAAATCGTTATTGAGCAAACTGCGCTGACCAGCTGTTTATCAGTGTCAGTTGTGGCGGGGTTTTTTTGCAATCTGTTCCCGCCGTTCATATTTAATTAAAAAACAAACAACGTTTATAACCATTTCACAAATGGTAAAGTAACAATTACCCCGACACCCCTCCCACCCATGTAACGTTTCGTCACATACACCCGCCACGCCTAAGCTTGACATACTTTATGGGTGTCCCCTAATACCTTAGACCAATTAAAGAAAATGTTCCCTATTACGGTACCTCACGCTGTGGTATGCAAACATCACGATTAGGCTATGTTATTGCATAACAGGACTCGAGACTCAATGTTTTGTTTGCTTAGCTTAATCGTACGAGTCGGAATGATTGCACCGGGGTTCGCGTTTGCCGTTCTTGCGTCCTAAATTCTACCTTCCTGCAATTATCAGGCTTCGTCTCCGGTAGCACGGTCGGGTGACTGGTCTACGTAGCGGTGCCGGTTTTTTTTTATTGGTGTGACGGTGTCAGAAGGTATGGCAATTTGAACTGAGGGACATTGTGTTAGTGATGCAGTAGATTGAAAGGTGACTGCCCTTGGATTTTGTGCGGTAGGGCGTAGGCGTTAAAAAAGAAGTAATATTTAACCGATCCATGAAAACACCGCATTGTCGCCCACGCCGAGTTATACGGTCACGCTTCACTGGGAGCACGCCAGACGTCACGCTCTGCTAGTTTTGTCGCACCTCTTCCGCCATGTCGGACACAATATCCGACATAGTGCAACAACTCTTCACGGCTGAAATTGAACAACTGAAGTTGTCACGGGGGAGTGCAAAGCCGACAAAGGGCGACCGGACTCGTGGCAAGTCGTCAAGTGCCGCTGAGCCCGAAACAGTCATCGAAGTGATGGAGCAAATGGCGCCACTCCTTATTAAAACAATGACTGCCGTCGTGGGACACCAGATGACACACATGAAGGAACTGTTGCAGTACAAAGATAAACAGATCAGTGCCCTGGAGAAAAAGGTGGACGTTCTGGAGGCGGAAGCGGACAAGCGAGGGCAGTACTCTCGCCGTCCCAACCTCCGCTTCCAGGGCCTTCCAGAGACGGATGGAGAAAGTACGAATGACCTCGTGCTGCAAGCGATCAACGAGAAGTTGGGGATGAAACTGACGGCAGCCCATCTGGAGCGTAGTCACCGCCTGGGCCCAAAGAATGACACGCGGGGAAACGTGAGGAAGCGCGTAATCATTGTGCGCTTCCGTAGCTTCCCAGCTCGCACACAGCTGAAACGGCATAACATCGACAGCGATAAAGACAAGGCCATCTTTATAAACGAAGATTTAACATCGAACAGAGCAGGACTTGCCTATAAGACGAGGGTGCTGGAAAAGGAAAAGAAAATAACCGACTGCTGCACGTTCTCGGGTAGGGTACTGGTGAAAACACTGAGTGTTGTAATTAAAGAGATCAGTGTTATCAACGACCTGGACAGCGTACTTTGTTAATTAGCAAGTATACATAGTCTCTTACTTTGTCTATTAAGTAATATTATCGCCATTGTTATTATCATGTATATTACGATGATATAGATTAATTGCGATTTTTGTTTCTCTTGCTAGATGCAAGGTGATACATATTGTCTGCGATTTTTTTTCTCTCTATAAATCCCCAGCTACTGACGCAACATTTGCTTTTTATAATTTCTTTATGGTATAGCTTGCGTCTTGCATTTTTTTGCAGTTTATGTTCTCGTTGCTTTCCTTATAATACAAACTAATTATAATGTGTCTTTCCTTCGATTAATTAATGCTTATTTCCACAAATGTATTGAATAATGCAATTAGCTTCTCCTTATGACATGAATTATGCATAATTATTTACATACTTTATATCCTTATACTACTGGTTTCCACACATTGTTTACTTTTCACACACACCTGTGTGTTAACATAATTTATAATGCGATATAATTACTGGCAGTGGATTCCATTTAAATTCAATTAATTAGTTATCGCAGACATAATGCAAATTTCAATTAGCTGGTCGCATTGCTTGTTTTTCGTCTTGCCAATTTTATTCTGATTACTATTGTCATTATGTCATACCAATGGGAAGACCGGTCACGTTCATAATGTTTTGTTCTATACATTTCGTTTTTGTTTATTATTATTGTTGCACAGACATGCATTTCTTGCATGATGACAGATATGGTGACATGCTACACAGCATTTAGTATACTAACTTCGTATGGCTATGGTAAAACAAGACTTTTGGTTTACAGTGGACAGTCGGTTGTTATGCTACATGTTTCAAACATAATTACTCATTTAAAGAATGCTAGCTAACGAATCATTTCCCTGGTTTCGAGGAGGTACTAATGTGAATTCTCTATTTAATGTACCACAACTAAATGAGGCTGCTGATAAAGACTTTCAACCAACACGTCATTCGACATATTATGATCTTGACAATGCTAAACTACTAGCAGAAACAAATAACGAACGGTTTAGTATACTTAGCTCAAACATAGAATCTATTAATGCAACATTCAGCGAAATTGAAGCCTTCTTAGAGGAACTTAACCAGATGAAATTTAAATTTAGCGCAATATGCTTTCAGGAAAGCTGGCTCTCAGATAATGGTGATCTATCACACCTACAAATCGATGGATATCATTGCATTACACAAGACAAAACATGTAGCACTAAAGGCGGGCTACTCATATACTTAAGCAACAAATACAATTTCAAAGTTATTTTGTCTCTAAATCAGTTTTAACATTGGGAAGGACAATTTATCAGCATAAGTGGAGGTGGGCTCTTAAAAGATATTATAATTGGAAATATTTATTGACTTCCAAGAGACATCAGTGAAAATTATAAACATTTTTGTTTAGAGAATTCACACCAATTATCTCATCCTTTGACAAATCAAAATACGACATCATTATTGCTGGTGATTTCAAAATAAACCTTCGTAAAATTAACGAAAGAGAGGTTTTTGGTGATTTTTTGATTTATTAATATCTTATAGCTTTTACCAACATATTATACTAAGATTTTCAAATAATAACAGAACACTAATAGATAACTTATTTTGTAAATTAACCGATCCTGCAATAATAAAAAAATCAGGTATTTTAACGAAACAATTGTCGGACCATCAACCATATTTTACCTTTCTAAACAAAGTTCCCCACAAAGAATCACCACCTAAATATATTAAAATTAACGTACAAAATCAAGAAGCAATTTCCAAATTCATAAATGAAATCACCTAATCAGATGTTTATAGTAAACTTGATCAATCGACTTTTGCTAATCCAAACATAAACTATAACATTTTACATGAATTAATCAAATGCATGCGCAAAAAACAATCACATGCCATATCAAACAGTTAAGTTAAAAAAATACAAACACAAAAAATCAACATGGATTACATTCGGCCTGCTCAAATCAATACGATACCGAGACAAACTATATTATCAATTCGTACATAACAAATTTCCTGTTTACCTTCAAAATTTACCGCTTCATCAAAACAATAGCATTCACAATTTCAACACACGTGGGCAATATAATATACACACAATCAGGGTACAACATGAATTTGCGAAACAAAGCCTCAGATACACCTTGCCGCACACTATCAATAATGCACATGATTTAATAAAAAATAAAGTTTACACTCACAACTTACACGGGTTTGCAATGTATGTTAAACATTATTATTTGCAGACGTATCTACCTGTATGTACATTACAACATTGTTATATTTGTAATCATGAGTGAATAACAAAAAGGAATACATGTATTATGTGAACGTCTTTCGATGAATAACCAGTCGTCCATTATCATGTTTGATGTCATGTTATAGGCCTTGCTTTGACTTAATCTGTTGACCGATTATTGCTACTTTTTTATACACCAGGACTTGTCATTATTATAACTGGGTGGTTCCCATGAGAGCTGCTTTTTTGCCTTAGTGGGAATCTCCCTGACCCTCACGTGATAATTTACATACAATTCTGTGATCATCATGCTTTCACATACTCACCTATTGAGTGATATGTATATGGGTCAAAATAAAAACCACTGCCTGTCTGTATGTCTGTCTGGAATGCGCACACACTAACGGTTTGTGACACCTGTTTGTTCACGTTCAGGTGTCTATCCACGTAGACGTCGAGATTCCGGACACATTGTGAAGCTGCAACCGTACAGTCACAAACACGTATTACGCTGCCATCCACAAGTGCAGCGGACGACTTTATTATTTAATAGGCTCCACTGGATTGTATTCGGTCTTGCTGTCATCCATGCACTTGTCATCCAATGTTTTATGTCATCCAGCATGCTTCCATTCGACGTAAAACGGCAGCGTAAGCGGTTGTACTGAGATCAACGTGGGAGTAGAGTTGTAAGTCTTCAGAGTAGTGGTGTTAGCAAAGGCCATGTTTTCTGATGATATCGCCAATCGGTTGCACATACAACGAGAATAGCAGTGGGCCTAGGACGGAGCCTTGCGGGACACCTGACGTCAGAGGAGTTGTACCCGAAAATGTGTCACCAATTACGACGCGCTGAATCAGTCCTTGCAGGTATGAGACCACCCAGAATAATGCTTTGCCAACAAAGCCGTAGCGCAATCGTAGTCGTCGAATTAAGATGGCATGGTTAATTGTCTCAAAAACTGGACTAAAATCGATGAGAACCAGTGATGTGCCTTGTTTGTTATCCATGGCTGATTTCTAGGCATTGGTAACGTATAGTAAAGCCGTTTCCGTCGAATGGTGTTTTCGATACGCTGATTGGTAGCATTCATTCATTCCCTCATCAGAGACGTGTGTGGATATTTTAAGCGCCACTACTTTCTCAACTACTTTAAACAAATGTGTGAGATTACTCACTGGACGATAGTTATTTAAGACGTCTTTGTTAAGCAATGGCTTATTCAACAAAGGACGTACAATAGCCTGCTTAGGCAGTGTAGGCATGACCGCATCTTCAAGAGATGGATTCGTGATCAATGTTACAATGGACACAAGGCTGGTGGCATTGTTTTTCAGCAGGTTGGCAAGTTTTGTTTGTGGTAGCAAAAATGTGTGTGATTTCTTCGGCTGTTGCAGGATGGAAAACATGTATAGGATCTGCGAAACATTGCTTTTCATCACATGTAGCCAGATAAATTGATGTGTTAAGTTGTAAGCTTTGCAACAATTTATCGATTTTGTCACTAAAGAAATGCGAAAATAGTTCGCATCCTTCCACTGCCGAGCTGAATTCCGGATGTAGCTGAGAATTGTGACCTCCAAGAGATCTCACCAAACGAAACTTAGTGTTGTTGTTAGCGTTTTCTAAACGATCTTGGAAATATAATGTTTTCTCTCCAGTATCAAGGCATTGCATTCATCGCGTGACGTGACGTGACGTACAACTGGCGATGAATTTAAAGTTTGGTTTTCCTCCAAAGATTTTTTTATTTCTGTTTCTTCTCACGGGCATCGTCAATGTCTGCGCCGTACGGTCGTACCATAGATGGGTCGAGTTCTTTCGTGTGCGTACAATGCGCCACGGAGCGTGTTTATCCAGACACTTCGTTAGGTTGGTGTTGTACGTAACGACTAATTCACCCACTTGCATATCTTTACAGCACGATGTCATATCAGCACAAACGACTCAAGAAGATCACGTAGAGGTTCAGATTTAGTTTCGCTATCAATGTGGATATTGAAATCCCCAGCAATGATGGTGGGATATAGACGAGTCGCTGAGTAAGTGTTCGAGTTCGATATAAAAGTCCGATGTTAACCCGGGTGTCTTACTTGATACCGGGGGGTGGTAGACAACCCACACGTTGAATGTCATACAGCGCGGGTTAACGAACTGCAAACGGAGTAGTTCAATGGTTGTTAAAGAAACTTCGGTTGCAATTTTGTTTTGTATGTAGCGCGATGTATAATTGCCACTCCACCGCCAAGACCAGAAGCACGAGCGACATGTTGGAGTGTATATCCGGGCGGGGTTACTTCGGTTGTTATCGCATCGTCTCAGTTCTTCTTAAGCCACCTCTCTGTGATTGCCAGCACATCCCATTTATGCTCAATAATAGATTCGCTTATAGTCGTCGCTTTATTGCGTTAGGATATAGCGTTAATCAAAGCCACATTTGGAGTATAATGACTGGCGATGAATTTCGTACTGCATTTTTAAGTGTTACCTGGGTGAGATTTGCTTTGTTGACACCGCGCTGTTTACAAATACCAGGTATCACATTCAACGGCCCAAACGTGGTTACTGGCCTGATACGCCTCGTTCCAGCTGATGTCCCGCGCCAGTTCAGCGTCCGCATTGTAATTGTCCACGGTTGGCGGCAGTGTCGTAGGCCGAGAAGAAACGTCCTGGACAACGACATGCTTCGCCGGTCGCTGGCAGGCTGAGCGTAGACGTCCAGGTATTAGAGAGTGTCTACAAGCATACCGATCTCGATTCCCTTCCCTATCCCTAACGCGCTGTGCGTACTACGTCATCGCTTGTTGTGTTTATGCGATCGGTTAAATGTCGATCGGATAGGTAAATACGTAACCGACAGGGGTGATCGGTAAGCGCAATCCCTATCCATTTTACGTTCAAATTATTGATGAATCAAAGTAAACAATATGACAGCATTGTACATACAACTGATTTTGACTGATTAGCCGCCTCGTTTTAATTGCAGTTGTGTTTAATGCATCAGAAAAAATGATTTTTTAAGACCTGTCTTAGCATGGAATACATAACGGTAGGGGCACAAATCATGCGTGCAATCGTTTTTACTTTTTGTATATAAAAAAAATCAAATTCTTCCGTAAGATATCTATGTGCTAAATCTCTAACACATATTCCGTTAAATTAGTGCAAATAAATTGTTAGAAAAGTTGTTTTGGGTGAAGTACTTACGAATATAAACAGGCAAATCAAAATCTTGTAAAAAAAAAACGCTAAAAACCGCGCGTCCTATCTTCGCTATGATGTGCTTTTGTACATAATTCCAAAATGATTTAGATGCTTTATGGTCTGTCCATTTGAGCTTGTGATTAGGACCACATATCCAGTTGAAAAAGGCATAAATGTACGATACGTTGGCGAGTGAAACGCCGTGATGCAGACACTCCTGACGGTTACCTATCTCCAACAACCGACACCGATTGCGGAGTGCGTTAGGGATAGGGAAGGGAATCGATATCGGTATGCTTGCAGAACTCTCTAATGTAGGTTGAAAACCGGTTCCGGTCAAGCTTGGTTAATCACAGCTGATACGCCTCAAGAATAAAAGTCAATACAAAAGTCGATAAAAACTGAAGATCCACGGCACGAACGATTCGTAAATGTCCCGCATATATTCCTTGGATATTCACAATTCAGTATATAGAAACACGAACACTTTATAAAATTCAAAACAATGAAATTTTGACTACTTTACACGCAGGGCCCGGGAGCAGCCACATTACAGCACATCAACCGTATATTCCTTTAGTATGCGTTGTTCGGATACGACCAGGACAACCTTTGGCATCATATATCTGCAAAAGGCGAATGAGCTGGCTCGGCCATGTCACAAGGCTCCCACCTATTAAACCTGCCCATCAAGCGCTATGGTGGATACCAGCTGGCTAGATCGAGAAAGAGGGACGATCAAGAATGAAATGGCGCCAACCAATCGACCGCGACCTACAGCTGGTCAACAAAAGTTGGAGCGACGTCAGAACACTAGCAAGCGACATATCTGGATGGCGTGCTTTGACTGCCTCATGCGTCTTTAGACGCGGAACCACTAAGTCTAAGTCAGTAATATTAATAATAATAAACATGTGTAAGCCAATGATAATAATAAATATATAAGTAAATTGAAGCACGAAGCATCGAGGTCTGCAACTAATGAGCTCGCCTTTCGTCTTTAACGACTTCTTTGGCCACTGAAAAAGGATGACTATCAATACATTCTTCTCACAGTGTTCCAGATCCGGGAAATATCCATGGATGGCCTCTTTCATGGAACGTATGAGTACGGTATGATATAATCAGCAAACGGACACTACTCTTTGTTTTCTTCCAGTGGCGTAGTTAATTTGGAGAACCTGAAGTCTTATTTTGCACTGGCTTCCTATACGATATCGTATTATTTTTAAGATCTGTACAATTACCTATCAGGCATTTTCATGTAAGCAACCAGCATATTAATAATCATTGCTTACTTGTGTAAAAACGAACCTATCCGGTCTTGATCATGTAGTTCTGATTTACTTTTATCGATAGAGTCAATACTAGTATTGGAACTAGGGCATTTTCTGTTGCTGCACCAACTCTCTGGAATGTGCTCCCTCTTAAGATTAGATCAGTTAAAAATATTATACAATTCGCCGTCATTTAAACATTTACCTTTATACCCTTGCGTATCCCTGGCGTATCGATCCAAATGTTTAACAAGATTTAACAAGATTGCCACCCAGAGAATTAACTCTAGGTGGCAGGTGGCCAAGGAAGCCCTTTGGCTTATCGAGAGTCCGACCGTTTTATTTATGTGTATCCCGCCCTTCTGAGGTATGTGTCGATTTTATTTTTAAACATATTCACGCTACTAGCACCCACACAATCAGCAGATAATCTGTTCCATTCATTTACAGTCCTTTGTGAAAATGAGAACTTTCTTATATATAATCTACACTGCTCCTTTGCTAATGTAACTTCATGTCCCCTAGTCCTTCTTAAATGAGAAAACAATATTTCTATCAATATTTTCATAACCATTCATTATTTTAAACACTTCTATCTGATCTCCTCTCAATCTCCTGGTCTCTAGTGTTGTTAAGCCGCATTTTTAGGCATATTTCGTAACTAAGATCTCTCAGTTTTTGTATAATTTTAGTTGCTCTCCTCTGTCATGTATCAGGATCGTTATAACTGGTACGTTATACAGCTACTTACTACAGTGAGCTCTTACACCGTTGATGGTAATAAAGGGTTGTTGTCTTCCGGTCAAATTCGAGTTGCACATGTCTAGTGTTTCCAATTCCAATTAAACAAGCAATATGCTGCTTTATAAAGCATAACATGGTGTCAGAAGACAAACTACACAAACTATTAGGGTAGGATGTGTTGGTCGGAAAAAACTGTGTTGGTGAAGTTTGAAGTGACGACTAAAAATTGAACTGAACTGTGTGTCAAAACGTCGAGTCACTGTCAACGACTGAAAAGTGGAATTTTTCAAGCCACCAAGTAGTATTGCGTTCGATGCCAGCAACTTAGATGAGGCATGGAGAAGTTGGGAGCAGCAGTTTAGGACATTTTACACAGCGTGTGAATTGAACAAGAAGCCTAAAGCTGTCCAAGTGGCCATACTACTACATACTGCTGGACCGGAAGCCCAGGAAGTATTCAACCAGTTTGAGTTCAAACCAGCAGGACCTGCTAACGTCCCACCAGCAGAAGATAGAGACAACTGGGAAACGGTGCTAGACAAATTCCGTCACTACTGCAAACCACGTAAAATACAGTTTACGAACGATATTGTTTCTGGTCTCGCAATCAAGGCAATGGGGAACAAGTGGATCAGTGGATCAAGGACTTGAGAATGAAAGCTAAAATGTGTGAATTTGGTGACCAGGAGGATCTGATGATCCGTGACAAGATAGTGTTCAGCGTCAATGACGAGCGTGTTAAAGAGAGACTTTTGAGAGAGTCAGATCTGTCGCTAGCTAAGGCATTAGATGTGTGCCATGCAGCCGAGACGACAAGAGCGCAACTGAAGGTCATGGCGTCTGAGGGAAAGCCAGAAGCTAAAGTGAATGTAGTGAAGCAGAGATCTCGTTCAAGCACGTTTAGCAAGGGCTCCCATGCAGTTGGCAGGGGTATCAAGGGAACTAACAATGACACTAGGGGTGGTTATAATAGTACACCGAGACCACGGGCTACACAGGGAAGCATTCACTGCAAATTCTGTAGCAGGTCACACCCACCAAAGTCATGCCCTGCGTACGGTAAACAGTGTAACCGTTGCAAGGGGTGGAACCACTTCGCAGTAATGTGCGAACACCACCGCACTGCTACAGCCGATAGGAAGGTGCGGATGGTGAACAATGTGAGAGTAATGAATGTCTGTATCTGGGTTCGTTATTCTTGGACGTGCATGCACACACTACTCATGATGATGACTGGATGACGAAGATGATGATTGGCAGCCAGCAGATAAGCTTCAAGTTGGACACTGGCGCACAGGCGAATGTGTTGCCTATGACGATCTACGAGACACTAAAGCCGAATGCAGCCTTGCAGCCTACAAAGACGATACTGTCGGCATTCGTGAATGACGTCAAAGTGAAGCCAGCCGGCACGGTCAAGCTTCTGTGCATACCAGAGAACGCGGACAAACCGACACTGATCGAGTTCTTTGTCACTACGCACACCAATGTGCCACTACTTGGATGTCGAGCGTGCGAGTCATTTGGACTTGTCAAACGAGTGGGCGAGATGTCGCGTGAGAAGCCACTGACGAGTGACACTCTGATGAACGAATATGAAGACGTGTTCACTGGAGTTGGAGAATTTGAGCATCCGTATCATATCGAGCTGAAAGAGGACGTACAGCCGGTAGTCCAGGCAACCAGGAAACTTCCATACACCAGAGTGGAGAGTTTAAAGAAAGCTCTAGACAAGTTAGAGAGGGATGGAATCGTCGCAGATGTAGAACAACCTACACCATGGGTGAATAACTTGGTCATAACGGAGAAGCGGAATGGATCGTTGAGATTATGTCTTGACCCGAAACCACTCAATAGAGCGATTAAGCGTGAACATTTCGAGATCCCGACTCCTGAGGATGTGCAGTCGCGTCTAGCTGGAAAGAAAGTATTTTCAGTGATCGATATGTCGATGGCGTACTGGCACGTCAGACTGTCGGATGAGTCCAGTTACCTCTGCACGTTCCACACGCCATGGGGCAGAAAAAGGTTTCTGCGCATGCCGTTTAGCATCAGTTCAGCCAGTGAAGTACTGCAGAAACGCATGCTACTAACGTTTGGTGACATCAAAGGAGCGTACGTGATAGCCGATGACATAATCGTCGCGGGGGATGATGAACAAGATCACGATGCCATCATGCGTGCTGTTTTCCAGAGGGCAAGAGAACGAAACGTGAAGTTCAACTCGTCAAAAGTGCAGTTGAAGGTCAATGAGGTGCTGTACATGGGACATATAGTATCGGAAGCAGGCCTCAGCCCAGACCCTAGCAAAGTGAGAGCCATCGTCGATATGCCACTGCCTGAGGACAAGCGCGCAGTCCTGAGGTTTCCGAACGTTGTGAAGTATCAAGCAAAGTTCATCCCGCGAGAGTCGCACATCACTGGTCCTCTACGTGCGCTGCTGAAAGAGGACGCGGCGTGATGTTGGACACAAGAGCATACAGATGCAGTGAACGAGTTGAAGACAATTCTAAGCAGTTTGCCAGTACTGAGGTTCTACGACGTGAACAAACCAGTAACGTTGCAGTCGGACGCGTCAAAGAGTGGACTAGGGGCGTGTCTTCTACAAGAAGGGCAGGTTGTTGCTTATGCGTCAAGGGCACTAGTCGGTGCAGAGCTACACTACGCACAGTTGGAGAAAGAACTGTTAGCGGTCGTTTTCGCGACTTCCAGGTTTCATCAGTACATTTATGGCAAGGAAATCGAAGCGCAGACTGATCATAAGCCGCTTGAGATTATAATGAAGAAACCGATCGGAAACGCAACGGCACGCGTACAACGAATGATGTTGAAGCTACAGCGATACGAGATAAACCTGTCATATGTACCAGGGAAGCTGCTGTACGTAGCCGACGCTCTCTCACGTGCTTACATAGAGGGTGAGCCAGACAATGAGCTCATTGACGATATTGAGATTATGGTCCACAGCGTTACAAAGAACTTCCCAGCAAGTACAGGGCGACTCGAGCAAATCCGAAGTGCTACAGCCAATGACGTGACTCTTCAGCGACTACTTCAGGTCGTGATGAACGGCTGGCCAGAGTCGAGGGCAGCTGTACCAGAGGACGTGAGACCGTACTGGAACATGAGAGATGAGATGAGTGCAGACGACGGACTCGTGTTTGCAGGCGAACGAATTGTCATTCCAGAGTCGATGAGGTCGGACATGCTGGAAGTGCTGCACGAACCACACATGGGGATGGAGAAGACGAAATATCGAGCTAGATCAGCTATCTTCTGGCCGAGAATGTCCAGAGCAATCGAGGACACTGTCTCGAGGTGCAAAACATGCCTACAGTTCGCCCGGAGTAATCAGAAGGAGCCGATGATAGCACACGAAATCCCAGACGGCCCGTTCCGGAAAGTCGCAATGGACATTATGTCGTTCAAAGGTCGAGACTACCTTGTAGTGGTTGACTATTATTCGAAGTATCCCGAGTTGGCACTGCTCGAGAACAAGACAAGCGAATCTGTCATCTCGCATGTTAAGAGCATCAGTGCACGTCATGGAATACCCGAAGAGATCGTAGCAGACAACCAACCGTTTGGTAGCTATAGTTTTCGGCAATTCGCGAAGAGTTGAGGTATCACAGTGACTACATCGAGCCCAACATATGCTCAATCGAATGGGCAGGCAGAGCGAGTCGTGCAAACGTTGAAATCGCTCCTCAAGAAGGCAGACGAAGAGGGTCGTGATCCCTACATAGCGATGCTAGAATACAGGAACACGCCGATCAGTGGACTCCGCTATGCACCGGCACAACTGGCAATGAGCAGACTACTGAGGTCAAAGTTGCCGACAACCAAAGCCGTTCTTGAGCCGCGAGTCGTAAACGCGAAACAGGATTTGACAGACAGACAGACACGGTTCAAACAAGACTATGACCACGGTGCTACATCATTGAAGCCGTTGAAACCTGGTGATGTAGTACGAGTCCAGAGAAAGTGGGGCTGGGATCCCGCTATCGTTCAGCGGACACACGAGAGTCCGAGGTCATACGTGATCCAGCATGAGGGAGGAGAACTCCGTCGCAATCGTCGTCAACTACGGAGGACACGCGAGCAGCCGCCGCTGATTCTTCCTCAGATGGATGATCCCGGCGTTCGAGGAGAAGGTAACGCTCTTCAGATGCCGGTACCGCCAGACGTGCCATCGCCACGAAGACTCGTCGCTGTGCCGCCACGAAGAGTCGTCGCTGAGCCACCTCCGCAAGAAGAGATTCCACAGAATGAACGATTCTCTAGATACGGTCGTGCAATCAGAAAGCCTATGCGATTTGACATTTAATTGTGTTTTTCAATACTATTTGACATTGGTAGTATTATTGATCTGTTTCGCAAGTAACCATTATGTGACATTCTATGTGATTTTTGATAGTCGATATAATGTGACTTTTAGCCTAGTTTGCTACTCGCTTGATATCGATTTATCCACAGCGAACATTCGTTAAAGCTGATGAATGTGTTTTTGAGTTTATGAATACAGTTTTTTTTAGTCTTAAAGGAGGGATGTCATGTATCAGGATCGTTATAACTGGTACGTTATACAGCTACTTACTACAGTGAGCTCTTACACCGTTGATGGTAATAAAGGGTTGTTGTCTTCCGGTCAAATTCGAGTTGCACATGTCTAGTGTTTCCAGTTCCAATTAAACAAGCAATATGCTGCTTTATAAAGCATAACATCCTCTGCACTCTTTCTAGCATACCTATGTCCTTCCTGCGATATGGCCTCCACGCTTGAATACAATAGTCTAAATGAGGCCTAACTATTGTTTTGTACAACGGTATTATTAGCTCTTTTTCCTTGTACGTTATATTTCGCCTAATTAATCCAAGGATTTGATTTCCCTTTGAAGCTGCAATTCAGCACTGGTCTGAAACCTTCATATCAGCACTAATGGTTAACCCTAAGTCCTTTTCTTTTACAGTAGTACTTAGAACAGTACCCCCATTGTATATTCTACCTCTTCGTTCCCTTGTCCTGCGTGGAGGCATTTACATTTCCCAAAATTGAACAGCATTTGCCTCTTTTCAGACCATTTGATCAACTTGTCCAGATCATCTTGTAAATGTTGTCTATCTCCATCACTTTTAATCCTTCGAAACACTTTTGTATCACCCGCAAATTTCAACACCTTGCTTGTTATTTCATCATCCAAATCGTTGATATATATTAAGAATAATATATGTCCTAGTACTGATCCCTGTGGTACCCCATTCAATACCGATTTCCAGTTTGAAGCCTCCCCATCAACTACTACACGTCATCTTCTGTCAATCAGCCATTTTTCTATCCAGTTTATTATACCATTTCCTATGCCATGGGCCTTTAGTTTAAGCAGTAATCTTTGATGTGGTACTTTGTCGAAAGCTTTTTGAAAATCTAAGTAGACGATATCTACTGGTGATCCCTCATCTACCCGATGTCTTCCAAAAAACATAACATATTTGTTAAGCATGACCTCGCTTTAAAAATCCCATGTTGAGATGGGTTTATCAAGTATTGTTTAACAAGAAAATCCACCATGTGATCTTTAATTAGTCTTTCTAATAATTTGCAAATCACTGATGTTAAACTCACTGGTCTATAGTTCTCTGACTTGTTTCTCGAACCTTTTTTAAATAACGGTATACTGTTTGCCTCTTTCCATTCTAAAGGAACCACTCCCTCTTCTAATGACAAATTAAAAACTGTTGCAAGCGGTACGCTAATTTTTTCTACAATTTCCAATAGTAGTTTGGGCGGAATCCCATCCACTCCAGGTGATTTATTATCCTTCATAGCTCTTATTTTCTTAGCTACCATTTCCGGAGTTACAATTAATTGTCCTAAATAGTCTGAATATGCCTCCTTGAACTTAGCCTCTGGTATTGGCAGTGGACTAATATCTTCTCTGGTAAACACTGAACTAAAGTACTCATTCAGGTCTTCTGCCATTAAGAATCCTTCTGATATTATATTTCCAGCACTATCTTCTAGAGGACCGACCTTATCTTGAACTTTCTGTTTGCTTCGAACGTACGCATAAAAACTCTTGCTGTCATGTTTTATATTACTAGCTATTTGTTGTTCATAGCTTCTCTTTGAATTTCTAATTTCACCTGTTGCTTGGTTAAGTGCTTCTTTATAACTGTTGTAGTCATCATTTCCAGTACATCTACATGACTTCCACATAATTTGTTTATACTTAATTTTTCTAATGGCTTCTTTCGATAAGTATTTCTTTTTGAACCGTTTCCCTTGTTTTTTACAGGGTACAAATTTATCGACTATGCACTAAATTTCACTCTTTAATATATTCCAGCATTCTGTTGCCGTCTTATTTTTCAGTGTGTTATTCCAGTCTATCTTTGCTAAATATATCCTCATGTTCTTATACCTTCCTTTGTGGAAATTTCTCCTATACTGCTTTTTACTATTCCTTTCTAATTTTACTTTGATGATAAAATGTATCTGGTTGTGATCACTACTCCCCAGTGGCTCACATATCTTGACATTGTCAACTAATTCATTCAGTGAGGACAAAACTATGTCTAACGCATTCTCTCCCCTGGTTGGTTCTAGCACATGTTGAGAAAGGAAAGTATCTTGAACTAAAACTAAACACTTGTGGTCCTCACTCCCCATACTCTGTAGATATTTCCATTGTATATGCCCGTGGTTAAAATCCCCCATAATAATGCAGTCCCGTTAGCTAACTTCCTTTATAGCGTTTTGTATTTTTTCATTCTCTTCTATGCTTATGTTTGGACTTCGATAAACTAACCCAACTGTTAACGCTTCCTGTAACTATGTTACACCAAACATCTTCTTCGCAATCTGCTTCTCTTTCTAATTTTATTTCATAAGCCTGGATAGATTCTTTAATATATAAAATAACTCCACCTCCTTTTCTTCCTATTCTATCTTTCCTAAACATTACACATCCTGTCAGTCCCAATTCGGCATCTGATATATCGGTGGTGGTCCAGGATTCGGTTATACCTGTTATGTCAGGGTCAATATCTTCTACCATAATGTTTAGTTCATTTCTTTTGTGTACTATACTCCTTGCATTTAAACAAACACATTTATATCCAGCTTCAGAAGAGTTTTCCAAACTGTTCTTTGCTGATTTATTTGTGCTGTCTTTATCTATGCCTCCAGTTTCAGGCTTTTCTGTGAGTCCCCACCGCGAATCTAGTTTAAATAGATGCAACCTGTCCCACTGTCAACATATCGCAGCAGGTTCTCTGAGAAAACTGCTGCCCCCTTTCCACTAAGATGGAGTCCATCTCTCATGTACACATCTTCCCTCCCAACAGAGTATCCCCATAAATCTGTGAATCCCACCCCCTCTTCTTCACACATCTGCTCAACTAGTGCGTTGATCGCCATCCTCTTGCAGTTTTTATACGTTTCCCCCCTTCCTCCCATTACTGGCAAAGTTGTTCCCTCCCTGCCTGCATTATTTGCTCCTACATGTACCAATATAGACCCTTCCTTGCCATGTCCCAATACCCTGTCAGTCACATGTTCAATCCTAGCCCCCCGTAGACAAACAACGACGTCCTTCCCCTCGTTCAGTGTCTTGTCCGTCTTTCTCATAATGGAGTCGCCCATAAACACTCTCTCTTTCCTCATTGCCCCCCCCCCAATCACTGCCTTATAGTAGCTCCTTCTTCGGTTTGCATCTGTCTGGTTGTTGTCTTTTCCCCTGTCGTCTTCTCTCCTGTCACATTCTCTTCCGATCCATTCTTTCCGGTCGCTTTTTCTCTTGTCACCTTTCCTCCTGTCAGCTTCCCTTTTATCGACTTTTCTTCTATCACATTTGCCCTCATATCCTTTCGTCCCTTCATCTTTCCTCCCATCTCATTTTCTTCTCTCCTCTCCCGTCCCATCTTCCCTCCCTCCTTCTCTACGGTCATTTCTCCCCTGTCACCTTCACGCTTGTCACGTTTTCTGTCGTCGATTTTCCAATTTCTTCCCCTCCAATCACCTTCTCTCCTCTCAATCTCCTTTCCTCAGTTTTCTTGCCACTGCTATTCTCCTTCAGTCTTGCAGTATTCTCACCTCTCTCCCTGTCGTTTCTCTCCATTCGACCTGTCTCCTTGCTAATTCCCATCTCCATTCCCTTCACAATATCTGTCAACCTAACTATTTCCTTCTGCAAACACCCCACCTTCCAATACCCAATGCACTGAAAGGTGAATCCTTCCTCCGTGGTTTCTGCCCATGACTTCCCACAGCCGTACAATGCAAAATCTACCCAGCTGTGGCAGTGATCGCACACCAAGTGTCGCTTTGTCTTGACTTGCCGCTTGCAAGGCGCCATATCCTTATCAGAATTTATTTAATAGCTTAACTAACTTAGTCTTTATAAAGACTGTTTCCTGTGTACTATAGCACACTTTATGTTACATATTTCAATTACACAGCCGATTATTTATCCTATCACGAACGCTAACATTACCGGTAGTGACCTAATTTAAATACAATCAATTACATTACGTTAGGCTGCTTTATTTAGGTTACGCCGCCCGACTATCGCCCTTGCTTAATTTCAAGGACTTCGTAATTTTAACAACAATGCTACCTAATCAAAATATCTAGCAAGTACTGGCTTACACAGATATTATCTTATGTAAGTAGTTTGATGGTTGTTACTTTATCTCCTATATATTCTACCACATAATCAGGTTTGCCAAGTCTTATCGAAGGCTAAGTTACCCTATTATCACTCACTATACTAAGGTGTTCTAAAATACTTTTAACTAACTAACTTCAAGCACAACTGCTACTCAATATATGTTTACTGCAACGTTATGAATGATATTAAGGCAAGAATAATACTTATCAATCAGTAATTTCACTTGTTTATCACCTTTTCTGCACCACCAATTTCTACGATCTATCTCCGCCAAACATAGCCTCGAACCCATGTTGACGACTTTAATATAGTTTATCGACTCTGATATTGACTAACCCTTTTGTATTATTATTAGCTGGAATTTAATGTTGTTAAAACAGGATTTGCGATGGGAGCTGGCAACCCTGCCTTGAGCAGTGAGAATATCCACCATATTCCATTGTTTTGAGAGGTTCAGCTGATTGATCTCACAAAAAAGTATGTGCAATATAGCTCAGCTTTATAATAACTGAATGATTTCTTTGTTTGACATTGTAACCTGCATTTTTGTCTGTAGCGGTTCCCCCTTCTAAGAACATGATGATTTGTTCTCTTAATTCGAACACACGATGAAAATGCAGTCTCTATGATAACTAGTGATCTTCCATGGGAAGAGAAGAACACAGAAATTGATCTAACCTCTTCACATTCACTGACACGTCTGGAGTTCGTGGCACTGCACGGTAAACAGTTTAGAGAAAAGACAGTCCACTTGTGCAGAGTCGTCTTTCGTGTACAAACAATGCACAATAAAAAGCATATGTTGATTCATTCAATTAAAGCGCGAAACATCTAGGGGTTTGCTGAAACGTCTGCAGCTAAAACCGCTTGATCCAAAAGTGTCGTCGACCGTTTCAGGTATTCATTTTTCACGGTTGTACCCTAAAGTGATATAATGGTTCATACTTCATAATCTCCTGTGTTCCTCGCTAAGGACGAAGCTCAACGCTTCAACTAATCATGGCTTGGTGAGATCCTCTCTGACTGTAAGGAACTTCTTATTCTTAACCTTTGGTACGTCTTTTTACAACATAATCAATGTAGAATGCTATATGAGTGTAGTCGTGATGAATTATTAAAGACTCACAGGAAAAATTAACAATTTCAAATCTTTAGTTCATTGTGTTTTAACGTATAAGTGGAATATTAAATAAAATTGTGCGAATATTCGTTTGAATAATCAACATTATTTTAAAAGATATCAATAAATTCAGTGTATAAGTTTGATAAAAATCACATATAAATTTCACTTGTGCTCAAGTTTTTATAATTATAATTATTTACGTCGTAAGGAGCCACTGTTTGGCTATGGTTTACGACGCGGTGGTGATATTTTGTGTTTGAGCCGCAGGATAGACGACTGAAATCGTTTATGGTCTCAGCCTGGACCGGCGACTCGTTTAGTTTATTCCAGTCTACTATTGTCTTTACAAAGTATGAGTTTTTTAATTGGTCGATGTGGGATGCAGGTACTGTATAGCACCTGGTATTATTGGTTGTTATGTGTTGTACAAAGTTTGAGGATACGTGATCTGGGAAATGTTTGGGTTGGATGCGTCTTTTATTTTGGGGCCGAAAGTATGTTTCTGCGGGGATGGTTGGGATAGATCCCTCAGCTATTTTGTACATGAATTTAAGTCGTAGGTCCCGACGTCTGCTTTGTAGGGTATTGAGTTTTAGGTCTATTAATATGTTTGTGATCGATCCTTCATGTCTGTGGTGGTAGGCGCCGGTAACGAAACGAGCAGCACGGTAATGGATACGCTCTAGGTTATATATGTCCCCCTAATGGTATGTGTCCCACACTATGGCTCCGTACTCTAAGGCAGCGCGCACAAGGCAATATATGCGGTCCGTTTGCTGTTTATAGGACAGTGTCGTATGTTACGCCTTAGGAAACCAAGTGTGGAGTTTGCTTTTTCAGTTACTGTTGCGATGTGGGAGTGCCATTTAAGGTCGTCGGAAATAGAAATACCAAGATAGGAGTTGCAGTTTACACGTTCTAGGGTGGCGTTATTTAGGGTGTAGAAATAGTCAGTTTTATGTTTTACACTGAGGATGTAGCATTCGTTTGTATTGGAGTTCATGCCCCAGTCCTTTGCCCACTTTTGGAGTTGTTTAGGTCGTGTTGTAGTGCAGTTTGATCGTTGAATGTTTTTATTTCTCTGTATAGTACGCAGTCGTCGGCAAATAGGCGGATTTTATATTTTACTTATACTGGTAGGTCGTTTATATGACAGAGGAATAGTATGGGGGCAAGTACAGTGCCTTGCGGGACGCCGGATTTGACGGATACTTCTCTCGAAGTTTCGCCGTCTAGCACAACTTTCATAGATCTGTCAGTGAGGAAGTTTTCTAGCCACTTGAGCGTGGTTCCGGTTATGCCATAGTGGGATAGTTTATGGAGGAGTTTTGTGTGGGGGACTCTGTCAAATGCCTTGCTAAAGTCTAATATCGCTATGTCTACTTGAGTTCCAGAGTCGAAAGAAGAGAACAGGTCATGCATGGTGGTTAGGAGTTGTGTTTCGCAGGAGAAGCCTGCTCTGAAGCCGTGGTTGAGGAGTGTTAGGATGTTGTGCTCTTTTAGGTAGGTCATGATGTGGCGGTAGATTATGTGTTCGAGGATTTTGCATGGGACCGATGTCAGGGAGATGGGGCGATAGTTTTCTGGTAGGTGCTTATCTCCTTTTTTAAAGACAGCCGATACCTTTGCTGTGCGCCAGTCTGACGGTAGGCTTAAGGACAGCATTGGGGATCTGGTCAGGGCCACATGCTTTATGCGGTTTGATGGACTTGAGTAATTTATATACTCCGGTGGTGTCAATTTTAATGTCACATATACTGGGGTGTTGTGGGGGATCAATGTGTGGGGGGACGGATCTGTCTTCTTTCGTGAAGACATTCTGGAACTGGTCCAAGAGGATCTCAGCCTTTTCCTTACTGTTACACACCAGTGATTCATTCTTTTTAAGGGAGCTACTCCAATGTTGTCTTGTTTTCTACTTTTGATATAGCGCCAGAATGGCTTTGAGTTTTTGGTTTGGAGACCTGTGGTGATGGTGTTATTAATAAAATCCCATTCTGCATTACGCATACTTCGTCTACATGTTTTCTGTATGGATTTGTAATTTTCCCAGTTGTTTGTTTTCTTAGCTTTATTGTGCATTCTTCTCTTTCGCTTTAGTAGTCTTTGTAGCTTTCTGTTTAGCCATGGGAGATTGCACCGACTGGAGCTGAGCTTTGATGGGATATGTTTATTGATAGATTTCACTAGTGCGTTTTTGAAGATTGTCCAAAAAGTTTCTGTGCATGCACCTAAAGTGTATTGAGTCTTTATTTCATTAGTCAGTGTGATGAAATCGGCATTTAGATTATCCCAGTCAGCGGGAGCAAATTGGTAAATTTTCCTGCGTTGTTTGTTTTGGTGTTGGACTCTTATATAAAAATCCGTGACGATGATGTCATGGTCTGATATCCCTGGCACAGAAGCAGAGTTTGTCACTATTGTGGGATTTGTTGTAAATATTAGGTCTAGTAACTTGCCCTCTCTAGTTGAGCTAGTGTGGATTTGTGTAAGCTGCGCACATTCTGTTGTGTCAATTAGGGTTTGTTGAACGGATCGCTCTGGGGCGCATGTTTTCACAGTGTTATTTGTTTTTGGTTCGAGTTTGTTGTGATCTTTGTCAGGGATTTATTTAGTTCTCGTATGGCTTTGTCCCCGCGTTGCGACATGTAGAATGAGCCTATTAGTAGGTTCTTTTTGTTTTGGAGTTGTATTTGACCCACATGATTTCGCAGTCGCTATGCAGGTCTGGTTCAGTAGAGGATATGAGGTATATTCGTACTAGCACAAAGACAACGCCTCCTACTCGTTGCGGTCTTTCCTGTAGGTGTTGTAGTTATCTGGGAACACTTCATTGGACTATATGTTGTTACTAAGCTAGGACTCACAGCCACAGATAACGTCTGGTTTTATGTAGTTGATGGATGCTTCCAGGTTGGCTCTTTTGTTCGTTATGCTGCGTCAGTTTATGGTCATGACACGAAGGTTTTTTTTCTGCGGAAGATCAAATACTGATGAACTTCCTCTGGAATTTGTCGATTTTGCTTTTTTTAAAGAGTGTGAGGAACTATTGGGTCTTCTTGCTGGATTGTCTGATATTTGTTGGTTCGACTTGGGGCTGCTGGTAAAGAGGGGATTGAAGGTTGGGGAGAGCGATTCAAGGATAATATTCTCATTTGTAATGTGTTCATAGAAACTTGGGGAAAATTCGAAGCTTCTGAAGGTGAAGCTTGATACATAAGCTCACAGAAGCCGCATGGATATATGGGGTGTTGTCTTGGGCCTGGGTTTGTTTGTATGTCGCCTGAGAGGAAGAGGGCGAGTATTGCCAGCGTCTTGTTACTTTTTGGTTTGGGCCAAATCAGATGGGATGAGTTGAAGGAACGGCGTGAGAAGGCATATATTCCGTTTATTGAGTCAGTTTCAGAAGCATCGAAGGACACCCTTGGAACAATATTTTGATTGGCGCGCAGGTGAGTGACAAAAGAATGGTATAACCAGTGTCAGTAGTGACTGTTAATAACTGGAAATAAGATTGAAGTGGTGTGCTAAAGATCCAAGTTGAATAGGCTGCGGCGCTGTTTTAAAATTACTAGTAATTAAACGAGTGCATGAGTATCAAGACGTTGGTGCGGTACGAATGAAAATGTAGGTCTTCGCCCTAGCTGGGCCCCAGAGCGATACTGGGAAGACGTCTTGACGGAGGGCCTGTTAATAGAAAGTTTATTGTTGTGGGCACTGTTTTCCTTCTGTTAATAATGGCAGCCTATAGTGGATCTCTACAATTGCGTAAGATGGAACGAGTTACGGTTTAGGTTGTGTTCATATGGGAAATAGTCATGGTGGCGTAGTGGGCCCGTAGGCGTAGGCCGTAGGCGTAGTGTTATCGTTGCTAGGGGTCGAGATTACATACGTAGTGCTTGTTGGCCACTGTGGGCGACTTGGTTATATTATTTGCTTAGGATTAATGTTTAGTTTAAAATATGGTTTGAAAGTGACTATCTCGAACGTGCTTGGTGAGATTTAGTGGCACATAGCTGTTTAGTAGACCGGTTCGTGGCTTCTTCGGTATTAATTTGTAATCCAAGATGGCGTGTTTTGGCAGGAAGTCTGCGGAGGTGATTACTTGTTTAAAGTTATTAATTTTGAATCTAACATATACTTTACGTTGGTATTTTATGCCTATTTAGATTTAGTGATGCTTTAGTGTCGTATGCTGGAGTCTGTAGTATTTGATCTAGAGCGTAATTTTGAATTTCGAATAAAATCTTAGAGCCGATATTGAGAACTTGTTTATATTTTCACGTATGCGCACCCAAATCATTTACAGTTCTTTGTATTTACAATATGAGTGCAAACATTAAATAAATTCAAGTGAATATTTGTCTTAATAATAAAATTAACTTCAGTATAACAAAAAAATCAGTTCATAAGTTTGATAAAAAAGTCATTGTCATTTGAGAAATCTCACTCGTGCTGAAATGTTAATGAAAATGTGCAAGACTAAGTCAGGGTTACTTCTGGAATATTAATGCATTAAGCTTTGTTATGTTCAATTATCAGTGAGAATACGCAAGATTGTGGCAGAGTTTCTTCAGAATATTCATCTTAATCATCAAACGTTATTTCGTGGAGTTTTCAGTTAATACTTGCAAAACTTTGTATTTAGTGTATAGTCTTTGAATAAAATTATGTTGTGACTTTATTTCCTGTGACGTATTTTCCTAGCCAAAACTGTGACCTAATTTCCATGACTTTTTCTGTGACTTTATTTCCAACCACCGTTTAGGCAGTTGGAGGCTTGTGTGCTCCTTGAGGGGGGCGCAGTGGTACAGTTGGGGTTTTGGGGAGCCTCAAAAGGGGATGCAGTTGGAGTTTTTAGGGAACCTCAAAGGAAGGCGGTTGGAAGTATTTTGGGAACCTCAAGAGGGGAGCAGTTGGAGATTCTTTGGAAGTCCGCAGTAGTAGGTCGGAAATCGCACCCCCATCACCCACGCTGCGGTCCCGAATAGCGTGCGTGTGTGCGGGCGTGTGTTTGTTAACAGTACACAAACACTGGCGAAGATATGAAACACCTCGCGCATAGTCATAGGATATGATGTTTTTACCATTCCCGTGTAATTAATTTAAAGTCAAACAAATTTCTGCACACTTTGCCCATACCGTTGAATAGCTATCTTATAAGAAACCCTTGAAGGTTTTATAACACAATTTGCATATCTTCATAAACACACCACAACGCACTTAATAACATGCTTACCAAATGACGTTCTTTCGTTATATAACTAATGGACTCCGAAAAAAAATATTCTGCGTTCCTAAGGCACGTGACCGGACGTCGTAAAAGTTACGTAAAGTCATAATTTTACTTGTTAAAATGCTACTTATTCGTTCAGTTTTAAAGAGTAATTACCCTATTAGTCACACCAAGAGTTTCATTTTGGTAAGGTTGTATTTGCAAGCTTAAATTTATTAAGGATATACGCACCAATTGTTTATGTGCATCCTCATTATTCTCGATTTCTATGCGAAGCATCCAGCAGCGTTGCAATTATTGCGCGAAGACTATTACCCCACAGTCTATTTATGTATTCCTAAATTCCTACATGATGTTGGCGTTCCATGTTTAATTAACACTGTACTCTTTGTAGGACAAACAAAGGACTGGACTGGACGCACAGTTAGCTTAACTAACAATTCTGGTATATAATACATGTCCTAAGCAACCGGCTTTTCACACATTACTCATCTTCTTTGGGATTGCGCAATGATTTTTTATAATTAATAATACTTGTGTAAAACATAGCGATATATTAACTACCAATCGATTTATTCATTTTATTTCACATTTCTCGACACTTTACGTTGTAGCGTTCCGAGTTTACTGTAAACCGTTTAATTTATATTATGCTAACCTTAATGGGTCATAACATACAAATATTCGAACATTGCATTACAGCATGCCCTACTGAACGCATACAAATGTGTGGGGTTGCACCGGTCAATTGTGGCACCATGAACCGGCTCATCGAACCTCACAGTGTCCGGCTCATGGGTGCCTGATCATAAATGTATGCAAAACGAGTTTTATCGTATGGTAGGCTAGCATCTGCCAAGAACGTTTCAGTTATTGAGAGAACATGTATCCCTTATTGTTAATATGCCATTACCAACAACATTGCATTACTTATGGTAGTTGTATAAATAAAACACAACAAAACACACAATTTTACCTATCTTACCTACCTATCCTCTTCGGGCCTTGTGGCCCATAAGGCTGCTGTGCGACTCCGCCATATCGCCCTGTCAACGGCGATGTGTCTGACATTGCTCCTGTTGTTTTCGTACTTTTTCCACTGTGGTTCTCCACGTTGTTTTTGGTCGACCAACTTTTCTTGTTCCTTCCGGCGTCCGCGTCAGTGGTAGGTAAGTAGGTTTATTTCGGAATTGTATAATACAGAAAATAAATGAAACACAAAGCGCATACAAACTTTACAATTCCTGGTTGGCAGCAGAGCCAAGACTGTTACCAGTAGATATACAATGTTATAACAGGAAACAATATAACTTGAATCACTGGTCGCTGCCAACCACTGATAACGGTAATGTAGCATTGTTGTAGACACAACGTGCAATTTATAACTACAGGCAGACAGTTAATACACTACCATAAATAATAAGTAACAGTAGTTACGTGGTTGGTAGACCCAAAAATGAAAAAAAAAAAATTTCTCACATATATACAACACCAGTGCTAGATTGCAGAAAAACAATCCAGTAATAACAATGTAATATGTAGTAGTATTTTCATAAACCGTTTAAGACTAATCAAATAATAAAAAACACAAGAGTGATAACACATTTAACACGGTGTAGTATCTTCATAGACATAATGTTTTAAGACACATTACTTTAGAGAAGATACAAAGCTGGTATATTAGGTTTTGTTTGAATATCAGGCGACATATTATTCCATACTATCGGCCCATTGCATAATAAACTATTTGATGATCGAATATGTCTAAGTTGCCTTGCGTCATGATTGTGAATATTACAGGTTAGAGTAAAAATATTAGATAACGACACTGGCAGATTGTTATGACAATAATCATACATACATTTCGCAATTTCTATTTAAATTTTAGTACATTTAACCGTGTGAACAGGGTATGCGTATGCTCATGGAAAGCAATTCGAAGAATACTACGAACAATTTTGTTTTGTATAATTAATACTTTCTTTGTGTAGCTTTTATGTGTAGATCCCCAAAGGATTATTCCATATATGTCAAATATGGATATACTAATGCATAATAAATCGTCTTTAGGGATTCTACGAGAAGAAAGCGATTAACTTTATTTATTATAAAAAAAATTATGCAGACATGTGTTCATGCCAGTCAAGTTTATCACCAATAAGAAGGCCTAGGAAGTTTTACACAATGGGTGGGCTGAATTATCTGATCTGACATCTTTAATGTTATTTGTCCACTAAGTAGATGTCGTGACCTAGAAAACAACATATATTTTAGCCAGTCAGCTATTACTTGGAGTTCTTTATTTATGTTATTGTAAAGTTTAGTAATATGATTTCAATTCGTATAATTATACCGCGCTGTCAGGCAGCGGTTGTGGTCTTTCTTTCCCAGCACATGCCCCATCCAATTCCACCTTCTTATCTGTACTTCTGTGCTGATCTTCTCTTCTGCTGTTATGCTCTCAATGTCTTTGTTCGAAATTACCAGTGGCCATCTCATTTTTTAAATTCTTCTGGGACAGTTGAACTGGAAAATGTCAAGTTTTGTTGTTGTCGCTTTTGTTTACTTTCCATGTTTCACATCCATACAGTAACACTGGTTTGACCAGAGTATTGTATAATCTGAGTTAAGTTTTTCATGTGTACACATTTGAGTTCCATATTTGTTTGAGTTTCATGAATGATGTCCTTCTTTTCGTACTCTGTTAATAATATCATCACTCCCTTGCTGACTTTTGCGTCCAGATATGTATATTTCTCTACTTCATTCAGTTGTTGGTCATCAATCTATACTTTGTCGTTGCATTTGGTGTTTATCCTCAGTACTTCAGTTTTCTTTTAATTTCTTTTTAGGCCGTTTTTTTATGCAAATGCATTCATCTTTGTTGCTTTTGCTTGCATGTGTCTGTAATTTGATGACATAAGCTCAATGTCATCTGCGAAGTCCAAGTCTTCAAATTTTGACATGAATCTCCGTCTTATCCCTGTGTTGTTTTCTTCATTTGTTGTCCTCATTATCCAGCCGATTACCATCAAGAAAAGAAATGCGGACATTACGTCTCCTTGCATAACTCCAGTTTTTACATTGAACCACTCAGATTGTTCACCTTCATCTAACATTGCACATTCACTATACTAAAATCTGGACCATTCTGATTATTTTGTGTGGGATTCTATAGCTCGCCATGATTTCCCAAAGGCTCTCTTGATGCACGGAGTCAAATGTTTTTTCGAAGTCTACAAAAGTTACATATAGCGTTGCTTGCCATTCCACTACCTGTTCTATTATATTTCGAAGGATGAATATCTGCTCAACTGTGCTTCGTCCTCTTCTGAAACCTGCTTATTCATCTCTCAACTTGTTGTCAATTCCATATCAAATTCTGTCTATTGTCACTCTTCCGAACATTTTACTGGGGACAGACGATGTAGTAATTCCTCTCCAAATCCTGCACTCTGTAAGGTTACCTTTCCTTGGTATTACAAAATATTTACTCAACAAAATTGTGTCCATTAAAACGCATACATTTGTGATTTTGCGCGCTGTTTAATTCTCAACCGTAATTAGGTAAATGGCCGTGAAGTTGTTGATTAGTTTACTGTCTAAGAGAAAGGGGAGCGGGAATCCGACAGCGATTACTAAGTAATGGGAATGGAAAGATGCCGGAGAACTGGAACAGCTATCAGCGCAACGAAACCAATAATTTGGAACTGTTCCAGTATCTATCAGGATTGATCATCCAGTCCGTCTTCTACGAGGGGAAGGTCATTATGCAAATATGCGATAAGAACGTCCTCCAGAATCCTGCACCATGCGATGACTACCCTGTGATTCAAACGGAGTATCCTCTCAGTCCATGGAACCATGAAGGGTTCAATACGAGAGTTATGTTGCATGCGTCAAATGCAGAGTCACAAGGCTACAAGCGCATACTGATAATTACAAACAACACTGACACCATTGTCCTGGGATCCCTTTCTCCACTGAGATTGGTGCGGAGAAATTGTGGATGCCGTTTGGAATGGGCAAGAAGATATTTTTCCTTCCACGACATCTGCAACACCATGTCTGCCGCCAAGGCATACGCTCTCTCCACACTCCATGCCATGACAGGGTCCGACAACACATCCTTCTTTTTTCGGCACGGGGAAGAAACCAGCGTATGGAAAGTGGAACATAAGGCCATAGCTCCCAACCGCTTTATGCTACCTACCAGGTCTTCGGAGGATATCAATGTCATTGACAGTTTCGTCGTCTCACTACAGGCCTACGTTGTGTCCTGGCCTCTGGTGGAAGTCAACCAAGCACGTCAGCAGATATTCGCTCAGTCATCTCGCACGTTCGAGTACCGGCCACCAACCAAGGCAGCCCTGATAGAGCACGCCAATCGATATGTGTGGGGGTAATCTCTCGTGGCCGAATAGATCTTGCCAAGCCAAAGCTCCTGGGGTGGATTGAGTTTGAACCTGGTTCGACTCCCCTTCTTTGAGCAGCGAAAGCTTTGAAAGAGCAGGAAGGTTGCGGATACACTACAAACTCTACAGAAAGGTGCTCCTGCTACAACAAGGGCCTTGTGTGCACAGCTACATGCATACGTGGAGGTAGCTGTTATGGTCGCCCTGGTCCTCCTCCGACACCAACTCCCAATTAACACCATACTACTGTACGTAATTGAGTCATGTCGTAACTAATGTTGTTCAACGCCTGATATAGTCATGTTTGTTATGTATTTTCGTTCACGTTTTTGAGATTGCAAAACTATATATTTTTTGAAATGTTATGATATAATGAATCTGAAAACCAATGTTAACATTTTCTAAAGGTATATTTGGTGGCCATCTTGGATTTTTAAAATGGTGGACACTAAAAACCTGTATTTCTCAATACATCTGCTGCTAAACCTCCCAGTCTTTTGATTTTGGTGGCTAAACCTACATATTGAGGGGCAAGGAATCCAATATGATCAATTGCAGTCACCTAAGCATAATGACATTACTAGTTTATGACAGTTTTTCCCAGACTGGGTGAGCTGCATGTTGTCATTGTTGCCATGAGAGGCCCAGGGACCTCCATTGAAAACTCTGGAATAGACGATGCCTGGATGTGTACGGTTCTGCGACAACCACACAGGTCCAGAAGTATGCACACTAAAAGCGCTCCCTGTCTGACCACATATGTGGGACTGTATGAGATGGCCCTGGAGGAGTTCTTCAAGGTCAACCCACACTTGAAGGACTCGTGTCTGTTAGCAAACACACCAAAGCTGAATCTGTGAAACGGGCCAACACCTATCTACTCCAAGCCTTGGCTGACGATGATTTCGGGAAGAAGTTCCAGGAGTGGAGGTCACAAAAATCCAAGAATGCTATGTTCAGATCCCTGCTGATGTATCTGCATTGAGTGGAGACGATCCTGTTCTTTGTAGCAGTATCCCGTAACGCAGACCTAAACTTCCATATTGAAGCAGGAGAAGAATTGAGCAAGCTGTTCTTTGCTATGAACCGAATATAGTACAATAGATTCTCACCACGTTACATAGCTGACATGCCCGCACTCAAGGCTGACCACCCAGAGACGTGGAAGGAACTTGAATTAGGCAACATATCAGACACCAAGACTGCCATCCCATTTGTCTCCATTGGGGCACACCATGCCTGTAGACATCTGAACAAGCTCATGAAGGTTCATTTTGGTCTGATCGGAATCTCCAACAATGCCAATGCAAGACAACACTTCTTCCTAGCTTCTCCTGAACTGTCGTGCATGGCAAGCGAGTTCAAGGGTCAGTTCAATATCAAAGGCAACAAGGCTAGTGAGCATAATGATCTATCCACGAGTGTGATCAAGCAGGAGCATGATGCCATCAACAAGATCAAGGCTGCCATAATGAGACATAACAATCAATTCGCTGTTGAAGGTCGTACGCTATTCAACCTGATTACTCGTGCATGCATTCCATGCGAATACGTTCCACAGATTCTGAACATGGACGAGACTAGACAGAAGCTGTACGAAGACTAGGTGGCAGAGAGGATAAGTGGGAATGTCAGCCTATGGGCACCTCTCAAGAAACAAAACAACAAGATATACATGTCAAGAAGCTTGCAGTCAAGATCCGTGACAATATATGTGGGGGAAACCAAGGACCTGTATGGAAGGTCCTTGCCCGGTCAAGCAGATATATTTACCAGAAGCTCCGCATCAGCAACTATGAGTACATCCTGACGCCAAGGGCACTGGTTATTCCAAGCGGCTCAATGTTGCCATGCAACGACAAGTCCAAGCTCATCCATATCCTTGAACAGTTGGCAACAACAGAAACTCACACCGATAACTCTCAGACGGCTGCAAGCGAGATGCATGTTAATGTACCAGATGATGGAGCCTTGGACTTGGCATCTGCTGAAGACGATGGTCCCCATCTAAATAGGAAGATTGCGGTCGTAGATGGTATGGTGGTTGTCCATAAACTGACGAAGAAGAAAGCAACCATCACGACAGTGAAGGATCTCGGTGATAGTTTCATTGACAAAGTGATGGATCTCACAAGAGGCTCTGATGAAATAATTATAGTCTTTGACACTTACAAGGTGGATTCTCTGAAGAGCACAACCCGGGAGAAGAAACATGGAAGGAATGACCCAATCCAGTATCAAGTCCGAGACGATACCAGCATAAAATGCATCACCACGAGGCGTTTCCTATCTCATGACCAGAAGAAAGGTGATTTCACAGAGTACCAGGCTGAAAAAACTCTACAGTACAACCGAGATTCCTCCAAGCTGGTTATCACTTCAGCATCTGGGCGAACAAGGAGCAACAGGGACATTCATTTTGAAGACAACAACCATGAGGAAGCAGACACCTTAACGATCTGTCAGGCTGTCTTGGTAACACAAAGGAGCCCAAAGGAAGATATTGAGCTGATGTTCTTCTCGCCAGACACTGATGTCCTTGTGCTGATCATAGTTAATTATGATCTGCGGCCGAGGAAGATATCGATGGCATTGCGCCTGCTGCCGATTGAGCCATTCTAGACAGTTCAGAAAGGACCAAGACAGAAAGGGCCAAGGCATTGCCGGCATTCCATGCTTTCTCTGGGGCTGATAATACAGCGAAGTTTGCAAGAATAGGCAAGGCTACATGATTCAGAAGATCAGCAGTCTACCTTGGCTAAATTCGAATGCGCTGCATCTTGTCCCAAAGGTATCCAGATCAATCGCATCACCACCCACAATTGGGGCGCTCAATCAGCACATATTTAGCGTACACTTGCAGGCTAGAGTGTGGGGCCAGCACTGCTCAGCAGGTGGTTTTGGACCCACTGCAGAATGGCTACCACAAGACTGCTGATGGACAGCTGACGCCAACACAACCGACATCCTTCCAACACCCAAGGCCATCATTGAGATGGTTCGATGCCAAAGCAAAGGAGACTGTCCATCACAGTGGTGTTCCTGCAAATGCAAGGACTTGCAGTGCACAGACCTCTGCTTGAGTAGCACACAGTGTGAGAACTACGATGATTCACACTTTGAAAATCGTGTATCCGACGACGATAGTGAAGACTAATGTGCAGTATACCGGGTCACAACAATAGTATAGCAAACAAGACATATATGTGAAATACACGCAACTGTGTAATGATGCTGGTATGATGGTTATAAGATGTTAACAAATGCAAATATAGGCACATACTTGTTTCCAATGTATAAATGTGTTTATACGCTATGCTACATGTATATTATTCAGTCATGACATGTACAACTGTCATAAACGGCTAATTTAATTATGCTTAGGTGACTGTAGTTGATCCTATTGGATTCCTTGTCCTACATTATGTAGGTTTAGCCACCAAAATCAAAAGGCTGACATATAGCAGCTGATATATTGAGAAATACAGGTCTTCAGTGTCCACCATTTTAAAAATCCAATATGGCCAAAAAATAGACCTTTAAAAATATACGAAACGTCTCGTGATGTGCTGCATCAATATCGACGCCTATAACGGATTGCTCGACAAGATCCCGTTCCACGCCAAGAACAACGACGTCAACTTCCTCGCTGTGTACGTGGACGGACGACAAATACCCTTCAAACCTTTCCAGCCAAATTTCGTCAACGATCTCTTCGTCAGAAGCTACCTCAACCTGTTCACCTAGACCGGTAAGGTGTGGCAGGACGAAGGGAACGAACTGTCTCGCGCCGACTTCCGTCACGGCTACACCTTCAGACGACGCCTGCTTCCAGCTGATACAAAAGGGCAATACACGCATCGATATTTATTTCTGCCATGCGCTGACGACCACCGTGAACGTCATCGCCTACGCCGAGTTCGAGTCCGTGCTGGAGATAGACAAGACCCGCAACGTCATCTACGACTTCTGATGAGATGGAAACCCTGCAGACCGCTTGTCTACTCGCCATGGACAGGGTCGATCGTTCGCGCTGTCGTGCCCAAAGACAAACTACACGTGATGACGATATATGCTTTCCCGAGCGCCTTCGAACATTGTATAGCGTTGTACCTGGATGGCAATAGACACGGCGAATACTTCTGTTCGTACGGCCTACCACCGCAACACGTCGAGTTCCGCACCTTCATGAATAAACATTGCGTTGAATGGACTCGTAATTCCTAGAGACTGCAGTCCTCTGTCTAACGTTTGCGGATAATATTGTGTTGCTTATCTCATGGTTCGCTGTCATGGCTTTTCGATAAAGTCTTTTGTGAATGGTTTCGGCACTGATTTGGTGAGAAACGATTGCCGTGTATTTTACTGACTTAAACAATTGACATAGGTATACTGTAGTACCCTGTTTCGACAGTGATTCATATGTATTTGATGTTTACTTTCGGTACCGATTGTATATAGTATACCTTTGTTTTTGAGAATGACTTTTGTTTGCTTGTTTCGACTTGTTTAGACATCGATCGGCACCGTGTTTCATTGACAACAAGGCACCATCATTATTATTGATCGAGCCAATGGCGTGGTTGTCAGATATCCGTAAGCTCTGACCAATGGCGAGGTTTTAAGTCACCCGTAAGTCGTATCATGCATGCATGAACCAATAGCGTGGTCGTAATGACTCGTAAGCTCACGACCGCTGGCGATTTTACAAAAACCCGCAAGTCATAACATTATTCGCTTATATCTTTATTCAATAAAATACGTGTGCACTCGTATACTACCGTGCTTTGTTCGTTTTTTTCACACGCGCATGCGCGCGATAACACACAAAGATAAATGACCCTTACACTCACATGCATGCAATAACACACAAAATAGATATCCCTCACATACATACGCAAGCACACACACACACACACACACACACACACACACACACACACACACACACACACACACACACACACACACACACACACACACACACACACACACACACGATGTTATACCCCATTAAAAGGTAGTCATCACACGTCCACCACTCCTCCATTCTACTTTCTTACACGCACACGCACGCATGCACTAAAACACAATATGTTATATCCCATTAGAGATAATCATCAACCGTCCACCATTCCTCCTCCCTTACATACCCACGCACTAAAACAACGTCTAACGCTCGCTTGGGGATGGGCGATAATTAAAGGATATAACGTCATGTCTTTAAGTAGGTCAACATTCCCCAGGGAACGCTCCTAACTGGAAGTGTGTCAGCATCTTAAGTTCTACATTTTATGACGTCACATCTGATGTACGTGTCCTCTCCTTAACTACTAACACCCCTATAACTATAATAATGTACTCGTTTACGACGATGCCAGTTCATTAAAGGCTAATTATAACCACGCTTCAGTGGGCACACAACTTAATTAAAGACTAATTATAGCCATGCGTACCACGCTTCAGTGAGCACACCTGAACCCTGCGCTAGTTTATAACTAATTACGCAACTCCTGCCTGACCTTTCTACTTTAACAAAATGACGGGACAAAATGACAAGGAAATAGAATCTGAAAATACATAAATAACAATTGCTACAACGTCATTTATTTAAAGTATTATATATATATATATATATATATATATATAAAGCACACACGCACGCACGCACACACTCACTCACATACTGTATTGCTTCCATTAATAGGGCCTATATATGCGTGAACACGTACACCGAAGTACATCAATCACTCATGCTTGCAAATATAGTTGAACCTAATTTTACTGTCACTCTGTAAAACAGCCACTTCGCAATTAAGGTCACTCTCTGATAGTACCAAATTACTTTTAGAGAATAGGAAATTATTATCGCTAATTTGGACATCTCGTAATTGAGGTAACTTTGGCCCAGTCTCCAGGGTGATCGCAACAGAGAGGTTCCACTAATTGAGGTAACTTTGGCCCAGTCTCGAGGGCGATCGCAATAGAGAGGTTCCACTAATTGGAGTCAATTTGGCCCAGTCTCGATGGCGATCGCAATAGAGAGGTTCCACTAATTGAGGTCAATTTGGCCCAGTCTCGAGGGCGATCGCAATAGAGAGGTTTCACTAACTGGGGTCAATTTGGCCCAGTATCGAGGGCGATCGTAATAGAGAGGTTCCACTAACTGGGGTCAATTTGGCCCAGTCTCGAGGGCGATCGCAATAGAGAGGTTCCACTAATTGGGGTCAATTTGGCCCAGTCTCGATGGCGATCGCAATAGAGAGGTTCCACTAATTGATGTCACTTTTGCACTGTATCATCATTCAGGAAATTAAGTCTGTTTGTGTTGATTTCTCCCTCACCGTGGATTAGACATTTGCAGGAAGCGACACATTTCCCAAATATGCCCAAACGATATTTGGGTTCCCATACAAAACCATTGGCAATTATTTTCACATTGTTCAATCGTGCTTCAGTCATGGTTGTCCCGAAATGACTGTTCGCTAGGAGCGTTTGTAGCTGGCAATACCAGAATTAATTATTTTTGGCTAATTTGATAACCTGTGACAACAATGCTGCTGGAGTGAAGAGAGCGATCGCAAATACGCTAGCACGTTAGAAAGTGTCACATTTCCACATGTGGAATGTTATGGGTGAAAGTGTGTAAACGTGTCTCCAGTTCTCGTGGATCAAAATCGGAGCCATAGAAACTAGTAACATTTTGTATGCGTCTAGAAAAATGTTTACTTTTTATTAAGAAATGGACTAGCAGAGTTTATATCGCGGTAACATGTGAGCAAATGCGTATGTGTGCCTGCGTGTGTGTGTGCGCCCGTCTTCGTCCGTTGTTGAGTTAGTAGAAATTTAACGTGGTATGTATAAAACTAAGTCCAGTTTTTTATAATGCAAATTGGATTCACAGGTTTTTTTCCTCCTCAATGAAAAATCCTGGATACAGCAGTGCAGCTGGGCCACTACGATGTTAAACATTATGTGTAACATTGTTTAGCGCTAATCGTTACGTGGGCAGTCGCGAACGAACTCAGTCTTTGTCTGATTTGAATTTCCTCAAATAATAAGGCTGTTGTTATATCATAATACATGTATTAGTAGGAGACACGCGGCAGAAATTAAGGATGCATTTATTTGTTCAACGCGTCAATGAGATTGACGCCCGTCGTGACCATTCCTCCGAAATAGTAGGACTAGATCGCACTTCGAACCAACGACCATGTTCTCCCTTCCCTAATTTTTCTTCTTCTAGTCAACACTTTGGCAACAAATCAAGACACTTATTGATCTACTACGGTGCAAGCTTGCAGACGTCGCGATCTTTCGGTGGGAGGTGATCTAGTTTCGCTCGCATGATTGACAGCGCTGACCCGTCGATTTCTAAAACTACTGCCAGCGGCCGCCGATGGCTCAGATGATTGCTGAATATAATTGTTACAACGTATTGCCGAATGAAGGCAGTAATTATATAAATACAAAGCACGGCCAATTTGGACGTGAACAATTTGTGTAGGTATTTCTAAGGCAATGTGACTATAGTTGCCGGTGTAGTTGAAAGTTGAAAACACGTAAAGCTTCGTATCGCTTGCCCGGATACCCCGACCTCCCACCAAACGAAACGCACTTTATGGTTGGCCCCAAACACATGGAAATAAAAAAATCGGAAAAAAATGTACGGGTAATGTTTTGAACCGAACAGTAATGTTTTGAGTGTACTTTCAAAACACTACCGTTGATATTTCAAACTAGTTAACAATTAATTTCAGTCATATAATTGGTTCCACCTATTACCCTAACCTCAATCATAACTGATTCAACTCATAACGAATAATAATAATGTTTACCCTAATGAATAATGATATATCACATTAACGATTTATACCCGTCGTCTGACTGGTTCCAACAATTACCCTAACTCCGACTATAGGTAAAAATAATAACCTTAACGTAATTAATAAGGTCACACTAACTATTTACTTCCATAGTCTGATTTGTTATAATGATTATGCGATGTATACAATCCTAAACAACCATAGCTTACTCTACCCATACCTAATTACAACAATAATCTTAACACATGTCAATAATGATATTTCACATAAACTATTTATTCCCGTCGTCTGATTGGTTATAGCGACTATGCTATATAGATAACCCTAACCCACCACGATTTACCCCAACAATATAACTAATTATAATAATAATCTTAACCATAATGAATAGCTATTAATTCAGTGCAGTCGTCTGATTATCATACTAACTATTTATTCCAGTCGTCAGACGAGTTCCAACGATGATGCTATAACTAACCTTAACCCCAACCAACTCAAACCATAAATAATTATAATAATGGCCTTAAACATAATTAATATGTCATTTCATACTAACCATTTATTTATGTTGTTTAATTGGCACAAACAATTACGAACTCGGACCTGGTGTGTAGGATGATTCCCAAAGGTGACTAATGTAATTGGCTGGTAAGATATACTGACGGTAGCGTTTTAAAATTGGGTAGTGTTTTGAACTTAACAGTAGTGTTCTGAGCTCAAAACACTACGGTACAGTTTTGAAAGTAAGCTCGAAACACGCTGCAAGTGGCCACGCCAAATTTGATGTAAGGAAAAAAGTGGTCCGGCCATTGCCGGTACGGCCGGAACGGTAATTCCTACGCCTATGTATATCTAGTACCCTTGCAGTTGTTGTTTATGCGTTTCGTCGATTTTCTGGAAGCTATGTTGCGTCGTCTACTGAATTACTGTGTACAGCGGTGCCTGGCATTTCGCAACTCAAACCACTGGCCGCTGGGTAGTAATGACGCCTCCATTGTGTCAATAATGGCAAAGTTTGACAAATTATTTAAAATATATCGTCGTACAGTGCTCATCAAACCATGGTGATGTATACTGTAAATGGTATATTCTTATGTTCGGGGTGTGGTTGTTCAAGTGTTTCATTCCCCTTTAACGTCATCAACATAATCATCAATATGTTTATTTTCTAACACAGATAATACAGATTATAGTAACAAAAACAGTTTAGTGTTAGAAAAAGGGGTATACTGAAGAATTATCTGATATATTTGTATACCCTTATTGTATTGTTTCCTAGTCGAATAATTGTGATAACATATATAAAAATAGATAATCATTCCATCAGTTGTTATGATGGCCGAGAAGGGCCATCGCGTTTTTGTGTGGCAACCTGCAGCGCCATGGAGCGATGACGCGATGCGCGATGCGATGGGCGATGCGATGAGCGATGCGCGATGCGATGCGCGATGCGATGGACGATGCGCGATGCGATGGACGATGCGCGATGCGATGCGCGATGCGATGCGCGATGCGATGGACGATGCGCGATGCGATGCGCGATGCGATGGACGATGCGCGATGCGATGGACGATGCGCGATGCGATGCGCGATGCGATGGACGATGCGCGATGCGATGCGATGCGATGCGCGATGCGATGCGCGATGCGCGATGCGATGCGCGCGATGCGCGATGCGATACGCGATGCGATGCGCGATGCGATACGCGATGCGCGATGCGATGCGCGATGCGATGCGCGATGCGATGCGCGATGCGATGCGCGATGCGATACGCGATGCGATGCGCGATGCGATACGCGATGCGCGATGCGATGCGCGATGCGATGGTATACATTATAAAGGTGCCGCAATGAGCATGCGTACGCCGAAAACGAGACATAGGCAGCCATTTTTATTTATTTGTATTAAACACATTTCTTTTTGTGTTCAGAGCATGTGATGATGGCTGATGACGCTGACTGTACGTATACGGTTACACATATAGTTATTGTGCACAAGAGATTATGTGATTGTACTTCTAAATATTGTCTAGGACATCTACTGGGATTTAATTTAGCCAAACAAAAACAGGTGCCAGGCAGGCAGCCTCTTCGCAAAAACTAGACTAGGGACTGAAATAGATTACTTTATAACATGAAATATGTATCTATTCAATATTTTAGTTGTTAAATAATTATTGTTTCCATCTGGATATCCCTGATCGCAAATATAAACACTATTTTGTGTGCCTGCAGACACGATGAACCAGGGATGGTTAAGGTATTTCTCAGTTTAACATTAACCAACAGTTTTGAAGCCTATTTGTTTATATTTATTAATTAATGACATAATATCTGTTTATAATGGAAACATGTTATTTATGCCTTATATAAATTAAAATATAAACTTTTCATAATTTATTCTTCTTGATTTACTCCTCGGTCCCCAATACTTCCATGTCTGGAAAAAACTGACACATATTCCGTGAGACGTTCTTCGATACAAATGCAGTGATGTTTAATGACTTAATCTGGGTTCCGTAGTAGCACATAAAAGCAGCGTTGCGCCGAAATACAAGTACGAATAACGCGGTGTCAATAAATAGGCCCGCTCAAATCAGGCTACCAGCTCTATTGGACCACGTAATAAACAGCCGAAATTGACAGGAAGTTAACTTGTAGTAGGTCTACTAGGAGGTGCACGGTGCGCGCGGTGCGTCTACAATTCGATTCACTTAGGGGTCATCTCAGAACGTCGATGTCCGATATCAGACGAAATTACTTTCATCTTGCCTCAGCCCCCCCCCCCCACCCACCTCAGACGATCTTTTTAAACATTAATATGATGACACTAGTATAATTAAGAGTGTCGGTCGATGTCCGACGCCAGATGAAACTGCCTCAGACTCCCGTCCCCCAAACAAAAATAATTTCGCTTGATATCGGACATCGACGTTCCGAGATGATCCCTTAGCAAAAATGGAACACTCTAGGAACAACGATTCGCTACCTGGTTTGTGCATTTTATATGTAGGTTTGGTAAAATAATTAGAGACAATACTATTTTAGTTTACGATTTAGATATTTTATTATAAACTAAAGACACCAAAGTTTAGTAGGGTCTAACTGATTATAGTTATTTATATATATATATATATATATATTGTTTTATTTATGTAAGGCATAATGAACATGATATGTACACCTATGAAAATATATCATGTCATTAATGAATAAATATTCAAGAAATGTATACTTCAAAGTCTACGGTTAATGTTCAACTGAAAAATGCCATCAACATCCCTATTTTTCATGTGTGGAGGTACATAAATTATCGTTTATATTTTCGATCAAGGATATTCAGATGAAACCAAAAATTAAATGGGGAGTGATAGAAGAGGTACACACCTCATGCTATGAAGTAATTCATTTTTGGTCTCCGGTTTTGGTGCGAGAACCTAGATTACATTCTCTAAAGTGATTGCCCGCATGCCCCCATTTATCTTAATCTAAACTCAATCGCATTAGGCTTTCATAATATTTAGAAGTACAATCACATAATCTTTTGTGCACAATAACTAGATGTGTAACCGTATACGCACACTCAAAGTCATCATCCATGGACACATGCGTTGAACATAAAAGGCATCCAGTGTGTTGCCTAAGGTCACGAATTTGTTCAAGCCCAGACAACAAAGCCAAACCCAAAACACTGATGTCGGAACATGGTGGATATTTGGTGGGTTGAGGCTCTCCAAAACCTCGATTTGCACTCCCCCTCTTGAGGCTCGCCAAAACAGCCACATTAAGGTTCTCCAACATCACAATTTGCACACCCATTGAGGCTCGCCAAAATAACTCCATCTTCAGGCTCTTCAAAAACCTCGATTTGAACCCCCCAAATATCTACATTGAGGCTCTCCACAAACATGAATTTAAACTTCTCATATATCCCTGTCTGTCAGGGGTGAAACTGGCCTCGATTCCGATGCTCGATGTCTGATTTTTTTTAAATTTCTCTCGCTGATCCTGCACAGCTCTCTCCACCAGATCGTTCGCTCTCGTTTTCCACCTTTCTCCCAATCCTTCAAAATCTCTTTTTCCATAGTCTTCCCATCGCAGTCTAGTTCTTCTTCGCCTCCTTTTCCTTCCAGTCTCCGTGTATCTGCTCTCTTTGCCATCCGTTCTTCTCCCATTTTCTCTACAAGTCCTGCCCATCTTAGTTGGCTCATGCTTATGCTTGTTCAGAAACAATTGTGTCGACTATTCATATCAAAGACACAATTAACCACAGGCGCAACTACGACCAGACGATGTAAATAAGTAGCATCATTCTAGTCCAATGCTGCAATTTTGGGAGGTGGTGCTGTTCTAATTATAGCTCCCGACCCAGGGATTATCGTCTCCACAGACGCACCGACTTTGACACATCATGTAATCCACTTGCCAGACAAGAGATACAATTAACCGAAAGTGCTACTTAACCCCCACTTTAGTGCATCGGCACTTCCAGGTGTAAATTACAATTTTGATATACTCGTTTGTGCTGAATCATATAGAAAACGACATTGCTCTCTAGTCTAAACAAATTCAGTTGTGTTACATCCGTGTGACATAGCTGTTAAGGTGTATCAGAATGGGACGAGGAAAGGCGAATGTGTTTTTGGAGGACAATCGTTCAGATGGGACCACCTTGATGATATGTCGCAAAACATGTTGTTGTTGTCTATGGAAGTTCCCATAGAAAGCAAGATTATACATCTCAACAATAAAAATATTGAATGAGTATTGGTTTACATTATTTATTCATTGTAAATACGGAGAAATTACATTATCACATAAGTATGTACGGTATCAGCGGTATGCATGGTAACAGTAATTAGCATCACACGTTTTGCTTTCGTAAACACATTATATCACACGTCAATTATATATATATATATATATACAATTACAGTGAAATTACAATTACAGTGAAAACATGATGTATATCAGAAGTATCTTTCTTAGAAAACTGAACGATGAAATACTACGAGTCTCAAGGAATCATTTTAATCGATGAAACACCGTGCTTCTTTGTGCATATTCGTTAAATTTGTTTGCACCGCAAGTTTTATGAGAAATCATTAACACAGAGTATAGTTGGCACTTATTAAAAACGAACGAGCGTAAGACGGACAAGCGATACGGTCATCCGAGGAAAACCAGACCTGCTGTATTTCTTGCCAGAGATTTATGGTAACGTAGCATTTAAATTAATGTACATTAATGCTATACAATTTGCACACATATGTATAAGGCATTTTAAGTTTACCGTGCATATTTGACGTACATATTTAATAATTGTATTCATCCCAAAGATCCCTAGCGGAGCGATAGGAACCTTTTTCTGAGTCACAACAGTACCATTAAGCAAACCATCATTACAGTATGTAAAATAAATTGATTATTGTCTATGTCATTAAAACAAAAATAGGAGTGAGAGTACATTATGAACAATTAGTATACGGTGAGAAAATTATATTTACAAATGAACAGTAAAGTAGGAAATTAGCTTCACCTTATTAAACATAGGATACTATAATAACTTTTTGCAAACAACCTCTGTTTAGTTTTAGACAAGGTTATTGTACTACAAACAGCATCGATTTAAGCAATGTTTTTAAACACAAACATTGGTATTGATAATATAGTTGTTGTCTTCCCAAAGTTTGATTGAAACATTTGTACTGTTATACAATGTATGTTATAACAATTTACTAGCTTGTGTAAAACGCTATATCTACTGTAGACTACAAAGTCGAAGTCGACAAGGAAGACATCAGACACATGAAGAGGATGTGCAGGAAACCCCGTGATTGAGGCTGTAGCGGCGTAACCACTGAGCTAGTCTTCCAGGGACTTGCACCACGCGTCACTGCTGAAACGCAATACATGTCATAAGTGGCGAACTTTAACTCGTAAACATGACACAGATAACAATACAAACATTTTCATGCGGTATTTCAAATCCGCGTTGACAATACGATTTTTAAAATATTTTTAAAATAATCATACATTTAACATGAGCTTTCTTTCTTCAGTCTGTTTAATTACAAATTGTTCGTCTAAAGAAAATGTGCTCATGGTAGAATGAGAAACCAATTGTATTTTCTTTATATTTAAGGGCAAATCGTTAACCAATAATTATAGGACACGCCATGTGGATCTGCTGCATGTACCGATTTATAAAACCAACGTATTATATAAAACCATTAGACGTCGAGGTGTTAAGCTATGGAATTATATTATAACAACAACAGTGGATTGTATATATGCACTGGCAACGTCTAAATGTCAAGAGATTTTTGTGAGTAAATAATGTTAGTGACTTATATAACTAACATTCATTGTTGCATTCTAATGCGTGTATTCATGACAATAGTATTGCTGTGATTTGTGTTGCTGATTTCCTTTCTTCAATTGCACAATCTGTTTCTTCTTCTTCTTCTTTTTATTAAATTATTTTACGTGCACCATGGAATTACATATGTATTACATGTATTGAGAGGGAACATCAGCCACTCGTGGCTTTAAACTCTCATTACAGAAACTATAACAGTGTATGTATTAAATGTGCATCAAATATCGAATGTATTGTGTCATAGTTTCTGTAATAAACCATCATCATCATGTCATCATCAACCTTGACAGACACGACGACGGCAACCAAATACAAAAAACACGTGCATCACTTTTGTTTATTGCGCCGTAGACTTTAAACATTCATCCACATACATCTCCATGTTTAGCAACTGCCTCTAGCTATAGATTAGGCTTTAGCTTTCCTTTTAGTTGATTCACTGGCACAGATGTGTAAATAAACCGGCCGTTAGATCGAGGTCTCGTCAGAAATGTTCCAGACCTCGATCTAACGCCACGTGCTTTGATAAATCGTATTTTCCGACTGAGGTCCTATAACTAATTTCGAACCGACATGGTCGTAATTAATTTTAAGGTTTTTCTGTCAATTACACCAAAACGAAATACAAATCTGCACAAACGAACAAACACTTCATAGCAAATGTTTGTAGGTTTGCATTTTCGTGAAGCCAAAAATCGAACTGAGGGAGGAGTTAGAAATGATATATATTACTACGCATTTACATTTGTTAACAAGCCTAATACATGCTGTTTCAAAAGTACTTGACTATGTCGACACATGAAATACACATGGGTAATAAACATGAAAAAATGGACTTGAAAATTGAAATTGTGAATCATCAGTAATGCTCATGCAGTATAAGCTGATTTAGAAACCAATTTTGTTTACCTTTACGCGTCGGTGAATATTTCTCCTACTGCCAACGCAGCTACCATTCGTTCCTATGCTTGCAACTGGACTGTTTTCGGTATATTTCCTCTTTCCATATTCAATCAACTAACTATGTATTTAATTATTTGCAAGATATTCATTATACGTGAATGTGACTTGTGCATGACCATTTTCTTGTCACATCTAAGTTCACCTACTTCATCAATGCGAATTGCATCACAATGAAACTGTTTCTGATGGTGTCTTCCAGCCAAAAAAATCCTATGGACGAGTGTGTTAACGAGAAGTTTGTGAAAGGTTGTATGTGGGAGCGAGTGTGCGTGCGAGTGAGCGTGCGCATGTGACTATGTGCGTGTATGCAATGCTAAAAATGATTCAAAATGCAAGCGTAGATGGCGCTCAACTATAGTGAATAACCCAGTCACAATTTACATAGGGTCTACTGCCCGTGAATAAAAGAAACAACTTAAAATAGTTTAGTTATATACCTATGCGTCGGAACCGGACTTGGGGGGACTGAACCGAAATATTTAGGTGGGAGGCTTGAGATTGAGATGAGATTTAACCCCATATATTTAGAGTCACGTGGTTGTATTGTGTGTCTCAAGGAGGAAGAATATCAGTTTTCTCTTCGTAAATACCCGTGAGGATGTTTTAGTTGCACATACTTGTATGTGCATTTTCTAATTAATTTTATGCGCCACTTGACGATTTTGTGGGTTTGTTTGGGTTTTATTTGTTGTGTCTTTGTGCAGACAAAATATGTGACCTGGCAACACTGTTCATAGCAAAAATTTTAGCGTTTAATGATACATTTTACAAAAACAAATTAAAATTTTACATACAATCTCTCATCATTAGCGTTACTTCATGTCCTCTAGTTCAAGTTCGCCACTTATGACATATATTGCGCTTAGGCGGTGACACGTGGTACAAGCCATCGGTACAGCTCGATCGCTTCCTGGACGACTTGCGGCTTGTTTCGTCCATGTTGATCCAGCAGCCCCTGGAAGACTCGTTCAGTGTCAACGCGGCAGCCTGAATCACGGGGTTTCCTGCACATCCTCTTCACGTTTCTGATGTCTTCCTGATCGACTTCGACTTTGTAGTCGACAGTACCTGAAGCGTTATGAACAACTTGGTAAATGTTTATAAGGTGCATTGTGCAACAGAACAAATGTTTCAATCAAACGTAGGGAACACAACAATGTAAACGTAATAATATCAACGTTTGTATATAAACACATTGCTTAAGTCGATGATGCCTGAAAAATAAGAGAGAGAGAGAGAGAGAGAGAGAGAGAGAGACAGAGAGAGACAGAGAGAGACAGAGAGAGACTGTAATGATGTACATACATTGGTTTGCTTAATATAACTGTTGTGACTTAGGAAAAGGTTCCTATCACTCCGCTAGGGATCTTTGGGATGAATACAATTATTAAATATGTACGTCAAATATGCACGGTAAACTTAAAATGCCTTATGCGTATGTGTGCAAATTGCATAGCATTAATGTACATCAATTTAAATGCTACGTTACCATAAATCTCTGGCAAGAAATACCGCAGGTCTGGTTTTCCTCGGACGACCGTGTCGCTTGTGCGTCTTACGCTGAGATGGTGCTGATTCCACTCTCCAGCAATCTGGTCGAGGTCGACTTGAATCAGCTGGGTGAAGCAAAATCGCAAGCACTCCCTGAAATGAACGAAGCTGCTTGAATTGTATTGTAGAATTAAATCAGGCCTACCAATATTGGGCATATGTCTTGTTTAAAAAAAACTGTTGTAAGTAATACACGCTGTACATAACACTGCGTAAACAATTATGTAAGTTAGTCTTTCTGGGTCCTTGCTTTGAATTGCTTGTGTTAGTTACCCCGTTCGTTTGCACAAAGACTCACGCTGTTTCAGAAGTGTACAAAATATTGCTTACATCTTAATATCATCGTCGGTTGAAATGATTCCTTGAGACTCGAAGTCTTTCATCAGATTTATCCACCAGTCCATCCCACTGCGTCGAAGCGACAGCCACCAACGTTCAATTCTCTGAAAAAGACATTGAAAATATACATCATGTTCTCACTGTAATTATGAAACAACTAATCGAAAATTCAAACGTGTGAAGGTAATTAGTATTAATATGCATACATTTGATACGGTACATACTAATGTAAAAATTTAATTATATATATATATATAGGTAGGTATGTAGATAGGCAGGCAGGCAGGCAGGCAGGCAGGCAGGCAGGCAGGCAGGCAGGCAGGCAGGCAGGCAGGCAGGCAGGCAGGCAGGCAGGCAGGCAGGCAGGCAGGCAGGCAGGCAGGCAGGCAGGCAGGCAGGCAGACGGACATACAGACGGACAGACGGACAGACGGACAGACGGACAGACGGACAGACAGACAGACAGACAGACAGATAGATAGATATAGATATAGATATATATTATATTATTTAGGTGTAGACACCTGGTTTCTATGGGAACTCCCATACACCACACCGCTGTCTCGCGCCATGCCATCCAAGTGGTCCCATCTGAAGGCTCGTTGTATGTCTTCCATGAAGACGTTCTCAGTTCCCCGGTCCATTCTGATGCACCGTGGCACGGCTGTAACATGCGCATCTCACCAATGAAGTGGTACGATTCCATCACTCTTTATTTGTTCATACATACATACATACATACATACATACATACATACATACATACATACATACATACATACATACGTACATACGTTCATCCGTGCATGCGTGCATGCGTGCATTCGTGCATGCGTGCATGCGTGCATGCGTGCATGCGTGCATGCGTGCATGCGTGCATGCGTGCATGCGGGCATGAGTGTATATGCGTACATACGTACATACTTACATACGTACGTATATACATACGTACGTATATACATACGTACGTACGTACATACGTACGTACGTACTTACGTACATACATATGCTATGCTAGTGAGTGTGTGCGTGCGTGTGTGTGGTTTAGATGTATTTTGCATATGTAAATGCCAATAAAGAACACGTTACCACTGATGTCCTCCACAAACTCTATGAAATGATGAGCGACAACATAGGGATCTTTGTTGGTTCTGCCCACCTTGAGCCATAGTATTTTCCTGGAGAATCTGAATCAGCACATCTATTTTAATTTCATGACACACTTGAACCGCATACATAAAACTATATATATATATATATATTATTCACATATCTATCAGCCAATGTATTCGGCTGACCACTAGGTTACTATTCAAGTAGTGTTGTTTTGCATCTGACTTTACAAGTAAAATTAAAACTGACTCCAAAACACCCCAAAACTTTTCCATACACAGTAGGCCTATTGCGTATGGGTGGTTTGGTTGTCGCAAAGTACCTAAGAGGAAATAAATTGTCACTGTGGCGTCACCTACTGAGTGAAACATATTTTAATTACATATTTGATAACAGAAGAGGGCAGCGTGGTTAGTCATTACATAAACACATCATTAAACATGCCAATAAAAACAAACTGGCCTCACCCGCATATTGCTCCGTGTATTGCAAAACCAAACGGCTTTAGCTTGTCGTACCCATCAATGTGAATAAGATAGTTTGGGCCTTTGCTATAATATTGGCTCCGGGAAAATCTGTTTATCCTTCGCTCGGATACCCTTTCTGGGTCCATTATTTGTAACAATGTCATTACCGTGTCCCTGTAAATGAAATAAACTATCATAAATAAATTCACACATATGTAGATAGAGCCTCACGTCACTTAGTTACAGTATGCCCTTCAGTAGCAGGTACACATCAAAATTAGTGCTGTCACGGTAGCGGCAAACTTTGCGCTCACATTTACGTCCGACTGACAACCAAGGTTTCAGCTCAGGTTTGGAACACGTGTTGCAACAGTAGCAAAAGACTTCGTATAATCCCAGGACAGTAGCCGCAGGAACTGATAATATAAGTTATTATGCTAATAAGATTATATTACGATTTAAAATGTCCATGTTATTTGCAATGAAAGATAAAAATTAGATGAAAATAAAAAATGTCAAACTTTTTTGCTGTGTACGTCTTATGCCACATTAGAATCTCCGCCATTACCACACCTGTGGTCATAGTGGACATGTAATTAAACTAAATGAAGGATAACATATGGAGTGTTATATATACTACTGCTAATATTCTCTGAATAAAATTGTTGTTGCTAAACACTGGACACACCTTGGCACCATCAAACCGCGGAGGTTGCGTAGTCGCACTGTCATGCTCCAGTAGCCCAAACAACGTCCACTTCCTTCCAACTCGTGCTGAAACAATTATTATGTGGAAAAGAGATTGACATAATGTATATATATATATATATACATATATATATATATATACGTATATATATATATACACACACACACTCATATATATATATATTGTTGTAAACAAAACAAAAAAAACCATTAAAGACAGTGTATCATTAATATGGTTTTGCGTAAA